>QVRM01003619.1:0-617500 GCA_003439945.1 Dermanyssus gallinae
AAATAAATCCCTTGTGTCTGCGAAAGGCGCGTTCTATGTTCCCTTATTTTTCAGGAATTCTTTGAGTAGGCGAATGTGTGTAGCAAAAACAAATTAGTATTAAATAATTATTTTAATTACTATGGAGGTTGTTTGAAACGTCGTTTTAAACCTGAATATTGCAATTTTGCAGCTTAAAGCTTGCCTACAGGTAAACAACGTATTTGTAATGCAAATATACTTAGCACTTGCAAACATAAATGTATATATATGTACTGCTTATGTGCATGCGACTCAGATATGGAGAACAGTTAATCCAGAAAATCAGGCTTTCCTGAACTACGTTATATATAGAGAAAGCGAGGGGAAGAGTACGTAGCAGAAATTCTTATACTTTGTATATTAAGCAAAGCGCAGCTCAAAAATCGAACCTTTCAATTGATTTCTAAAGACAACCTGAGACGGACGATGACCTGTAAGTTTGTTGAACAAGCCCGCTTGCCTGCAACGTGCAAACCCGAACAGAAAATAAAAGCATACATTTTTGTAAATTGAATTTACACCCATTCCCCCCCCCCCGCCCCCCCGTTCAGTTAGCGTTTGAATAAATAATCTTGCGGCTAACGTTACCTTACCTATGCGTTAATGCCTAGTTCAGCTGTAACTTGTTGCAAATGTGTTGCACAGCTAATACGTGTGCAATAATAACATGGCTACTGTTACTACAGTACAATAAGCCTCAAAGCCTTGCTGTGTGTGTTGTGCTCTGTTGTCAGATCCCCTCAGAACGCGTTTCGTTTCCGTATGCTGCTAGTGATGGCCGCCTACCATGCGGAACAGTTCGCAAAGCAAACAAATCTCTGTTGGCTACGCTGACATTTGTCGACTGTCGACACGCCGTAACCGTCGGTGGCCAGAAGCCGGCCCGTCTGAAACGGTCGGCTTCTGCTCAGCGACGCGGTTTTTTTTTCCCCGTCTACGTCGAACTGCGTAGTTTTCTGTCGTCCCAGTGCTGTCTGTCAACGAATTGACCGCGAGATAAACCAACGAACCGACCCTCTACGACTTATATAGTTCATGATTTCCTAGAATTCAGGAAGTGTGCTGTTGCACTAGTACGACCTTTAGTTAACCCCGGCGTGGTACAATCCGCTCCGCTAGATAAACTGCGCAAATTGCCGTCGGCGTGCTTTTGCGTCTGTGTTAGATATATATATATATATATATATATATATACATATATGCATGTGCTATATATGTGTGTGTGTCTGTCTGTGTTAGATACATATATGCATATGTATATATATATATATATATATATATATATATATGTGTGTGCCTGTTTGTGTATATATGTAAATGTGTAAATATATAATCAAAAATTATATAGTCGAATACACAACTTCGTAGTTTGCACTAACTCCATAAGAACCTAGGTGATTCTTTACAAACAAATTGATCACGTCGTTCCACAAAGTGTCCCCGCCAATCTATACATTGTAAATGGCAGTATATTAGGTCAGTCAGAACATGTCATCTCTTAGTTAGCTCCACTTTCTCTCTCTCTCTCTCTCTCTCTCTCTCTATATATATATATATATATATATATATAGAGATACAGGACCTACTGGACCGGACGATACTGTCCCATAGAGCCAGTTTAAACATGACTACAGAGGTGCCACATGGCTCTATACTTGGTCCTCTGCGATGGAATATAACTTACAACGATGTGCTGCGGCTAAAGGACCTTGCACTCTGAATCTGCGAGCCTATATATATATATATATATATATATATATACAGTCACTGAAATATATATATATATATATATATATATATAGAGAGAGAGAGAGAGAGAGAGAAACTTATCAGCTGTATGGTTTAATACATATTCTAAGTGAGCGTCGCTCGAAGAAAATGAGGCCGCAAAATGTACACCGGCAAGCGTTATGGAACCCAGCTAGGTGGCAGCTAAGTTTGTGGTGGAACTCGTGAACAGAGAAGCAGGTAAGTACGTGGCGCTACTCGAAGAGCGGTTTCATCCATGCATTGTCTGACTGTTTCGGCGTCCCGTAAAGCGCTTCAGGTGCTTGTTTTTATCTTCAACTAAAAACCCCGTCAGAAGTGTTCCCTGACGCCTCGGTGTACTAGTGCTATTACCACGGTATTTTACCGTAACTGGTGAAAAACGGAGACATGCTTTTTGAATACGGTAATTACGAGGCGAGTCACTTATCCATCAATTAAGACGCCTCCTTCAAGGCCTGAGTAAGCGAATCTATCGATAGTGGAAAACCCATTTCTCTGTGGAATATAGCCAGGCCCACCGCCCGCAGAGTAAAACATTGGCGGAGGGTACAGAGTAGTAAATATCCAAAATCGATACTCCTCAATAGCTTGGCGAACGGCATTTGTCCGGGCTGAGGCAGCAGTTTCAAGTCTATATTTATAAATGTGTGTCACTTGGCTTGTGGAAGCTCTTTGTCCGAGAAAGTGTATTGTAAAATGCATGTGTTGGAAAACGCATTACTAAGTCGAAATGTCCTGATTACTTCTTTCTACTCTGAGTTAAGCATTGTATCCCCAGTGTAAAACTCTGAAAGCAATGTGTGCATTGGTGTGAAATCCTGTGATGCAATGTGTGCTATGCTCGCATCGAAAAAGTCAAGCGCTGTCTTAGCTAAAAGCTACCTTACACTAACTGGCACTGGAACCTGCTATCACTGTAGAGTGTATTACATCATCCAGATGCGTATTCATCTTTATGACCCGATGTCGGTTCAGTATGGGGCTCGGTGTTTCTGCGATAAATAGCGTTTTTGCGATAAGCAGCGCGCAGGATTAGCAGCTCGTCTCTGATATTTTCGGTCAACCTCTGAGGCGCTCCTTTTCGCCCTAACTAGCAATTCGTAGGCAGATCGCTTTTGCAACTGTCTCAGTTGTCTCGGGAGCACATCCATTGTACGAGTAGGCGTTCCTGAGGTTAATGGAACGGTGCCCGTGTTGTATTGAAATGATATCCACGTTTATTGTTTTTTTCCGGGTAATTAGAGTGTCGACCGCTTCCTTGCAGCTGGCGCTGATCTTAGCAGTTGACCGCTGTAAGGGAGTGGTCTGCAACAAAAAGTACGTATTTTGTTTGGCGTTGTAGTTGTTTTTCCTGCTGGATCTACCCTGCTCTACTTCCATTCCACTTATTGCCGGGTTTTGCGGGCCATTTGTTGGCGTTTTATTGACATGGTTTGTATGCGGCAAACTTACATTCTTGAGTACGTTCTAGGAAGATATCTCATCCCAACCGTGTTGTCGATGCCGTTACAGCCGGCAGCAGATTTTTCAGGCATTTTCCAGGGACCGCAGGGTGTATACCGTTCCATTTAGTGTGCCATTCTTCTAGTGTGACGTTACTCTCTCGCTTCCTTCGCAGTTAAGTCTACAGCACGGTGACACCTTAATACCTCCACTTTTCTTTTATTTAGGTTCATTCTTTTTATTTTACCAGTACTTCTTATGTTGAGTACGTAAATAAGAACAGGTGTTCTTCACAACGTGTTGAGGTGTCCAGCATGGACGGCAGCGCGCTACAAGTGTTTTTAAGAAACACAACAGCCTACGGGACATTATCCAGAAAACAACGGAACCTATTTCTCATTGGAACAAATCGTCACGAGCTTTTAAGAATATACTAAGAGAACACACGTTTATTCAATTGCGTCTTTTCTTGGCTACCGGGGAACATACCCACCAGGAAGCGGTAGACTCTGCCCCTGACAGTTTGATGGTATAAGCAAGCAGTTGCCAGTCAAACGGCGGGGGGGGGGGGGGGGTTGCGCGGACATGACTGGTTTTTAGCGGGTTGGAGTCCCACAATACAGGTCCGCTCTTGCAGGGAGCTTCCCTGCCGCGGTCTCGGTGTGGTTAACTACATTTTTCGGTTCCAGTGTTCTCCCAGCCATCTTCATTGATGTCTGAAAAGTTATCGACTTGACCCTTTCTCTGACTGTCGCGCAGAAGCGCCTGTTGCACTTACTTCCTATATTCTACTCCAATCAGGCAACATCTGGCGCCTTCTTTTTACCTTGGTGCAGCTCAGGCGCGTCAGCCAGACCATTTACGCCTTCCACAGCTCCAACACCTGGAAATACGTCGAGAGCAATCATCTGTAGCGTCCCTGGCTGGCTTTGCCTAATTCCAAAGCTAATTCGCCACTGCTGCCTATTTCCTACTCTTTCCTTGCACCTACTGACTCTCTCTTTCGACTGTATCTTCTCCCACCGTTGAAACGGGCTCTCTCGGCAGTTTCCTTGACCATCTTTGAGGACATAACAGCCCCAAAGAGGGCACAGAACTCCCTCCACGCCGATGTCAGCATGTGTGCTACAACCTCCCTGATCGGTTATCCCCTTACGGTGGCGGCACCTGCGTCTCTGGCCTCCCATAGAGCCGGACACCGTAGAACTGTGTGCAGCCGGACCCCGCGGAACTCACCCGATCTGCGTAACGCACAGGTGCCGACACTCGCCTTGCTAATCCTTACCATGTATGGTTGAAACTGGTTGTGCCCGGTCCGCACCTGTGTCGTACCATAGGACAGCCCACCATGGTTACAGTCGTACCACGCCTTCAGATCAGGGATGGGGCCTTTGCTTCAGCTCTCCGTGGGTGGCCTCCAAGCGTCTCCCGGCTGCACCGCGACCCATTCTTCATACCACCGGTCGATGGTGCTTGATCTAACCGTTGTAAAGTCTAGATCGCGATCATTTTATCTTTCGGGATGCTTACTTCCCAACAGATTGGCAGCATCTTGGACAGGACCAGAAAGACCGCGGTTGACACTGTGCGGTGAGTCCGGCAGACACGAATGTTTACCAACTCCGCTACACTGACTAGTAGAAGCCGATTGCCTTCTGTGCAGCCGCCGACTCTGGACATTAGCCGCATCAGACTGGCCTCGACCTTGTAGGCTTAAGATGAACGCTCGGACGTAAATGGACATTCCTGGTTTTCTTCTTGCCTGTAAGTACCAACAACAACAGTTCGTTCTTGCGCAACGACAGTCTCGAAGAGTGGTCTCCCATCTATTCTGTCACCTTTTCCAAGGTTTTATTAGCGGCATACTCCAGAATCCCAGTGTTTCCTGCCGTTATAACTAGCGCCAAGTCATCGGCAAAGGCTACCATCTCGACACCCGCAGGTAGGTGCGGTAGTTAGAAGACCCCGTTATAGACTAGATTCCACAGAATCGCTTCCCCGCTCTTCCCTATGTGTCTGGGAGATTTGACAACGCATTGTATGGCTGAAAAGACAAACTGGACAATACTACAAGTCGATTGGCTCTAATAGGAGTCTGCGGCTAGTTTTCCTAAGGCCCTGCTTTTTAGCCACGAAGTGGACATGCTTGCTTTAAGACTTTAACCTGTTTACATCGCCTGAGATCCTTCAACCACTTGACAGACTTAGTTTACACACAAAGGTTATACTAAATCTGAGGCGTGTTGGATGAGTTGGGTATACTAGACGGAGTCAAGTTGAGATAAAAAATAAATAAATAAATAAAAATAAATAAAATTATTTATTAAAAAAATCCGTCCAATGTCGGTGAAAAGAGGTCGAGTTATCTGATCTGTTTGAGCGTGGCCGTATGCTTGTTTGGGACGCAAATGTAACTGACTCATTAGCGCGGTTATGGTCGGTACAGGTGCAAACCAGGCAAAATATCATTCTAGATCAGCCGAGGCTAGCAAATGCAGATGATACTCAGGAACTAGATACCTACAATATCGAGTAGTATTCGTTGGCGTTCGAAACAGTGGGAAGCCCGGCGATCTGACACATATGTTGATTGAGCCGGTCGGCAAACATTTTAATGTCTCTTTCCACGAGAGACTCGCGATCAATAGAGCCTGTCTTTCTAAGACTGGCACTCAATTTACAACATGCATAGAAAGCAACAGCTAACAAACATAGTTTAATTGAAATTATCCCGAGTTCGACAACATGTGGTTTCACGTTCGCCTGAAGATAACTGTTTATTCCAACGTATAATTATTTTATTAATTATTATTACAGATAAGAAGAATGTTTTAATAAAACCGATGCTATATGTTTTAACATTGCAGTTGTCAGTTTGAACTACTAATGAATTATATATATATATATATATATATATATGAATGATGTTATATTGCCGTTAAAAATGATTATTATGTTGTATTGTATTGATTGTTTGTGTATCTGGTTAGTTCACCAACCAAGTCTGGATACTAGGGTTCCATGCAACTGCGAAAAATGCTAAAATGCTAATTCACATTTTAGTTGACGTGCTTATAGAACATCTTTGAGGTGTTTATATTTTACGCAATGGCATTATGGCATTATAACATAATGAAGAGTGAGATGCTCATAACGTTCAACTTCAAAATCTGACCGACGGATTGTCGTCGATATTCAGTTCTCCTCCCGATGATAGTGCTAACCAGGACAGTTGTACAGCCCTCTGCAAGAAAAACGACTAGCCAGCCTGATTAATTAGAGCACCTTCCGTTGCTGACAGAGCCAGGCTTCGAACTGTTAGTAGTCAAGGAGCTGGGGTTTGGTTACACGCCCTACCTTGACCGCGAATTTGGGCTCTTTTGGATGACGAGACGACGCGCATAAGCGTAGGACTGCGGCTTGGTGTTGACCTAGTCTTGCCCCACCGATGTCGGTGTGGTGATTTAGTAGACGCGTTGGCCCATCATAGCGTATCATGCGCCATGAGTGCAGGCCGACGAGCACGTCACTCCGCCTTAAATGACACCTTAAGTCATGTACTGAGATCGCTGGCTTTTCGTGTGTTCTGGAACCCCAGGGTCTATCCAGAGGTGATGGAAACGACCTGACGGTGTGACTCTGACACCATTTGTTAGAGCTCATGTTGTAGCTTGCGCCCGCGGGCAGTAAATGTTCAGCCCTCATAAAAATCTATATTACACATTGCAAGCATCTTTTACCTACACGAACCCTGAAAGGCGATTTGTATATATATATATATATATATGTGTGTGTGTCTCAAGTATGTATCTAATATATGGTACCTACTAGGCGTCAAAGAAGCTAAAGCATTTTGAAGGTTTGGAATTCGCATTTTCGTATTGGGTAGTTCACCATCAGCAACATCTATTTAGTACGTTCTGTGCGGACCATGGCCTTCTGCCTAAGGTCTAAGGCAGGTAAGACTATTGAATCTGACATTATATATATATATATATATATATATATATATATATATATACGAGAACGGATCGCTAAGTTTTAGAGCTTTTTGTTTTGTCGCGAGATCGATTTGGTCTGGTTTGTTTTGTTTAAAAGAGTCATTCGTCAGTTAGACATAGGCCAAATTTGGCGCCAATTGGTGATGGCATTTATCGTTGGAGCTTGGTTCAAAGAAGTGAAGAAGGGTTCTGTAGTGTTTACCACCCCCAAGACTGGGTGAGTTTACCATTCTCTCGCTCAAGCAACACACATACTTGGCTCGCACCAACGACTCTACTAACTATTTTTTTCGCATGCCTCCTTTTATATCACAGATTTGCCTCCGCATTTATTGACTTCCCGCGTCTTTGCTACTCGGGTGGCGGCATTTTCTATTTTGCGCCATGGTTTTAGTTTGCTTTGGTATTGCCGCCAACCGACGCTGTATATGTCCGCGCTGCTTAACGAACGCTGCTATCCTACATGTTCCGTGATTCCTAAGGATCCGAAAATTAAGGTGCAATCTGCATGCAGTTCTGTGTTAAAAACCAAATAAAATGTTCCAAAGCGGTAGAGATGTTACGAACTGCTTATGGTGATGAAGCAGTGTCCCGAAACACAATGTATATGTGGTATTGTGTACTTCGTGACGGACGTAAAAATACCGTTCGGGAAAGCCTTCGCCATCAATAAAAAACGTTAAATAGTTTGTGACATCGTAGCAAAGGTCAAATTACTATCAGGAAGATAGCCGAGGAAATTGAAATATTTTGTCTATCAGTTGTAACACTTTTAACTCATATTATATGCGTCAGCAGACTGGCAGCGAAACTTGTTCCAAAATTATTGCATTTCCGGCAAATTAGCGCTAGCCGAAAAATGTCGGAATTAAACATTCAGATGGTAGCCGAAGGCCCAGGATTGCTTCAGAAAATTATACGTAGTGAGATAGTTAATAGTAATTTTGAAAAAAATGTGTTGTCTTTGAAATAAAATTTCTGGTCTGCGGGGATGCTACTTCTCTTCTCATATATATATATATATATATATATATATATATATATATATATATATATATATATATATAAGAAAATCAATGTAATATAGTTAAATGTAATGCTTGACTTGCGAATGTGACACTTTTTGCTCCATATATATATAATTTTTTTAAACCGTCCTACTTCGCATACAATCAATTGTTTTCGTAGAAATAGGACTAGACATAGGGTTGCGTACTACGCACGCGTCGCCGGAATGCGTTCTCCTCATGAACAACTCGTGGTCTGGCCACCGGATATAGACAGACGCTAGACTGGCCCTTTAATGGACCTGTGCTAGTTGAATAGCTTCATTGTAAAAGAACTAGTTATGTTTCCGCACGCGGTCCGCGGAATGTCTGTAGATCTGTTTCACATTGTCCAAAGAAAAATTCAAAAAGGACCTAGCCAGTAGTCCAGCAATAACGACTTGCAATATATATATATATATATATAACAATGTGTTCAATGCCCAAGTTGACCTTGGGCCCTGCACAAGCGAGGCCTGGATATATGTGCTTGTATCGAGGGCCTTCAACTCAACGGTACGTTATGTACTACGTCCGACATTCAAGCCCGAACAGCGGGTTTTTAATCATGTTTTTTTTTGGTGAGAGGGAAAAATGCTTTTACGCACACCCAAACCGGGTAGTGTGGGACTCGATGCCGATGTTGTTTGCATAATACCCACTAAAAACCTCTTACCGGCCTCAGGAAGAGGCGAGGAGCTGAAACCATTCTTTAATACTACTTCAACTTCTTTGTTTTAATCATGCTACTTTATCAAGACATACAGGCTTAATTTTAGGAAGCATTCCATCGAACGCAATATGCGAAGTATGAAAAGGAGAGGAATTATGTCCAGGGTCAGTTTGTGAGTTACTAGTGGCAAGTTACCGTATATCCAGAATACTTCACGAGCTTTACAAAACATATGAACAATTTTCCACGCCACGTAACTTATTTCTTGTAGAATGTTAACAGCTGAGCTGGCAAACCCGCTGTTGTTACCCAAGCGATACCCCCTGTTTCAACTAATAAACCTGGCTTAAATATAGCTATGTACTATTGACCTGAAAGCAATGCTTCCTTGTAATTCTAAAAGAATCAGTGTATTATTACTTAAGCAAACTTACATATTGATATATATTTGGCAAAGCTAAAATTTGTGTGTGCCCGTGGTGCAACTTAAGAGCGAAGAATAAATGAAACTTCTGTTTACCTTCACTCATTTGAGCGCTTAGCAGGACATGATTGTCCAGAGATGGCTAAAAAGCAAGATGAGCAGTGATTTTTTCTTCGAAAACATGCATCTATATGATTAGAGGTAACAATGATTTCGCTGAGGTCATGAGGAAGCCACTAAGTGACGTAAGCCAATTATTTTAATCTTATGCTTGGTGCCATAAACTAACACTTATCACTAAGATCATGCGTGTTGTGGCTCTGTGCTTAATAAACGACCTAATATTATCACAAAAAAAAAGCTTACACTTAGGTCACTCTTGAAAGAAGGCATTCGATGGACAACTAGAACGTACGCCGTAAGCACTAGATCGTGCCGCAAGGGAACTTAGGCAAAATGGTGAGTCGATCTGGCAGACATAGCATTAGACGCGGAATTGTAAGATATCATACGAAATGTTGATATTTTTGGCTATTTGATTTCACATTAAAAATGTTCTATGTTTACTTGAGCTAGCGTATAACAGGTTTGTTTTTGAAAATATGATTCAAGGGCCGATTGAATTTGCCTCGTCGAGACAAAAACGTTTTAAGAGCAACCGTTTTAGAAACTGGCCTGCATTTTCCTAACCAGCTTCTCGTATTTCTGTAGCCCGAGGTTCCAAACCGGTGTGCAATAAATGAGTTTGGATAGTACACAAAAAATGCATCGTTTAAACCATTTTTTATTTGTGATATTCTTAATCCCAATACTAAACCTTCGCTTACTTTGTCTTTCCCTTTGTATACATTTTGACATCTACCTCTCCCCCTCACGGAACTCTCTGGCACAACAAAAACGGCAACCCAATGCAAATTGTATCACTTCTCTTTGTACTCCTTCTGGCTTCTTTTCAACCCTCGATCCATCGACCACGGTATTTAAAAATGTCAATCCTGATACATACATGACATTCTATAAATTTCGTGTTACTATATATTTAATAAACTACCTGAGACTCTTAAAACATCATTTTGGAGCTGACTTTCAGCCAAGATTTAACGCCCATGCGACTGCTTTTCGCATTGCTTCATAGACGGACCCCCATAAAAGCAAATGTGCAACGATGGGGCTCGAACACGCGCACCTATGTGTCTCCTCTGGTCGCGAGGCGCAGACGCATGCCACCACGCCGCCAGGCTCGACATATATATATATCTATATATATATATATATATATATATATATATATATATATAGCGCAGTTCTAATGTCTATGGGAAGTTTAAACCGCGTTCAAACATCTTGCAAAACCTGCTCATCAAAATTTGATGATTGGAGGCAATGAGATAGCTTATGTTTTTATGACGAGTTTTGTTAGACTCTCGCTCAACCACGCCCCAACCCCTAGTAATCAGGAGGATTTAAGTTTGGACTGCTCTGGCAAACCAAGGAACTTTATAATCTCACTAGACTGTCCGGCGTCAGACAACGTAATCCATAGTCGGTCCTTGCTGAAGTTCATGACACGCTGTTGCTCGGACGGTCATGGCTGGTGAAAGAGAGTAGTCTTGGATGCTAGACATGACGCATCAATGCATACCGGACACGATTGTCTATGTTTAGATGCGCCACCCCGTATACGGTGTCACCTCGATCAAGCATTTCCTTCGAGAACTCTCGGCCAGTGCGGTGGTCTCCAGGTGAGCACATTCCATCGAACTAGCAGTACTCTTCTCTGTTAGCCGTTTCGTTGCCTCATAGTTTCACCATGCCTTCTAAGCATGCCATATACAAGCATAGTCGTTTTAACCTAAAGGCCTGCATTTGCCACGATACTGGGTCTGGTACCTTGTTTCAACAGTGACTTTGTGCGAGTTTCGTTATTGTAGACGATCCACCTCTCACCACTGGAAATTATCGAACTTTAAAAAGCTCTCTGCAAGAAGGAAGCGCAAGTGTTTAGGTTTATCATATGATAGTCTTCAGCAAGTCTGTGCTGCACCAATGCCTCGCCACGTTTCACGTACCCATAGCTAGTTAAGCACGAATGAACTGCTCTACGAGATGCGCTCACTGTATACGCGATCTCGTCGAGTGTCAAGTATCTGCCAAAACAAGAGATACTGAACAGGCATGCCTGAGGGGAAGCTATGCATTTGCCGTATTCATTGATATCGAGGGCGCATACAATACTGAGACACTCAGCAAGAAATATATCAAGCTCTCTGCACGAGCGCACGCTATCAATTACGTGCGGAGAAAGCTCCTCTAGGTGTTTCGTGTTGGGTGATCGTGTAGTCCACCGTGGTGGAGTGCTTTTTTCGGTTCTTCTTGTATTAGGAATATCTAACATTGCAAATTGCGTTCCACATGGCTTTCACCTAGCCCAGTACTCAGATGACGGGACCATGTGGATCCGCTTAAATGGCGAAACATTTAACCTCATTGCTGTTCTTCAGTTTTAGTGCGGCGTCAAAGCAATTGTATCTTCATTAAAGAAACTTGGCTCTAAGAGTAAACCAACTGAATCTAAAACAATGGCTCTCAATATCTGTCGATAACAGCATGTCGTCGTTAAGATAAATGAAAAAATAATTGACCTAGTTAAGGATAGATGGTTCCTTGGAATACATCTCGAAGACAACTGCCGATGGAAGATGCAAATTAATGAGCTGAAAGGACGCGCGCTAAAAGTAATAAACATAATCAAGAATTAGTACGGACCCTTCTGAGAAATACCTCCATCATCTGCTATGAAAATAGTCGAGACGTTATTTTTGTCAAAAGTGGATCACGCCTTGCCGTTCATGACCAATCTGACAAAAAAGAGACAATCGATCTAGACTGCAGAATGACTGCAGGGTGTGCTAAAGCAGCGCTAAGTGTGCTCCCTATGACCGGAACACAAACAGATCTCACCAACATACGACAAGACTTCCCGATAAAGTGTATATTGATTAGATTAGGTCAGAAATGTCAATAAGCTACTGAGCCTAATCCAGGACGAACGCCAAAAAACATTCCACGCCGGCCGTGACGAACGCCAAGAACATTCCAGAACTGAGCGACGGGGTGCAAGCTCCTGATAAGCATGCATTTGATGTGTCGAATCTTGGACATATGTCTGTGTCACTATCTAAACCCAACATCCAGAAAAATAATGAACAACACTTATGGTGTCTGAAGACTGCCATTGACCACCACATACGCTTACTCTCACAGAAGTATTTGTCAGTGATGTTCAGCGATGATGATTCGCGAGGCAAGTTTCATCGGAAGAGCAGACGCTGCCATACCGAAAACCGGGACAAATATAGCGGTGAAGGTCGGCAACTGCCAGAGTTCAACCTACTGCTGTAATTGTGGCAGTGAATGAGGCGTTTGTATGCGCTCTTCAAAACGATAACGTCCCAAGAACACGGTTATCTTCTGCGACTCTATAGCGGCGCTGAAAGCTATTACAGCTGCAGACCCGTCGGGTCCAAACTCAAATCTCATCTAGTGCGTTCTGCGCCGCCCCGGCTATTTCAAAGCACAGACTACAGTAAACTCCAGCTCACGTCAACATACGAGAGAACGAGGCAGCTGACGAGGTGGCCAGAGACGCGCTACAGAACGAAGAGGGTGGATCGCGTGTGCCTGGTGCCGCCTATCCCGAGTTATGCTATGGCTAAGGTGTGCAAACCCAGTTGTCGAAAATGGGATGAGCTGGCAAAAGAGACTCAACAAAAGTTTGTTTAATATGGGGATCGGGATAAGCTTTGCAGACACATGTTCACATGACTTAAGCGAGGCCTCGCATAGATGTGCAGTTACTGTACACCGCCTGAGATGTGCCAATAGTCTAAACGGAAGCACGCTGAACCAAATCGGAGTAAAATCATTAACCATATGCGAACAGTGCAACAAATATGAAGACGTTATACACAATGCATTACCGAATGCAGAAAAAGCGAACTGGCAAGACCACAATGGGTTAAGGCCATGACTAAGCTTGCTGAGGACCGAAACGTGTTATCAACAGCTCAAATGCTGACAGCAAAATTGCCAGTCTGTTTATTTGTCAATAATATTTGTCAATTCCAGTGGTCTGGTCATGCAAGTCACCTTGAGACAACTGTAATTATCAGCGAAACATGTACAATTTATGGGCATATTAAATATCAAAAACGTTCAAAGCGTAAGATGTGCACCTGTGTAGTGCGTCTCTGATGCGAGATCTCTACTTTCCAGATTACATATGTAATCAATAAACATCTATTAAAAAACAAGTCTGTCAAAAATTACACGAGCGGTTATACCGTGGGAGATATGTGGTTGATCTCTCGAGTCAAAATCTACACTACAAAAGCAATTTAAACACCGCATTGCAGTGGGGCCACACAAAGTTTCAAGCCCATAAACAAAACTAATCTTCGCCGCCGATGTAATCGTATTCAATCCCTCCTGATACTGAAAAAAAACATAATTTTATGCAAATAAGCCAGTGGGAACTGATTCGCCATATCGCGGACCACAACATATAGCAACCTAACTTTTAAAGACAACACACCCCCTCTTCAACACCCCTTTTCAGAACTTTCTGAATAAATGCATATTTATAACTATCAAACTAAAACTACAGATTTGTTCAATATCGCCGGATATTGAAAAAAAATGTCTATTTGGATGAGCCTTCCAGCTAAATTAAAACAGTACAGATCTAATAAACACCGTTATGTAATATGTAAGATGTTGACACACTTACAAGAGCGGGCAGACACGGGCGATAGTTTTATTTTGCAAAATACCCTTAATATTACAATTGTTAAAAATGTGTAATTAGGAAAACTTTAAGATCAATAAATACTAAATTTAATCAAATTTGACGTCTAGATAAGACGGTCTTCAACAAAATAATATATATATATATATATATATATATATATAGACATAATGTATTATATAAAATATAAATTTGATATATGTATATATATATAAATATATATATATATTTGTACTGATACCTTTTGCCGTTTTCACCATGCATTTTAAGCGCCTTGTCTTCAATATACAGCCTATTGTTATTTAATGCGCAATTCGCTTTTGCTCTCTCTATGCTGTGAGTTAAGCCGCCATACGCTCTTGCTGCAAATCCTACGTTCGCTTTATATTTGTTTGTCGAGGTTTAGGCTTAGGCTTAAAGTGCTTGTCCTCAGTCTATTCTACTCGTACGGTTTCACATCGGTACGGAGTTCCGAGAGAGTTCTTCGGTCTCTGTGTGTTACTATGACCTCTGTAGCGATACCTCCATTATTATTATTACTAATTCTGCACGTTGCCGTCCGTGTCTTAGCGTCATTTCTTTCCTGGCTGTGTACCACACTCTTCGTCCTTACCCTTTTTCAAACAAGTTACTATATATTGTATGCCATTATCTCAGAGGGTCAATCAAGCTACTAAATGACCACCTAATCTTTCTAGAGTCCTTATAGACATGGTTCTCTTCACACTGCCGAATGTCAGGCCGGGCATAGCGCGAAAGGCCTTCGAGTGTATTCGATAAATATCGAATTTATAAAAAAGAGGCTCACAAATGCCCGCGTAACGTCTATAGAAATTATTACTATTGTCCACCCATTTACTTCTTGTTCTGATGGCTTCTTAAGACCCTGAGTAGTAGTAAAGTTAATTGTGTTGCTACTCTGGCCTCGTTTCAGTATACAATGGTCTGTTTTGACCTACATTATACTCAGGGAAAATGTCTATATGCGCTCTTTGAAGGAGCCTCAGTGTAATATGCTGCCTATCTGTATAGTCGTTTCAATAGTAGAGCCTCCTAGGTAGGTCCTCGCACGTGTGGCCCACAATGTGATTTTATACAACGATTGGTACAAGAAAGTAGACTTCTTGTTTTCGAATAGAAACTTCCGTATCGTCGTTTGTATACGCAGTTAATGACCTTACTTGATGTTCTTCTTGTCGTGATTGTGTCTTCCGAGATTGGCTTGACGGGCGCTAAATTAAATTGCTGCGGTCATGAAAGGGTCATGCGAATAAAATCCCACAGGCTGCCTATTGAACAAAGACGGCCACCTCAGGAAGGCGCGAGACATAACGACACTTGCGTTAGCGGAAATGTGTGCAGAAGTGTGCGCGTCCACCTGGCCGTATCTAATCTTTGGCCTTAACGAGTAGCATAGTAATCGTGAGTCGTCACAGGAAATGAGGAAAGCATTGGACTGTGTTGACGCCCGCCTCTTGATCTAAACGAAGCGAGACAAACTCCTCAATGAGTTATTCTTGGTCAATTTCCTGCTCATGTTGTCACGTTTCCCTTTATTTCTTGAACTGGCACTTGTGGGAAGATTACCTGGACGTCAGCAAGACGTCTGTTCGTCACTTACATGTGTGTACAGTAAGGTAATAACCACAATGTCTTCATTGTGATTGGTTTCTACAACGTAATGCCCACGTGTCTCTGCAGATATTATAGGACAGCTTTGCGTAAAGTTTTTTTTTCTATTACACCATTAGCTGCGCAGTGCAGCGTGTGTCGGCTAAACTGAAATATAGGTTTAGTTTTTAATATCTAGTCTGGAAATATGGACATTATTTGTGACTGGCAACGCTTTGATCAAAATGGTTACGATAGTTCTTTTAGAAAAAAGTTTGAAAAATATTAAGCCATTCGCTGCTATTTGCCAACGTCACAACGGTTGAGTCATAAGCCGCATTGCGCTTCAACAAGTCCAACAAGTGATATATATATATATATATATATATATATATATATATATATATATATATATATATATATATATATATATATATTGTGAAAGCTTTGTAAAGGGCCCAAGAAGATGAATAAAGAGAAAGACAATTTGCAAAATGGGTATCAATTTCCAACGACTCCTAGGAGACATATTGGCTATCACTACGGATTGTGGATGTTCGTTATTTGTTTTCGGTAATCAAATATTATTATGACTCACATAAGATGTCGTGTTATGACTTCGCGAGCAACATACAAGCTGTAAAATGAAATCAGATATAAACGATGTTCTGACTGATGACCTTCTGACCTTGTAAAGAGTAGCTTCTAGGTTTGCTTACTGAACAAATGCTTATACATATTTTCGTACAAGTATAGTCAAACGTATTCATATATACGAACTAGTCAGATAACAATATATATATATATATATATATATATATATATATATATACATATGAAGTCCAGGAAGGAAAGTGTCAATATGAAACACCCGTTGTAAACAGGGAAATCTAGATCAGTGCTAAATGAAACTACAAATAGCTGAACAGTGCGGTTCTGGCGCGTGCAATAGACGAACGCTGCAAAGAACTTTTAAACCCTGATTATCGGAGCGTCATAGACATTTTCAGGTCTTTGTGCAAGGCGGCATGCACCTAAGTGTGGGTACACTAATCAGTAAGCTATACTAATCAGAGGGCAAAAATTCGAGTACTGAAGACGGAGTTGATTGCAGAGGACGTTTGTATCCGCAAAATAGGGCAATCAGAGTTAAATATGGCTGCATTGTTTAGGTAGTTAGTGCGCTAGTCATAGTCAGGGGTCATCTACCGAGGTGTCGCCAGTTATTAAACCGCTTTCCTGTTGCTGATCGAACTTTCTTCTCATGCTCATTGTGCAATGCTCATTGAGAATGGATAGTAAACCAACCAATATTGAGAGTCAGCGGCTATGCAACCAAGAGGACTGCTAAGGAAACCCAAAATATCTCGAGATGTATGGTGCACGATGCATTGAAGATATATCTCACAGCGATTCCGAGCCCGGAGAGAATGTTTGACTGTCTAGAATAAAAAAATAACTTCTATTAAGGTGTTTTTAATTCACGGACAAGCAGATTATGTTCTAGGGCCTGGAAGGCTGAATTCATTTCAGATGGAAGCCCTCGCACGATCTTACACACTATGATTGGAGCGTTACGACCACGGGCAGTTACGGGGGCTATAAATATAGCAGCGCTTTTGTGTCAAGCCTCAACAAACTGACACCGAGATCCAGATGGGCCAGCGAAAAGGTATTACCGCACTGTATCGACGATGTTTCTAAGTAGAATTATTCTATGAGACTTACTACTGATGTAAATGACAGAAATGTTCCAAGAAAATATGCTTACTGGGTTTAAGTACAATAAGAGCACGCTCAAAATATGACAATATAGCTAGAGATTTAAGTAGGCGATAATCTGACTAACACACTCGAGCAATGCGTTTTAATTTTAAGAAGAACCAGGCGGACACTAAAACCACGAGAACGTCGTTTCGATATTGTATTTTAGGCTCGGTTAGAGTGCTTTCTGGTCAGTTAAACCGGTTAATAAACAAAAGCGTTGATGACAATTGCCTCGTTATTAGTTTAATCGTTAGCTTGATAGCCATGAGGAACAGGAAGGAAGTGTAAAAAGGGCTTTGGGTAAGGCTCTCGCGCGCGAGGAAGTCCTCCAGTAGCTCCAACATGGTACGCTTAGAAAGCGATGAGCCACCTGTGACGCAGAGCAACATCTGTTTGAGTGAGTACAATTATAGCACATTCCGCGTATATCTCCTTGCACATACATGACGCATATGGATGCAAATACGACTGAATCATCTAAGAAGGCTAATTCTCGAGCACACCCTATAAGAAAATTAAGACTCATCCTGGGCCGCCGTTCCAGTCTCGCAATAGTTTCAGGTATTCGAATCAAAAGTGGTATCGTGGCAGTCATGTATAATCAAAGATGTAATTAAACTATCCTACAAATAATCTTATTATTTTTCAGATAGGTAGGTAAAAGGAGTATTTAAAGGAGTATGTTTAAGGTTTTATATGTTCTGTGTGTGTAGTATAAATCTATTCAAAGATTTTAAATTCCTTAGCGATAGGATCCCTTATTAAACGATGCTTATTGAAAATAGATGATAAAACATACCATCTACAAGATCCACTGACGCACCAATTTTGCACTATATGAAATAACTTAATGTGTACGATAAAAACCTGTGCTAGCATAAAAACCCCGAATAGCCTCACAAAAGTATAAAAACCGTAACTTGAAAACGAATTAAAAACAATTAATGGGAAGGAATATAATCTAAGTCATAACCAAAACGCGTCATATCTATGAATCAAATGGCCTAAAAAACTTTCCTTTTGGGGCTGACTCTGAGCCAAGATTTAACGTCCATGGGAATGCTTTTCGCATTGCTTCATAGACGGACCCCCATAAATACAAATGTGCAACGGTGAGGCTCGAACCCGCGCACCTATGTGTCTCCTCCGGTCGCGAGGCGCAGACGCATGGCACCACGCCACCGGGTTCGACGGATCAAATGGCCTGGCGGGACACAAGAGATTGCAAGAGTCCGTTTCAAGCAGCATCCATCCAATTTTTAAATCGCACTAAATAATCCACCATCAAAAAGTTCCCTGTCCGTAGTGCTATTCTGTAACATATTGTGTAACGTTTTGACGTCACAACTGTTTCTATTTTACCGCATTGGGACAAATAATGCACATCGGCAATGAGCGCCTTATTTGCCAGGAATTGTGCATTGTATGGAAAACAATATTTATTTAGTGCCCCTCTCACCAAATTGATTGTAACGGGTGCGACAAGTAGACTTACCTACGTTTGTCAGTCTTAGCGATTTAGCCAGCTTAGGGCATGTGGCGGCGTATTCTTCGGGGCTAGTGCGCTAGTCATGGCTAGGTCATTCCTGTTGTTGATCAAACTTTCTTTGAGCGATGCTCATTGAGAATCGACGATAAACCATACCGCTGAGAGTTAGCGGCTATGCTGCCACAAGGACTGTTGGAGAAACCCTAGATATCTTAACATGTCCGGACCTCGGTGCATTGAAGATATGTCTCAGGTTAAGTTTCAAGCCCGTAGGGGACGGAGAATGGTCTAGAATAAAAAACAAAAAATATTTTATTCCAGCCAGCTTAGGGTGACAACGATACTCTTTGAAGCTGATTCATCGAGATATTTCTATGGATTCGACCCACTGCGTAGTATTCTACTGGCACCAGAATACAAGAGAACAGATATTTATCTGAACGAGTTCGTAAGCTGCACTTCTTGTATAAAGAACTTGCACGAGTTTACTAAATCAATCACCATCACCGGTTAGAGGCTGATCTACAAGTCGCACTTCCGTGTAATTTTAGGATTATGCATTTTCGTAGTTTGGGATTCTTTCTCATAACTGAGAAAAAATCATCACTATCTGTTAAGATGTGGTTGCAGCTCTAACTAAGACGGCTTTGGCTTACAACTTAGGACATATTCCCTTGGCATAAACAAAGACAGGACCTATTCTGCAGCAGACAACTTCGGTGCATCACAATGGTTACCAGAAATTGAGGTTGGAGTTGCCTATGAGTAACAGTGATACCAACGGCAAATTGAGATTGACAGGACCCTTATATGACATTGCCGCTGGCACTCCAAATGAGCATGCCAATTAGCATACGCTTAATGCGTTAAGAAGCAGTCACTTTCACTCGTTTTCTTGGCAACACAGTTATTGTTCAATGAGTGATGACTTCAAGCCCTGTTCTTGCGTTAGCTTAGTACCATGCTGAACCATTGAAGTTACTTTAGCTTGATCTCGGCTCTTAACGTAGGCAGTTGTCTTACGTGCAAGGCCTACCCGTGTACACCATGGCGAATCACAGTAACTTATACTAGCTGAGTTGTTTTGAAAGTCCAACCAGCCCTACAAGACATGCACAACTCAATAGCATAATCAAAAGAGCCTTACGGAGAGCAGGAATAAACTCTACGCCTCAGCCTCAGGGTTTTACTTGTCGTAGCGAGCAACATGTTGCAACATAATGACTTCATCATATTCTAATGGCCGCACAGTAAAACCCAAGTCTGTATTATGTCTTGTACGTATAGACACAGTCCTCTCTGCTTCACACCTCAGTTGAGTGTACCGACTTTTCAATTACAAAGAAATTTCTGGTGCAATAGAGAATCTCGTACGTCGCATAGAGCGTTCAACTGTCCTGCAACAGAATTTAGCCAAATCAGCCGATTTCACTTCTAAAGGGCCGCGGGATGACCACTGCATATATTTTCTCGGCCTCGAAACGAATAGGCGCCCTGGCTGATTTAAATCTAGCCTAAAAATTACATAGTCATATATCGTAAGTTGAATCAATTGAAAATGCTCTTCCTTTACGCCTCATTGTGTTGGAAAAATGTTTTCCCTCGTGTTACCCATCCGGCAGCACCTCCGAAAATTGTACAGGTATCAGAGGGCACTCGTGTTCATTTGTTGCGCTAACTTTGTTAAGCGTACTTGAAAGGCTGGTATCATATGCGAATGAATGTATCTCGTCATTTGTATTGCTACTGGCAGGCTTTGCTAAGATGGCGAGGATCTCGTGTCGTGCAAAAGCGCATTTACGCGTAGTGTTAAAGACTGACTACCCCCTTCCGCTGCGAAACGTCTCTTGGACCTACTCTCACCTTGACGTATTTCCAGGAGTATTGTACGACAATTGTAACGTGGCCTCCTCGGTCAAACAACGTTTGATTGAAATAATTTGATTACTGTCTCAAGTACCGGTGTACAACAACATCGTTACAATAGAACTGTTGCTCTAAAGGATGGTGCTTGCACGTCCATTTCTACTTGCTTCTCTCTTGCTAGCGTTCAATTATTCTGTACTTTGTCTCAGAAAATAATCCGTACGCAATACAGCCAATCAGCGAGCAAGTGAATGTCTCAGCAAAGTATACTTGATACTTTGCTGGAACATTCACTTGATGCAAGGTGATAGCGATTCACGTTAAACCTTTTTGCCCACAAGTGGATATCTACTGAGGTTTTCTGTGATCAAGTGGGCACATACACAGGTTGTGGGGACAAGTGTATATATACTTGTTTCAAGAAAATCGGAAAATGTATTTTACAAATAAAATAAGATTTATTTATTTTCGTAATACCGAAATTGGACTTATTCATATGGTGGAAAAGTAGAACACATAACATTTGCGTCTATCGTAAATTCGACCTGATTTTAACCGTTGTAATTTGGTCGTTTTCGGCATTTTAATGACCGCTAAAAACGGACACACGTGTTGGAGAGTACATCTGACTGCTTCAAATATTAATAGCTGGACGTGCTGCGAAACTTAGCGTTTCTTATGCTTAGACTTATGCTAGGACTGCCGATGTTCAACTAGAGACGCAACCATGCAACGCAATATTTCAAGAGATTTGTGAGTTTCAGTTGAAATTACAATAGAACGAATGCATTAAATATCATCATGGCTGTTGTAGCGCGCAGAGAAAACGCATTTTTCAGGTCTCGTAGCGAACCCTCGGCCAACGCTGACGCAGCCGCGATGTTGAGTTTATTCTTGCAAGCCGATTATTTGTCACTAACCATTGCGTCTTTAATCGTTGTGGCACTCGGTCGAAGCTTGAGACATGCCGGCCCGTGGTGACGTTGTCTATTGATAGCCGCCACCGTCTTTGCCATTGTAACGGCGGAAAGACACGCCCTCGGTTTGCTCGCCCTGCGCTCATTGCTAGCTACTGCTATGAGTTCGCTGAATGGGCCGGTGGGTGTGATTTCATTTGTTTGTGTCAATGTGTTCCTACGCATCATAACGAACTATTATTATTATTATTATTATTCGACCCCAATCAGCAATCCTTCATGAACCAACGAGTGTACCGAAAGGACGCCGAAGTATGCGCCTCGCCCGCAGCAGAGTCGAACCTCCGACCCGGGCGGCTTCTATAGTTGTCCTAGTCAAGACGATCGCCGCGGCCACCTCCGTATCCGCTCCGTTCTGTCCCGTTTCCCCGCCGACGGCGTACGTATGATGAGTTTGTTCGTGTATACGTACAATACTAGGAGGCACTTACACCCACAGCTTTATACCTACGCATATTGTGTACACATGTATGTGTTTCGGAATTTGCGACTGCGGAATAACTGACTGCGTTGTGGTGGTGGTGAGTAGTAGTAGGTAATGGTGGTGGTGGTGGTGGGCCGGAAACCAAGCGCCCACGTATTACGATATTGGCATCGACCGGAGCGCCGCTGCATCCACCCGCCCGTAGTGAAGAATTGTCGCCATTGCTAACAAACGACATAGACGGCGCTGGCGGCCGATGATGACGCTGATGACGCTGGTGGTGGGAATACGTTATGTCCGTCACACGCTTTCGCTGTATGTCGCTCCCAGCGTAGGCAGTAGTAGGCAAAGGGCAGAAAGCGTGCGCGGACAGACGTGAACGGCTGCATACCTTTGAATACACACGAGTGTTGACGGTACCGGCAGCGAGATGCGAGGGAGAGAACGAGAAGGGAACGAAAGCGATATCAAGAATTAAGCGAAAAATACACATATAAGGAAAGAAGCTGGGGCCGCAGAGAGAAAGAGAAGGGAAGCAGGGAAAGGGGGAGAGAGGGAGAGGGGGAGCAGGGCAAGAGAGAGCGAGAGGGAAGGCTCTTAAAGTTCGTTGAGCGTCATGTATGCAGGACAGACAGTGAAGACGCTTCGAATATGCCTGAGGAAACCAACAAACTATTGACAGACCTTGCCGTCGACTCGCAGAAGAAGGAGTTTTGGGTGGAGTAGAGAGAGAAAATAGAGAAATAGACGCATTTCCATATATATATATATATATATATATATTTAGGAGAGACCGAACAGCAGAAGAAGAAGATGCCTCGTTGTCAAGCAGCACTCGCTAGACAAGGTGCAAGTTCGGCAAAGAGTGCACAGGAGAAACCGCAATGGTGAAAGGCAGCGAACCAAATCAAACGATGTTCAAAGACGGCCCAGGGGTACTTTTAGCGTGTGCGCGCATTCTCTGTGTATCTCTCTCCTCCTCGCTCTCTCTTTATCTCTCTCTATTTCTCTCTCTCTCGCGCGCGCTCAATACTTGTTTGTTTAGGAACACAATACATTTTGTCCTGTCCCCGTATCGTTTATAGGGCAAACTTCGCGACCCAGGGTCCAATATTCTCGGGCTCGATCAATAGTACCGCGACTCGGTCGCATGCATACTAGGTAATCGACGCGTCTTTGTAGCCATTGAATATGAACTCCTATGCCTTTTGACCTAGTAGAACTACTGTCGGCACACGCTACAGTGAGTGGGGGGGTCCGACTAGCTAGGGACTACTCTTGGTTGACGAGCCAGCATCTCTACCGATATGGCTGAGACTTAGCTTTACAATATGTACGACAGCGATAGAGAATGATTGTGTTTGACTGAGCAACTGAATACGCCGGCACGTTAGAAAGAAAAAAAATACATGCGGCGAAGGATAAACTGTCGTATAAGAATAAATTCACAAAAGCCGAGATTCTGTGATGCTTGTGCATTTGTAATCCTTTCACGTTCAAAACCTTGACATTACGCTCAAACGTATCAGGTCAACACAACCACAAAATAAATCGATAATTTTGCATTCTTTTGGGTATAATTTTGTGCGCGTTTAATGGGAATTATTTAACCAATTCGATGGTGTTTCGATCTGTTGTTCGGCGGAGGAACTAAGTATATGATAGTGTTCGGATTTTCTTCTTTGTCCAAACGACATAGGCTAGTCCTACGAAAATAGTCGTATTGAGAACAGTTTTAATAAACGAAAGACCTTCTTATGCCTTATTTTGTATCTCTGAAAATCTGTATATGTCTATGAACAGACGTTTACCCGTGTCTGTTCTCACTGAACATTTAAGAAGCTCTGTAGCAGGAAGTATCACACAAAATCTCATGGGCTTAATAAGCACACATCCATTCGCCGTGTCCCGTCACCGCTACGTAATTCTTGCTGATAATCCTAAACAAAGACGAGAGAACAACCACACTGAACTCACACGCCGACTTTACTAAGATTCCTTTCAGATTATAGATAGTCTCCGTTTCAAAACAACTAAATATAGAATGCGAGTCTAAGTGCCTCCCGTAAATAGAGTGCTCCGCGCGTTCGAGTGCTTTCGACTGAGCCGCCTCAGAGTAACGTAACTCGTGTTGGTTTTGCTAGTAGAGGTGTTTTAGGCCAATAGTATATTCTGTCTATTGTAGGCGACAGCGTATGCAAGCACGGGTCACTTAAAAAAAAAACAAGCGGGTATAAAACCAAAGGTGCCCACGTCTACTTTTAGTTCTGTTAAGTCTAATTGCAAGTTGTAGAGCTCAACTTTAAAGTAACGTATTTTTTACGGCACACACAAATAGCCAAAATCAGCAGGTCCGCCCCCTCTTAAATGAGGGTGTCCCTAACATGTGAGTGTCCTCTCTTTTATGTCCAAGGAGAACAATTTCGCGGCAGTCAATACTTTTCTAAAGAGCTCAACTGCAGGGTTTTATTTTATTTCACCTCACTTCTTGGTCGACGTCCTGTTTTCATGCATCAGAGCTGTTACTGTCAACCTGCCATCGGTCTTAGTAAAGCTCGTCGACATCTTGCTTTGGAATGTCTTCCCCTCTCCAGCCCTGCAGCGCATACAATTTGGTGCAAGACTTTTCGCTATGCAAAATGCATACAAGGGTGCATGGCCGCCTATATGGTCACCTATTCATTGACACTGCACAGGCTCGCGGCAAAGATTGGGTGCAGGCAGGAAAGGGCTACTATTTGCAACGCCACTAGCTCACACCAATTGGGTTTTGTCCCGCTGGACAGAATAGAAGTTGCCACTCATGTTACCTGTACCATTGTAGCATCGCGCGACATCATATCGCGGCCATAGAAAAACTTGAATTTAACTGCATCAGATGAGAGCATCTGCTGGTGGTCATTGCGTGTTACGCTTCTCAGTAATTGCAGCACACCTGGCTGGCTTACCATCGTCCGTCGACCCAGAACTCGTCTCAGAAAAATGTGAGATATACTTGATTTAAACCTATCTTGCCCGCTCCATTTAATCTGCCCTTGCGCCCCAAATGATTCACGCAAACCATCGAATGACGGAACGATAAGTTAAAAGTCAACATTGGTCGACCACCTTTTTTAGGAGCCCACCTGAGTCTTGCTCTTTGTAGGCCCGTATTCACGGCGCCTAGACTTAAAAATGTTCTCCTGCTTGGAGCCGATCTGTTTGCCCATCAATATTACTCAGCCTCGAAATACAACGGGAAAATGCCACCTTCGTCCGCGGTGCCTTGCTAAACTGGCGGATACCTGAGCTGTTCGAGTTGGAATCGTGACCGTTAGAACACATGTTTTGAAACCAGAAATTTTTTAATCCTTTGCTAGGTATGATTGATCTGTGAAATATATTTGCAACCGTATATATATATATATATATATATATATATATATATATATATATTTACATACATAATAAAATAATTTGATGATTAATTAATCATTTACAATACGTTTGCACGCTTGGCAGTGCTCGCCTTAGTGTTTATATATATATATATATATATATATATATATATACACATAAATAAAACATATATAAATACACATAAATAAGATACACATAAATAAATAATATATATATATATATATATATATATATATATGCATGTATATATATATATAAATCTATATATATATATATATATATATATATATATATATATATCGTCACATTCTTCCTTCCATTTTTATGGTTTTGTGGGTTCCTAAAAAAGCGTCACCGTGGTCATTGTTGTACAAAAATGACTTTATAGCGCGACTACGAATGTAGCCAGTTCGAGGCTTTCTCCATTGGAGCGTGCTCTGAGCTCAACCGCTCGTCCTGGACGTCTAGTGGAACCGGCGTAAGACTTCAGAATACGCAGTCATGCGACCATGCCACAGAGGGCCTCCTGGCCGAAATGGCGGTAAACAGCGGCAGCAGCAGAATCTCAGCGTTGTCGATGTGCCTTTTGTCCTTCTTGTTTTTGTCCTCGTTGTTTTTGTTACGGGCGCCTTTTACCATCATTGCAATGAAGACAAACTTTACCAAAGACTGCTGCTTCAACTGCTTGAGCCTCAAGTCTTTCGAGTTTTCTGCACACTAACCTAGACTGCTTTCTCGTTAGTTTTCCAGGCTTCTGGCGGCAACCAGCACGATTACCGCCCTTTTCACGACAGTGGGACGACAATGACTACAATAAACACAAATATCGTGATTAGCGATGATACACACGTGGCTGCACAGCACTCAGATCGTCGTCTAGGCCTTTTGTTGTTGTTGTTGTTGAAACCGTTAGACAAGTCAGAACTTAAACCTACCGTCACTGTCTGCTGAGATCGAGTTTGGATAGACCTGCCCGATGTTTGGAAAGGTCATCAAATATGACATTCTCTGTTACATGATATATATGTATATATATATATATATATATATATATACACATATGTATATATATACACATATGTATATAGTAAGTGACGGATACATATGTATAGGAGTGATGTGCTTGCTCAGGGCGCCTGACAGGCCATGGTGGGCCAACGCGTCTACAAAGTCACCTGAATGATTTCCGCGGAGCACGACTAGATCAACACCAAGCCGCAGCCCTGCGCATATGCGCTTCGTCTCGTCCACCTACAGAGACCCTGAGTGACAGCCGTCCAAAAGAGGGCTGTCCAAAGGAGGGCTGTCCAACTGCCCGGGTTAGCCCTATCATTGGGAGGATAATCAAATAACGACGAAAATTCGTTGGTCAACTTAGCACGTTAAAGTTTAACGTTATACGCATCCCACCCGTCACTATCCAATAATGCCTTAACCCTGTCCGACGCCTAAGTCAATGACGACACAATTGCGGGTCGTACCATCATGACGTTCGGCACATCTAGGCCGCCTAAAGAAGCCGGGAGCATTAGCTGTTTCCTTGCCACAGCGGTCACCCTACGGTTTAGTATGTTCTCTAAAATGTTTAAGCTAAGTCCACTGAATGGCTGTAAAAACTCTGGTGATAAAAACAGGTTGCAACCTCTGATCAGGTGTGTTAACCTCGTGGCTGAAAAACGAGATCTTAGAAGAAATAGGTCGCAGTGAGCCCCAATTGGGGTAGTCTGCCTGTGGCGAAGTCAAGTTTATATCTTCGACTGGCTAATGCCTTCGCAGTGCCGTCCGGCAATAAGGGTACACCTAGCAGCCCCAGATTAACTCAGACCACTAGCGACAGCCTGACCACAAGTCCTGCAACAAACGGGGCCTTATGAAGTCTAGGCCCGCAGGCGAACTTCTGCTTATGGCCTTCATTGCATTGCGTACCTTTCTAACGGAAGGTGAGTTCAACTATTGTAACAATTAAGAACATTTTGCAGAAAGACTATCGCCCGTGTCTGCCCGCTCTTACGAGTGTGTCAGCATCCTACAGATTACATAACGACGTTTATTTGACTTTTATTGTTTTAATTGTCCTGGGATACTCATCCAAATACCCATATTTCTAATATATCCGGCAAAAATAATCAAATCTGTTGTTTAAGTTTGACTTTGCATTCCTCACTAGATAACTCTAATACACATCAAAACAAGCGAGAAAATCTGGCATTTATGTTCACCAAACGATAATTAAGCGTCGGACAATATATATATATATATATATATATATATATATATATATAGGTAGGATAGAAAACAGCATTTTTTACTTAATAATTAATCTAAAAAATTGACCAGTTCACCGATTTTATTAATATAAAAGCACTCTTCATTGTTAGCCACAATTTTTTTGTCATATATAAACTAGGGAGGCAGACAACTTACGGTACTATACGTCATACTACGCTGTACTGAGCAAGAACTACTTTCTCGGAACCTAGAACTTGGAATTGCCCAGACATGCCAAGTATTTCTAGAGACGCTTTTCAAGGACCATGAGTCCTGATCCATAGTACGAAGATTCGCAGAATTTGTCTCGGAAGCAAAAATAACCGCCGCATAGTCAAACAATCTTAGCGGCAAGCCACAGTCGTCTAGCAACGATGCAAGTCAGAGTAGCAAAGAGAAGCAAAAGGCACGACTGGATTTTAGTAGGCTTGTAACCTCATATACATATATGTACGTAATAACGACATTTGGTGTGCATTATGCATTTTATCCGCTAATTTATCTGAATTTAAAAAATTCCTGAAAATACAATATATATATATATATATATATATATATATATATATATATATATATATATATATATATATATAGAAGAGAAAATGGCAGAGATCGATCCACATTTTTATATGACAGATGCAATGGTTAGGTCAGAATGGAAGGGCACGAGCAGGACAAACAGGCACATGACCACCCGCTTTGCTATGCACGGTTTTCATCACCTTCTATGTCAGAAAGACGCTTGCCATGAACCCTGTGACACATGTGTTTGTAAATATTGTTATGGTATATGCGTAAGATATCATGGCAGTGAGTGTAATGCAATCCCCTCTCTAACAAAGCTGGCACTGAACGATTTTTAATATTAATATCATTACGAGACTGTAGTGATATCAATCGTACTATTGTATATTTTACCCAATCTGGTGTGTAAATAAATCATGTGAAATAAATATATATTTATATATATATATATATATATATATATATATATATATATATATATATATATATATATATAGAAAAGCTAACAAAATCCAATTTAAACATTAATCACGCCAAACAGCCTCCTTATTAAACCATGCTCCCTGAAAGACCTGCGAGCCAACAAGAAGGCAATCAATGAATGTTCACAACTAGCATCGATCTGCCTCTAGCGACGCGTGGCCGCGAGGTGGTAGCGCATTCATTCGGGCCAAGCCATTTAGGTCTCCGGAAAGGCACTTCAGCCGTCCGGCGTGAATGGAAACACCAGTGGCCAATATAGCCACTGCCACGAGGCCAGGCGCCGTGTCCCGAACGCCCTGTCCGGGTTGCGTTAGGCGTTCGGTGTAGGTTGCCATAAGGCTACACCAGAATAGCCCCCTCTTTCATGTCGTACGGGAGGGGGACGTCTGGCCTGTGCTCGTGCCTAGATTGCGTCCACGGCAACTGAGCTCTAGGCACGTACGTCGACTAGCTATAGTCACCACTAAAGTCGACAAACAGGCGTCGATAATTAGTAAAGCATCGCTAAATCTCACCTCTACCCCTTCTACACGTCAAGCCAGTCTCGCCGCTAAACACATTGCTGTATCAGTCGAACACGCTGTAAACGTGTATCAATTGAACGGAGAATTTACATTGTTACGACGGCACTCCGTGCAGGACTCGGCCAACAACCATGGTCATACGAAGTCTGGGACATTCGCTTTCTGTCCTCTCAACGCGACGGGCGAAATCCCCAGACGATGTGCGCCGAGGTGAATACAGGTAGGTAGATCCAAACGTGTTCGCTCCAACCGGAGCGTAAGCCACGTACTGATTGTGTATGTTACAAGTAGGCATGAGCGCCAAATGTAAACGCTGTAGCAAAAACGAGACGATAAACCTCAATAAATACAACGAAATAGAGACAAATAAATGAGGCAATGGTCAGCCCAGTCCCCAAGAACAGATAGCATCTCCAAGATGGTGTCTTCTGTGGAACATTACCTCTGGGTCACTTACGACGACCCGCAGGGGACGACCTATTGAGCAAATATGACATATTTGTTTTAACAAACACTTACTAATCTTACTAAACACAGACTCCATCTGGATCCCCTTTAAGCATTTCTGAACTGGAAACTGAACAGGGAAGACGCAGAGATTAAGAAAGAGCTCCTGCTCAGAAGTAAAAACAACGGAATATATGTTCCAAACTGTTCTAAGGCCTTGCCAGACGTACTGTACGCTTGATTTATTCATAGCTTACTAGAAAAAGCTGGGCAGCAAGTGATATTGGGCATTGGGATATGAGACACGAAACATATTGGTTCGTTCAAATGACGGCGAAATCAAACACAGAGTTTAGAATTACTGAGACCCAAAACCTATGCTAACAAGGAATGCCAACAAATGACACGAGTCATATATTTTGTGGCTATATCTTTACGACGAGTCATATGCTTGAGCTAAATTAGATAACCAGAACACTTCGTCAAATAGCAGAGGCAAAGAAATCATTAATAGTATTAGCTAATAGAGAGGAAGGAAGAAAAAGAGGAAATACAACAAATACCGGCCTGTGACGCTCATAACAGCAAGTGTGCAAAAGCCAAGGTTGCTGTTTTTGAGAAGACCTGCACCGTTGAACCCAGTGATAATTTATAATGACTTAGTGGACTACCTTTAGGAACTCAGAAAAAACTGACGAGATTAAGGAATCACTATTGGACTCCATGTAATCGTTCCTTCTTTCAGATTTCCCGTTTATTTTAGCTTATTTTAAAATAAACGGTAAATTTACAAAGTCGGATACTCTGGTCTTCATGTACTTTGAGATGCCAATATCAGGTTTCCTATTTTATTAAAACTACACAATAGATGCTTTAAACACGAACAGTGTCTACCAATTGGGCGCACAACTTTCTGCAGACTAAGTTGTTTAAGTATTTATAAACAAAAATGATGAAGACCGTACTCACAAACAAACAAAAAATCGATTTCTACGTGTTTAAGCCCGCAACTCTAGCACTTGACTTGGCGCAGAGGATTCAGCAAAACCCTTTCCAGCTAAGTACGATCGGACGCTTGCCGGGTAACTATGTGACCCCCGAAACTACATCTCAGGCAAGTACTGCACACAATCAGGAAATGTTTGTTTTTCGGAGTTTGCCTAAAAAGACTTTCCACGGTATTTGTTTCAGTGTTTTAATTAATTTTAATTACACTGGAATTAAAATTTACTTAATTACTGAGTTACTCTAGTTACAATACATTAAGTGCGCGACCGAGGTGTGTCATCTTTTTTCAATGCGTTATATATACATCGCTGATCTGCTCAAACACAAGAAATATATCCTCACAACCTTCAAACCTCCAATCAAGCACACCAGACAGTATTTTATTTTACCGTGCAAACCTAAGCTCGCGGATCTCCTGCGTGTTTTGAAACTTGCCTACAGACAGTTTATAATTGTTATATTGGCGAATCACTCCCGACCGTAGAATACTGTCTGCTTGCATGAACACTGCATTTGGCACTAAACGATTTGAAAGTCCTGGCTTGCTTTGTAAAGCTATATAGATTTCGGCGTAAGTTCCACCAATTTCGGAACATTTTTTAGGGTGGATGATGCATGCATGCAGCTCCGAAACGCGTTTTCGATGTTTTCTAACTGCACCTTAATGGAGTGAAAAGCAGTTTTGGGTCAGTCAAAACATCTTCCTCTCAATTGTTTTTAGTTTTCTGAAAGATGACAAAATCACACACATATATATATATATATATATATATATATATACACACACAAACAAGTCGGTATGATAGATTTAACGAAGCAATGACGAGCCTGAGGTGGTTGGGAGTAATCCGGTTTTAGTAGGAGTCTCACACTAGGCATGCAGGCTGGTGCATCAGGCATTCTTGAAACTCTCTCGAACAAAAAAGGTGACAAAAGTACAATTCTACAAATATATATATATATATATATATATACATACACATATATATATATATATATATATATATATATATATATATATATATATATATATATATATATATATATATATATATATATATATATATATATATATATATATATATATATACTATATATATATATATATATATATATATATATTCACTCATGATTTATTTACACACCAGATTGTGTAAAATATACAATAGTACGATCGATATCACTACAGTCTCGTAATGATATTAATATTAAAAATCGTTCAGTGCCAGCTTTGTTAGAGAGGGGATTGCATTACACTCACTGCCATGATATCTTACGCATATACCATAACAATATTTACAAACACATGTGTCACAGGGTTCATGGCAGGCGTCTTTCTGACATAGAAGGTGGTAAAAATTGTGCACAGCAAAGCGGGCACATATATTATTAATACACTTAATTCAAGGAAATGTTTAGCCTGTTAACATCAAGTTTCCATGGAGTTGGCGGGTTACTCTCTCTCTCTCTCTCTCTGGCGGGTATGGTCAAGCTCGGTGAGAAAATAATGTTTGCCAATGAAAAGGCGGAGCGCAAATGCTTTGTATATAAGTGAGATACTCTTTAAATGCATTTTTATGAGAAGTGACTTAAGGGGTGCCTGTCCCGACATACGCCTACAAAATGCACTTTATGCACACGATTATGAGAGAACACATTCGTCGATTGAAAGCCCGAGCGTACCGGCGCATACGGGAAAAATCATCTTACATTGCGTGAGTGATACCCCAGCTATCGCTTCATAGAACGACCTTCGCCACGCCGAGGCAATCGGACTCGCTGGACTCGCAAGGCCGTCCACAAGCTTGGCCGCCGCGGTCCCCCAATCTACTCAGTCTCGACTTTTTCCTTTAGGGCCACCTAAATGATCTAGTCTATGCAACTCCTGCTAAGGTTCCTATTGATCTGATCGGCAGAATAGTCACTGTTGGAACCATTCACAAGACGCCTGGTATCTTTAAACGCATGCAACAAGAGCTCGCTGGAACTATCGAATCTGCCTATTGGCTGACGGGCATTCGTTCGAGCAAGATTTGAACTAAAATAAATATTTCTTCTGACATTCTACAGGTTTGACGAGTGACTTGATTGACGAAGAACGCGAACATAGTAGCTGCATGTATGCACTCACATTCGTTATGGCCATCGGGATATTTGAGTTACTTTGCAACCACAGACGTAAGCTCTACCAATTTGGTACTGAAATAATTCACTAAAGATTTACATTTGTCTGAACGTATTGGTTGGGCATGCGTAGTGAAAAAAAGTTCAAGAACCTGGCCAAGAAAGTTCGAACATGCAAAGGTAAAATTATAATTTCGCAAGCACTTCTTAATATCACATTAGCCCATGCTCTAGCTAAGCCCGGATATAATTCAGACAACGCATAATTTTCTCCCGAATACGCCCTCGCTCAGTTTTCGCTAACCAAACGCTGGATTTTTCAATCGAACGTTCTCTCACAATCGTGCATTTTGTAAACGTATGTCGGGGCAGCCACCCCTTAAACCACACAACTCAGAAAGACCGAGCTAGCATGGCTTTGTGGCAAAAGCCTTTGCTTTGCATTCGGGAGGCGTGGGTTCGAGACCCATCCGGCCACTCCTAAATTGGTTTTTATGGTTCCCAATTTAAACAAGGTGAATGCCGGAGTGGATCAAAAATTGACCATGATCGAAAGCAAAAACGGGGAGCACAGATGTCTCAATAAAAAGAGATGGTGCATTACCATCCAACCCCCCATTGAAAAAAAAACAAACATTAAAAATTAATCTCACTCCTATACGAAGCATTTCCGCTCTCCCTTTCCATTGGCAAAAATTATTTTCTCACCGAGCTTGACCAGGTACCAGAGTTGCAAGCAATCAAATCCGAACACCCTGTATGTATATTACGAGGATAGTGGTGCTTACACAACACGAAGGATATGTCATATACATACAAAGACAAAACAAAGGCAAAAGCGAGGGAATGCGAAGTTGACCACAAGCACAAAGACGATGAGTCACCCTGCCACGATGGCACGATATCACGTCCAACAAACACACAGCCCGTGTCCTTTGGGAGAGTCATCTGGGCTCCTCTCTGCGGTGCGTCCCAGTCCGACAACAGCAACCCACAGCAAAAGCAACAACGTGACTCCTTATTCTCCAGTACACTTTACGATGAGAGGCGGCGGGCACCAGAAAGGTTGGTGTGGCCATATGGTGTGGTCTATCGACGGACAACGGCTCGGGCATTAGCTTCGAGCGAAGTTAAGCGCTGGGAGTGGTGGTCTCGTTTAGAGAGAGAGTGGAAGAAAAACGGAAGCAAGCGGAAGAGAGACGGAAGCGGGCGGAAACTAGCCTGGAGGAACTGTGCCCGAGGGGACACATAATCATAATAATAATATCTACTAAAGCGTACAAACCGCTGACATAAATTGTTGTTATTGTCAATGCTTTTGTGTTTGTTGTTGCTGCTATTGTTGTTTTTGTTACTGCGGTTGCTGCTGTCTATATTATCAGTGTGTCGCTTCTCTTGTTTTCGTTCATGCTACTGCTTACTATTCTTCTTGCCCTTGACGCTATAATTGTTATGGTTGTCCTCGCTCTTCAGCTGACAGTGTTGTTGCTGTCGTCAACGTTGTTGTTGTTGTTGTTGTTGTTTTTGTTGTTGCTGTCGGTGTTGTTCCTTCCGTCATTTATGTTGTTCTTACTGTCCACGTCGTCATCGTATTTATTTGTTTGGTCTCTGTTGTTGTTCTGTTATTGTTTGTCTGCTTGTGGTTGTTGTCGCTGTTCTTGCTGACTTTTTGTCGGCTGATCATGCCGAGTTGCCTTTCGGTGCCATGCGCTTACGTAATCTGTTAGGTGGCCACGTATTCATACACCCATTCGAACCCATACGTGCATCGCACTCTGATTGATGCCTTATTAAGACAGGCCAAAGCCATGTAAGCCACTACTGGTACGGTACCAACTTGCCGGAGTTGCCGACAAACAAATGACTTGAATAGCACATTGAAAATGTCACAATGCGTGACATCCGCAGAGATTCGGTTGAAACGCTAACAGCGAGCGCGTGCCGTTTCAAGGTTAGTCACCAGCTAGACAATGGCTCAAAGACGCACGGTGGACACAATCACTCAGGTAATCGATGCAACACGGTCTATAGCGGTGCGGCATTGACTTATTTGATAGGCTACCACTGATCGGCAAAAGTTATAGTTTTTCATGAAAAAAAAAAAAACATTTATTCGAATATCTCTTTATGTACGACCTTTGCAATCTTTGCACGCACTTTACTCAACAAACAGTCGTGCTATCGGTAGCTTTCAAAACGATGTTTAGCGGGCCGGTGCTTATTTCAAGCTACGCAAGCTAGCCGCCAAATACATTTTATTTGTATGCTGGCCCCAGCTTAAAACTAAAAATGATTGGGAAGCGTAGGAAGACCACGTTGGGTGAATAGGGATTTTCACGAATTACAGAAGTGCCGTGCATAGCCAAACAAGTCTGCATAATTTGAGCTATAGCTTATCTAACTTAAGTCTGTAAAACCTAACAGACATCACTGTACAAAGTACTTGTAATGAGCAAAAAGGCGGAAACGCGCGACACCTTGAAGTGATTGATACGCTTCCTCGTCATGTTCGCCACTCGGTCTGTGAGCATATTTGCGTGTTTAAACACTTTATCAACCACGTTTTTGAATGCACGTATAAGGTTTATATATGCTTGTGAAAGATAGCGTCGAATTGCTTCGTCATCGCATTTTCGCCCACGGATTTCGACGGGTATTCTCCAGCAGAGAAATAGAGCAGCACGTAACGTTCAATTAGATCTATCAGAAACAACTTCAGCGAAGCGAGCCTGCAATGGCTGGTGTGTTGTTCATAGTTGCCATAGCAACCGCCCATCTTGCACAGCGCGCTTATCGTCCATGCCACCGCAATAAACAAAAAAGACATTAATAAGACTTTTAGTGGTATGGTAAAAACTTCCCCGTTCGTTGTTTTCTTAGTTTGCTTCTCAACGCGTACTCTAAGAGTCGATTTGAACAACTATATGCTAGAGGATTCCTCTATGTGATAATTTAAATAATGATATACGAATTGTAAATCCACACACAACACCAAGGGACTATTTTGTACGTTTAGACTATGAACTAAGTGTCAGCAGAGAAAGCAGTCGATTCTTTGTAGAGTTATTTGACGTGAATACCATCACCATTTGTGTTCAAAGAGAGACCGTTATGAGATCGACGATTCTGTATGCAAACTTTGTGAAGATTGTAATCTGGACTGCTACCGCATAATCAGATATGGAGGTTTGTCACAACATTGAATTAAACATGTGTCAACGACAACTTAAACCATAGCAAAACGAATTTATACAGGACATTCATAATGAATAAATATTCGATCAAAATCCCTTATATTTATCAGGCCTTTCGGCGCTTTTTAAGGCCTTACATTATGCCATAGCCAGATTTCTTATGATGCCAATGCAACCAGTCATGTGTATGTTGAAGTACGTTCGATCTTTGGGTGAATTTAAGGTGACCCACGCAGAGTGTTGTATACTGTGATGACAAGTAGAGCTCGGCAGTAATTTTGATGCACAGAGTGAGGTGCGAATATACACAGATTTACTAAGTGTACCAACTCATAAGAACGATATGCATGCAGACAGAGTATGTTTTGGCATGTGCAGTGCCTGATTTATTGTCACCCCACTGCTAGGATGGTGCCAACTGTTCAATAAGCGATTTAATTCTTACTTTTTTTTGGTATCCTCTATAAGTGGCCCGCGGGACTCTGTCTTTACATTCGGTGCCGGGCCTCACCAGTCATAGCAAATCGCCCCCGTCTGAGACGTGGCAACTTCACATCCCACAATTTATTTCACCATTTCTTTTGCTCCTCCCAACCTATTGCGTCATCTATACCCTAGCAGCCACCGTTTCATCCCTCTTGCTGGCGCGCAAACTGAGGTGCTAATGTCGCAGTGCCCTTCCTAACGATAAGCCAGGTGGTATCAATGCTTTACACGCTTTCACATCCGTGCATAGCATGGATGTAGTGATGCACGGATGTGAAATAGTCGTCGGAGACAAACATCCGAACACCAAAAATGTTAGGCTAATATTCGTTATGCCTGGAATTCCGGAACTCTGGCCGAGCGTCAGCACATGATCCAAAGAATATGTATCCGTTTAGAAACCCAGAAAACTTCAGAAACCCAAAAAAACTTCTGACGCTATTGAAGGCTGTGCTGTAGTCAAGGGACAACTATCAGATTTCAGACTGCCTAATTTACGGAGCTTCTCTGATTGCTCTCTGAAAGCAGGACGTCGGGACAAGGCTAATCGCACTAGGGCTCCCTCTACAGAGATTTGTTGACAAAGTCCTCATTAAGAAAGAGTTAGTTGTCCCACTGCAAGATGACTGTTATATTAAGAGGCTGCAGTACACACAACCTCAGCGTATGTTGAATCACACAGAGCAAACGATTACATTCTGGCAAAACTGGATTTACAAAATGCCTTTGGGTTCTCCTCAACTCAGCTTAGTGTGTGTTTTTAGATTTACTCTAAGGTTTTTTACAGCGTGCCACATTGCCGCTACGATTTTTAACAACAGCATGCCCGCTATTGCAACGGTTTCTTTTAAATACAAGATTGATCAATTAAAAACATGTACTCGGATGAGACAACGCTTACAGATATAAATATGCAACTGTCACTTCAGAATACGCAACACAGAACGAGGTTTAAGGAGTAACGATCTCGATATAACCAGCTCCATACATTTTCACTGCCCCTCAATCAAACCGTGCACTTGTGGAGAGTTACTATCGATGTGGGCTCACGCTATGCGGTGGTTACCATCTGACGACAATACGCCTATTGGTCGTCCTGCAAGATAAATAAATTAGTTATTTAAGTTATTACAGCAACACGTATGCACCGTTTAAAGGTTTTGCCATTCTGACATTAGTACACAGAATTAGTGGTCTCTTATTTTCTTCTAAAAATGAATCATATTGGGCGTGAGATACAAGACAGATAGTGATCAAGTCACCAGTATATCACCTGGTGACTTGATCACTGAGTGAGGATCAAGTCACCAGTATATCACGGACAACAAACAAATGATACTACTAGACAAATCAGGAAACAAATATAAGAACACATTACATAACTCAGCCGGGAGCAACTCTCCAGGTTAATGAAATAAACCACCATTCCAATAATACAAAATGTATGACACTAAAAAATAACTCAATGTGCGCAAATACATTGTCACCTAGAATACAAACACCGATAACATGTAACCGCCTCCACGAGCTTCCACATTACGCCCACATAGACACACACGGATATATATATATATATATATATATATATATGCATGGTGCCATAGTCATGCGTGCTTAGTACGTGACAAGTGGGCGACAGTGATTCGAACCTACACATTGCGTCACTTGGTGGCCTTAAAGCAGGCTGTTCTATGAGATAGATGACCATACCTGATTATTCACTAAGATGTTGAAATACAACTATAGCGAAATATTTATCAAACCATAATACCCCGACCAGATCCTTGAACATTCTGGCAAAGCTTTTGTTTTACTATTTTTTATATTTAAAACATAAGTATATGATTTAGATATCACCGTGCAAAGAAAGGTAGATTCTGCAGCTCGAAAAACGTTTGAAGAGACGGGTAGAGCTTACACATAGGTAAAACAGCTGGGATGTTGAATTCCGAGAAGGGTTCAGGACAATACTAGACGGGGGTTTAAAAGCGTTTTAGAACGCCTATTAAAAATGCCAAAAAAAAAAACAGATACAAAAACTAAATCCACGAGAAAACTGAGAGTATTGATTAAACATGAAGGTCTAGCAAGCATTATAGCCGGGAGTTTGACACATGCACCAACAGATTGCACCGAGCGACCCGGGCGATATGGCTTCAATAGTCCATTTGAATCTTTCCGTCATGCAATCAATAATAGAGATCCTCAAAGATGAAAGGAATAAGACGCGTTGTATAATCGCTTTCTAGGCGATTCAAAATGCCTTTAACACAATTAGATGAGAAATTATTAAAGACGCTCTGAATCTCTCTGAATGAGCAATCACGTAGGGGAAGGGGGACTACCGGCAAATGTTCACCGGCGTACCCCAGAAATCTGTATTAAGGCTGACTTCCTAGAACGTAACCTATGATGACGTGCTGAGAAGAGAGAACCTACTGGAAAAGGGCGTTTATTGTACAAGCTTAATAGGTGACTACGCAAGGAAAAAACAAAGGTCAAATAGGAACAGAAACGTAAGAACCAAACGAGAGCTAATACGGACCGCTAATAATCCAGCGAGCCTCGACCTCGTACGACCTCGACAAACATCGAGGCTGTTCAGCCCACTGGCTACGTTACGAGGCCATTCCGCAGCAGAGATCCGCAGAAGCGAAGGCAAAACTGGGGGAGGGGTGGGGATAGTGGGCATTACACTATATTGCACAAAGCATCTCCTGGCTCGAGTAGCACACTATCCGCGCACCCTATCGCGGACGTGCGTAAAGAAATTCTCGCCCAAAAAAAAGAAGAGCTTCATACAGGGCTACGGTATGAGGTTATCACAAACGCACCGCATCCATTTTCAGAAGTTGCAGCCGCCGGAGGGCAGCTGCAATGGCAGGCAGATAGATGTGATCGGAGGCAGACGCAGATCCGAGGCAAAGGCGGACAGATCGCTGTGCAATCCGAGCGTGTCGTCGTTTGTGAGCGCGCCGTTTAGTGCAGTTCCGGTGGCCTGGTAGTAACCACTGATTGCAGTGGACGCCGCAGGGAGAGAGAGAGATGGTTAGAAAGAGAGAGAGAGAGAGAGAGAGAGAAAGCCTGTCTGTGTGCATGCGTTCGACTATGTCGTGCATTTGCTAACGTTGTACTGATCGGAAACAGAAACGGTTCGACATATCGTTACAACTATCTACTCTGTCTGTAGGGACTAAACTCGTGCGGGATAGGCAGAAGAAGTCTGCTGCGAGGTAGGCTGTTGCTGCTGCTGCCGCTGTTACCTCTATTGCCGGTGGAATTGTGATCGTTGTTCATCGATGTGTACCGACACCTCGAAACGGTTTTCTCACCTGGTCGAGTCCGAGTCCGACTGCGTAAAGAGCAAAGCAAATACACGACCATGATTGTGGGCCACCGTTTGGCTGCTATCTGCGTGTGGACGCCGTGATGGCGTACCGAAACGTTACCTGGATCACGCCACTGTCGTCGCCATTATGTCTCTGAGTGTCTGGAGATGAGAGGTGAGCGAGACAGCAAACAGCAAACTCATGGTGCAATGCCTAACGCGAGCGACGCGATCTGCAGTTACATGACGTGCCCCGAGTTCATCCAGCAAACAACGTGCACAAAATAGATGCGGCGATGGTGGTGGTGATGGTGAGGACGTCGACGCGCTGATAACAACAGCAACAACAGCAACAGCAACCACAACAACAGCAACAACGATAGTAATAATATGGCTAATTTATACCATCAGAGCTACGCCGAAACCTATGTATGTTTATAACGACATTAGACTCAATAACGTAATTAGGATGGCTCAGAAAAGCAAACAAGTGTTTGCAGACGCCCACATGTAAGTATCTCAGGTTTGCGAACGAGTTAATGCTCCGTAGGACAACTACCCTCTACTGGATACGTAGTATATATGTAGTAAATATGTAGACAATATATGTAGATGTTCTGATATAGAAGGAGCTCTTCTACATTCGTCATAATTCGTATAATTGGTCTATCGATTCTTGACAGCAGGACATGCTTTAAGATATCAGAGAAGCGATACAATAAAATACAATTGTGTGCCAGTCGCCAGAGAAACGCTGGGTCCTAAAGGCAGCGGCAAATGCATAGTACATCTAAAATAGGTATCAAGGCTGGTACGACGTATATTTGTGAAGAAAACGGGAAGTCTTATATCTTACTATTTGATATACATCTCTCCTAAGCTCACAGGCTTATTCACACGGTCGCCTCTTTTTTGAGAGAGAAATCGTATTTAACACGCTCTGTTGAATGCCTGGAACCGAGTCGAAACCGCGATTCAGCAATTTTGATTTTCTGTTCGAGACATGGAGTAGTGTGCAGATGCTAAGTGAGGAACATGCAAGGCGCGGTTCAAAACGGTGACATTCTTCAGCTTACAGTTGATTTATGGTATTCCCGTTATGAATAGGGATATTTTTAGTCCATGACGGAGACACATACTACGGCTCTATTGAATCGCGCATAGCACGAGTTCTATAAAACGCATGTAAGTGCGACACGGTCTGCACTGCGTTAACCCCCCCCCCCCCCCCATCGAGAATGGTTACCATCTTTGGCTAGCAAAGGGTGCGCCTGACAATCGCTCAGCCTTAAAACTTAGTCACTACACTAACTATATATAATGTGTATGCCAGAAATAACAGATATCTGACAAAAACGTTTTTCAAATAAATGTTGTAATTTATGTTAAAGGGGTGCTGCAAATACATGTGCTGCTATAGAGCGTATGCAGTGATTAATAACGTGTAGGTGGTGCGTTTGTACCTTATAATTAATAATTTAAATATATATATATATATATATATTCGCGAGAGCTAACTGTTGATTTCTAATATAATGACATGTGCTATGATGATAGAAATAAGTAATAAGATAGATATTACAGCAACAAAGATGCAATGAGGCGTAAAAGGTCCAAGACCCCAATGTCTGCAGCAGAAATCAACAGAACAATAAAGCGGATTTATAAACTAAAAACCAAAGCACGACCACAACAGCAAATAAAATTCCATTAACTAAATAACAACCATGGAGGGGAACAACGCGTAGGAATAATCGAAAAAAAATCGAAACCGCTAACTCGATTCCAAGCGTGAAAAAGTAATGCGAAGTTGAAACTTTCGAGTGTCTGCCCAGCTCAACCAGATAGGTCGTGCGTTCAAATAGAGCTTAGCTGCCGGAAAGGCCTTGCATGATACAAACAGTTGTGCAACAATTGTTACATACGATTCAAGGTGAATATGCTTTTTAACTCTTTAGATTTGTTTCAGTGTGTGGCGGCGTGGTCTAGGGAACTAGTGCGCTAGTCGTGGTTGTCATCTAGAATTAAAAACAACCTCCTGAAAAAAAGTTTTTAATTCTAGATTTGTCTCAGTGACTCTTTAATTGTATTACCACTATGAATAATATCATCCTGTTCCGTTAATGTGGCTGTTGAGATTAGTTTATTAACGGTTTGCGTTATGCTCGTCGGACTGAATTTCGTATCATTCAGACATCTCACTGACTACTGTCCAGTTTTCATATGAATAAAATTTAGCTAGACTAACAAGCCTGCTATCTTTCAGGCGTATGGACGACATATATTCACGGCTATAATTAATAGTGCGTAGTAGATACATCCTGATAACAAAAAGCGGATACTCATTGTACCTCTGGGATTTCAATGGCATACGTGTGTTCCCATTGTAACTGTTGGCAATGGTGGAACCGTGAGGTAAAGCCTATGCAGGTGGTATGTGATATTCTTGTTCGTATATAATTCACAACTAGACGGACAGAATATAAAGCAAATCCCTACTGTTTTAGAGAAAATAAGACACAATATGGGGTTCTCTTTCTTTACATCGCATTTATTTCACTTATACTGAGTAAGAATATAACATTGGCACTTATTAGTCGTCAGCTGTTCTCGGCATGTTATTCGCGAGAAGCAGTGCAGTGATTTTTTCGCTAGAGCCAGGCAGGCAGACGCATGATACTTCATACAGGTTATTTTATATTCGAACAGTCCAGGTGATGATAGCCATGAACTATGCATCTAGTATAAACGTGGCGATCGTCACATGCAAGACCAGACCAGATGTGAAAAACACTGAACATGTTCAGGTCTCCAACCTCTCGTCGGACTTGTTCAACTTGATTTTGCCGTTCCGACATGAAGCTTTCGAATGGTACTGTACGCAGTGCATTCTACCTCAATCGGATTATCTCAACAACCGGTTTGCAGCCTGACATTTAGTACACAAAGCGGCGCTTTTACCGCATTGACAGGCAAAGTACTCGCTTTGCAATGTACTTCTCGCTTTGTTACACGTTTTTTTCTTTACACATAAGCTTAGAGGGCTGCATCCCTACACCAGGGAGTCATTCAAGCTCACACGCAACGCATGCGAAAAAATCGTATCACAACCGTACCTGTAACGGGAAACTGGTCACTGCTCATGACGAATTCATACGGAAAAAAATCGTTTGGATGCCTTTGCTGTTTACTTGCAACATAGCAGCTATCACGTGCCAGCAATTCAGACCGTTTGGAGCTCTGTTCTGAGTAGCGTAACCGGCAAGCCCTATAGCGAGTAGACGCAATAATTTTTCAGATTTATGCTCAGCGAGTGCCGAGCGTTCATAGCGTTTGGCGCTGGGAGCCTTTTGTTTCTATACAAATGTCGCGTTTGAAACCGTTCTTTACGTTTACCCCGGGATGAGATTAGCCTCCTTCGTAAATTACACGTCCATGTTGTTTGAGGTTTTTAGAGTTCTGAAGTAAATACATTTCTAGTATCAGTGCAAAACAGTAAATGCGAACTCTCCATTTTGTTACTGTCTTGTTCAGAATATGAGTGTGTGGCCAACTCCGTCGTGCATCGGCGTGCTAATCAAGTTGCTTAATCATCTAACAGTACTCCTTTCTACAATTCGGTGTTGATTGAGGCAAGTTAACCCGATTTACGTATTGCTTGATATCATATGTACGGCTAGTTAATGTTCAAATCCTTTAGTACTTAAATGTTTGCGCCTAACGTTACATCTATGAGAGAGATGCTAGTACGGTGATTCTTGTACTTACTCAATGTCTATGAACACGTTTTCTAAAAAAAACTGCAAATTGTTCTGAACAAGAGAAAACATTTGATGATCTATTCCACACCTAGAAATATGAATACGTTTGCATACGTATGCATATCCTTAGAATATAGATTAGAATAACGGGCCATTATCTAACGAACATTTGCTGACATGTTATAAACGATTAAAGTATCCAGCCGTAACACCGGAAATAGTTTGCTTGCTTGCTCGCTTGCTTACGAGCTTTGTCTTTAGGATCAAGTCCAATAATTACCAGCAGTTCCAGACTCTAAATCTCGTAACCTAGCATTAGCAAGAGCCTAGCAATTATCGAGCGAAGCGTCGATGGCGAATCGTCGCCTGTGCCCCCTCCCCAACCCCCCCCCCCCACCCCCCAGCATCCTCAAAATTACGCATAAAGTCTCATCAGGCTGTGAGATGTCGGCCCCAGGTGGCGGTATGCATAGCAACAGTTATCGTAACGATACTAATAATCGCCTCAGACTGCTCAAAAGCGGAATACAATTTCTAACTAATACTAATACTTGGTGCTGAATGGGATTAGTGAGCCCATTATAACAACTACGCCCCAATCAATCTTGGCATTAGTCTGGCTGCACAATCCGCCGCCGATACACAGCTGGCCATCTCTCCAGGCGCCACGCGCTTCTTTGATGAGATGCGCGCGACCGGCTCAAAGCATGTACTTACTTACTTATTTCAATTTGGGCTGCGCACATTTGCACAGTGACAAGATAGCTGTCCAGCCAATGCCTGGACTACTTGTGCAAGCGACTTCAGTTATTCAGCGTTACGCGTATAGCGTCTTCGGTTGTTTTCGGTTGACGGCAGTATTCGACCTGCTAAGCAAGGCAGTGTTCAATTCGAATCAGCCTATGTTGAGCAAAAAGGTTCTACCCTGTCCTCTAGACGACCATATAGTTATGGAGTTACGAGATGAGAGAAGCCTTCCAGTTGCGGCGTTTTTTTTTTCGTATGGAAATGATCGGTGACAACAGTCGTTCCTACTCGTAGGCTCGAACATATCTAGCCTTTCTGCACACTGGATTTGATTGGAACATTTTCGTATGCGGCACACGGTTGCGTGCTGCATACGGAAAAAAAGATGCAGTGTTTCCGTCTTGTTGATTTTGCACACTTCTTTCGAGGTAGTCTAAGTTTCAACAAGTTTTGATTGTTCACGAGGGTCGGCTTTGGATTTGCGACAGTTGCGTTTTCGATGTTTTTATTAGCTGCAACTGCCCGTTCAGCGTGCAATGTTTGAATACGATATGTCGAAGCACTGAAGCACAAGTATATCTTAAAGTCATGCTACACATGACTCGTAATGCAGTAAATCACAATGCGTCAATATGCAGACATTACTAACACTTACTCGTATTCTTGGGGTTTGCGGCCTCTCGATACCTCGCTGAGTTTCTGTCTCGATAACCCGGTCGTTTCTGAACAATATTTGCCGTTTGTACGGAACGACCTTTATTTAGCGTATGACTGATTATATGGCTAGGGAGGGCCGCTAATAGAAAGTGATTAGCTGCTTTTGAATTGTTTCCAGAATAATTTGAAAATATGCCTAAGCCTTAAAATAAGGATGCAGACAGATATGTATGCACCAACTTATGCACAAACGTATCTAAACGTCAATATGCACATAGGGAGACATAGCCTCGAGCTCGTGGCAAACAGTATTTCATTGAGTAGCTAGATAATAACTATATGTATATGCTTATTAATAAGCATATTCTAATATTGCTAGTGTTGTAAGCGTTGCTTATCATGAGTTCGGAAGGCATACGTCCTAAACCGCTGGGACGGTTGACGTCACAAACCTAAAAATTGCCTAGACAAAATAATCTAGTAGAGACAGATGAGCCAGGATGCAAGTGCGACGGGGCGTATCGATCGTTGTGGGAGTTAGTTAGGACAAAGGATTCGTTTAGGACGAGCTACCAAAATCCGCAAACTTTGTCTCGTTAGAGTTGATGGACAGGGTTTTAAAGGTCTTCCCTGCTAGATGCCTTACGTAATACCCCGTCTACTAAGAAGAGAGCAGGAAAGAAATACCCTATTAGTGTTTATGCTAAACAACATCGGGTAGATGCCAATCAACAAACGACGTTTCAGTGTTTGGTTCAAATGGGTTTAAACGTCTATTATATTTTAAAAAATGCGACTTCTACGATGACTCACGTAATCAGCCCGAACTCGAATCGCTGGTGAGTTCAATTGAACTATCGTCGGCGAATGATCAGGCTTTTACGACAAACGTTGTTCCACCGCCCTTCGAGCTCCAAGTGTTTCCTGAGGTTCGTCACACCTGTCCACCAGCACGCATCAGGCATACCGCCCCGTCAAATGCACCCCACCATCTGCTTCCCATATCGTCCGCCCACGCAGGAACAAGAGCCACACTGCCTTTATTCGTTCTGTTTCTATATATAGATCCGTTTAGGCCATTGACCATTTTGTCAGACGACATGCATATTATGCACGTGTTATGCATGCACGCGGCTTTCCTGGTGAAGTCAGTTACCGTCTCTCTGTGCTCCCGCGACATATCCCGATACCCTGCCATGCCACAACTACATATATATGTATACATTATAAACATAAATACATGCGTGTCTGCATTTCCATATCGGGTACCCTTCTACGAATCGTACCCAGATAGCATGGGTAATTACGCGGCAGGACAAAATGTCAGACTCGTGAAGGGCGTAGGCACAGGGCAATCTACATGTAAGTGCACAACACATACAATATATTAGCTGGTGGTCTCTTGCACCAAACTCTTAGCGCAGGACAAGTGGCTATATATAAATATATAAATATATATATATATATATATAGCAAAGTTTGTGGCCCGGCCCCCGCAATCTGTCAAAAGAATTTTTTAAAGTTTTGACGTATATATAAGTCAGCTAATTCTACTGGAGTTAAACCGAACTAGTAGTCCGGGGGGGGGGCGCCTAGGCAGCTAATAAATTTGTTTCGAAGAATTGGATTCCCATTGAAGCCGGTAGTAGAGCTTATTACCGCAGGTGTACGTTGCGTATATATCAGCATCTGTGCGCACAGAATATATAGATACATGACTATACATTAAAAACAAGCTGTTTTTTTCATTATAATTGAATAAATGTTTTATAATTAGCAAATCTCAAAATGCATTTTAGCTCATAATTAGGCTCAAATTTTTTTTTAAATTTTCTTTCACTTAGTTTGACATAAAAATAAACTACTAACATCACACCTATAAGTTTGAGGTCGCCGTCTGTTAAGATTTAAGCCAATGAAATTGACCATTTCGAGACGTTTATTTTAGTTCTATAGATTTAATCTAACTCAAAGCATTGTCTCATTCACCTTTTATTTTTCCATTACCATACTGCACCCATGGCCAGCGCAGTTGGAATTCAACATTTTTTGCAGGACCGATGCAACCCGCAGGAAAGCTATTTCCTGCCTCTATAATAGGATTGTGTCAATCGGCTGAATACACGGGTAGATATTTCAACATCAATGAGGGTAAGCAGAACCACAGGAAACGAAGTCACAATCCAGTAACCATAGTTATGAGTAGGATTTAATTATATATCAGAAACAAATCATATTAGCTGGAATGACGTAACACATCCGAAATGACCTAGTTACATTCTGAAATAGATCGAGACCGCTAATAATAAAAGTTAGACAGCCGACATCCTTACCTGTACAGAACAGGAACTACAGGACTAGTCAAACTAAAATAGGCAAGGCCGAAATTACCTACCTTGAAATGGTTTGTCAAAACGAGTTTGTTACGCCTAAAATTACACATCGACACCAACATTTCTACTAGCCTACCTAGGTGAAATATTTTTCACTTAACTCTGGGCTCAGACATTTAAAAGGTTGCTGAGGTTGGTATTCGTACTGAAACGATAAGCCTTATCAGAAAGAAAGAAAGAACGTACCCCCATTAAGCAGATTATTTGCGCACACATCCAAGCACAAACCCCCATTAAGCAGATTATTTGAGCACACACCCAAGCAATACTTTTCGTTGTAGAGACGTTTTAAGAGCTGACTTGTCGCGCACTACACATAATATATCAAGCCAAAAAAACGACAAGTTTAATATGAATAAATAAAATAAATTGGTTGTTTTCGCCACGAACTCGGCGGATCTTCTCAACATTAAACAGAATTTGTGATCCGTGAACAGCGCCTCCACAAGGACTTGACATGTTAGGGAGCCTCCCAGTCTTTTGTTCCAAGACAGTAGCATATCGCTCAGCATTGAAGAAGGCGCAGCGTTCGTAGCGGTACTTTACAGCCCCTCCAGAGTTGCACATATGGCATACGGTGTTCTTTTTTTGTTTTTACTTATGCGATGCAGGTATTGCTGAAGGCGAGTCTCGTGCTGATCGTTGACGCGAACAGACGTCCACTCCTGCGTTTAGTCTCACACTACCCGCCAAAAACGTCGGCGGGTGTGCGTAAATGCATTTTGCACCCCCTCAAAGAAAAAAGGGTACTGCTGAAGGCAGCCATGTCCCGTTAACGGTAGCGCGAGTGGATAGGCAAGCTAGCCGTGGCTAACGCTGTTAACATTTTTGAGATCAGGGAATATTGATTTGGTCCAGAATTGATTGTAGAATGGCCTCGCTGGATTGCTGTCGATTGCGGATTTCAGTTGCTTAGGATATCTGTTCTGCTGATCAGTATTCCCCTCGTCCGAACGTTGAATGGCACCACCTGTGAATGGTGATAGCAGTTAACCAGTTATTTTATTTATTACATGTTTGGGTAAATGAGTCATTTGGTGTGCGCGTGCGTGTGTGTATTGATGTGTACATCGCAATTTCAACTCTCACTTCATATTTATATATATATATATATATATATATATACATATATACATATATACATATATACTTGAACTAAACGCATGCAGAGAAAATTTCCGGTGTGTCCGTTTGAATGCTGATGGCTTGAAGACGCAACCGAGACTCGTCTTCAGTAGAAAACTGCGTACATACAGAACTATTTCGGTGGCATATTTTTCTCTTTTCACTTTATTCACGCCTTGTTTTTAACGTTTGAGCAACTCCTCCTCTAACGGTAACGGTTGCCGCTGTCACACCAGATACGGTTTTTTAATTATCCATAGCCTCATGCTTTGGCTGTGCGACCCGGATGGTGAGTTGACCTTGCGTTGTAAAGCAACAACGTGCGCCAGGCATTGTCAACCCTTGTAGGTCAGTGTAAATCTAGAGTAAACTTATTTTTCTGATCCTTTTGAATAATTTAGATAATTTCGTAAAGTACTTCTCATCTCGGGCGTTTTAGTGCCTTCCTATCTTTATTTAAGGTGGTTTTTCGCCGTTTTTGGCTGACTCGGCAGTAGAGTTCGCCTAGAAAGGATCGTGCGCTGTGCCCATGCATATGTTTGACAGGTTCTTCTCCCCACGACGTCGTCGCTGTATAATGTTTGTCCCGGTTGGCCTCTCCTCTCTTCTCCGGCTCTGTCTTGTCTCAAGAACGTCGTTGGCTGATTTTTTGTACACAAGTACATACACTTAACAAAAGGTACAAAAGTTGCTTCTAATTACGTGGCATAGCGTTAACTTAGGCTCTCTATCTTTGAGGATTTTGCACTAAGGCACACGGACATTAGCCTAATCCATGATGTAAGATTCTTCTTTTTATTGAAATCTGCAAATGTTTGGGCTAGCAATTATAGAAGAATATTTGTATCCGGTGTAAAATTGGGTGAAATGTCATGTGGATGACCGGTTAAAGTCTGGGCGTCGCTCAGACTGCCTTTCCTAAAATATTGAAAGTTTTGGAACTGTTCGATGCGTGTTCTCTGTGGTCGTAGGCCTTGCAACGTCCTTATTCTTTGAGCTGAGTGAACAGCTCAGTTCGCGGCTTGCTCTTTATTGTTTAGGTCTGTGATATGAGGCCGAATGGTTATTGTGGTAACGTGATCCAGGCAGAAAGGGTGGAGGGTTCATTTTAGAGCGTTCTAAAACGGAGTCCAGAAAAGCTTTTGGTGGCTTGCTCTCTAATAAGTTAAGAAGGCTACTGACTATTATAATATTTTTCTAGCCACTAAATGTATAAGATTCATCCATGGCGTGCCTACTTTGTTTTATTGTTAGTCGGTTTGCTCTGAAGAGCGGCGGAAAATGACACATATCCATTTTTATCCATAAGGTGCATAATTAAAGCCCTTGCAGCTTCCGCGTGTAATTTGCGCAACCATCAGACTGTGTTGTTGGCCAAGAGTTCTTCAATATGATTCGAAAAAAATATTCTGTCGGTGTGGTGACTCCCCGAACTAAACATCTGTCCCAGTTAGAAAAGTGGGCCCCCGCAATTGATAGCCTAGTTTGGTGCACCTCCTGCAGATCGAACTGGTTTTTGTTATTGCAGTCGGTGGCCATTTTCCCGAGCTTGGGCCATACGGTAGAGGTAATTTCTGGATCGAATGCCCGACTCATCAGAATCCACAGGCACGCAAATGCAGGATTCGCAGGCCGTCTGTGACGGATACTGTCCAGCTAGCAAGATTACTTTTAGACAACCGTAAGGACCCATTTAAGTACTTTAGCAGGCATGTTCGGAACAGTTAGCGCCCGTTTTGGAACTTGCACAATCTATCTTTAGGGAGGACGTTGAGAAGCCAGAGCGGCAGCGGCGAGAATAAATGGCCCCCCAATGAGGGAAACGGAAGCCCTATTGGTATGTCTATACTCTGACGACACAGCTTGCTCTGATGCATCTGACTGCCTGGTGATGATGAGAACGAGATAGAAAAAGAGAGAACGAAAGGTCGTCATCATCGTCATCAAAGATCGTCGTCATAACGGAGGCTAGGCTAAATAGAAGCAACGTCTCATGGCGACTCACGCAAACGTGGTGACGACATTGCAGCCAAGACCTGGTGTTGTCCTCGTTCTGGCCAACCTCCGCCCAACGACCACAATAGTGCTCCGTTTCGTGTACTTTATCGATTTATCATAGCTGAATCCACTTTTTGCTAGCTTCTCACGTCCGCGGCAACGAAGAGAAGGTGGGAGATGTATGACAGGAGGAAAAGCCGGACAAATCGACAGTAAAGGGGTAGATGACGGCAGAGAGAAGAGAGGACCATACCTTGGGTAGGGGAATATGATTAAAAAACGGAACAACGGGCAGAAAAGACCAGGCTATGGCAGCGGCAGCAGGAGCAAAATAGATGCCAACCACGACGACGGATGAAGGAAAGCACACAGAGAGACGGGCCGATATCGTTCCATATATCATCGGGTGGGTCGCAGTGTAGTGTATTAGAGAGATTCACTGTGCGGGACCTGCTGCTGCTGCACTAAGTTGGGAAAAGCGAGTCCAGGGAGGCGCATCTGCAAAAAACAAGGAAAACTACTCACCCCTCCACCTCCCCTCTCCTCCTGCACCCGCCGTAATGCGATACATACAGACCGTTTTTGTCAGGGCACCAGCCAGCGGTCGGCGGTGGATGGGTGGGTCGAATAAATCGTCCGTGTGAGAAACATTTGATGGCACTATGCTGTTGCACGCTGGCAGATTGGCTTCAATTGCGTCAAAGCTCCTCGAACGACAGGCTTGGCTAGCTTGCGTTCGAAGTCGTCCATCTTTCGATCTAGAAAACACCAGCAAAAAACGTCGTCCCTGACGACGGCGTGCCGTAATCGAACCAGTAATACGATTACTCTTTACTTCTTCGTGTTGAGCGCCTTGCTCTGTCTTCTTTGCATTTTGTTTGTCTTTCCCTCTCGTGTTTGGTCTCCTCTTTCTCTTGAAGATCATCGTGTAACAACCTTTATCATGTAAAACTAGTATAGTTCACTTGTGACATAACACTTTGATGCGTATGGGCGTCTGGCCTTTGTATACGAGGACTATACGCTTAATTGAAGAAGACTGCGTACCGTACCATTATAGTACTCTTAGTACTGTGACGGAGCATCTGGAGGAGGATGAGAAGCTTCGGGTGATTAACACTCTTTTCCCACAGCACCCGCATTTCGATCGAACAGAATTTGGGACTTTAGCGAATGGCGACGTCCCCGAGGTCACTACGGGCGAAATTTTAGCTGCGGCAGACAGGATTAAGTTTGGAAAGGCGCCTGGCTTGGATGGAATACCGCCAGAAGCGGTGAAATCCCTCTTCGGAGAGTATTCGTCACTTGTGGCGAGGATTATCACAAAGATCTTTCGTACGGGTAAGCTTCCAGAGAGCTGGAAGGCCGCCGAGGTAGTACTACTACCCAAAGGCAACGGGACACACCGCCCGATCTGCCTGTTAGCCAATTTAGCCAAAATTGTAGAAGCCATCATGGAGGATCGGCTGAGGACCTTTGCCGAGGAAAATGGACTATTATCAAGAATGCAGTTCGGATTCCGAAAGCATAGGTCTGTTCTGTCGGCCATCCACAAAGTGGTGGCAAGAACCGAACTTATCAAGAAATCGACTCGGAAAACCAGGGATTTGTTCCTAGTGGTGTTGCTGGATGTAAAAAATGCGTTTAACACTATCCCGTGGAAAGTGGTTCTCGAGACGCTCCGGCGAAAGAATGTCCCACCATATCTGGTGCGGTTGGTTTCCGACTACCTGAGCAATAGACGGGTTGAGAACGGGCGTACCAAGGTGGAGATGACTGCCGGAGTGCCGTAGGGATCAATCATTGGACCTCTTCTCTGGAATCTGGCATACGATGACGTCCTAAACATCCAGCATCTTCCACCGGGAGTGGAATTGGTCGCGTACGCGGATGATCTGGCTGTGACAATCAGGGCCAGAACTAAGATAGAGCTGGAGACATACGCCAACATTGCGCTGGCGGATGTCGGTAAGTGGATGAGAGGTGCTGGTTTAACACTCGCACCACATAGCAGTAAAGCTATTCTACTCATCGGGAAGAAGAAATGTGCTCCTCCAAAGCTTACGCTGTCGGGCGTAAAAATTGAGCTAAAGAACACGGCAAGATACATGAGCATATACTTAGACGGAGGATTGCGAAGAACTTCTCATGTAAGGATTGCGGCTGGGAAGGCGCAAAAGGCGGCTAATGACATCGCCCGTCTATTGCTCAACATGTGCTGCCCGAGAGATAGCGTCCGGAGACTTCTGACGTCCGTATCCGAGTCGATCATCCTTTTTGGCTCGCCCGTTTGGATGTCGCCTACAATAGACACAGACGCTACTAAAAAGATCCTGAGGAAGGTCCAGCGGATCGGAGCCCTACGTATCATTCGGGGGTATCGCACCAGCAGCACGGCGGCCTCGCTCGTGCTGGCGGAGACAGTGCCCTGGGACCTAAAGGCAGCCGAACGTCGGCGCTTGTGGGTTAACCCAGATAGGGAGCTCGTACAAGAACGCGAGGTGACACTCGATCGGTGGCAGAAGGAGTGGGATAGCATCCCGAACGGGCAACCAGGGGCGCTCGTGAGGAACCTCATTCCGAACATCTGCGAATGGATGAATCGTCCCGGGGGCCGTCTCACATACCACCTGACCCAGATCCTCACGGGTCACGGCGATTTCCAGGTGTATTTAAATCGGATAGGGAAGGCTGAAACAACGCAATGCTTGTACTGTGATGAGGTGGACACTCCGGAACATACAGTATTGCGATGCGCCGCATGGACCGAGACCAGACAAGGTTTGCCCAGGAAGAACACCCTGGGAGAGCTAGTCACGTACATGCTTACGTCGGTCAAAAACTGGGACGCGGCTGCAAAGCCTATTCAACGGATCATGAAAGCAAAGGAAGAGGCATGAAAAAGGAAAATGGTGGAAAGCGTCCGAGAGTTGTTGCCAAGGCGCGACTCGACAAGCAGGACCTAACGATTTAAAATTTCCGAGACTTCCCTGCCGCCTGTGTATAGTTACTCTTCTGCGTTAAGGATCCCGCAGGTCAGAGGGTCATCTTAAGGAGGATACATATATGTAGGCACTGCCGTCTATATATGTAGGGTTTCAGTGGGTATTGCCTTAATCCTTCGGCTCGACTCTTGTCAAGCGCCAAGACTAGCCGTTAGGTGGCTGAGTCCCACACTGTCTGAGCGTTGGTTTGTTAGGGGGCTTACCAACTCCTGTTATGCTTTCTCTCAGTCGTACGTAAATGTATTTTAAACCTTAAACATCCTCAAAAAAAATAAAAAAGTACTGTGACGGTAGTAGTGGTTATATTACTATCACTACTAGTCCGGTGAGCGGTCCATTTTCACGTTAACCTTATTAATTTCTTGTGTATTTATAATAATAATTATTATATAATTATAATTATTACTCTAAGCCAAAAACTGTTTGGCTTAGAGTCGCCCTCACCTTAATTTCTTTCTAATTTAAGATTACTTGTTATCGCCTTGCTGATAGCACCATAGAATTATACCAGGCAAACACACTATCAAAATGAAAAGGATTTGGCATAAGCTACATAATGAATTTGAAATAATACGTGCATACACTTGTGAGAGATATAGTGCCTTTATTGGTTTGATGTACTTCCGAGTCCCACGTATAGTTCCGTTACCAGCCGGCTGCCATGAAGCTACTTCAAGACTACCTTTTAAAGCATGCAATCCCTTCTTATCTGTTGTAAATGTACTTTTAAAGCCACGTTTAAATAATAGTTTGTCTGTTTAGAAAGACACCTATATTAACCTCGTTGCAAACAAATATTTATAACATGGCAATAAGCAATGGCCTGTCTGGCTTACTTGTTGCTATACATTTACCTCCGAAAAGCACCGATCCAAATGACATGGGACACGCTTTACAGCGTGGAGTGCTGATAATGCTGTTCAAAGACTGATTCGTTCACTTTCGTTTGGTTTGGCCAGAAGACCTCTTAGGTTTCTGACCTGAAATTGAGTTCAACGCTCGACTCTGCTGGAAAAATGTCGGGGTATGCGAGGACGTCCAACGTTTGTATTTCTTTTATTTGTGGGATGGGACACGGTATGTTTAAGTAAATTAGGACCTTTACGTATATTATTGTCCTGGACTGGCTGATGTATGTGCTGTCTTTACTTTAGCTAGAAGAGCCAGGGCTCTCTGATATTTGCTTCACTTAGTGTGACTGGACTCTTTCCCGCGTTTTTGTAGATGGTCAGATAACGCCCTGATTGTTACTGCCTTCGGCATTTTTTTTTATTTGTTTATTCATGTCTCTCCATTGAATTGTTACGAGTAATATGCTTCTTTACTAAATCGTTATTAAAACAACAAGCGTTGTTTGTTATTTTAGACGGTTTGCATAACCCGACTTGAAGTAAATAATCTGTTCTGCACCGATGACCACAATTTTAACACTCTACATGATTCACCAGCTTGATGGCGGCTAGGTCGTGCAAAACGTATATGGTGAAATCTAGGCATAGTAAATCGAAGAGTAAGATGACAAGTGTTCATAGCCATTTTTGTCTTCTATTTATAAACTATGTATAAGATATATAGGTTACTTAGCTTTACTAAACAATGGTTGTACCTAACAAAGGTGATTTTAATCACCTTTGTTAGGTACAACCATTGTTTTCTTTTTATCGGTTGGGTGGCAACGAATTTATATTGTCATCCTGTCGTGGCCCATTCGAGGGCTGTTAAGGCTATTTCTTGGAATACGGGGAAAGTGTTCTGCGCACGGTCCCCGGGCTACACGGTTAATGCCCCGGGCTTTAGCAACCTGGGAGTACCGTGTGGGACGTCTGCTGCCTTGGCATAATAGGCACAAAGAAAGCGAGATATATATATATACTATATATATATACTATATATATATATATATATATATATATATATATATATATACGTTTTTTTTTTGAGAGGAGGAAATGCTATTTTACGCACCGTCAGACTGGAGAAAGGCAAACGGCCCCTTATCTCCATTCTGGTGTGTGGGACTCGGCGCAATGGTCCGCGCCCCTACCCACTAAAACCTACCTTTCATAACGCCCTTGACACAGCCCAGATCTTCGTTTAGTAGTACTATGGGCCGTGGGGGTGACATCAGTCTATCTAACCAGGTTCGCCTGCTTGTTTGGCGAAGTCTGCTCTCTGGCTGGCGTGCCTTGTGACAAGAGAGAATAATTTTCTCTTCTTGCGCTAATCCTGTCGTAACTCGCTCTTCTCTGCGTCCCGCATAGTTTCTTCTCCGTCAGCACCTCTCGCGCAACCGCTGCTCCAAGGGTCCATGCTGCTGGTTCTGAGCAGATGAAATCCATGAATAGGGCTAGCCCATCTCTCGGGAGCACGAGAGGGTGTTTAGGTCTCTGGGCACCCGCGTTCGTCCAACTATCTCTCACCCTGTTGCTTGCCTTACGTCTAGCCTCTTCCCAGCACGGGCATTCTAGAAGAGTATGTGCCGCGTCATCTTCAACGTCCAGCGTGCAGAACATGCACGTGTCCGAAGGCGCCTTACCGATCCTGTATAAATAGGACTGGAAATCTCCGTGACCGGTATATATATATATATATATTAAACAATGGTTGATTTACGTTTTGCGCGTAAAGAGAAAACACATTCATGTATCTAAATATTCATCACAGGTCTAGAAACCGGAACTGCTCGGTAGTATCTTTAACAGTGGGCTTGCTTTTCTTATGATTTGTGGACTAGATGAGAATATATGTATACATAAGTCGTACCTTGGGTCTTTACTATTTCTAAGTTTAAGCCTTCTAAATTCATCTGCAAGGAGCGGTGCAACAGTAGTTCCTGCGCATTTTGGGAGTGAAGCACTGATTCTTTCATTGGTCACTTTACTAGTCGCGGACGCCCTAAAGGCACTACGTTCGAATCCATATATCCGTTAGACTACCGTGTAATCCCGAAGCGGCTGTTCATTTCGTGCACTATGTCAATGTAATATGTAATACGAGTATTTCTGTTAAAGCCTTCGTCTTGTAGATCTTCTGTTATCAAACGGGCAGGTCATGCGGTTGATTTCGTGCGACTGATAACATTGAGTAAAGACGACGGGGTTATACTGAGACGTCTTTTTTAATATTGGTCACCGTCTGATAGGCTTTATTTAGTCGTAGGTGAACGTCATTAAAAATGAGAACGCCTCGAAGGCTTCCAAGAGTGCCAGAACAGAGCCCGTGGTTCGGCCGATTATTGAAGAGCTGCTGTTTCCTCAGAGTCCAACTGGCTAAGTATATTATGATATATTGTCAGCCTAATGTGTTCTGGATTTTTTTTTTATCTGTCTTGGTCTGGGTGTGCAAAGTGCTACCCTTCCGATATCCTTCCCTGTTGTTTGTGAGGCGGTTCTTCTTCGCCTTGGTGCGTGGAGAGTTATCAGCTTTATCGTGAAATATGTTGATGTAAGTTCGTTTAGCATTGTTGTGTCCCTAACAACAAACGTATACTTTTTGCTGGGCACTGACTAATGTGCTTGCGGACTCTCAGGCTCCCGAAAATGGCGATTCTACTACATATTTGTGCTAGAGGTTATTGGAATTGCAAGAAATGAATTGTGAGTTATACGATAAGGTATGCGGTGGCTTCTGCGGCTAGTGCATTTTGTTTTATTTCGAAATTCGACAACCAAGTGTTCCGTTTTGTTGCATTGGCGTAGGCCTTTCGGTTCTTGCATTTGGAAGTCATATTGGGTTTTTTTTAGATTTTGAAGCACCTCGTTGGCTTGATTGTTCTATTATGGTTGGTGAAATCTATTCGATTTTAGGCTCTCTTTAGCTATGATTGTCTACTTGCCTACTCTATGCATCTTTTTTTTGTTTTAAACTAAAACCGACTAGGGCAAACATATCCAGAGCTCTCTTCTAGCGCTATAAGGGTTAATTGATTCATTTACGGTCAACGTGGTTAATTTTCGAAACTGCATGCTAGAACGCTTGAGTTCTAAGAGAAAAATAATGATGTGATATAAATGTGATATAAAATATTAGTGTGATATAATACAAACAGCTAAAGATAAAGTTGTATAGTCATGTTGAAGTATAAACGTATGGTTTTCTTCTACCCAAGCTTAGACTGCTACCAGTAAGCCTTTCGTAAAGTAATCGTCATTGCATTTAAATATAACGTGTGCCATTGTCCCCACGTAAACATCACATGTCACGCGAGGTCACGTGTCAGGTATTGTTATAGGTACTCCTGTACGCCATACTCCTATTTTTAGCTTGAATTGGATCAAATATATTTATATATGTATATACATACATATACATATATATATATATATATATATATATATGTGTGTGTGTGTTTTTTTGCAGACTCTGTTGATCTCCGTGCACCTGCATAGGAAATAGGGAAATCCTTATCGATGAAGGTGGTCCTCACTTGCCAGATACCTTCCGAGTAGCTGTCAGGGTTTTTAAACGATGCCCTAATCGTCACTTCTGCTAGTGTTTGTATATTAAATAGTTTCTTGTTCTAGTTTGGGTATTGGCTGCAGCCACAATGAAAGTCTCGTTGAAATACAAGTGTTTAGGTGTTTGGTAAACAGGTATTTCAATATAGCACGATACTGCCACCGACAAATATTTCTGCATTGGCTTTACTGTACCGCTTCAACTAGTGTTAAACAACCTCTTGGCTCCTTAGTTGAGTTTTTCTTTCAACTGATTAAGCGTTCTTTGCTCGCTCGGCATGTAACCGTTCTGCTATGCGAGTGTAGAGCAAACTCTGTATATATATATATATATATATATATATATATATATATATAGATATATATAGTATATATATATATATATATATTTATATATATATATATATACATATATATATATATATATATATACATATATATATATATATATATATATATATATATATATATTTATATATATTTATATATATTATATATATATATATATCTATATATATATATATATATATATATATATATATATATATATATATATATTTATATATATATTTATATATATATATACATACATACAATGCAGGAGATATTACTGATAACATTTATTGGTGCAAAACACCTAGCCCAAATGAAGAGACCTGACCTAAGGTTACAATTCACAATATTAGGAGACCGCTTTTATCTCGCCTGTCGCAAAAACGCGATTGATAACTCAAATGTCTTGCTTCCCGTTCTTATAGACGTGCTGCCAAACATTCAATTACTTCCATGTCTTCTCTAGTGAGGCTGTTCCTAGCTTAGCAAGAAAAACCTATTTATTAATCTAGGGTAAAAACGTTCGGGTTGTTGTCGTAATCAGATAAGGAACAATTTGCACCCTACGAGGACAGAGAGTCCCTCTTGTTGAAATTAGCAGCGTTTAGGTACGCTTCTGTAATTGTGGGTTTGTATGTGGGTGTCTCCGCGTCCGCGGATTTCAATTCCAATTTCGGCCTGTATGTGCCTTTCAATTCCAATCTATCTAGCTGAATCACTCGAGCGGGTTCCCGATGTAGTATACTGATGTTTTCCCCACTGCTGCTGCTGCCGCAGCCGCTTTATCTTCACCTACTTCTAGCTGTAGTTTTTTCCAATGCCCCCCACTTACCCAATACCCCCCGTCTCCCCGAACTCCCCATATTGACTTTTGGGCTGCTTTAGCTCGTCCACCTACGACTACGTCTTGGGCCTTGGACAGACGAACAGAGCAGGCCGGAGACGACGCGCCTACGCCGGCGACAACATCACCAGCAGCAGCAGCAACAACAACGGCCACAAGAGCAAACACGACATCGGGAGACGCCGTAATCCCCCCCCCCCCCCCCCCGGTCCACGTGAAGAATAAGGGGCACAGGTATTCGTGGCCCTTTCGTGCACACGATGACAACATTCACCGCTTTTGCGTTTGCTTTTGCAGTTTGCTGTCTTAGCCATTGTTGCTGCTGCTGCGGCGGCCGCATAATGGCTGAACTCAACGACGCATGTCAGCATCATCATTTGTCCACTGACTCAGGGTGGGCGCACCTGTAAGTGCTCAATCGCTGCTCACGGCCCCCTTATGTTAGGCGGAGCGCGCTGCCCGGCGTTGGTGACTCGCCGGTGTTATAGGATTTCGGTTAGTGGAAGTGTCGTCCTCGACTCAATGGTCACAAATGCCTTTAGGTAGTTTGAACGAGAGAGAGAGTCGATAAGAGGGTAGACAAGGCCGCAAAGTGGCCATGGCCATTATGAAAACAAATTGACGAGCTAGGCCCAGCCGGGACGGGACCGAAGGGGGTAAGCACCTTTTTGGGCCAGCCACTAAGCACCTTTTTGGGCCAGCCACCAGACTCTTGGATTCTATGTTAGAGAACGAGAGAGAAAGAGATAACAAAACATATCTACCTGAATTTCGAACTACTTGACAGCATGGTTGATATTGTTACTTATGTCTTCACGTTTAATATAGATACGTCTAGCAGCATGGTACTATGGTTACTGCTGCTGCTGACACACTCTTGGAAATGCGACAAAAGGACGGTTTGTAGTAAATGTTGATAGTGAGGTGAAAGAACGAGATCATTTGCAATCGGTTCGAAAGACTCGATTCGAGCAAACCTCGCAGCAAATTTAACAGGGATGCAATTTAATCAACTTTATATAGAATGTCGCACATCTTAATATATATATATATATATAAGAGGACAGGGTCATCTGCTCACTGCAAGATCCAACATATGTAAGCACTGACACACATACACAAACACTCGCACGTAAAATAGTATTGGCAGATCGCCTTGATGGTGTGGTTAATCCAGTCTTAAATTTTATTTTTTTTATGTAGTAGTCCACATATATATATATATATATATATATATATAATGAAAGCGGCCAATGCGGCATCTGTTCGGCGTCCTCACTTTTAGCGGACTAGTCGTGCGTTTCCTTCGCTGCCGCCAGGAAGCCTAGACTAGAGCAGCGCCCGGAGGACGCATATGCAGATTGCAAAACGCATTGCCATTGCATCACAGCACACTGCCAATCACTGTTTCATCATTTCATTTTCTTCTGTGTCGTCTGCATCATCAAGTCAGACCATCGCCAACATAACTATTATTATTATTATGATTATTATTACTGTTATTTAGAAGTATTGACATTTTCATTACTATTATTATGAGTGCTTGTATCGTCCCTACGGAAGTCGATAAGTGAAGTTCCTGTCCGTGATCGCCCCCCCGCGATCGGCGTTCGCTCGTGGCCGACTGTTGTGGTTGTTTCTCATTCTACCCGATCGGCCTGTCGGTGTTACCGCTGTCGACGGCTGCACGCGAATTATGCCGTGTTGACTTCAGAACTTTACGCCCTTCTTGACGGTGACCAACGCCTCATTTTGTTGGATAGCCAGCTTATTAGCCAGCTCCGCACGGCCTCCGGTTCCGCGGCCTCCGTTATCGCCCGCACCCTGGACGCCTGTGGATTGTGGAGAACGACCAACACAGCGGAAGACGACAATAATGATCGTGGCGTACACTCCCACATATCCGTGTTGTTTCCTCGCTAGACTCACCTTACTGAGAGACACTCGCTCGAGTTCGTCGCTGCTTTATTTCTCGGCGCCGCACAGTTCGTAGAGACTGCTTTACAGCCCGACCACGACGATAGTGCCGTGCCAGAAGCTGATGATTGTCTTTCTACTCTAGGTCGCTTTTTATAGCCCTATTGCTGTGTTAGAGTAACGCAGTACGCTACGATTGTCCCGGTACAAGCGCAAGTTCGATTTGTTACGATTTTAGGCTAAGATCGCAGCAAATGCATTGGAGCTTTTGCCCACAAATGACCAAATGTTAACCCTGATGCTTCTTATAAATATATATATATATATATATATACAGCGCAGCATATCGCAATGTAACAGTTTCATATCAAGACAGTGGTTTTGAATTCGACAACACTGGATATTTTTGGCCGATTTTAGTACGTTGGTAAACTAAACTAATAGTTTATGTAATGGAGACATCGTTCACCGGGCGCAGCAGTACAAACGAGGAATGCGGGCAGATCCTTTGTCTACTACCAATAACGGGTGTCTACGATTGCATGAGACTAGAGGCGGTATAATAGAAACCGCCTCAATTGCAAAGGCACTGGGGTTGGCCAGAACGGTGGATCAAATGATTTGCTATTTATAGTAGTGGTTGTAGTAGTGTCGATGCAGTCGTAGCAGTAAATGTAATAAGATTTTCCTCAGTCTTTTAGTGGTATATTTTCTGTTCTTTTTCAGGTTTGCTGTCTGGTTTTTGGTATAAAGCAATTGAAGCACAGAAGAGAGGAAGTCAAATAGGTCATCTTAATTATGAAGAGCTTAATTAAAAGTTACGCCTCCGTTACGGCTTGTGAGACTTACCAGCGCCACTGCGGGTGGCTCCAGTAGATCCTCCATTTCGCACATGGTGGCGGAGAGCTTCGAGAGCCTGTGCGGGCTTGATTCCTATTTTCTTAAGGCATTCCAGAAACGCCTTTACTTTTTCCTCTTCTGCGCAAATAGTCCACAGATCAAACAGTGTCACTTGACGTTAATAGTTGTACTACATAGTCCTCCCGATACTATTCGGCAAAATACGTCGAAGGCCGGACATGAACCTGTTTGCAGGGCATATGCTAAGCATATTTGTATGTTTACGATTGCAGAGTATACCCCCCCCCCCCCCCGCCCCACAACTGTCCTATGCCACGTACAACGGAAGGCTTAAGGGGTGGATCGGCAAAAATACGCGGATGCGTCCCTTCACGGGTAGTGGTGCTGTGAGATCGGTGTGGTAGATTTCTGCTACACAGATTAAGGAGACGCAGACCCAGCCCGCCGCTGCACCCGCTCACATAAAAACGCCTACAGCGATAAGCGCTCACCGGAACGTTTTCCTGAGCCGGCGTTGTTGTTGCCAGCACCTCCGGAGCCCCCGGCAATCGAGACTCCGGCAATCGACACCCCGGCAATGGAGCCCCCGGTGCTTCCGGCAGTAGCATCAGCACCGGCGTCGGTTCCACCTGCTCCACGGCGTCGCTGTTGTTGTTGTTGCTGCTGTTGCTGCTGCGGTTCATTTAATTTCGAAAACATTAGCAACGTCGTTATGGTTCGGCTGCCGTATAAAACAATCTTACCATTATTACTATTGTTACTGGTTACATTATATTACAATACCAATGCTTTGATGGTATTAGCGACCCACCGCTTGATATACCTATATATATATATTAAGCTGTGGGTTACTGACTGATTGGCCCCAACACCGAGGCATATTCGTGATACGATTGCAATAGCTCAACGAGTGAACAACCGTAAGCGTCTGGCAACGAGTACTTAGCTCCCAAGTATCTCTCCATAGGTCCTTGATTCATTGGCATTTTTGCCTCTTGCTTTCACTTGTATTTTGCTTCTTGCTTTCACTTGCAAAGATGCACATGTAACAGTGCAATAGTGTCAAGTCGTTGGATCAATTCGACAAGCTAGGCATTATGAAGAGAGCTATACACGCTAGAGCAGCAAGCTTTTAACACTCAACTACGGCAAGATTGATAGAACATCGAAATATTAATAATAATAATAATAATAATAATAATAATAATAATAATAATAATAATAATAATAATAATTGAACGCTCTAACAAGCGATTATCGCTGCTTACAGGAACCGTGCAGGCAGATAAGATGAATCGACTATATGTCATTACCTGCCAGAGAAAACAATGGATTGCGTGGAAGGTAAACTGACGTCTAAGTCATGGGTGTTGTTGCTGCCGCTTCCTTCTAGTCGGTAGTCAGACGAGCTTTAGCAAAACACTAGTCTATATTCTCTAAACTCTAAACTAATGTTGTTGCAATCATGCTGCGGAAAAGTGATATGACTCATATGCAGGTATGTATAAGCATATTCAAGTGTGCATATACACGCAAATGTGCAGTACCTCCCAGATAATTATATATATATATATATATATATATATATATATATTTGACCCGAGTTTTAGGTTTACCTGAGCTTCAGCCACGAGTATCACTGCAGCCAGAACGACAAGCAAAAGCGTAAAGTGATTCATGACTCTGTTGCAGTTTTAGCCACACGTTTGGTAGTGTAGTAGACTTCGTTTAACCGAGTCCTATATTCGAGAGTGACCACTATGATTGCCTAAGGAAATCGGCTATCGCGTTCTACGTCGTCTGGCCTGGCTCCGTAAGCTTGCCTGCTCTCCCACTGTCCTCTTCTGAACACCTCTTCTCAAAGCGTGCGATAACGACCGAACGTAGCACAGGGTCGTTGTCGTCGTCGTCGTCGTCCGAGAACGTTGTCATGCAGCGCCGCAATGTACTGCACTCGAACCTCGTACACAGGACAAAAATCGTTGCTGGCACTCCCTCATCGGTGGTGCAGAGGCCCCTCGAGCAATCCCTTAGGCAATCCAACAGAAGACCTGTTGCGTGCGACTACCTGACAACTACTCGATCGGCGCGGACTGTAGGCTGTATGCTGTATGCTATATGCTGTAGTCTGCTGTATGCTGTCTGTCTGTGATGGAACGAGTCGCTGCTATTTTATTTAAGTGACACCGTAGTGAGTGAGGGCTGCTACTGCTACTGACTGCTAAGCGCCGAGATCACGACCTGCAACGCATTCAATGGTCGATAGACGATGCTGATGACACGGAATCATGCCGGATTATGCCGCGGTTCAGCAACAAGCGCGACACAGTGGCCGGTGGTAGAGAAACAACTCCACAGGTGGGGCACAGGGCCGACGCCGCCACCGCCGCCAGCACAGATCAGGGTGGCATGTCCTCGGGAGCGCTCGGGAATCGTGCCGGATGATGAGGCCGACCATCGATATCCCACAGGCCGCGTCGTCGATTAGCCGCGTCCTTCTAGCGAGAGACTAGATAGGCCCTGTGAGCTTTTTGCGGTCGTAAAAGACCGTACTCCCGCTGACTCTTACATGGGCCAGACAGGCATCTCTGTATGTGACTACATCGACTTACGACATCGTCACCATTGCCGTCGTAGTCGTTGTTGTTGTTGTTGTTGTTGTTGTTTTTGTTGTTGTTACTGCCGTCTAAGTCATGGGTGTTGTTGTTATTACGAATGTTATTGTCGTTGTTGTTGTTGTTGTCGTCGTCGTTGTTGTTGTGGTGTCTGCTCTTCTTGCTGTCGGCGCGATCCACCATAGCATACGGATCTACCGAAAGCCTCGAGTGCTAGCTTAGTGTCAAGTACAAATCCTTCTCCGGACTTTCTTCTCTTGGCAAACAATATCGAGAGATATCTTGAAGCGATAGCCTAATCGATGGACTAGCGACACCTGGTTCGTGATACATGTATCTGCTTTCTGATTTTAGGGCTTGTAGCAGAATGTATATATATATATACCATATACATATACCAGAATTAAAGACCCAGAAAAATGTTATTATAATCTGGTAGAAATAATTATTTTTAAAATGAAAATTAAATATAGGAAATCATTTAATTGTTAAGTAAATTGATCCTATTACTACATGAATACCATGCAAGCTTGTAGCAACTGAAAAAAATATCTTCAATAATTATATTCTTTATAGAAATAGACCTATATAATATTCAAATAAAATATTAAACAAAGTCTCATTTATTGAAAAAGAGGCTTTCGAAATTATATTGTAGTCTTTACACACATGGGCACGTCGCGAAACTCTCTATGCAAACGCATTATCCACCACTTCGACATTAGCAACTTACGGTGGAGTAATTGACACGCTATTACGAAGATGATTTAGACGTACTGTAAAAAAGGTACTAAAGTTATTACTTCGGATTAGTTGTTTAAAAAGTCTTACATCAACTCGCATCTGGTACTCACTCACATTTGGAGGTACGGGGCTCTCTCACATCTTACATTGCGACGCCATGCGACTCGTTTGACAAATTTATCCAACACCCGCAGAAACAGTTCTACATATTTTCTATAGAAAGGTGTCTACACGTGTGAACAGTATGTCCACTTTGGTACAACAAGCGCGTTACAAAATTGTATGTACACTGTTGAGTCATGCCCGATAAACGCTCCACAAAAGGGGTTGCACAGACAACTTCGGCGATAAGAGTTGTATACTTCCTGTGGACGCTCGGGGCCAGAGGGCATCCGGAAGTCTTCATCGAGTATATCGAGCGCCTATACCAATCATCCCAAACTCTCCTCGAATTTGGTAAAGAATGTCGTACTATCAGGCCCACCAGGGGTGTTCGTCAGGGTGATCCCCTGTCACCCCTGTTATTTAATCTAGTTCTTAACGACATTCTCAGGAAAATAAACTTAGACAATTTAGGATATCGACTAAAAGAAGGAAACCGCCTTATGGGCCTAGCCTTTGCGGACGACCTCATCCTCCTCGCCTCCACCAAGAACACCCTCCAACAACTCCTAGATTTAGCTTTCCCCTTACTTAAAGAAAGAGGCCTTGAAATCAACACTGATAAGAGCTTTACGATCTCGCATCTTTATGATAGCCGGGTGAAGAAGAGCCTTTATCAGTCAACCCCCGAATTCTCCGTTGGAGGGAGGCAATTGCCAGCCAAGGGTATATGCGCTCGATGGAGATACCTCGGCATCGAGTTCGACAGTAATGGCAGAGTCGACACGGCCAAGGTCACTCTCCTAGAACTACTCGGCAGACTAACATCAGCCCCCCTTAAACCCCAGCAACGCTTAACAATACTGAAACAATTCCTTATCCCAAAAATTCTCTATAAACTGGTCGCTGGTCCCCGACCGTCTCAAAAATTCCTCCTAGAACTAGACTGTGAGATCAGGCGAACGGTGAAGTTGCAGTGGCTCAAACTCGAAAACAGCGTGCCAAACGCCTTCCTATACGCGCACATCTCACACGGCGGTCTGGACATCCCCTGTCTCCGTACACTAATTCCCAGACTTCGCCTCTCCCGCCTCACTGCCCTGAACAGATCATCCCACATAGGCACTCAATGGCTGCTGTCGACCGAGTATCACAGTAAGGAGCTGGCGAAAACCAGCGCTCTCTGTGTGTTCGATGACACGACCATTGAAGACGCCGCACACGAGACCGAGTACTGGTCTCGTACACTACATAACACAGTCGATGGGGCTCACCTGAAACACACACACCTAACCCCTTTTACAAATGACTGGGTCAAGGGTACTCCTTACCTATCCGGTAGGGAGTACATAAACCTGATTAAGTTAAGGATCAACGCACTACCAACGCGTGCCAGACTCGCAAGGGGTCGCCCCGGGTACGACAAATTTTGTCGTCATGGGTGCAACGCTGTCGAGACGCTGGCCCACATCGCTCAAGTGTGCGATCACACCCATCGCCCTATAATCAAGCGCCACGATGACATATGTGAGCGAGTCACCCGCCTACTCCGTGCTAAAGGAATGCAGGTGGAACGAGAGCGCACCTTCCGAAGACCCGCCGCACCGGCTCGGAGACCAGACCTCGTCATAACAACACCTACGAGGGTCTGGGTCTTGGACGCCGAGGTCTGCGGCCCCTCAAGAGACCTTGCATTGGCCAGACGGGATAAGATCAGGAAATACGATATACCCGGGGTCAGGGATCAACTTCCCAGCTCGCTTCCCCACCGATTCGGGTCCATCACCGTGTCGATGACCGGTGTATGGGAGCCCGAGTCGGTGAAGGATCTCCTGACTCTCGGGTTATCGAAGAAAAACCTGATCGACCTAACCGTCCTGGCCATGCAGGGTACCCTACGGGTCTTCCGGGCGCACCGGGACCACAAGAGCTGGGTCCGTCGCGGAGGAGGAGCAGGCGAAGTCACCGGGAGGCGATTTTAAATTATTTTTTTAGGCGGGCACTGCCTCAGTGTGCAAATGTGCAATTATTGAATAAATTCAATGTTGTATTCCCATGACAATCAAATGTAGCACAGGCTTTATATGTTGACACGACATGTGTACTCGTACTACGGTCCTTCATATAGATATGCGGTATCGTCTTTAATTGTTTTCAGCACGGCACATTTAAAAGTATATATTTTCATTAAATTTTAGGTGGGCTCATAGTAGTACGCAATCAATTCCCTTTTATAGCTCGGCGTTGTGTTTGTCGTCCTGGACGTCAGCGTATATCTTTCAGTCGTCGACATAGAGCTTATAAATCACATCGAATTTGTCAAGGCCAAGTTTAAGGTCATGAGCAAAAATTGCTTACAAGAGCGGCCCTAGCCAGGAACCCTGCGAGACTACAGAAAGGGCATAGGGCAGTACCAGACATAGCACTTTTTAACCTGACCTTAAAACTTCTATCACTAAGATAGGCGTGGCACTAACTTCGAGCCCTAGGTCCGGTGCCTCGCAATTTCATTTTCAATGTAAAATTGGGTGGTAAACCTAAAAGGCACGATAAAAGTCAAAGTTAAAAGTGTGGAGTGGAGATCCGTGATTTTGCGCTAGGGCCCAGTCATGAGCGACCTCCAATAATTGGGTTGCCGTCGATCTTCCCTTAGACAATCCGTGTTGTCCAACAAATATTCTCTCTATGATGAAGCAGATGATAATATACTGGCCAACAGATCATTAATTTAGCAGACAAAGACGGTGGGAACTTCGCCGTCTTTAAAGGAACGAGAAAAATAATTGCCAGCAGCTTCACTACAAACTTAGCCAATTCTTTAAACACAATAGCTAGTAGATTACCTGGCGTATAGGTGCTTTTGCGTTGCAGATTTCAAAGTTTTTTTAAGCACAGCGACGGGGTTGAATTCAATGTACTTAAGTGTGTGGGCCGCTTGCTTGATGTTTGCGGTGGAGACGCTCTGAGGCTGCATATATACACGTTTGAAGGAATTCAGCAGAACCTCAGCCTTATCTCCGTTTTCTGCTGCGGTGCCTTTTTATATATGCAAAAAAGAGACACGAATTGTTTTTAGCCAAGGTCGCAGCCATCGCATTGTAGTCAGCTCTTTAGACGTTAAAGATGGACTTTCATTACATTTTTGTGTTTTTGTAGATATCTTAAAGAGTACGGCCAGATGGTCGGACTTGTCGGGAGACCCACCCAATATAATAATAGTGATTAATCATTGATTGTCTGTAATTAGCAAATTCACTATACTCTGTCCAGGCTTTTGAACCGTAACAAGTTTCACAGGTCCAGCAGAACAACAGAAGGAGCTAGAGATGTACTCTTTAGTTTCCATAGAGAAATGTATGCTCCTCTGTGTAACTAAAAACATCTGTAAAATAACGGGTCAGCTCGTGACGTGAACTATGTCATTTAAAGCATCACATATAGTGCGCATTCGCTGCGTTAGTTCGGTAGAAAAACCAGTTAGAGAAAAAGAGGCACATATTACTCGATGGCATTGATCGGTCCCACGTAGCATGTCGATAGCGACAACCTCAGCACAAGCAACACCGATATCGATTTGGCAGCACCTCAGCTCAGGCTTGCAAAGTATACATACTTCGCCTCCGCAGCGCCACTGTGCGAAATACAGAGTAACGGTCCCAGCGACAGCTCTGCCGATAGTATATATTTTCTGAAGACGCTCAAGTGTGCATATATAGTGCAGTAGGCCGTATTTGAGAAGCGACTTACAGGCAATGTTTTGCTATACGAGCAGCGTTAAATGAAGTGCAAGAAACGATACGAAACGTTAAAGTTTCAGCAGTTAGATCAACAATGAGTAAGATAAGGCGAACCTAGGACCTTTGATTCTACGTACTCTGGGAGGCGTTTCTCCATTCTTTTTAAGATGTTTGTGCACTTTTTTGATGCGGAAACATTAGAGTCAAGCTTCGAGACGAATACTATGCTTGCCGCCCTGCTGCTAAGGGCAATTGTCAATCTGGTTTGGATTGTTAACCCTGGGGGCGCGATTCCTAGGATTGCTGGTTTCTCGGTTCCGAATCTGCATGCGCAGCGGGATCCTGAGAAATACTGCCGACATTGAGTACGCTGCACGTGCCTCTACGGCCACCACGCTCATTACCCGTTGTTCGATAGTTTTCAACACTTTTATTTGATTGAGCGGCGGTTTTCTTTTGTTCGTGTTCTGGTACGATTTGACCAACGCACCTCTTTCACAAGTGTGCGCGTAAGCACTTTGTCGCCCACCGCACCTCTATGTGCGCCATCGTCGCCAAGAGACATGTTGTTAACACTGGCTGCATCGTCAGCAATCGTGAGCAAATCGATAATTTAATAAATTGTTCGAGTTGTCCTTTAGCCAAGGTTTAACGTCCACGGGATCGCTTTTCACGTTGCTTCATAGAAGGTTTCCCATATGTACAAATGTGCAGCGGTAGGGCTCGAATCCCCGCACCTATGTGTCTCCCCCAATCGCGAGGCGCAGGCGAAGGCAGCACGTCACCGGGCTCGACAAACCTATCAGCACAATAACCGACATCGTAAGTGGTGATTCTCGGGTGCATTGAAAATTGACTTGAAGCTTACACTAAGTTCAGCGAATTGTGTTTCTTGTGTCAACGGGGAGTCATAGTTCGGGCACTTTCTGGGCTCATTAGTTGTTTTCTTAAAGGAGCTGAGATTGTCGTCATGTGATTGAGCTCGCTTGTGTACGCGGATTGAGTACGCAAAAGCCTCAGGCCCATCTTCCTGGTGAGATCAACAGACGAATCAATAGATCAGAAGAAGTATTTGCCAAGTAGTTCTTAGCCACTTCATGAATCAAACAGCAAGTTCCCTGCATAAACCACGCAGAGAAGCACACTCCTCAAAGTTAAAATTTGAGAGAGTGGTAGAAACACGTCTAGTGTTTACATGATCAGCAATTCAAGAGTGCAAGAATATTTGAAAAACATGAAACATACATTCTAAAGAACTAGCGAAAAACAGGCTAATCTGTTTATTATGATGTGCCAATGTAATTGTAATTTCTCATAAAATTTAAACAAACGTATTTACTAGGAAAATACTTCAGACAATCAGAAGAGAGATTTTTCCGGATTTTGTCTTTGAGACATTTCAAGCTATATGCTCCAGGCTCGTCCTTTTATAGGACTTATCTGGCTTTATTGCAAGACTTTTTAAGAAACAAATGCATACATTTGTTTCTTAAAAAAGTCTTGCAACAACGTAAAGCAACCAAGTGCGCGACCACGTTCAACTACGACCACGACGTCGAGCGACAGCGTCTGACACAACAATTCGGATAGTCTCGAGTTTTCCGTTAAAAGGGTAAGGCTTCTACCTTCGCGTTGAATCAGCTGGAGTGCAAGGGGGCCTACGGCTCCCAGAGTCTCGAATGCCAACGGACAAACTTCGTGCGGATAATCAACGCCATAGTATTTTCTACACTTGTTTTGCTTAGCTAACGTGGAAACATGACCTGCTTGATCCGCATCTGCACTGACAATTGAATGGGCTAATGATTTGGGTACAGTTGCGTCTCAAACAAGCATGCGGCAACGCTCAAAAGATGTCAGAGTTAGACCGTCAGGTTTTTCCCCTTATCCCTGAGTAGAATCGGGGCTTCAGAACACACGGAAAGCCTGTAGATCTCAGTGCGCAACTACAGGTGTCTTTTGAGGCAGATACTTTTGCGGTGTGCTCGTCGGCCTGCACTCAAGGCGCATGACCGGCCATGGCGTCCACAAAATCACCACAGCGACAGCGGTGAGGCACGACTAGGTCAACACCAAGCCGCAGTTCTGCGCTTATGCGCGTCGTCTTGTCGTCCAAAAGAGTCGTAGTTCGCGGACAGGCTAAAGCGTGTAAGCAAGTCCCAGCCCCTTGACCACTAATAGCTCGAAGCCTGGCTCTATCAGCAAGGGAAAGTGCTCTATTAATTAGGCCTGCTAGTTGCTTTTATTGTAGGGGAGCTGTCCAACTGCCCTGGTTAGCCCTATCATCGGGAGGAGATCAAATAACGACGACAATTTGTCGTTCAGACTTTGAAGTTCAACGTGATATATATATCCCACTCATCACTATCTAATATTGCCTTAGCCCTGTCTGTCGCCTGAGGCAATGACGACACAATTGCAGGCTCTGCCATCAAGACCGCGTCCGGCACACCTAGGCCGCCTAATTTCAATTTTCAATTTCAATTTAAGGTTTATTCACGAACCGCAATGTTACAATGCTTAAGTTATCGTATATTAAAATATTTAAAATGTGTATTAACACCAATATTATCTATTTCATACTATAAAATGTCTCACTTCATACGAAACTAGCAATTGAAGTCGCTAAACACTTCTCCCGTTCACATGCTTCCTAAAAAACGGGAGCATTACCTGATCTATTGCTATAGCAGTAAGCCTAAAATTTAGTATGCTCTCTAAAAGTCTAAGCTAAGTCCATTAGATGGCTGTAATAGCCCTAGTGATAACAACAGGTTCCAACCCTTAAGCCCATCTGTCATGGCTCAAAAAATGTCTAAGAAGAAACACGCTGCAGTGAGCTCCAATTGAGGTATTCTGCCTCTGGCTAAGCCAAGTTTGTCTCTTCGACTAGCTAGTGCCTTTGCAATGAGGTTCAGCAATAAGAGTACACCTAGCAGCTCTAGATTAATCTTGTCCCAGATCTCATGGAATGGTATCAATGCGAGTACGCGGAAACTACGTACTACCTAACCCAAGTTCAGCTGGGCAGCTTCCAGACTTACATGGTGAAGATCGGAAAGACTGAGGTAAACATATAGATCATAAGTGACAGCCGGAAGTAAGTAAAAAAAATCAGTTTAATTAAATTGCTCAATTTCGTTGTAGGCTGTGACATTTGACCGGGTACAGGGTCAGGCCGCTAATCGCGCCTAAGTCAATGACCTTTCGGATATCGTCAAGTACGCTCGTGAGGTCCGCACCCAGCCATTTAAGAACCAGGCATTATGGGGGCGCTGGAGTGAATTTACCAATTCCTTGATACACTATAAAAAGTGGAGAGTTCAGGGGATCACCTTGATGAAGACCCGTCTGCGATAGCATGGCGTTATGGGGCATAACCAGACGGGATGGTTCTGAACCATACGCCAGGTTCGTCTAGTGAAACAGTAGTGGTGCCCACAACCTGACGGCTTAAGCAAATGGTCTCTCCGGACACTATTAAAAGTGTTTCGAAAGGCCAGTTTGATCATCACTGTCGGCATTTTGTGCAAAAATGCATGGGCACAGTGGACTACTACCTCCGTGCTCATAGGGGTAGCGAATTCTAGCCGGTATTGACCAAGAGTTGCTGAAATAGCATCCCTATAATTGTACTAGCAGATTTTAGCCGGTGAACCACTGAGGAAAATGCAATCGGACGTAATGAGCCATTACGCCCCGAAGATGAGTGGTAAAAGATAAGACAAGCGCGTCGACTATATCGTTCGTCCGCAGGCAAGAAGGTGCCGCTGACGGAGGTAATCCTTACCTTTTCTCGCCAGCCCCCCGCGTCCGTCTTTCTCGGCCACAGATCTCACCCAGTTATCCTGGAGCCGAGCCAAGCAAGGATCTGCTTTAAATGCTTGAAACCTGGACACCTCGCTGACAAGTGTCTAGGAAAAAAGCTTTGCAAGAACTGTGGAGGCCCGGATCATACCGCCAAGTCCTGTCGTAACAGTCCAAAGTGCGTGAATTGCCAGGGACCTCACCGGGCGGGATCCGCTCTCTGCCCGCGGCTGGCTTACTTGCGTGAGAAAAGCAAAATTATGTTGGAGGGTCGCATGCTCCAGCAGGTCAGAGCAGATTACCCTGAGACGGTCATCGGCGAAGCTGTACGGTGTCCTCCGGCTTCCGCCCAAGAGAGTCCGTCGTCCGCAGTACAGGGCCCCACCTAGGCAACCGTGGTTAGGGGGATTTTGCCAGCAGCTGGGGTTGATCCGCAGGTCGTTCTACCCAAGCCGAAACCTATACCGAAGCTTCAAAAGAAGAAGCGCGGCTATAGGTCGCCAACGAGCAGGACCCGTCGCTACAACCACGTGAAAAAGGCCCCGAGAGCAAGTAAGACCCGCTCAAGCGCCGGCACCGGTTCGTCGCTCTCAGGGCTAGCTGATATTCTACAGGGAATCAGACCAGAATTATCTGCTGTGTTGAGGTCTTTAGAGGAAGCGTTGCGACTTCTGATGGGACTGCTTTCTGTAGTGGGCAAGTTAAAAGGTTTCGCCTTGTAATGACAGACCACGGCGACAACACGCCTAACCGCGGGCCCGCCAGCCCGCGGTCCGGGCAGTCGGACCCCAACAACGGGCCCCCTGCCCAACCTGCGGGCTTTCGTTTACACGAACAGGTCTGTCTACGTAGACACATAACAACCAAGCACGGAGGGGTTGCCTACAACATTGACGATGAGTCACGGCCCTCAAACTCTCGGTTTACCGCGGGTGGATTAATCGGCGTTATTCAAGACGTCTTTCGCCGCTGGAGGTTGGTCCGCATTTTGCCAAAGTCAGTGCGTAGGCAAGTAGCCGAATAGTTCACTAAGGTCCTGTGCTCAGTCGCAGAGAACAACGACGACACGGCTCTCTCTCTTCTCTTTCGCGCCCGTTGTCCTCCGCCTCCCCGATGGTGGGAAGGATGACCGGTCATTGGCGGTTATTGTCCGGAAGAACCTTCGCGACTTTGCTCCGGGAAAACGGTTTAACGATGGCAGTAGTCCTCTTTCAAACGTACGTCCCCGACAGCGGACAGTTGATACCGTCCGGCTAGCCATTACCAAGCTTTCGGAAGGCGACGTCTCTTCGGCGGCCAGGGTCTTAATCTCAGAAGACACGCTGGCGCAGAAGCCTAGCGAGACGGTTTTGCTCTTGGATAAGCACCCGCCCGCGCCGTCACCTCTGTCCTGGCCCAGCTCTCCTCAAGTGCCCTTGCCATCAACCACATCAGCCGACAATGTTCGATCTGCCATAAAAACGTTTTCGCGAAGTTCCGCCGCGGGCCTTGATTTCATCAGACCACGGTTTCTACAAGACCTGCTGTCCCCCGCTTTAGGAGCTGTCGCCGACCGCCTTGCGGCCGTCCTCGCCAAAGTCGTTGATGGCTAGCGGCAAAAATCGGCATCTTTGAGAACAAGGCAGACATCAGCTTGGGTTTGCGACACCGGGAGGATGCGAGGCCGCAGTGCATTCGACTCAGTGCTTTTTGGAGTCACGCTGTGAAGCTACCCTTGTGGTCAAGCTTGACTTCAGGAACGCGTTCAACAGTATTCGACTGTAAGACTGTCGGCACGGATTTAGAGTTGCTGGGCGTACCTCTTTTCCCGCAAGGAGTTCCGACTGCCCTCGAGAGGTGGCTGGCCAAGCTAGAAGATGCGATGTCACGAATTCACTTGGTGGGTTCTCATCGAGGCCTCTTTCTTCTGAGATCCTCCTTTTCGGCCCTACGTCTCAACCACTTGTTTCGAGGTGCAGATTGTTCACTGGCTTCCGGACTTCTTGAACGACTTAACGACAGCATGCTGGCTACAGTAGAGGCGTTGCTAAACCTCAGACTATCCACGGGTGCACGCCAACTAGCTCTACTCCCCGTTTTTAGGGTGGCCTAGGGTTACCTGATGCGACTGTCTTATCTGAGATAGCTCTGGCAGCTTCTCTACACAGGTCTATGCAACAGGCTAGAACCCTCCTCGATTCGGCTGCCCTCACAGACTTAGAAGCCCGATTGGAAACAAGCCGCCGTAGAGCAGTTGCCCTGTGCGGCCACGAGCCCGCCGAAGCCGGACACCAGAAATAATGGTCAACAGCTCTATATGAGCAAAGGGTCGTAGACCTCATTGCGGGATGCACGACGGACGCCGACAAGGCCAGGCTGCGCGCCGTCTTCTCCAAGGGAGCGGGCGCATGGCTACACGCCATTCCCTGTGCCCGGATCGGGACCCTGTTAGATGATGAGTCGGTAAGGATTGCCGTCGGACTTCGTTTGGGAACAGACATTGTATACACTCATACCTGCGTCTGCGGAGACGTCGTCGGGCCAGACGGACGCCACGGGCTGTCCTGTATCGTCAGCGCAGGTAGGCGAGCAAGACACCAAGCCCTGAATGAAACCTTCAGTCGAGCTTTACGATCCAGTGGTCTGCCGTGCGTCCTTGAACCCGTCGGGCTAGACAGGGAGGGCGGCAAGAGACCTGACGGGCTGACCTTAACTCCGTTCGAGAGCGGATGCATGCTGGTTTGGAACGCGACAGTTACTGACTCATTAGCCCCTTCAATGGTCAGTGCTGGCGCGGCCCGGGCTAGTCATGCTTCGGCTCTCGCCGAGGCAAACAAGGTTAGAAAGTACCAGAACATCGGGTACCCGTACATGTTTTATCCCTTTGCCTTCGAGACCCTTGGCGGGATGGTCCATCCACTGGAAGTTTGCTACAAAAGGTCGGGAAACGCCTGATTCTAGCCAGCGGAGACAAAAGAGCGGGTGATTTTCTTAGACAGCGCCTGTCGCTGGATGTGCAACGGGGCAATGCGGCCTCGGTTCGGGGCACTCTCCAGAAATGGCTGGTCCTTACACTGAACCCCCCGTAACGGTGCACACGTTCGCAGGGACTCAAATGTCATGTTCCCACCCTGAATGATTGATTACCTTGAATAAATGCATATATACATTAAAAAAAAAAGATAAGACATATATATATAGACTCGGAAAACTCATCATATAGGGCTAGTTGATCCGGTGTCAACCAGCGACAGTAACCTGTGAGCATTCACAGTCAACAGAATCTCTCGGTAACTGCAACGAGAACATTGCTAAGAGTAAAGCACTAATAAACAATTACAACATATGCCCGCATAAGAAAAATTGACAATGACAACGTATGTCCGCATAAAAATGCAAATTAACAAACAAAAAGTAATGACGACAACAACACTGCGCTCGCTATCAACGATGGGGAAGAAACACATTAAAAGTTTGATAAGAAGATGAACCGCAGCATTAGTGCTACGATGTTGGAGATGACAGTACTTAAAGACAAACAAAAAATAAGAATGTTCTCAGATTTACATTTACTGTCCGACGCCAATTTAAATACACACATCATTTGATGGATGCTCCTCCATATTATATAAATATACGCAGAGCGACCTGGCAACGCCCTGGTCGTTCATGACTATATTAATAACTATGATAGGCTCTGGTGCTATGGGGCGAACCGGTCCCTCACCGACTTCCTTGGTGAATTTGAGGTTTTCTTGGATTGTCACAAACATTAAACACATTACACACAGGATGAAGCTCTTTATTGAATCAGTTACTGAATCCAACGCTAGATTCCTTGGGGTTTCGCAGTTCAATTCAAGAACCCAAGAGAATGACGCCGACCTGAAGGTTGATGCATCAGGCACCATCGACCTCCGTGTCAGCAATCGCTGTTTGGTGCCGAATACCGCCGTACAATCACGGCTACCCGCTTAGACACTAGGTCACTAGAACAAATCATTCGAAGTGAAACTTGGGCCCCATTTTACTTAGCTTAAGACATCGATACCAAATTAAGCACATCGGCATATACTCGTCAAGAACACACCGACGTCACGAAACACAACGCATACACAAATAACAACTTGGGTCTGGAAGAGCTCGAAAATCTCAAAAGCGAAAGATACTGCTTGTGGCAGTCCTTGCAGAGCACCTGCAAACGATTCCAAAACAGCGTTTGCATTCTAAAAAAAAGAAGTGCAACATAATAGGAAATAAAGTGGAAAAAGTGCAACAATATTATGCATAAATGCGGGCCAATCCGGAGCGTTATTGACTTCAAGACATAGTCGCTAGGCACTCTGCCAATGGCTGACTAACGTGGCAACGGACGTACAGAAGTGATGCGGCGCAGAACAAACTGTAAAGGTGCCGTTGATTGCCAAACTGGATATACACGGCGAGGCAATCAGGGAGTCCGCGAAGATCTCAATGTCTAAAATAAATTTTTAACTTGAAGGGTTTCTTCATGCCTATTAAGCCAAGTTGCAGGCATCTTGATTAGTGGCCTTAAGTGGACTTGGCCCACCCGGTCCGCAATTAATTGAATGCCTTGCTTGCCATAGCCACCAGTGCCTAGGGAATGTTACTATAGAGAGTTTGCACAACTTACCAACTTTCCTTTTGCGCTAAAGGTGCCAACAGCACGCGCAACTCGCACATCGTAGGGATATTGTTGATCATATGACGGAGGATGCCGCCGCACGGGCGGCAAGTGTCTATTTTTTAGACGCCACTCTAGGCATAAAGATGCGGCAGGTGCCATTGGGTGGTCGAGTTGAGGGTGCTATGCAACGGGTTAAAGCAATCCAGCTCCCGTAGAACGACTCGACGCACCCCTTCGAGATTATGAGCTGAGGCCAGGACAAAATCCATAAAGGCCCGTTAAGGAGGAGGCTCCCTTCTCACGGTCCCAAAGTAGTGCCACACGTTTTTGAACTCTGGAGAGGTGCGGTTATATTAAGGTTTTTAATGGGTGAATGTCCCACACTAAGTGCTGTTGGTTGTTAACACCGATTAGCGTTTTCCAGCCAATAAAAACAAATTGTATGAGCGGCCGATCAAACTACTGACGCTTCAGTATGCTTGTTGTAAACAACGCGATTGAAAAAAAAACACTTGTTAGCGAAATGACGAGACATTCCGAAAGCAACAACATGCTCTCGGGCAACCAACAACGAAATACTTTCAGTGCGTATCTTGACCGCATCATCAGCGAGGGCAAATTGCGGAAGCTTGAGAGATTCCCGCATTGACATGCAGCAGCTGGGCCGGTCCGCTCCGAGTCTGTTCGGTGTTGATCTTGTTATAAACGTGGCGGACGCGCGTTGCTGTTGTGATAAGTAAAAAAAAACTACTTGAAAGCCTCAACCAAGGAATGCTCTAAGGTACCCTGCCACGTTAACGATATTGATATGTCCATTAGTAAGGCGCAGGTGCAGAACTTTTAATTTGCATCGATTTGAGTACATTTGCGTCTATTTGAATTTGTTGGCCTCCAGAAGATTCGATGATACCGGACGCTCTCCGAGGGGTGATTGTCACTCAGGCGCACAAATTATACAAGTAGTTCATTGGCCAAATAGCACGTATTTTATTTTGTTAAATTAGACGGTTTACAGAAACCGCATTGGAGCATTCAAGTAAATGATATGTTGTGCACTTAAAACCGCAACGCTGACAAAAACATGATTCGTCAGGTTCATGGTGGCCAGATCAAACACAAGTCTTATGGTGAAACCCATATGGAACCCGAGTCTGGAACCCATATGTAAATAAAGGTCGACGGCTCTTAGAATAAGCAGTACGCACCGATGTTAAGTTGCATACAAGTGTCGAATCTCTAATGATAACGTCTAGCTTGCCACATATTTAAGATACAATAGAAATGGATCGTGACAATAATGTTAGTATTTCAGAGAGTCATACGGAACTGACGCTAAAGAATGTTGACGTTGACAATACGACTAAGAGTCGTGAGAAGTACTACAATATATTTGTGAAAAGAATATCCTTCTAAGGCTGGTAGCGACAAAACAAAAATGTATTTTAAATGTTTATATTGTTTAGGGTAAGGTGTGTTGTGACTATGGGCAAGCAGTAACTTACTATTGATAGTATTTCCATACGAAATATATTCATGGTGGTTTTTACGTCTATATCACGGAGGTCACCAAACATAACTATTGCTGATGATATACTGATGATTTGTTCAAATGCGTCACGTTCATCTCTATTGTACAAATGAATCGGATGATAGCACACGATAACAAGCTAAATCGCAAACAAACATTTAGCAGTTATCATGTGAAACAGTGCTGCAATCACCGAAAAAGAGAGATTTTTTCTTTAGAAAGAAGTAAACAAAATTGAGCGATGACAAACATTCCGTTGATTTACCAATTCGTATTCGTGCTTTAAGTACTTGGCTATCATAGCGAAGGCGGCGGCACGCAATTCGCGGAGTGGCTCTAGCAGATGGTAGCAGCTCTGAACTGAGTTATCTTTCTCGTAGAGACCGACGTATCTAAGGAAGCCTGCTGGCAGCCGCGTATAGGTGGTAGTAATAGGATCCTACCGAGTTAGAGACGGTCGACACCCGATCTCTATTATTATTATTATTATTATTATTCCAGCAAGAACTTAACGCTAACAGTGATCGAATTGCTATATGGACAAAGCTGCTGCTTGACAACGGTTGCAACTGTTGGTCCATTGCAGACGGCATCATAGCCTACGGTGGCCGGCCCTTCGGATCGTTTTCAGCGTCGAGGGTGTTTTTGTCGCACGCCGTGGTACGGGGAAGAAATAAAGGCTGCAAGATGGCATCTATAAGGGATCCATCAGCCACTCTTCCGTCTGCCTTTGCATCGGCATGGAAGTCGGCGAGAAATCGTTTAAGTTTGGCGCTATGCAACGGAGGAGACGTTCGGAACAGGAGCAGGAAATTCGTCGTAAAGCAGCAGCAACAACGTCAACAGCGTTGCAGCCAAGCCGATGTTGACAACAAAGCAAGCCGTTTTTAAAGCGATAAACGATGCAATCTGCTGCTGCTGCTGCTGGCAGAGATAGAGATACAGTCAGGTTACTCAAGTCTTCTAAGGGAAGGTGCGCCCTCTATTCAATCGGCTACTTGGCTCGCACTTGCTTGCCTAGCTCGCGCAAGCGCTTTCTTCGTTTCAATAACGCTCCGTAAGTAGACGCCAGCTCGAAATCTTTTGCGTGTAATACCCCTTTGCGCATAATGATATGAGACAATGATGTCTATTGATGTATTTATCGCTATCCTCTATTGGCAATTGATCGATTTTGTGTTTGCCTTGCACACGGGTATAAGCCGTTAGGTTCCTGCAATTCTAGCGCGCTAATGTGCCGAGTAGTATCACTGTATACAGGCATAATATACCTTATACAATATATAGTGAGCAAGCGTCATCTCTATCGCTAGATATGCAATATACATAAAGCAGGAGACAAATCGACGTGTTTGTTACTGACACGCATACGTGTTTTTCATTGGAGCCTTCGATCTTTTGGCTACAAAACATGTATTTGTTGTTGCCGTCTTTTAACTGTTTTTAAATTATATCTAAATGGGAATCATGGTGAAGTATATATATATATATATATATATATATAAACTGGTAAAATGCATGATGCACACTGGGCGTCGTTGTTAGAGCTAAGGTTGCATGGGACTCACAAACCAACTACAATTTAGTCGTTCTCCTTGACCCTTGTCGGGGAGTGGCTGCAGTACTGTCTTCTCAAGATTACTTCACCTGGTGGCGGTTTTTGTTATTTAGGCTGCCCGACTTTGTGCAATGGTTATTTTCACCTCGGACACAAATCCTGCAAATCCTCTTATGATCTAGAATTTATGATCCTTGAAAAACTATGATGCTTGAGGTCTCTACAAGGGCTTGGCATGTTAGGGGTCTCCCAGTCGTAGGTTCCGGGGCAGTAGCTCTCACTCAGTCTTGAAAAAGACGCAGCGTTCGTAGCAGTGGCTTACATCGTCAGCTTCTCCTGAGTTGCACATGCGGCACACGAGGGAAGTCAGTTTTATGAATGCGGTGTAGGTATTGCTGAAAGCAGCCACCGTGGTTTGTCCAGTATCCAGGATGGGCCCACTGGATTGCTTCTCATTGTTAATTCAATTTGCTTAGGGTGTCTCTTCTATGTACATATTAGTGTTTCCTCCATGCAGGTGTTAATTAAGGGGTTTCTTGATGATAGTTATTTCACTCGCTTGGGAACTCATATGATCCAGGAAATTTGTCTGAAGAGGATCTGTATGGCTGCTATGGAAGCCGTGCGACTTGCTCGTGCTATGTTGTGTGCCATAGTTCTTTGGGGTCTTGTTGAGGAGACGGCCCTTTGTAGCTCTGGTAGTCGCCCCCATAAAAGTGCGACGTATAATATGATGCTGTCTATAATCTATACTAAGAGACGACACCGAGGGTCGGTCGTTCCTCTGATCTGCGGAAGGATCGATCCGTGTCTCTGCTAAGGCTTTTGCTGCATGACACGCGCGAAGTGTTCCTGTGAGAGTCCTATCCAGGATCTCGCCCAAGTACTTGGCCATGGGCGTGGGTGTTAGTCGGTGACTTTCCAGGTGTAACTTTAGATTCTGTGAAGGACGCTTCAGATCTATTTGCTTCTACTGCTAGTTAAAACAAAACTTAACGTAGTAACGCAGTAATTCTACTGCTAGTTAAAAAAGTTAATTATATATATATATATATATATAAATATATATATATATATATATATATATATATATATATATATATATATATATATATATATATATATATATATATATGAACGAATTAAAACGTTCAGCACGCAGTCCATTGTCACGATCAAAAACGTCAAAAAAGAAGCATACACTATGCTCCGGGCCTCAGCATCGGGCCTGATGTGGGCAGGCACGACTGAAGGCTCGCCCCATGCACAACACGGCACGAAGCAAGACACAAGTAACACAAAATCACCAAACTCAGACAAAGTTCACCGCACTCGATGCGTTCCTGGCGAAAGCCAGTAGCAGACAGAAATTTACTGAAATCGCTTTGCTTTCTTGCGTGATGATTCCTCTAAACTCTGGAAATTCATCAATGGACTCTGTGGTAGGCGACATAATCCAGTGGAATTACCGTCCGCGTTACTAGTTGCCGAGGATGAAACATTAGATGATCTAGTAAAAAGTGCAGGCGAGCTAAACCGTCACTTTGCCACGCTAGGTAATACCACGGTCGCTCACCTCGAAAAGAACAGAGATATGGCCACCCTGCTTGACGAGGTATGGGAAAAAATGGCAATGTATTCTCACTCTCTGCTGTCTCTATTCCTGAGGTTCATGGTACCCTTCTCCGTCTTAAAGCAAGCTGAAGTCGAGGTGTCATCGGTGTACCTGCAAAATTATTGAAGTTAGCAGCTTCATCGATCGCAGGTCCGCTGACTGTCATTATAAATCGTTCGTTTGAGTCTGGCAGCTTTCCATCACGTTTGAAAGATACGGCAGTGTTTCCTCTATTTAAGAAAAAGGGTGAGCGAAACCGCGCAGCCAACTATAGGCCGATCTTGGTCGTGGATTATATCTCAAAGGTCATTGAGGAACTGGTGCTGGTTAGGCTAAATTAATATTTAGAGACGATAAATTTCCTTTCCTCAAACCAGTTCGGCTTTTGCAGGGGTAGGTCGACTGACCTCGCGTTGGCCCACTTATGGCAGCGAGTGTCCGACTCGGTTGAGCTACATAAGTTTTGTCTCGCAGTCTTTCTCGACGTGTCAGCGGCTTTCAATTGCCTTGATTATTCCCTTTTATTCCAAATGCTCGCTCAGCTGGGTTGCTCTGCGCCGGCAGTTGCCTGGTTTAGGTCCTATCTCTCAGGACGGAGACAGGTGGTACGAGCTGGTCAAATAGAGTCCTCATGGCAGCAGGTCGATATCGGTACCCCTCAAGGCTCGGTTCTCGGACCTTTTATGTTTTTTATTCTACTGAATTTCATACTATTAAGGATTCAGAGGCTAAACCTTGGCTCAGCTATAGCTTTTGCTGATGAGACTACGCTACTGTTCGGAGTGAATCATCGGAACTTTGATATGGACTTGCAGCAGTCGCTTTTGAATGCTGATAATATAATTAGCATTTTTAACATTTTTGGACTAGTCGTCAATGCTAACAAAACCAATTTCATAATTTTTCGTGCATCGCCGAGGCTTCTAGAATTATCTGACAACCAGATCTTTAAGACACGGAACATTAAGCTCTCGCAGACCGCTAGGTGCCTGGGGCTCGTTTTCCAGGAAAACATGAGGTGGCATCCCCATCTGGATTACATTGCACCAAAGTGCTATGCTGTAAAATCTACGCTGTGTAAAATGAAATTGATTGGGGTACCCACAGAGGGCTTACTTCTGGTGTACAAGGCCGTGTTTTTACCAGTTCTATGCTATGGAATCCTTCTCTGGGGAGGTGGCTACGACGGAATTCTCCGACGAGCACAAGTGATACAGACTGATGCAATTAGAGCCATTTTTGCTAGAAGGCGAAAGGATTCGGTCCGTGACTTGCTCATTCGTTTTAACCTACTCACGGTAGAAAGCATTTACTCGCTGCGGGTTTCAATGTTAGCGTACAAAATTTCGCGTGGTATTGTGCCCATGGAGATTGCATTTGCACTAGTTCCTACCATGAGTCGAACATCAGGTAGGCGCGCAACAACTTTTGCAGTTTCATCTGTATCCTTGAAGTCTAGTCAACACGCACTTGCGTACCGCCTTCCTGAAACCTGGACCCGCATTCCTAAGCGCATAAGATGCCTCACCACGAAACACCTCTTCTCTCGCGAGCTAAAGCAGTGGCTGTTAATTTCACAGTCGGAACCAGGCGTGTAATCTAGGAATAGTTGGTATTACAAATGTTCAGTTTTTGAATGTATTTATCCACATGTTTTTAGACATACTTGTTGTTGTAAGTTGTGTTGATGCTGTACTAGTGGACTACTTCGTTTGTGTGTTATATTTGCAAGTTTGTTGCCTCATGTGGTGTTCGGCGTTCTAATAAACGATCCAATTGCTGCTTTGAAGTTCTTGTGTAAATCATTAACCACTGTAATACCATTGTGTGTAAAGTGCTTATGCAAAGCACTCCTTGGATTTTGTCGAGTGTAATTATCTGGTTTGTTGTTTGATTCATCTTTTTTCAACCATTTTTATTTACCGAGAACTTAAGCGTTGTGAAATGCAGTTCCGTGAATAAACCACGTTTAAAATTGTATTGAAAATTGAAATATACATAAGTCTGTTCGGATTGTTTACAATTTTTTCAAGACACATGTTGTTACAACGTAAAGCTTTTATTGATTGCTGTAGTGCGCGTTTTGTTCAGCTATATTAACCCAACGTTCCGCCTAGCTCTGGATTCCATCTCTCCGGAAGGGTGCGTCCCGGCTTTCGAAGTAATGGTGTATATACGTTTTAACACTATCCAATCAATCGAATTCTTTGCCATTAAAGGAGTTTTGGAGGGACCAAAACAAATGGTAATCCGATGAAGCAAGGTCGAGACTGCACATGATGTGGGAAAATATCCCACCTAAATTCCAAAAACTTACTGGTGGTGAGCAAAGATGTGTGCGTGTTGCGTTGTCGTGGTGAAAAGTCACTCACCTGTTTGTTTGCCAACTCCGGTTGCTTCTGGTAAATTGCTCTCTTCAAACTGTCTAGTTGTTGGCAGTATTTTATCGTATTGATCGTTTTGTTTGGTTGCAACAGCTCATAAGAGATCACCCCTTCGCATCCCACCATAACTTTCCCTGTTCGGGGTGCGGGTTTGGCAGTTGCTTGGGGCTCACTTCTTTCTCATCCCCTGTCACCATAGTGTGGAGAAAGAGACGATTCTCGTTCGTTTTTAGGAGCTGATCGTACATTAGCACACGCTTCTCCAGTTGGCGATTATTACTGAGCGCGTGCGGCACCCATACATCCAAATTGCTGACGAATTTCTTGGCATAGGGATGCATTTGATCTTTTTTTTATATGTTGACAATGGCCACGATCTTGCGCAGCGAGAGGTGTCGATTTCGTTCGACCACTGTTGTTAACGTGGCCGTGTCCACTGTCAAAGAGCGTCCGGACCTGTCTCGGTGGTAACCGTCAAAATCGCCCATTATAAATCAGACAAAAAACGTTTGAGCTGTCCTTTCTGTCACTGTCTTTCCGCCATACACTTTGCATATCTTAATTACGACTTGAGTTATATTCTTTCTTTTCCGGAAATAAACTAGCATTAAATGCCAAAAATGCATATTTTAGCTCTGCCATCTTCACTTGAGCGTTACAGTTCGCATAAGTTAGATATTTAAACGAATTCCACGGAGTAATATAACGAAAGTCTGCTCTTACCGTGAGTGTAAATACAACCTATTTTTTTAATAGTAAATATATATAGTGTACTTCTATACTGATTGACGATCTCGTCTTCGACCACGAGCTTGATACCCTGTTGAATGCGAACACTAGAAGCTCGCTTAGTTGTTTCTCACGTATAAGGTGCACTTGCTCCTGTGGGCAGAGTAAGCAGCAACTGATACCAGAAAAGTGCAAAAATAGGTATGCGTTTTTAAATCCTAAACGTATGCATTATCTGGAACTAGCTATGAGAAGATATACATTGTTGAGAATAGGCATACTATAAAGGCTGCCGCTGGCGCATGTGTTGATCTTTCATTCTAGGTAGTACAGAAGTTAATACGGATTTACGGTAGGCGTCGCAAATCAATCAAGTATTGAAGTCGATTTTTTTTTCATTACGAAGAAGTGTGGTATCATGTATTTTTTCTGTGGAGGAGGTATTTAAATTATATTCTAAAAAAGGCGGAAGATCATCATCGCGATCCCGTCGCAGGTCGCCTGTTTTAAGACAACGCCGAATCAAAACACCCGTCAAGCGTACACGTAAGGCGACTCCGGCTGTGCCCTGCTCCAAGAGCACCTCTCTCGGAGTGTCCCAAATTCTTACAGCCCAGAGATATCGGCCAGATTCAAGGCCATATTAGAGCTTTTGGTGCCGCTGTTACAGCTGCTACCGTTAGTGGACAACCTACGACGAATCGTACAACCATGCATGACTATAATCACTCAGCTCAAGGCGGAGAAGCGTCACGCGCTACTCCATCTACTATTAAATGTCCACTATGCGACGGTCGGTACACGCGGCGTGGCCTAACAATACATTAATCAGCTGAACACTCGACCGCCACTGACACTACCTCCCCAATACCGACGACCTCTAAGCCCTCTTCTCGTTTGCAACCGGCACATATTTTGGAGGATACTCAAGCTGTTATGGGGCGAATTAGGCTGATTCAAATCGTACCAAAATTAGTCAAGAGACAAATGGCTGAAGCTCTTAGCCGTGTACTCACAGCAGTTTCTTCTGATAACGACGTCGAAGCATGGTATAGTCTTTGCTCTTTTGCTCCCGTCGTTCTTCGACTCCCCTGCGCCCGCAACGACGCGTCATCCCTCCCAGTCATAATACGCAACAATCTTCGAGATATGCGCATGTCAGACGTAATTGCCACTTCCCATTCTCGCGTATCTCGGCTCCCAAACCATTCAAGAATGATACCGTGCGCCAGTCCATTATTAAACTATCCGAAGGAGATGTTTCTGGCGCCGCCAGACTTATTGTGTCTACAGATACGATAACGCCCGGCATTGACCGTATAGAGGCCTTGCAAGAGCAACACCCATTGCCTCCCGTGGACCTAGAATGGCCGACATTGACCAGAACCCCTATGCCCTATGTCACATCAAAGGAGGATCTTCCGGTGGCTATTAGGAGCTTCTACAAGAGCTCTGCCGCAGGGCTAGACTTCATGAGACCGCGGTTATTAATGGACCTTCTCTCCCCGTCCCTCGAAGACCTCGCCGCTAATTTGCTCTCCGCATTGGTAAAGGTTGTAGACATTCTACTTTAGGGCAACCCCTCTTCTTACCTCCAACCGTTGATATTTGGCGCAAGACTATTTGCCCTTAAAAAAAAGGACAGATCGGTACGTCCAATTGCGTGTTCGTCTACGCTACGCAGGCTCGCCGCGAAAATCGGATGCAACCACAACAAAGCCGTTATTTCTCACGCAACTGGTGCACATCAGTTGGGATTTGCGACGCCGGGTGGAACCGAGGTAGCCATTCACGCAACCCGTGTCTTTCTCGATTTGCACGAACCTCCAGGGGTTCTTGTAAAGCTTGATGTTAGAAACGCCTTTAACAGTATGAGACGCGATCACCTGATAAAGGCCGTTGCATCCCACGTCCCTAATCTATTACACCACGTCGGGCTGGCATATCGCCCACCGGACTGCAGCAGGGGGACCCCTTAGCACCACCCCTGTTTTGTCTGCGTATCAAGGACCTGGTAGATTCCTTCAAGAGCCCACTAAACCTCTGGTGACGATGGCCTATTAAGTGAAAACGTTCATAGGGTGGCCGAGGACATCCGACGGGTCCTTGTTTTCGGTGTAACATCTGGGTTAGAGTTAAATCCTGCCAAATGCTAAGTGTGCATCCTTGGCTATACCCATGAAGCTTCACCTGATGTACAGTTACTCCAAGACCTCCTCCCCGGCTGCAAGGTGACTGCCAAGGACGATCTGGAGCTTTTAGGTGCGCCACTTTGTCCTGAAGGGCTTACAGCAGCAATCGAGCGTTGGAGATTAAAGCTGGAAAATGCCGCCGCTCGCCTTCCTCTTCTAGGAGCTCATCGGGGACTCTTCTTACTCAGGTCTTCCTTCTCTTCCTTGAGGCTTATCCCTCTTCTTCAAGGAGCTGACCTATCTAATCGGGCCGAAGACTTGCAAGCGCTCAACGAGTTGACACTGCCTAACCTCGAGGCCCTGCTAATACATCTCTACCATCTAGCGCACGGCAACAGGCATTACTGCCCGTCTCTAAAGGGGGCTTCGGGGTTCCGAATTTGAAGACCCTGGCCGGTCCTGCCATAGTCTCATCAATGCTAAGCGCAGAAAACAGGGCAATCCCCCTTTTAGATACAGCAGGAGTCGGCCAGTTTAGAAGCCGCTTAGCCCAGCTTCAGGAGAATCGTGAGGCCCGCTGCAGAGGCAGGCCTGACCACGTACTATCCCAACGTGACTGGAGCGCCCCTTTGCACGTTGAGGTACAACGACGTCTCTTTAATGAAGCTGCCGACGACACGACCAGAGCTCGCCCAAACGCCGTGTCCGCCAAGGATTCAGGCGCCTGGTTACACGCACTTCCCAGTGCACTCATAAGTACCCTTCTTGATGACGAGACGATTCGCATAGCAGTAGGCCTACGACTAGGGACAGACCTAGTTGGCCCGCGTCGGTGTCATTGTGGTCACCTCGTCGACAAACTGGGACATCACGGTCTATCGTGTACCATCAGCGCAGGCCGACGTTCTAGACATGCCGCTATCAATGAGAGCCCTTAGGTCTTGCGGTCGTCCGTGTATCCTTGCACCCCCGGGCCTCTGTGCGGAGGACGGCAGGCGTCCAGATGGGATGACACTTACACCATTCGAGCGAGGCAAAATGCTGGTTTGGGATGCAACCGTTACTGACTCCCTAGCACCTTTTATGGTCGGTGGCGGCGCATCCGAAGCTGGTTATGCAGCCCATCTTGCGGAGACCAACAAGTTAAGAAAATACTCATCAATTGGGTATCCCCACGAATTCTTGCCTCTCGCGTTTAAGACCTTGGGTGCTCCTGGTGTTCGAACCAGACAGCTAATTCGCAAAGTCGGCACTATATTTAATATGTCAACCGGTGATAGCAGATCGTTGTCCATTTTTTAACAACGTCTGGATCTTGACATACAACGTGGAAACGCAGCCTCCGTTTGTGGCACTCTTCTAAAGTGGTCTCGGCCTAGCCTAGACGTGACTGTCACAATGCACACCCGCTAGGCCCATTAGCATAGCTAATCTTCCGTAATATGTGCCCCACATGCATATTGTAATATACGAAAAATAAATTATTAAATATATATATATATATATATATATATATATATATATATATATATATATACGCCCGCATTGTTGCTGTAGTTTCTGCTGTTGGTGTTATTGCTGCTGCTGGCACTGTTTCTGTCATTGCGACTGTTGTTATGTCTGTTGTTATATCGCATGGTCTTGAAAGAGGAGATGGAAACGGTATTTCGTTTCCAACTCCAGGTAACAGACCGCCGCGTCTAGCAAAGCAACGACATTTCCAACAAAAAACATTGTTGGAAATGTCATTGCTTCGCTAAACGCGCCCGTGTGTTACCGCTGCGCGGGAGTACACAAGTCGCTTGTTGGATTGCTTGGCCAACGTCGTGGCGCTGCACAATTGACCGTAACCGAATCTCAGCGAGCGGCTCAACCGTTTATGCTGAAGATAGAGGGGCCGCCGCCAACATGGTCGTGCGTCGGCTATTCACTCTTCTCGCGTTGTGTTCGCGATGTCTCTTGCTAACGTTTCTCCTATGTCCTTGTTAACTCTCCAACGGTAGTTCCGGAGTGCGGTTTTCTATTCGTGTGGTATTTTTAATAATTATTTTTTATTCATTCCATCGCACGTAGTTTGCTCTTGCCCTAAGTTGCGAGCAAATGTTTGACGTCGTCGTTGTTGTTGTCGTTGTTGTTGTTGTTGTTGTTGTTGTACACACCTGGCGAATACGCACCCTCAAACGGCAGCACCAGTTGCAGAGCAAAAACCTAGATGACACCAACAACAACAGCAACAACAACTACAGCAATGACATTAGCGACGACGACGAGGACGACGATAAGCAATTAGATTTAATGCCGGCTGTCGTTTCTGTCGTTTGTGGCCAATGTCGCCAGAACTCGCACCACAACGATCGCCGACCGCTCGTTTTCCGTAACGTCGAGCACGCCGTCGCAGTCCTCGTCGAAGTTAACCCCGCTCTTCTGTGCTTGCAGCCAGCCATTCCACGCATGCCAACTCTATCGCCATTTGTTATTTCCTCGTAATACGAATGTCAAGCGGCGGGAATCATGGTGTGAGAGAGCGGGGCAGAAAGACGCGTATAGAGAGACGGAGGGGGAGAGGAAAAGAGGGAAAGAGAGAGAGAGAGAGATAGAGGCTTCGTTTAAGCTACGCCTGCGCCACGGCAACCACAAATGGACCAAACGAGACCCTGTATCTCTCTCTGTCTGTCTGTCTGTCTGTCTTTCGGCACGGCCGAATCTGTGCGGTCGAGCCGTGAAGCGGCGGTGAAGTTGGCGGTCGATGGGCAAAGCGTCTAGCACTTGAGCTTGTCTCTCTGCATCGCAAGTGGTTCGGAGGTTTGGCGGGTCATCTAAGGCGCGGGCCGTTCTCAATTGCTGCCTCCCGTCTTCAATTGCTGGTTTGAGCAAAATCCACGCGCTTGATTTCGCTTAAACCCTCTATAAGCTTTACAACGAACGTCCAAGATCTTCAAAGCAAGTGAATTTTATGTGCGCTGTACATACGCAGTGAATACCCGATTCTCTGGCTTAGGGTCTGGCTAAGCTGGTGGTCATCAGTAGTGGGAGTGGCAAACAGTTTGGGGATGCACGTGGACAAGGTCTGGGCAACGACATACAACTTATCTAGAGGATATCGTACCGTGTGTAAACTCTTGCTGAGTACTTGAGCAGCCGATTGGATTTAAATTTGAATGCCACGGCGGGCCGCTTAAAGCCTATCTGATCGTCACGCGAGCGATGTCGTTACTGCTTTACCCGCTGGGTCCCCGTTTTACTCCAGATCGGCCTCAAAAATGATCACTTAAGTTCACACGTTACTCTGACGTGCCACTCGTTGGCTTTACGTCCACGTATTCGCTGGGCAAACATGATTTCTTCGTACATACGCATTTCTTGGCGCCAAACGTCGCGTTGCTCAAGCAAGAGAGAAGCGAGCAAATTTTGTCAAAAACATACCACTAATATAATAAGAACAATTTGAAAGCAAAAGGCGAAGACGAATCCGGCAAGAGGAAGCGTCACTCTCTCTCTCCCTGTCTCTCTCTATCGTCCTTTCTCTCGCGCTCCCTCTCTCTCTATCTCTCGCTTCCCTCGCTTCTCTCACAGAAAGAGAGATTGAAGGCGAGAGAGAGAGAGATTCGCTCAAAACTCAGTGAAACGACTTCGCCCAACAGATTCGGAGCGCCTGGCACTTCTTCCTGGAAGCTCGAATTACTCGAGATGACGAGTCGGGCTATCAGAAGCTGTAACGTGTAAAGGAGAGAGCCATGTTTAGTAAGCATGGGTCTCTACGAACCAACTGCCGGGGTCGAGAGCCACACTGTAAATGGATATACTGTATACGTACCAGCTGGCGGTAATGTGGAAACCGCTTTTTGTTCTCATAAATGAAAAAAAAAAGAAGTAAACGGCAATCGAATATTAGTACATCATACATTGTTTGACGACGACGGCTTACATTGTTAGACGAACACATTTCGACGCTATCCCAATGCTCCTAGAATGACGGCTGGCGGATCGTGAGCGATAAGCTGTTCTATGTTGTGCGTCACCGTCGTCCGGGTAATGCCGCTTATATGTATATCCGTGGCGTGGTGTACGAGGTAATATGAGATAAAATGAGATAATGTATCAAGTTTGTAACTATGAATCACTGTTTAATCTTAATAACTTTTCAGCCACAAATCAAACCACGATCAGTTTCGTGCAGCCCTGCTTATAACAATAAAGTAATACCGATCGATCAAGTTGAGGCTAAATAGGAGCCACCTCCTGGTTGTAGGAGTCGCAGCATATCTGAGAATTAATTCACAATTTTGGCAAGGCTTTAACAAGCGCTTAATATCATGCCTAAGTGCTACCGTAATAGCAAATGTTTTAAAGCATATATATATATATATATATATATATATATACGCGTTCTGCGTGCGCAATTGTTGTCATTGTTAAAGGCTGAATCATTATTATTGGCTAAAACAGATAGTATATGCTCTTCGACATTGTTCTATTAGAGCAATCGCAACTCTACACGGAAGCACTGTGCAATACAGACTGAAATAGGCTGGTTGGCCGGCTTATGCACGTATAGACTGGGTGCAGACTCTATTCAGCAGCACAGATAGTGCGGGCCAACACAACCGAAGCAGCTATGTGAAACGACCTCTCTCTGCATTTCTTGCGTTACGCATACGCCGGAGTCTGTGCCGGAGTCCAATGTGGTACAGCTGTTCCCTGGGCTTTCAGGAGGATCTGCGTTTCTAAAAGGTAGTCTACTATTGCTAGCCCTTTATCATTTTGCAAGCTATTGCGGATATCTATATATTAGTCTGAGTTTTCGAGTGGATTACCATATCCGTTCGATAGAGAATTTAAGCGTACCGGCGTGTTTCTGGGAAGTTCTGCTTCGTCGGAAAATTATCCATTGTAGTCGTCTAGAAAAGGAAAAAAAAGTCGCCTTTAGGGAAATTTGCAAAATTCACGTACCATATTTGGCTCTTGCGTTCAATAACTTGAAGGTTTGCTGTTACGATAATAAAGCACAGACATTGAGCACAAGGCCCACTTAACGGGCATCACTTTGGTGTTAGGCTCGAATTGTAACTACAGTGATGCTCGAATTGTAACTACAGTGTGTTCTGCATGCACATGGCTGGCATATTTTGTTTTATAAAATAACTAACTCGTGTTACTTTTGGCAGAACATGAGGCTTGTTAATATGTTACTTACGAACTGCTTTAAAAAGCGATTGCCACTATGCACATTGTATAATCATTGCAAGCATGGTATTGCAGGCGTCAAAGGTGACTGGATCGTAATTAATACGTTAATGCAGCTTTGCGTGCCAACTTCGTTATTGAGCAAACCCGATGCATTGTGTGGCATGGTGCCTATTGTATCTCATTTGATATCGCATGCGTATATATCCATTGTGAGGCTTGTGGTAACCAGCGATCTGACACAGATCATAATGGAAGCCGTGTGCTGCCACGCCGTCATCAGTTGCTTATTATTTTTCGCTGGTGTCCGCCAAGTTTATCGCCCTAGTTTTGTGTTTGTGTGTTTTAGAGAACCCGGCTTTATCTAGTAGACTGAACTAGACAATCTCCATTTGTGTCCTTTTATCTTGTAGGTAGCTATTGTTTGCACCTCGAGCCTGAACAATGGCACTGCCGCATCGAAAGGTAACATCGGTGGGCTTCTTATCGCCGCAGCAACCCTCGTTGCTCGCTTTACTCTTTTCGGTTTTTGAACTCGAAAGCAAACCCCTTTCCTTGTAATTCGCATGGCTTAATCGACCATCTCATCAAAATTTAACCGCCACAGTTAATGAGTTTTGATTAATCAATAAATCACGCCAGTTTGTGCATGCAAAGGTTGCCTGTGGAACCTGATATAGGCTTTTCAAAAAATAACATTATTCGCTTACTTGTCCATTCACTTGTCCAGTCTTTCAGTAACGGCTCACGCAAATCTCTAGACAGAAACGAAAATGACGGGGGACTAAATCCGTAACCCTGGGCCACCTCAGTTTTTTTGTTTTACTATTTATTGTTGCCAATCTCGTTATCTATATAAAATTTGTTCTCCATAAAAATGTTACAAATAGGCTTTAAACGTTATTTCGGAATCCCTTCCCTAGCTAGTCTCTCGATAGCCTTGGCTTGTTGTTCCTCAGGAATCGCTCTTCATGTATATATATATATATATATATATATATATATAGGTGAAAACCGTGCTGTCAAAGTTCGCATATCGAAGTGTTATTTGCCTGCAGGGCAGCGGTCCAGCGATCAGTCTGAAAACAGGTATATCGGTAAACGTTATGGAAACGAACCTAGTGTCGCATTCATTAAAATATTGAGAAGACTATTTGAGTATACTTTGCGGAACCAAACTTAGTGTTGCATACATCGAAATATTGAGAATACTAATGTGTTGGAAAATATGTCGTATTGATTTGACACAGTTGCCGTGCTGTCGATGCATTGCCAATTCGTATAGCATTCGTATTGACAATTAAGATGCTAGTATGTGAAAACAATACGTTTTAACTGGCATTACCTTAGTTTTATTTATGTGCAGTGCGGCTGTAACGTCGGCGTCATTAAAGCTGCCCAGTTCAAGCGGCTTTGGCACGCCCTTCTGTTTGTAAATGCCGCATGTGCTCAAACTACTCGCCGATTTGTACAAACCGTTGACATATTTGAAAATCACGTGAGAGAAAGTTTTTCCTGTCTGGACCACGCGTCTAGATCTTGTAAGCAAAATTTAGATATTGCCTGGAACTGGCTTAAATTAAAAGACCTCTGTATAAAAGAATTGCACGGTCTTGAATGTCTGTATAAGTTTAGCATTGTCCAGAGGCGTACAGTACAAAGAGAGTTAAGTTTTTTAGTTGTTTCGTAAGGCTAATGCCCGTGTACGGTTTTTCATATCTTGGCCGATTTTTTAGTCCACTCCGGCAGTCACCTAGAAGTTTGAATTGTTGTTTGGGCAATTCCCACTGTTTGTTTGATTCGTAATTGGTAATTTAATAAGTCCGATCGAATATATAATATTAATTACTAAACAAAATACGATTATTCTACCGAACATTCGCAAAGGATTACAATGTTAACCTCTTACTTTAAATTCAAAATTTAAATAATGTCGGCCGTTCACTTACATATAAAAAAAGATATATATATATATATATATATATATATATATTGGGAAAGTATTTTGGGAAAGATGACCGCTCGTTGGCGGTTATCGTCCGGAAAAACCTCCGCGACTTTACTGATGGAAGACGGTTTGACCTTAGCGGTAGCCCTGCCCCAAACCAATCTCCCCGGCAGCGGACGGTCGACTTTGTCCGGCTAGCCATTACCAAGCTCTCGGAAGGCGACGTTTCTTCGGCGGCTAGGGTCTTGATCTCAGAAGACACGCAAGCGCATAATCCCAGCGAGACAGCCGTGCTGCTGGATAAGCACCCTCCCGCGCCCTCATTCCTAACATGGCCTAGCCTTCCGCACGTGCCCCTGCCATCAACTACATCAGGCGAGAACGTCCGGTCTGCCATACAAACGTTTTCCCGTAGTTCAGCAGCTGGCCTGAATTTCATCAGACCCCGACTCTTACACGACCTGTTATCCCTTGCTCCAGGGGCTGCCGCAGACCGGCTTGCGGCTGCCCTGGCTAAGGTCGTCGATCTTCTCCGATGGGGATTGCCTTTCCCCGACTGGCGACTCCTTATCTTCGGCGCCCGACCCTGTTCTGCCTGGCACTCAAGGAGTTAGTCGACTCTCTCGAGTGCCCTCTAAACACATGGTACTAAGACGACAGTGTACTGGGCGGGGCACCTGATGCAGTTCTGAGGGACATCCACAGAGTCATCGAGTTCGCGGAGTGGAGTGGCCTGGCCCTAAGTCCTGCAAAGTGTGAGGTTCATGTCGTAGGAGGTGCTACTGACTCTGAAGTGCTGGAGGTTCTCCCAGGGTGCAGAACTTTTGGAACGGACCTAGAGTTACTAAGCGTTCCCCTATTCCCACAGGGAGTTCCGGCAGCCCTCGAAAGGTGGACAGACAAACTAGAGCATGCGTTGTCACGCATTCTATTGGTAGGATCTCACTGGGGCCTTTTTCTTCTGAGATCTTCATTTTTCGGCCCTACGTCTCAATCACCTGTTTCGAGGTGCAGACTGCTCGCTTGCTCCGGGACTCCTTGAGCAACTAAACGATAGCGTGTTTACTACAGTTGAGGCTCTTTTAAATCTCAGTCTATCGGCAGAAGCACGTCAACAAGCTCTACTCCCCGTTCTTTGGGGCGGTCTACAATTGCCTGATGCTATTGTCTTATCGGATATAGGTCTTGTAGCTTCCCTCCACAGGTCTTTACAACAGGCAAAATCACTTTTCGATTCAGTCGCTCTTACGGACCTAGAAGATCGCTTAGAAACAAGCCGCCGTAAGCCAGTTGTCCTGTGTGGCCACGAGCCCGCCGAAGCTGGACGCCAGAGAGATTAGTCAGCAGCCTTACATGAACAAAGAGTTGAAAATCTCATTGCGGGAAGCGCCACAGACGCTGATAGGGCCAGGCTGCGCGCCGTCTCTTCCAAAGGGGCGGGCGCATGGATCCACGCCATACCCTGTGCTCGGATCGGGACGCTCCCAGATGACGAGTCGGTGAGAATCGCGGTGGGACTTCGTTTGGGGACGGACCTTGTGCACGCTCATACCTGCGTCTGTGGTGACGCCGTTCAGCCGAGTGGACGCCACGTGCTATTCTCGTATATCGTCAGCGCGCCAGACACCAAGCCCTTAACGAAACCCTCAGCAGAGCCTTACGCTCTAGTGGCCTACCGTGCGTCCTAGAACCCGTCGGACTGGACAGAAAGGCGGGAAGAGACCCGACGGTCTAACCTTAACCCCGTTCGAAAGCGGTTGCATGCTAATTTGAGACGCGACAGTTACTGACTCATTAGTTTCTTCAATGGTTAGTGCTGGCGCGGCCCGGGCCGGATATGGTTCAGCTCTCGCCGAGGCAGGCAAGGTAAGAAAATACCAGAACATCGGGTACCTGTACGGGTTCTACCCACTTGCCTTCGAGACACTTGGCAGGCCGGGCCCGTCCACTCGCGGTTTGCTACAGAAGGTCGGAAGGCGACTAGGTCTAGCCAGCGGTAATAGGCGAGCGGGCGATTTTCTCAGACAGCGTCTGTCGCTGGATGTGCAACGGGGCAACGCGGCCTCGGTCCGGGGAATCCTCCAGAGATGATTGGTTCCTACATTGGACCCTTCGTGAATGTGCTCACGTTTGCAGGGACCCAATTGTCATGTTCCCATCGTTGGTGATTAATTACGTTGATGAATAGATGTATATATATATATATATATATATACAGGGTGTTCCTATTTGTGTGTCCAAAACGCTAGGGTATGGTCAAACTCGGTGAGAAAATCATTTTTGCCAATGGGTGGAAGCCGGGAAAACGTTTTGTTTAGGAGTGAGGATGAAATTTATAAAAGCAGTTATTCTGTCTTTTTTCTCCTACATAGTTGTGCAAAATCTACGTTTGCGGGAGAACCAGTCAGCGCACAAAGGAACCGATCACATCGGCGTGTTTGGCGGAAAGTATACATTACTAGCTTGCGTAGCAAAAAGCGAATAGCCAGATTAAGGAAAGTCATAAAAAGTCAAAATGTTACGTTAACGCTTTTTTGTGCAACATCGTAATTTTTTCCATTACGACTAAAAATGGACGTCCAAAAGACTACTCTTAGGCAATAGCAGATTTAATGCCCACTACATTCGTACCAAAGTGATGGTGCTGCGTTACGTAGTTGCCAAGTGACTAAGCTTTTTCGACAGTCATAGTTGTTATGTTTCACGTTGAAGTTTTCACGTCCAGAACCGTAGCATTTTTCCAAGACGTTTCCGCCCCCTCTTTCCATTAGAAAAAAATATTCTCTTGCTGAGTTCTACCAAACCTCAAAATATGTACCTAACTTTCTCATACACCCTATGCAAGTATGCATGCCTTCGCTTTCGATATGACTGTCGAAAAAGCTTAGTTACTTGGCAACTACGTAACGCAGCACCATCACTTTGGTACAAATGTAGTGGGCATTAAATCTGCTATTGCCTGAGAGTAGTCTTTTTGACGTGCATTTTCGGTCGTAATGGAAAAAATTACGATGTTGCACAAAAAAGCGTTAACGTAACATTTTGACTTTTTATGACTTTCCTTAATCTGGCTATTCGCTTTTTGCTACGCAAGCTAGTAATGTATACTTTATTGTGCAGCATATTCCGCCAAACACGCCGGTATGATCGGTTCCATTGTGCGCTGACTGGTTCTCCCGCAAACGTAGATTTTGCACAACTATATAGGAGAAAAAAGACAGAATAACTGCTTTTATAAATTTCATCCTCACTCCTAAACAAAACGTTTTCCCGGCTTCCACCCATTGGCAAAAATGATTTTCTCACCGAGTTTGAGCATACCCTAGCGTTTTGGACACACAAATAGGAACACCCTGTATATATATATATATATATATATATATATATATATATATATATATATATATATATACATTAAATTAGTACATAAAACACATAAAATTGTGGCTACAAAGCTGAAAAGCGAGATTGCAAATGCTAATAACTAAGCGCCAGCAATGTGCAATGACCGTATATGCTAGAGGCAATGAAATCCTCAAAGTACAAGCTAGAAACAGTCCAATTTGAAGAACCTGATGTGCAGGGTAGTCATGGCTACTCTCTCAACTAATGTGGCTCCGTTGTAGTGGTTATGAAATCGGTCGGTGACCTAAAGAAGAACGCGCCATGAAAACAGTTACAGAGGATGGCGCGGAAGATATGGATGAAAGTCGAAGCAGTTCCGTTGGCGGTCGTCGGTTGGTGTCAACAACAAAGCATGATGTCGAGTCAGAACGAGCCACAAAAATCAGACGAGGCAGAAGCCATTAAGAATTTTAACAACGACAAGCAATGTCTGTTAAGGTAGTCCTGCATAGGCGGAGCAGGTGTGGGTCAGTTGCGTTGAGACCATCACAGAGCTCCTACCAATAGGTGTCGCACAACAACAATCCATTTACAAAAAAAGGTCGCATAAGATATAGAAGTATTAACAGGACCTCTAAAAGAATTATGGAAGTTGAAGTGCATATAAATGAGCAGATAAACGACTAGACATACCTAGAGACAGAACTATCAAAACGCTTCTAGAGAAGGTCAACGAGCCACCCAGGACATATGGCAGAGTCAGTTAGTGAGATCCACCGTGGGATAAAAGCAGTGAAAGCTTTAAAGCAGCAGCGTGCGAAATTCTTGTCGGTCTCTAATTCGTTGGAGACTCTCAGAATACACTAAACAGCTGTCTCGGTGCGAACGCTGTTCAACCTTACCTGAAGTACGGAAACGCAGTTTAAACTATGCCCAGAAAGACAATAATATGTTGGATGGGCTCTCAGATTATTAAGCAATGTTGTGGAATATGATTTTTGGACAAGAAGCTGCAATGAGAATATTTAGTGATCAAATATTTAGTTGATAGGATTCCATCTGAAAGAATATAAATGTCCTAAGGATCTCAGAGAACTAAACTTGAACTATTCGCTTAGACCTAATTGGCTTGCTGGATCGGGTGATATCGTACCAACGGGGTGGAGATTCGTGAAAACACGCGGAGCTCAGGGTACCCTCATACTAGATACCTTGTGAGGCACCGTTGGGCGACTGGAAACCAAACTGCAGAAAACAGAACGCAGACGGTAAAAGAGACGCACGCCAATAAGCATTATAAGAACATCGGAGCCAGCAACAGCAATGCTTGTTGAAACAACTCGACAACAGTTGTAGATTAGTTTACTTGAGAACACCACGCACCCAATGTGTCAGTGTACACATTAACACACATTTTATCACAATCCCAACGGGTTGTAGTAGGTACGCCAGCCTGTTTTCTCTGCCACAGCCTTCTCAAGGCCACGTTCGCAGAACAAGCTAGATAGAGTAACGCGTTGTTTTCTACTTTTAAGCTTACGAGTGTATAGGTTTTGCTGCTGTTAGCAACATGAAAACGAATTAAATCCTACCTTGTATGCAGCCGCATAGAGAAAAAGAAAGAGACCTGTAGTGAGGCGCGTTTTAACTGAAGCACGAGAAGACATATTGTAAATAAAGATAAGCATACGTATACATAGACGAACGCGTTCAGCTAGAAGGGGTCACCGCGGCGTGAGATCAAGTATATTAAGCGGGAACGCAAACTCATGGTGTAAACTAGAATGTGTTGGATACACATAATAAAACGTAATGAAGGCATATTCATGGTAATTTTTTTCTCGCGTTCGATTCGCTGAGAGCGGACGTACGTGCGATTCGCTCTTGTAAATTGGTGGCATTTAATAAGTTCAAGCGCCTTATCTATAGTGATCTCTACCACAGAGATTGCCTGTGTAGCCGAGTTTTCAGTGCTGTGCATCCTGAAGTGTTTTATTGGCCCTAAGCGTGCCCAAGAGTTGCAATATCTTCTAGTGCGCAGGGCTATTCGTGTCCGTTCTATTGAGAAACGTACAGATCAGCTTTGTTTACATGTGGCTATAACCGGCGGCGCAGGCTAGATGCTAAGCCATGCTGTGGTAGCAACAGACAGCGTAGCCTAGGCGGTCGCGCAAGGATTCGTCAGCCAAACGACCCCGGTTGTGTCCTTTTTTTACGCTAGTGGGAGCGCGCAGTGTCCTTTTTTTGTTGGAAGCGAACCACGTAGTTGTAATATAAGTCAGCTACCCATTTGGTCGGTCACTACGAGATAACGTTCAGCGGAAAGCCGCTAAGATGCCGCCCGGCAGTTCGGGAAGGCCTTCGCCTCCACCAACCCTGGACATAGCTCGCCTACGGCAGTGCGCATCTTCCGAGTCGGCGTCTAACGAGCATCCACCAACCGAAGCGAAGGAAGCCAGCTTCGCCACCGGAAAGCGAAGCCGACACTCAGGGGAACACACAAAATGATGGATTCGTGACCGTCACATCCCGAAGGGAGAAAAAGACCCTCTCAAGAGAACAACGAGACCTAGAGAAACCTAAGGAAGATTTATCGACGGGTTTGGTGGGTGCGTTCAAAGTAATCATTCGACGAAAGGAGACGTCGGAGTGCACTGAAACAGAATTCCCCGAAGGCTCGTTGCTAACTATATACAAGCACATCTTCACCTTGTCATCCAAGTCCAAGATATCCGGGGACCAAAAGTCGATTATAGTGTGGCTCCCTGACGTAGAATCGACTCAGAAGCTGTTGCCAATCACAAATCTTGGAGACTTTTCGATGTCTGTCCACCATTATCGTCGTTTCAAGCAACCATTCAGAGAGTTCCAACCTGCCTAACAGAGGACGAAATTTTAAAGGAACTAGCACCGCTTGGGGTCAGTCAGGTGAAACGGCTTACGCAGTTGCACTGCGGTGCTAGGGTCCCTATGGGTAAAGTGATCCTTTCGTGTACCCGATAATCCCCAACATCATTATTTTTGGGATTTCAATCACACCAAGTCGTGCTTGAACCTGACCAGCCTAGGCTCTGCCACAAATGCCTACGGCCTGGGCACTTCGCGGAACGGTGTACACAACAGCAAGTTTGCAAAAAGTGCGGCACCTCAGGTCATCTTGCTGCAGACTGTACTAATCAGGCGCGGTGTATCAACTGTCGGGGCGCCTTTGTGCCCCCGCTTAGCCTATCTCAGAGAAAGGAACAGGCTATTTCTCGAAGCCAGAACTCTGCAACAGGTTCGGGTAACGCACCCAGCAGCTGAGATCACCGATGGTCGACCAAGCCCCACACCCCAATCAGACACGTCACAGCAACATCCAAGGGGGCAACCAACGTACGCCAACGTGGTGTGCGGAATTTCTTAGTCTCCCGAGGACCCTGACCCGCAGCTGCTGCTGCCTGCACCAAGGCCACTCCCCGCCAAGAAGCTAAAGAAGCGTACAGGGAGACCTTACGCCAACAGGAAGACGTTTACCCCACGGCGACGACTAAACTGCGCCACAGCCCGCCGAGCACCCAAATCCTCGCGGCCTATCCGTGTCATGGCCGACGCTGCGACTCATTTGTCGCAAGTCGTGTCAGGAGGCGGATCAGACCTGTTGGGCCAGCTTAGGGCTTTAGTGCAGGCTTTAGAACCCCTCCTGCAGCTTTTGCCAATGTTGGAGGGCCTTAAACGAATAATGCAATAATGATGCAGCACGACCCCAACAACATATCCAGCGGCGGATCAACTGGGTCGACGACACACTCACAGCAAACAGCATGCCCCCTATGCAACGGACAGTACACAAGAAGAGGGCTTACGAGGCATATAGCAGCCAAGCATCCATAAGCCTCACTCAGCTCATTCGCAACTTCCTCCACGCCGATCGACAACAACACACAACAGACCGCCCGCATCATCGAAGATATCCAGGGTGTAGCAAAGAGGTCAAGACTGTTAAGAATTGTTCCGAAATCCGTAAGGAAACAGGTAGCGGAGGCATTGGCAAATGTTCTTTCGGGAGTCATAGCCGATAATAACCAATAAGCGTGGTATGCGCTTTTCTCGTTCGTGCCAGTGGTTCTTCGGCTTCCTCTCTCCCGCAACGATACGCAATCACTCTCCGTCATTATTCGTCATAATTTGCGGGAATTCTCCAATGGATTGCGGCTAGCCGATGTCGTAGCCCCGGTCACTAAGAAAAACCGCACTTTTAAGAATGACCGTGTCCGCCAGACTATTCTTAAGCTAACTGAGGGTGACGTTTCAGGGGCAGCTAGGTTGATTGGATCGTCGGACGTACTGGCTCCCGGCACAGATCACCTGGCAGCCCTTCGCAATAAGCACCCTTTGGCCCCGCCAGACCTGGACTGGCCAGACCTCCCCGGGATTCCGCTTCCATGTACCACTTCGGGAGAAGAAGTTATTGCCGCAGTCAAGAGTTTTGCCCGAAGCTCCGCCGGGGGTTTTGACTTCATCCGACCACGACTGCTAATAGACCTACTCTCTCCGACATTGGGGGACACAGCCGGCCGGTTGGCAGCCGCATTGGCCAAAATCGTAGATTTGCTTTTGTGGGGCGTCCCTCCACCTCAACTGCGACCTATAATCTTTGGGGCCAGGCTTTTTGCCTTACAGAAGAAAGACGGGTCAGTGAGGCCAATTGCGTGCTCCTTCACCCTGCGCAGGCTAGCCGCAAAGATTGCTTGTAATAGAACCAGAGATAGGATCCGCGAGGCGATTGGTCCCCACCAGCTTGGCTTTGCGGCACAAGCCGGGGCCGAGGCCGCCGTGCATGCCGCCCGAGCCTTTATCGATTCACGCTCACTACCTGGAGTTCTTGTAAAGCTGGATTTTAGGAATGCCTTCAACTCTGTAAGACGGGATCACTTGTTAAAGGCGGTCGGGGCGCACTGCCCCCAGTTGGCACACCATGTCCATCAAGCGTACCGTTACTCTTCTCACCTGGTTCTCCCGGATGATCTCATATCTTCGGTCACGGGACTGCAACAGGGCGATCCTCTGGCTCCTCCATTGTTTTGCCTGAGCATCAAAGAGCTTGTTGACTCCCTTAGCAGCTCACTAAACATTTGGTACCTTGATGATGGCGTACTGGGGGAGACGCATCCATGGTTGCCGAAGATATTCGGCGCGTGCTTGAATTTCGCCAGATTTCAGGCTTGGAGCTGAGAAGTGCGAGATCTACGTTACGGGTGATAGTGCGCAGGCGCCTGACCTCCGTCCCCTCCAAGCTTTATTGCCGGGTTGTAAGATTACCCACGACTACGACCTGGAGCTTCTGGGAGTCCCCCTCCGACCGCAAGGACTCCCACGCGTTCTCAAAAAATGGCAAAGCGTGTTAAAGGACGTCGCTAACAACCTCACCCCGCTCGGCGCTCATCGCGCTCTCTTTTTACTTCGTTCCTCGTTTTCAGCCACTAGGGTCAACCACCTTCTTCGAGGAGCGAATCTTACAGGGCGATTGGACGACCTTCGTCCATTGAACGAGTTAACGCTGAACACCCTCGAGTCCCTCCTTAATCTTTCGCTGGCACCCCCCGCTCGAAAGCAGGCGCAACTACCGATTTCCAAGGGAGGCCTGGGGATCCCGGATCCACTTATCTCGGCTGGCCCAGCGATAGTCTCCTCTCTTCTTCGATCTGAGAACAAGGTCATTGCACTTCTAGACGAAGCCGGCGCTGTTCAGTACAAGGACCTCACAATACGCCTTCAAGAGGAGTTAAAGACAATTTGCAGTGGTGCCCTGGACAATCCTCGAAGCCAACACGACTGGAGCGCGTTGTTGCACGAAAAAGCATATTGCGGCTTACTCGCGGACGCCATTGACGACGCCGCAAAGGCTCGTCTTCGGGCGGTCGCAGCTAAGGGATCCGGAGCCTGGCTGCATGCGCTTCCAAGCGCCCCACTGGGCACCCTTTTGGACGACGAAACTACCCGAATCGGGGCAGGACTTCGGCTCGGCTGTGATCTTGTAACTCCTCACCAATGCAAGTGTGGTCAACCTGTTGACAAGTTAGCCCATCATGGGTTGTCGTGCGTCATGAGTGCAGGACGGCGTGCCCGACATGCCAGTATTAACGACACTTTTAGCCGAGCGCTCCGATCTAGCGGATTTCCCTGTATTCTAAAGCCCCAGGGTCTTTCTGCCGACGACGGCAAACGTCCGGACGGGATGACTCTAACCCCCTTCAGCCGGGGCAGGATGCTTGTCTGGGACGCCACAGTTACCGACTCATTAGCACCTTCAATGGTCGGTGGCGGGGCGCAAAATACGCTTTAGTAGAGTACCCACATGAATTTCAACCGCTAGCGTTTGAGACCTTGGGCGGCCCAGGCAACCTCACCCGCAAACTCCTCCACAGAGCCGGCGAGCAGCTAAACCTCGCAGCTGGAGACAAGAGATCTGCGGCTTTCTTGAGACAGCACCTCGACGTCCAACGAGGGAACGCGGCGTCCGTCCGCGGCACGCTGCTGAAGTGGTCCCAACCCACTCTATACGAGATAGAGTAATATTCCCAGTGCACACGTTCTCAGGAGACAATTGTCGCTCCATCGGTATTCTTAATAAATGCTAACATATATACTTCATGGTAATCATATTAAGAACACAACAAAATATATGCATGCATATATATATATATACATATATATATATATATATATATATATATATATATATATATATATAGCATGCATATATAATCGACCAACATAATGCACCACCAGAAATGGGCTAATCAGTAAAAGACATCATCCTATCCGAATTACAGATACAACGCATCTAACTGTTTGCCAAACTTTTCCAAACTGTGTTAGCTCAGGATGTCGAGGAACGTCCGGTCCTAGGTGTGTGCGTCCGAGTATCTGTACATGAGTGTGGCCATGCAGCTGTGGGCAATCAAACACCCCATCCAATAGTGATGGCCGCTGTGGGAACAAGGAGGAGAGCTGTCCGCCTGTTCGTAGGGAAATTCTCATTTCTAATCTGAGCTCGTTTAGGGCCAGTCCTCGTAAACACAGGGACGCACAGTCGGTGGCTGTACCGCCTACGGTCCGAATCGAAATAGAGAGATAGAGAGAAAGATCGAACAAAAAGGCGCTCGATAGGCTGCGTGATAGGTTTGTGCCGAAGGTAGCTCCGGGCGTGTCGGTTAACTGTCAGGTAATGAAGTTCGACGGTGCGGCCGGCGGTCTGCCATCCTACGACCCGGCCCGCAATGTCGAAGGTAATGTGGCATCCCCCTATCCAACCGCAGGTAGGCATGCAGAATGATAGTCAGGGATAGAGCTGATTGAAGAAGAACAGCAGAGACGCCTCTGCCACGACTTCGAAGTAATGCCAAAGTAATACCGAGCCTGGGGGGATGGGGAGGAATCCGGGTTTAGTGGGTTTGCGAGTCTCACACTAGTCACGCAGGCTGCTAGTGGCGCATGTGTATTATGCATTCCCGAAACCTCCCAGAACAAAAGAAAAAAAAAGATATTGTGGCAGCTGAGGGTCGCAGGCAAGCGACTAACTCAATGTTCGTTAATACTCAGTGCTTCACCACCTTGTAGTTAGTGATTGGGCTACAATGTTCAGCGCTATGAACACCTCAAAATCGCCTTGTTCACTTAGGCATCTTCTACCGCCTCCTGTTCTGTGAACGAGCTCCTCGCGGCAATGCTGTTCGACATTGAATGAAATCGCATCATCTGTGTAGAAATGTCCTTAAAAAAGTTATTGTTTTGTCTTTCATTTTAAGTCGACCTATGTCGCATTTTCCCGCTATTCGAAATGTTTTCTAATTTTGTGCTTGGATTTGATTATTTCATCGTAGATACATTTGGTCTGGCCTGAATGCTGGCCCTGTTTTTACTCAGACGTCGGGCACACAATGAAAATGCGCGTGCGCAAAACACAGTATTGATATATCATCATGAAACATGTCGGTCAGCCCCAGCTATCTGGGCGTTAGGTCGCTGACATCTTCCGGAGATGCATGTACAGCATACTCTATATATGTCCAAGATTAACGGAAACGAATGCCGTTTCCGAGATTTAATGAATAAGTGTAATGTAATGTAACCGACAATACCGAAAGGTGATGTAATAATAAATTATATTTTATTCTTTCTATACTTTTATGTTCCGCTTGATAAGCCAAGCCACGCCAACAATAAATGAGCTTCTTCAGAGAGCTGGAACAATTTGAACTGCTTCATGTGCATTCCATCGAGCTTTTTGTTTGTCACAACTGTGGTCAGTTCTTGACGCTATGATTGCAACCGAAATAGAGGCGGAAAACCTGCTCAAATTCTCATAAGCCTGTTTAGTTTCAGCAAGCGTCTTCAAGGTTCAAAAATGTATCTGCGATGGCTACCTCCAACACTTCGTATGAGACCGTTTTCTTCAAACGGCAAATTTTATTAAATTCGATAACTCCCCATTGAGTTTAAAATGTCAATAGTTACACAGTTTTAATAATTGTAACAATTAAGGGCATTTTGCAGAAAAGGCTATCATTCGTGTCTGCAGCTCTTTCTGCAATTATCTCTGAACATTCTAAAATAGTAGAACTACCCTATTCAAAGCGCTACGTTCATCCCTATAGTTTGAAGTAGATCTACCCAAAGCTTCATAGTTTGCTTTGTGCTCTATTTCGAGCATTCATTATTGATGCTCGAAATAGAGAACAAAGCGAATTATGAAGAATCTTACATCCACACTGCTAATTGTTGAAGTTTTATACAAATATTATTATTGCAATTCTTTGTTCGAGCAGAGAGTAGAGACCTTCCAACTATCAATTAGTACGGTATAATATAAAGGCGTACAAGTGTTTGCTCAAGCGAGATCTCTCTACAGTTTACGTATGAGCTCCCGAGAGCGGCCAGTGACGTTATGCAAGATTTATTTGATTCGATAACCGCCAATAAATAGCAATATATATATATATATACATATGAGAGAGTTGTAACATAACAAATATTATTACCACAGTTATCTTTTGCCTGGGACATTATTAATACGATCATTTATATATATATATATATATATATATATATATAGGTGTTTGTGACGTCTCAGGTAGTGGATTAGTAAGGTAAGAATACTTGTTATGTCACAACTGTCATACATTGTCAGGTTACGCCTCTATACGAAAAACAATACACCCGGACAGCGTAAATACGTTTATGTTACATCAAAATATTTCGAGACAACCAACAATTTAGCATTTTCCTAGTTGTCCTATGGCCCGAATCGCCGGGCATACCACGGCGTGGTATCGATCACATTTGCTCCAGCATCGTTTGCATCGACACTCATCTTGTAGTTTACGAAAACCCTACGCGTTGCACAAAACGTGATGAAATCCGTGGGCAGCAAAGGCCGTGATTAGATCTCTTACTCCGCTACCCCGCCATTCAGTGCTCCATATTGCTGCTGTTCCATAAATACCTATGTCCCCCTCACTAATTTTGAGGTTTGCCAGTTCTGCATATAAACGTCAAAGGCGCACGTTTTCCTCATATTTCACCGTTTTTGTAGATCTTCTGTCAGCAGCGGGCCACCCTCCAACACGTGAACAACCCTGCATGTATTTAATAGCGCAAGAACCTACTTTAGAAAGAAAAACCTTACCCCGTCAATTACGCAATTCGTCTACTACCACCTTATCCCATATTAGTAGAATACCATATGTGGCAACGAGTGATGTCTGTATCCCGACCAAGAATGCCGCACTACCAAATCAATACAAGGAAAACAATAGTAAGAACCGAGCCCAACTGGCTATTTCAAAGCGCAAATATAAAGACCTGCTTAGGACAAAGCGCGCCCAATACGAAACCGATATGCGACTCCGCAAAATTCGGGAAAGCCTCTACCGACCTTGGATTCCATTTCCACAACACCACAAAGAACCAAACCCACTAATTAGCGACGATGAGTGGCTAGAATACTTTAAGGGAATGTTCACCCGCGACTGTGTGCTGCCGGAAAAAAAAAGAACATGAAAGCGACGAACCGTGGAGTGGCTTCAAAGAGGAAGAGGTCCATCATGGCAAGAAAATATGAGATTTCTGCCTGACCTGACGAGATTGTCTAGAAACATCTCAAAGTTGCGATTTCAGTGACCGTCCCTACTCTCACAGTGATGCACAACACCTGCCGGAAGGTGCGATCCCAAACCAGTGGAGGAAATGTCTTCTGCAACCAATTTTTACGGGAAAGTGAGATAATACATAAAGCTATACCGCGAAAAAAATATGATGCCACTAGCAAGATACATGTCTTAACGAGTGAATTAATTTGGGCTCATTTCACGGCACCCAGCAACTATAATTAATACTTAGTGAACTTCCCGTTAAGTCGGATAACCTCAAAATTGCGGTTTGGTATAGTGTTGAACCAATTTTGGATGACGTTCTGCAAAAGCTCGTCCCAAGCCTCGAAAATTGATTTTCGTCGGTGTAAACTTATCGTGCGAGCCAGCTCCACACATTCTGGATAATATTAAGATCAGGTGAGACTGCAGACCAGCGTAGGACCTCACTATGACGTTGGCCGAACCAGCTTCCGATCAGCCTGGCGGTGTGAATCGGGGCGTTATCGTGTTGAAAAACGAAGTCTGGCCCACCCATTAGCTCGGAATGCGTCGTTGGCTCTTTTAGTAAATTCCTATAGCGCGTCGAATAAACACGACCGTCTAAAACCACAATCGACGACTTGGTATGATACCCGACAGCGGCCCAGATCACCACTGAACCGCCACCTGAAAGACGTTTTGACAAAATTCGTTCTTCCTTGCGGAGATCGTGCAAATAATAGTTAAATCGATCCGGCTTATCAAAGTTAAACTTTTCCATCCGTAAAGAGCACTCTGTGTCACTCAGTGATCGATGACATCGTATCGTGGGCACTCAGTGGTCCATGACATCGTATCGTGGGCGAAGTGAAGCCGAGCTTTGATCGGTCAGCGGCCAATCGTTGTTTTTCATATTATATTTCTCGTGAGCCAATTTGTCTTCCTGAGGAAGTTGCATATTTCGCACGTTCGTTTGCACGTCGGCCGCCGCCACAATTGTCCTTGCCGAGGGCACAGAGTTTGACGCTTTTTTCAGAATTGCAGCTTGCTTCGTTCCGAAATGGCATTTGGACGCCCGGAACTCTTTTACGGCGTAATTTTTATCTTAACAGAAAAGTTATTCATTGCTTGGGGACAACGCTCCAATCGACGGGAAATTTCGCGATTAGGGAGGCCGATGTCCTTTTAGCCTTGATATGGACCTTTTCGTCACTCATGGAGCGCCAGCCTAAGTCTATCGTTTCAACAAAGAAAAAACTTCTAGTAGGAGGTCTGCCTTTGTTTCTGTCGAGCCGTGAAATGAGCCCAACCGTCGGTATTCTGCTTAATTTACTCGTTAAGACATGCATATTGCTAGTGGCATTATAATTTGTTCACGGTGTAGCTGCGTCAAATGTAGGGATCCCGTGTTTCAAAGTAATCCTAAAAACTCGAACAACCGGGATACCGCCAACCATTTGGGTGGCGAGTGGTTGATTCTCTATTGCCAAATGAGCAGGGGGACATTGACATAGCCACACGATACAAATGCCACGATACAATCATTTCGGCGTCGTAATCGTAAACAACGTCCTGCGGTCGGGGTTGATCTGCAAATACATGAACACCTATGCACATTTACGCCTTATAACGCCCCCCATCTTCAAAAGCATCGACACACCACTAACATTTGCCGTGCATTATAGGCGTTTTGTCTTTCGGTGGGTTTATCTGTTGGTTTAGTACCACCTTTAGGCCCACACAGATTCGGACGCAAAGCATCACTCGTAAGCAGAGGCGCAACTGGGTGCGCTCAATCATTGTACACCACTGGCTCAAATAACGCTGCCCACGACCGTACAAAGGCTGTCCTCATGAAGCATCCTAATGGCGGTTGAGCGCGACGAAGCGCTGCTGCTACAAGCTGCTGGCACTCCTCATCACTTGGCGGTTGGCAGGGTACCTTGAACCTTGCTCCTGTATCCCGCCTGAGCAGCATGGATTTCGTGCAGGTCACCCCACCATGACCGCGTGTGAGATCTTGCTGCAAGAGGTGCATCAGGCGATCCGGAGGCCGAAACAAGCACTATTCGCGGTATTTGTGGATTTCACGCAATTTTGCCACGCCTCGTTCAGAACCAGTCCGGACACGTGAAAGCTCTGCTCTATGCCGATAATCTTGTGATTTTTGAAAGAAGTCGGGCTAACGTTACGTAGGCGCTGGCAAGGCTGTCGGGGTATGTAGAAATAGCTGGCCTGTTGATAAATATGAACAAGACAGAGGCCATAAAAATCCAACGCGGTGGCCGTCTTGCGGCTTCCGACGCGCTGCACATAAACAGAACACCCCTGAAATATGTGAACAACTTCAAATATCTATGCATGCATCTGCAGATACATGTATCTGTATAAGATGTGGTGAAAGATGCCCCAGGTACCACGCGGCATCGTCTGCTGCGGTACCGTCGTTAAATAGCCTATCAGATGCGACTCGGCGCAGGCAACGCAGGTGCGAACGCACAGGAGGTAAGCTATAACCACTTTTAACATTTGTATAATAAATCGAAACGTTCATACAAGATAATTGTATTTATAAAGATACAAAATAAGTATGATGTTGTAGCTTCCCACGAGCGTGTATAAAACAGCGCGCGATGGAAAATATACCGGTTTGGGGGCTCTGACTTAGACCGTATGGTCAGAACACGTGGTGGCGGGAACGTACCCAGATCGGCAACTGTCAATTTTGGAAATTTTGTCAGTGGAAGGGTCAACACTAGCGGAAAGTAAGGGGTGTCGAGCAATGTCAAATAGAGCAGTCAAGTTTGTCTCGACAAATGCACGCGGCACCACCACTTGGCCGTTTGCGACCTGTAGCGTAATAATCCGCTGGGTGGTGTTTAAAAAAGGGACATGAAACCGCATGACCTGTTATAGCAGACTTTGGCCTAATTCAGCCCCTGAGCAGTCTGAATACTTCGCCGCACAGTGTAGACAACGTCTGGCAGCGTCTTGGGATGCCTCTTTTTTTTCTGGAAGGTTTCGGGAATGTAGAAGTCGCTAGCAGCCGGCGTGACTAGTGTAGGGCTCACAAACCCACTAAACCCGGACCCCTTCCCACCCTGCCAGGCTCGGTAATACTTAGCATTTCTTCGAAACCATACGAAAGGCGCCCCTGCCATTTCTCTTTGATTTAGCTATGTATTCGTTTACCCTTCTGCATATTCACATGCTCCAGATAGGGAGCTTACTATTCCAATTATACATCGTCTTAAAGGCGTGCGTCAAGAGCTTGAAGGCCTGACTGCACTTCCCATCCACCTCCCTCGACCACTCTTCCAAGGCTGCCGCGTGAACCTCTGCCGTATAGCGATTTCCTTGGCCGTCTTGAGCGTCCAAAATGTGGCAAATAGGCCCGTCGCTTTCTTCCACGCTTCCGTCGAACTCATCGTATAGCTAACTACCTCCTTGATGGGGCGGCCCCTCACGGCTGCGGAGCCCGTGCACCTTGCCTCCCAAAGTGACTCGCATTGCAGCACAGTGTGTTCTACGTCGTCCTCCTCCCCAGATTCGCATAGCACACAGGTGTCACTGGTGGCCTTTCCGATTCTTAACCATGTGGCTCTGGAATTGACTGTGACCGGTCAGAACCTGGGCCCTATAGTAGTCCCCATGTGGACAGCCACACCAAGCCTTGAGGTCCGATATCAGACTTTTGGTCCAGCTCCCTTTGATCACCCCGGGTGTAACCTGCACCCATTCCTCCTGCCAGACCGCAATTGTGGCACTCCTGGCTCTGGCGAGATTCAGATTTTCTTTCAAAAATATCTTGCTTATTGTCCCGCTAGTAGGTCCCATGGCTAAATCTTAGCCAGGACCAAGATCATAAGGCTCATCGGCGGTTTAGGCGAGACGGCGGCAAACTGGAATTACTAGTCTAGGTATGCTGCAAGCTGTAATCGAGAAGGCTATCGAACTTGCAGGTATTGGGAGGCACCAATGGTACACGTCACAGAGGAGATGTCAATAAAACCCCTCTTAAGAGCTCTAGAAATCTGCTGCAGAAAGACCGGTGACGGCAGTAGAAACCTGGAGATGTGGACGAGGCTCGTTGACAAGGTCAACCGGGAGTCTGGAAATCGAGAAGACCGGGGAGTGCGAAGCACGCTAAGGATGAAAGTAGAAAACGGCAAAACATTCGCAGACACCCTGGGGGAACTTAGAGCCTATATTAGACCGAACGAAGCCGAAGCAAGCGTGCGCGGGGTTACCCAGAACAAGGAGAGGGACCTTATCATTCGAAGAGCACCGGGAGGGCGCGGGGAAGGCGCTGGTAGCATGTATATGAGAAAATACAAAGATGCAGGTCGGCCGCCGAGACTCGACGGCAATCCGCACGGTCGCAGTGTTGAAGAAAAAGAAGACCTTTCGACCCGGCATCGTCTGGAATGAGTATATAAAGGCGGCAGTCCTCCAAATGCCCCTGTTGGACGGCACCCTTTACCATTTGCTTGAAAACAGGTAAAATTCTAGCAACGTGGTAGGAATGCTTGCTAAACATCATCCCCAAAGGCAGAGGTGATCTTCTTTATCCATACTCTTGGCGAGGCATTGCAAAGAAAAGGTGCAACTTTTTTTTGTCTTGCCTCCTGGCACGCCGGCTTAGCTTATATATCGAGGCAGGAGGAATCATCTCTCCGCAACAGCGTGGATTTTGCGCCAGACGTTTGACAATGACTGCAGCCCAGAAGCTTTTAAACGAAGTGAAGTCGGTCACTGTAAAGCACCAAGCACTGTACGCTGTATTTGTAGACTACAAGGCGGCATTTGACACTGTCTCCAGGGATATGGTCATGAAATTGGCTGCCGCGGGCGTGGGCCCACGAGTTTCGCGAATACTGTTAGTTATCCTGAGAGCAAGCCAGGTCATTCTAGATGACGGCATTCAGGAATACCGGTCTTGTCTGCAAACCACCGACTATCCCCAGGGTGGTAATCTCAGCCTGCTCTTATTCTCAGTGACTTTCCGGGCCTTATTGATGACCACTACCCCTGTGTCCACATAACTCTCTATGCCGATGACATTGTGCTTTATAGTAGAGTGTTCATGGATCTAAAAAGGTCTCTGAGGATGCTGGAGAAATACAGCAAGCAAACTGTTTTAATGACGTATCGAAGACAAAGGCGATGAAATTCAGATCCGGGGGATCCCGGAGGAGAAGTGATAGGTTTAGCTTGGGCGGTGTTTCTGTAGACTTTGTCTCGGAGTTTACTTACCTGGGTGTTAAACTAACGCCAAGCGGCACATCTTTCGCGGCTCACATATCTCAGCGAATTAATAGCAGCATTGTCGCCATGATCTCAATTCTTGGACAATGCAATGTTGGACAATACATGGATAGAGCCGCTCTTCGAGTAATAACACGTTCTCACCCGCTACTTCGTCCATGGATTCCACCACAAACTGTGCCACCGCACTAAGTTCCATAAACCTTCCGATGAATGTTGCTGCAAATTTTACGGTCTTGCCTGCACCAAATATCATCATGAAACATGTCGGTCAGCGCCAGCTATCTGGACGTTAGGTCGTTGACATTTCCTGGAGATGCATATACAACACATTCTATATATTTCCAAGATCAACGGAAACGAATGCCGTTTCTGAGACTTAATGAATACGTGTAATGTTATGTAAATAACAATACCGAAAGGTGATGTAATAATAAATAATAAAATGTGCGATTGAAAAATAATCTAGTTGTTTGATAGAGAAACCAAACTTGTTAATATATATGTATATAAATAGAGAGAGAGATGAGAAAAGGACCAGCAGTACAATGGCCTGTGCTAGAAAAGGCCAAGGATATTGCTGAACGTTCAAACCTTGTATTCCACAATGGTGTCAAAGCGAGCTTTTTTCGCCTACTCGTATAAATAATGCCAGGTTTCGACCGCCTCGCCTGATTCTGCCTCGCCTTCTGAGCCTGCGACAAGCGCGCCATTCTCTATTTTGTATTCTTTTTCTGAACGTTCGGAAATTGTTTCGTGTATCGACTAACACAGCAAGGCCGTAGGCGGTTGTAGATTCTCGGGCTTTTGCAGTACAGTCGCTTCGTTCAGATTTGATGGTCGATATTTCATGATCGGTTATGAGACTTTGGTATGCATCAAGCGGCTGGCTCCTTCAAAAGAAGCCTCTTCTCTAGCACTTTTAGCGCCGGTGGCGGAGAAAACACCGCCAGCGTGCCCTGCCGCTTTCTTTTTAAGCTTCCCGCTGTTCGTCATGCGCTTTTGGGATGTTTCGCTTAGGGAGCGCCGTTGTATGCAGGTCGAACACAGGCAACGGTAAAGTGGTCGGATAAGCATTAGGTGTTTTGATGGGTCGTCTATTTCTGGGATATTCCGGTAACCTATTCGCCTAACCGGCATTACGCCGCCTGGGACGAAGCAATCTTCGATCATGTCTGTATTTGCGACATACAACCGACGACTAGTCTGCTTGCTACTATACCCGCTATACACTACGGTATCTCGCGATTCCTCAGTATATAACTATGCATGCCCGTTCTTGCTGCAACTTCGTACGCCGCACAATGGCTATTCTAATCGCAATCACGTCGCATTACCGTAGTATTACCAGCAACCAGTGGTGGACGGCTAGTACGTTGATTTATCATTGCTCATACCGATAAAAGCCACGACATTTTCCTAAATGACGACGTATTCTACCGTTGTCTCCGGCTCTATCGAAGCCACAGCTGTACACTGTGGTTGGTTTCTGTAGCGAGCCGTACGGAGTTTCCGACGTACAGAAAACGGCAGAAGCTTCAGGCGCTCGAAACGTTCTAGCTTCGCCGGACTGTCACTAATGCGAAGCGTTTGTCGGTCACCTGTTGCCCAACTCGACGGGTAGAGCCCTTGAATGAGACGAAGATACGACTAAGGCCGGCGTAATTCTATTTTGGAAGCGGATATCAAGCGGGACAGTGCTATGTGGAGATGGAGATCATGCTTCGAGTCGTCGGCACCGCCAATGATCCAGTTTAACGCTCACGTCCGTTTTGCCTCTTGGCCAGAAGAGGAGCTGGACAGTTTGTTCTCTCTCTCTCTCTCTCTCTCTCTCTCTCTCTCTCTATCTCTCTCGCTCTAGGTTTCCTGCCTGCCGTTGTCCCGGGGCTCGCCACAGGAGTAACGACATGATCGGTGTAACGAATGAGCTGTGAGCTTTCGCAATCTGCAGGCGACCGACGGCGATAACGAGCCGACGTTGGTGACGGAGGCAATAAGAGGGCGTACGCCGTGCGCAGACGAAATACTCACTTACGGTACAGAATATCGTATCAGCGAAAACGGGCAATCAGTAGGACAGAAAAACTGTCTTTAAGCGTATATATATATATATATATACGTATATATATATATATATATATCCATATAAGATGTGCTCAAATGAAAAGGTACGAAACGTCGTAGCAACCAAAGCGGTTGAAAATTTAATATGCCGCTTCGGGATAACGTAGTGCGACATATAGGGATGCAAATGGAGTGTCCGGCAGGGTCTTGCGCTTGAGTGGCCGCCTGTGCATGACGGAGAAGAGAAGCAGGTAGTTGTGTGTCCGGTCTAATTGACGCGGCAGTGCGTGTGAAGACATCATGACGTTCGCATTGCAAAATTTGACGATTGAGGAGCAAAAAAGTGTTAATGCATTTCTGACTGCGAAAGGTGCCTGCAGTCGATATGCATCGCCGGACGGCGGTCATAAAGCGGGTAGAAGCTGTGTCTGTTCCCGGCAAGTCAACGAGAAGGACCAATGCCCGCGAATTTTTGCGAAGGCCGGGACTATTTGAATTATGATGATGATGATCCGAGAGCAGGCCTGGTAAACACGGTAATCACGGGTCACACAAGGTGTTACAGCCAAGTTCAAGTGGGAGCAGCTTGAGCCTCCGCTGTACAGCCTGGACATGTAGCCGCGCAACTGTTCGCACTAGTTTGGTCCGCTAAAAAGCTTCTCAAAGAATAGCGCTAAAGCAGACACTGAAGTGTGGGACTGGCTCATCTTGTCGCTGCCACAGGAATTCTGAGAAAAGGGAATCTTTCGGCTCGAGAAAAGAGAGTGGGCTTGACTCTCCCTCTCTCTCCCTCTGTCTTTCATATATATCTCTCTCTCTCGCTGCCTATCTCTCGTTTAGGTTTCTTCTAACTTGCGAATTACGGCGGACGGCTTATTATTGGCGGACGACTCACCGCAACTCGAACTAGAATTAGTGGCTTGAAGTGGCAGAGAAATCAATTGCCTCGCCGTAATACTGCCGCCCGAAGGGTAGGGCGGTGTCACTTGTCGGTGCCAGTCGGGCGCAACAAGGTGCTGCAACACGCTGCGTACAAATTACCCACTGAGTAACGACAGCTCCGTTCCTCCGACCGTGCCTAACCCGATTTACCGATCCGGCCCGGTCGGGACACACACACACGTTATCTATCCATGCTGATAGATAACGTGTGTGTGTGTAGGTGTACTCTAAATAGGCACTGCTGTATGATTGATTATCTCCATGTATGACGGAGTTCGACGTGACCAGCTTGCACGGAAGAGCTTCGCATCCGTAGAAGCGAACGACTTCTACTACACCGAATGTGATGCGGAGCACAGTGCGCAGCAAAACATATCAAGCTAGATACATAGAAATGTAGCGTTTTTTGCAGCGCTTTGGGCCTGATTAGAGTGAGCAGTCTCGCACGTAAATAAAACGCGTCGGAGCATACTTAGGCAGTTACAGTTATATAGGATAGAGATAGATGCGTGTAATTTCTAACAACAAATCTCTCAGCGAAATCGCCATGACGGTTGCGATGCAGTTTGCTGCTAACGGCTGAACGTCGAAATGTGCTAGCACACACTTAGCTGAGGACAAGCCGTCTGTCTGTACGTCATTGTGGTGCAAACAATAGTCGTCGGTTATGTATCAAATCGACACGGAGTTCCAACAGAACGTGGTGTATGAAAGCCTGCTCTTTACTCCTAGTTCTCCCACTTGTATCTAAACGATTCCGTATGGCGGTGTTTAACGTGACTAGTCTGCAGGAGTGTTTGCTGTACACCCGCATGTTGCGGAGGCTAGTGTGCAACCAAACATGTCCTGCCAAGCTCATTTCTGGCTAGATATGCGTTTTTCAACGCTCTGCCTCCAATTGAGGCGCGCTAGAACGGAAGGAGCAACTTGTTCATATGTCCGACATACGGGCGCTGCTTGTAACGTTACCACACGCTATGTTTTTGTGGCGATCAGCGGCGCCTAACTTTATGCTGTTTATAACGCAGCTGTTGTATGGTTTCTTCACTTGGCATATGCCACACACTTTTCTACGACACCGCTGAATATTAATTAACCCGCCCCGTAAGCGCGACGCCTTCACATAAGTGCAAGAAAGCTACAAATACAAGCAGTTATGCCACTCAATTAGCAAGCATCTGATTGAACTGCGTTTAAATGCGAATTCGAGTGTCTTCAGTGGCGGAGTCTGTTGAAAATCCCGTTAAATGGGTAAACACGGACTTCAAAATTAATCTGTTTCACTTTATCAGAATGGAACGACCATGTGTGATATATGTCAAGATTTTCTGTTGTACGACATTTGAAAAATTTATTTCAACAGATGCTAACATAAGTGCCCAATACAGCTTTCCAAATACAACATCAACGATTTCAGAGGTTAAAGTATATATATATATATATATATATACGAGGTGGGTGTTTTGTGGCGTTATGTTGGTACTCATGTCTCTCACTTATGCCGACAAGCTCGGCCATTTTGAATGTTCACTTAATTGTTGACAGCTGCTTTGCTTGCACGTGTTTTGGATCGTCTTCGATTTTTACCTATTCAAAAAAATGGATCAAAGAACCTGTATCAAATTTTGTGTGAAAAACGAAATTAAGTGCGCGGATGCATTCCGAATGTTGACTGTGGCATACGGAGAAGCTACCTTGGACCGAAGCAACGTTTATCGGTGGTACAAAATGTTCTCAGAAGGCCGAGAAGATGTGAACGACGAAGAGCGTGCCGGACGCCCGAGCACTTCAACAACAGACGAAAAAATTAATGAAGTGGAGAAAATGGTATTGGCCAATCGTCGAATCACCGTTAGAGAAGTTGCTGAGGACCTAAACATATCGATTGGCTCGTGCCATTCGATTTTTATCAATGATTTGGGCATGAGACGGGTCGCCGCGAAATTCGTACCAAAATTGCTCAATTGCGACCAAAAACAGCATCGCATGAACATTGCTAATGAGATGTTGGACTCTGTCCGCGACGACCCAAATTTGCTCCAGAGGGTCATAACTGGTGACGAATCGTGGGTTTATGGTTATGACGTGGAAACCAAAGCTCAATCATCTCAATGGAAGCTGCCGCACGAACCAAGACCGAAAAAAGCGCGCCAAGTTCGGTCGAATGTGAAAGTTTTGCTGACAGTTTTCTTCGATTGCAGGGGCGTGGTGCATCATGAGTTCTTGCCACAGGGTAGAACGGTCAATAAGGAATATTACCTTTAAGTTATGCGCAATTTGCGCGAAGCAATCTGCCAGAAACGCCCGGATTTGTGGAAGAACAAAAATTGGCTTTTGCACCACGATAACGCCCCTGCTCACACATCGTTGCTTGTGCGCGAGTTTTTGGCCAAAAACAACACACTAATGATGCCGCAGCCACCGTATTCCCCAGATCTGGCCCCCTGTGACTTTTTCTTGTTCCCTAAACTGAAGAGGCCCATGAAAGGACGACGTTACGCTACGCTTGACGAGATAAAGACGGCATCGAAGGGGGAGCTGAACAAGATTAAAAAAATGTTTTTTTGAAGTGCTTCGAAGATTGGAAAAACCCTTGGCACAAGTGTATAATATCTCACGGGGATTACTTTGAAGGGGACAAAATAGATATTCATGAATAAATGAATAAAAAAACACAAAAGTCGCGATACTTTTTGAACACACCTCGTATGTATATATATATATATATATATATTTATAGAAGCCCTTGCAGCTGTTTCTACGATTACACCTGACTTATAATGGCCCTTGGTGTAAACAGACGGTCCTCCTTCCACCTTGTGTACTGCCGCTGCTCAACGACCGGTCACCGCCCGTACCGGAAGTACGACGTGTCACGCATTACCGTGCCGATGTCCTACGTTAAAATGTTCTCATTCGTTACATGACCGTATAGTGGAGCCACCAAAGCGACGGGAGTTTTTTGGGCAGGAGTGAGAAAAACTTCCATCAACATTTTTACGTTTGTGCTGGTTAACGGTTTGACGTCTTACTGGGACCGGTCACCTGGCTTGTACAAGAAACGTCGTATCTATTAAATGAACTGAAAGCAGATATCCCATATGCGCTACTTTTGTCGTCTTGCTACCTATTTTTGAAGAGTAGGTGAAAAGTGCACTCAGTACACGCGTCTTACATTTTATACGCTTTATATTTTATTAAAAATACAAGATACTTCAGTAAACACGAATTAACACATACGACGATTATTACAATTATGATGTTTATTATCACCTTTGTTAGGTACATTGTAAAACTTGTGTTAACATACACATGACTGTCCCGTATTCAAAGATACATCGAGGATAATCTCCTTTCCGATGTACTCATGATAAAATAATACGCTATTGGGACCCCTCCATTAGAGCGAGACTCCCTAGCGAAGTCACTTCTGGGCATGACGTTGCGTGGTACCTGGCGCAAAAGTTCCCGCACCTACTGCAAATACAGGTATCACACGGGACATGAAACCCTAATGTTTCGCAGAGAATGTGGTGATACCCATGAACCGCAAAACGTGTTACTATATGCCTATTGGTCCTGTTAAGTCCCTTCCATGCGTCGTTGGTCATTGCACCCGTATCATAGAATTCAGGGTCGATTTCTGCCATCTTCCGCTCCCATAAGCTAATGAAGTCTAAGTAAGCTGAAGTAGTCGGAAGGTCGAAACGTCGTTTAAGATCTTCTATAAAAAGCGGCGTGTCACCCAAGAGGTAAACTAATCTGTTTCGTGTTGAGCGGTGCAGCCCCATGACACGTTTGAGAAATGCTGGCTTTATACGATCGAGCACCTCGAGCTGCGACGCCGAAAGGTATTCCCAGATTACTTGAATTCCGTATGCAGCAACAGGCGCAACTTTCATCTCGAACAAGGCCATTGCTGACTGTAGCGATAGCTTCGATGGCGTCTGCACCCCAACACTCGCAACCAAGGCTCGCCTGACCCTGTCCTTAAGGTGCTCTTTGAAGCATCGGCCGTTGGTAGGTAGTACCACCCCCAAGTACTTGAAGCTATTTACATACTCAAGGGTCGTTGGCCCTATACGAAGTGGATCGGATTCGGCTAGTCGCCCTCCCCGGCGGAATTTCATAGCTTCAGTTTTATCAAGGTTGATTGTCAGGCCGGTGTCTTGTACGTACGCGGAGAGTCTTGCCAATGCCTGTTGGACATGAAAACGACTTCTTCCAAAAATGACAAGGTCATCTGCATACAGCAACGTTTTGACGTGAGAAGCAGATCCTTGGACTCGGGATGGCAAGTCATTCAGCAGCAGGGAGAATAGCAGAGGACTCAGATTATCGCCCTGCGCGACTCCGGTCGTTTGGGCAAACGGCGGGAGCTGGGACACGCCGTCATCGATACTCACTGAGTTTTCCTGAAGCATAGCCTTGATTAGCCGAAGCATGTTAAGCGGAACTCCGCACTCAGCGAGCTTTTCCAGGATCTTGTCTCTAGGCGCCGTGTCGAACGCAGATTTGAAATCGACGTATACTGCGTAGAGTGCCTGTTTTGGCCGGCTAATGGCGCTGCGCACTTCGCTTAGTAATAGGTTGCATGCCGTGATCGTTGAACGCCCCGTGCGAAAGCCATGCTGTTCGTCCGGTATGCAGCCGCAGTGCTCCAAGAAGGTGCTGAGCCGTCGAGTGATAAGGAGTGCCAGGAGTTTATAACAGCAACTTTTCTTCGCAATTGCTCTCCAGGATGACGGGACCTGCGGATCACCTTTCCCCTTTGGTATGATGATAAGCAGTGCATCACGCCAGGATCGTGGTAGACGTCCCTGACGGAGGCAAGCATTGAATAAACTTGTCCAACAAGGAGCCATGCCAGCCGCCGTCTTCAGATGTTCGTTGCGAACTCTATCCAAGCCAGCTGCTTTGTTTGGCTGGAGCCGTTCCATGGAGCGTAGCACCTCCACTACGGAGAACTCTGCTGCCAGGTCATCGCGCATAAACGATGTCAGTTCGTCCCATGCTCTATCGAACAATGGAACTTTGCTGGGAATGGTGTTTGCGCTTGCATACATTTCCCTGAAGTGCTCTATCAAGACAGCGGAGTTAATAGGACACGAAGTCGATTTCACCCGTTTAATCCACTTGTGGGGCTCCTTGACTGCCTGTTTCAGAAGCCTCTCTTCCTGACGTTCAAGATATTGCCGTCGCGCCGTCTTGAGAGTTCGTCTATACGAACTCTTGAGCAGGTTACAGAGCGGCATCATGCACGGGTATTGTTTAGCCAGCAGACGGGCACGGAACTGCGCCACGGAGGCTAGTCTACAGCTTGTATTAAACCATGGCCGTTGTCGACGCGGGCTCGGTGCACAGACGGACGATGTGATCGCCTCTGTCAAAACACCCGTGTACGATTCAATGTCTGGGTCACGCTGTACCGGGAATAACGCTGCAAGCTTAAAGCCAAACTTATTTGGGTTCAGTGCTTTAGCCAACCCAGCGTTCCTTCGCGGCGGAGTCTCCATTTGAGAAAGAAACATTTCGACTCCTACTGGGACATGCCATTTAAAGGTGCCACCTTCATGTAGCGGGTTGCTTTTTCCAATATAACAAGTTCTCTCCGAGTCAATGTTGGATGCAAATATATCATACGACGATTATAAAACAAAGCAACTAGATGTCAGATCATCCCAATGTGCATATGTGTATATACTGGCTTTTTGTCTAAGCTTGCTTGTCACCATTTAGTAGGTGACAAATTATTTTCTGCATATGCGTACACTATGCGTCTTGTGCGTGCGACCGGAGTTTTAAGTTTCCTTCTGTATCCAACAGTAAACCTAATAGTTCGTATCTGATCAGAAACACTAAACAACAATAATTAATTACTTTGTCATCACGAGTTGTATGCTCGCCTTCTCCACGTGATATGCATATGCCAACGCGTAGTAACATTTCCTAAAGCGTTAAGTTTTCCTTTTACTTACTAAACTGATAAAACACGAAAGCTACATAAGGCAAGTCAATGTGCACCGACCAGGAAGGTCAGATAGGGCATGCAGATCACTCCGGTATGTCCATGATGAACAGTCCAAGCATAACCGAACATTACCGACGGATAATCGGAGTTCTACGGCGGCCTAAGGCAGATTGTTCAACCGACAACATAGAAAGATAAGGGAACAGCAACAACAAGGGCAAACAATAAATGTGAAAAATGGATTACTAACTAAGCGTTTATTTTAAGCGCTACACAGGGTTATGCCGCGAAAGCTGGCCCTCCAACCGCAGGGTATTTATAATCGTTCCTGGGTGATGGTACAGAGGAATATGCACGCGGCGTCCGTATCTTGGTCGTGGCGATACGCAATAGCAACACACTTCAATTAGTATAGCAGCACAACAAAGTGATCGAAGAAAGAAGGTAGCAATCTGGTAGGGCATCCAATCGAGCAGGACGAGAAAGCCCGGTACTTAAGGATCCGCGTGGACAAGAGCATTACTGAGCTCAGCCACATAAAGGTAAACTCGGTTAAGACGGCCAATGCAACCGCAAGCATTCTGCCTAACATTGCCAAACACGGATCAAGAGATTGGATGCGCAGATAGCTGATGTCAGTGGCCGAGTCTTTCGCGCTCTTTGGGTCCCCGGCCTGGCTCAAGGCCTCTTTAAAAACGCAGAAGTGGGAAAGCACCCAGAGAGTGGCGTTCCTCAGGATTATCCAGGTCTATCGCCCGGTTAGCGCAAACGCTGCTTCGGTTCTAGCAGGAGTCCTTTCCTGGAATCCCAAAGTGAAGCAGAGGCTTAAATTGTAGGGCAACGGCCCGAGCGGAAATCGGAATATTAAGAAAGCAATGGAAACATGGCAGGCCAATGCGGCTCTATTCCTTCTGGAGCACCGGGGCACGCTCCCTGATCCCTCATGCCAGATATAAAAAAACTGGATAGAGCGGCCAAGCAAAAACCCTTAAGGAGTCTGTAGTCTACATATGCTGCACGACTTCTAAGTAAAAGCTAGAAGCAGCGGTGGCTACGGGGTACTGAAAAGGAACGAATCGGGCTAACATCCATCCGCTGCGGTCGAGTCCCACACTGCTTAAGATGGAAAGTGCGACTCTTCTCATTCCCTATTCGCAGCAATAGTACGCAACAGTAAATTTAAATCTCCGTCATAAAAAAACATATATATGTATACATTTAACCAGTTTCCTAAATGACTATGACAACCGTAAAACTAAGCACACATATCAGAGCTGTCGCATATTTGGTAGTATAATATGGTAATTAAGATTTATTTTGTAGATCATAGGTGCTCCTCATTTATATGATCCCGTTTGCCTATAACATTCTGCTTGTTGATATACATCATCGCCGCTTGTGTGCATGTGTACATTTTCAGCGCAAGGCAGTAGCTACGCTGACCACATAGTGTATGTGGCACAATGCAGTAAAACATGACATGCCCTTTGATAGCATTTATTTTTACAACCACGTTTGCATTGAGACAAGCTGGAATCGGTGTTTGGGATATATGACAATATATATGATTATATATATTATATATATATAACATCGCGGACTTCAGAGCTCGTTGGAGTAAGGGGGATACAATTATATATATATATATATATATATATATATATATATATATATATATATAACGTCGCGGACCTCGGAGCTCGTTGGAGTAAGGGAGCGTCATAACAACAAGACAAATCAGCCAGTAGTCGTGCCGCAGGATCCTTGTAGCGAGCGTATGCTAGCGAAGAAGTAAAGTTGCCTAAGAGTAAACTTCTATGGGCTCCACCACCAGACAACGAACAAGCGACCGACCCTACTAGGTCGCTTGCAAACTCAAGAGGCGCTTCACGGAGTCACCGAGCCATCGTGGTAAGAGGTTGAACGACGTTTAGCTTGACCTGAGCCGAACTCAGGTTTAACAATGAACAGTAGCTAGAACAAACGACAAAGGCTGAACCGATCACTAGAAATAAGCGATTGTGTGACTTCGTGTTGGATCAACATCACCAACGATGCTGCCACACCCGCGTTAGCACGTCGTTGTCACAAGTTGCAGCAGCAGCTGTTGTTGTTGTCGTCGTGGCGGCTGTTGTTATCGCGGCTGCTAGATTACAAAATGCGCTAAGTACATGTATTACTCTACAGTATCGGCGGAGCTGGTTGAGCTTTATTCTTTCCCCCATTTATATTACAAGTGTGTGTGCAAATGTAACTAAGCATATGAAGCATCGATACCAACAACATGTTTCGTGCTATGTATATATATATTTATATATATATATATATATATATATATATATATATATATATATATATATATATATATATATATATATATATATTTACCGAGGAATACCTGCGCCTTTAGATACTTTCCAGGCTTATTCTGCCGTATTATTTGTTTTGTTATTCCGTTTAATGAATGACTAGTCGGCCTACTCTTTAGGAGACCTTAGCAGTCCTTAACGACCGGCCGCCAGAACCTTGTTTACTGTGCACGGTGCACACAATACGCAACGCACTGAAGGATTGGCTCAGAAAACAGCCAACGCTGTGAACCCTGCGTAGGTTTACGCCAAATCGTCATTTGTCTTTTTAGTGAACTATTTATTTGGTTGGCCTAATTAACGCAATTGCCAAATGTGTACCATCTACGTGTGCAAGGCATTTTGTGTATCTGTACACGAAACACATAAGGCGATATTTATTACGCACTCCACTTTATATATATATATATATATATATATATATATATACATATATATAGCCAACTGACGTAAATATATGCGATATTGTAAACGTTAGAGCTGACAATCTATTTTCTTTTCTGTGAATGACAATGGTTCCACGTGACGTGCACTTAGGTGCCGTGATGAACTTGTTCGTGTTACTGTATAAGGAAATACATTCGTGGCATTTGTTGTACAAACTAAAACAGAACAATAGATCTTTTTTTATCTACCTTGGTAGCGTTTGACATGTTTGAGAGGACTTCGTATCATCTTAACGCTCGAACAGCACTGTCTGCTTCATTTGAATACAGTTGTCATTTGTGCTGTTAAATATAGAGTTAACGGGTATTGGCTCGTTATTTACATATATATATATATATATATATATATATATGCTCGAATATCTATATCTGCATGTACACTTGTGTTTATGGGCATTCGTGAGACAGGGTATAACAATAATAATAGTCATAGTAACAATCTAATGTAATTCGACCTGCCCGTAGAAACAACTGGTTTATTGTGCGAAATCACCATGCAGACGATGGAAAACGCTTAGTTGCTTAATATTGCATTCGTGGTGTCAGTACATTTTTTGGTATTAAAATAGGTGTGCTTAGTACACAGCACCTTTTGCGGCGTTTTTGCGGAAGTCGTTGAGACCGCAAGAAAGCTGACAACCAAAAATTAGTCGAGATGATTGAAACTGCTCGATATACGAGATTGAAATGGCGTAGACTGAATTGTATTAAGACAAACCTTCTATTTGAGTCTGTTTGTCATTTCGATTCATTTTCCTAATTACTTTTAGAGTTTTCTCGATTGAGAAATAGACTTTGTTCGAATGTTCTATGCTGTTGTTTTTCGTCGATTTTCCTTTCAATTGTCGACATAACTGGTCGTGTCTTTGTCTCTCTCTCACTTTTCCCTTTCTCTCCCTCTCTCTATCTCTCTCTGCACATATATATATATATATATATATATATCGTACTGTACATATAGTAACACAATGCCTATACAGGATCCGTCGAGGATGAAAAAAATTCCTGAAGTGAGTGAGGATCGTGAAGTGAATGAAGCACTGTTCGTTCCGCTCGATTGGTTTGGCTTAGTCGCTGAGTTGGCCTGGATAGCTGGCTGCACGTTTGTCGTTCAACGTAGACGTTCGACGCATTACGATTTGGCAAGCGACGGCGGCGGCGGCAGCAGCTGGGGTTAAGCCGGGGGACAGGACGAAGCAGTAGCTGACAAACTCAATATTAAAGCTACCCCCGGCCTTCTTCACCCGCCTAATATACCAGCTGGAAAGGCGGGATGGTGGAGGAGGCGATTCGAATTCCACTTTACGAATTCAAGTGACTAAGAAAACCTTTGTGTTCGACTCCGGGCTCCGGCCTGACGCGCAGTACGGTCGTCGCTCGAAATTTTGCTCCTTCGTACATTATGCGGATACAAAGAAACGATAGCAATAGAGACTTTAAATATATATATATATATATATATATATATATATATATATACATATATATATATATATATATATATATATATATATATATATATATATATGAGAGAAAAGGATACAGGGAGGGAGAGCATACGAGACAGAAAGATAGATAGAGAGAAAAGTCCCAGCGTTATCCAGTTCAACGCCGGGGCGCAGGCAATAGTTGAAAGATTTTTTAATGGAGTAAGCAAAATAACAGCAATAACAACAACAACGCATTTCATCTTGACAACGGCCGACACTGCCGTGCATGATCCGCCTAAAAATCCGCTTTCAGTCAACTATGATCATACGTTATTCTGGTGCCTTTTACCGCTACGTCTTTGACACGTGCACGACCGTCAAGAGTCGCCCGCCGTGTAAGCATCGCTAAGCCAAGCCAGGATCACCACCATCGCCATAATCACCCAATCAATGATGATGATGATGATGGTTATGTGAGATATCGTGAGATGATTATGGTGGTGACCATAATCATCATCATCATCATCACCACCATCATCATCGCCATCATCATGGACACATACGGATGGTTAAGCGTGATCAAAACAGCGTCGTGGTCATGTCGATCACTGCCGCAAAACGACTGGCCATATAGAGAAGACATTCGTGCCACGTGGCGTTTTCGCGGGTGGGTAGGTGCGTGTTAAGTCGGCCGCGTTCCGTCGAACACTCGGCGTTACAATGCCGCGATGTGCACGTGGGCGGCCCGTAACGAAGAACCACTGCGTTGGCGCCGGATCCACTGTTCCAAGGGCGTTGCGATACGCAGTGCACTTGACGCAACTGCTGCTAGATTGATAGGATGTTTGTACGAACGCGCGGCACCCACAGAGAAACTTCCCGATCTATTCGAGTTCGCTTTGGACACTACTGTATAGACTACTATATATATATATATATATATATATATATATATATATATTTTTTTTTTACATTTCTATATACATATGTATACTTAGGATATTTTTATACACATACAACTTTGCCCACAGTTTTTGCCCAATTGAGATGTGACGATGTACCAACCAATCGGTGGCGTGTCGCATCGAACGAATAAATATGCGTGACTTTATTAATTATTATGATTATTATTATTATTATTATTATTATTATTATTATTATATACACTATACAGCTGCACATATATATATATATATATATATATATATATATATTACCATTGGTGAGCACTATTGTCGAATCATGGTAAACAGCCGGCAACTAAGTCGGCAACGTGCCGAAACTGGGCGCCAAAAATGACGGACGCAAAGATGATCTCCATCGAATGTGTTGCGCACAAAAGGTGTGGAAGCGTTGACGTAATCGTGCACTTCATAAAGGGAAAGGAGAAGACCTCATCGCGCCATGACGCGCACCTAAGTGTGTAAAAGATGGCCGTCCAGGATGTATGTCCGTGATGCCAGACAATGTCTAGGAATGTTAAAAGGTGGGGGGCGAGCGGGCAGGGTCTTTACACCGTAAGGACCTACGTACACGTGCATCCAGCGTGCAACGGCAACTACCTCGTCTCGTATCGGGGTCATCGTTGTCGTCAAATGCAAACAGAGCGCAACAGAGAAAGATCGAGAGCACATCGAGAGATGACAGAAGTTATTCTGCTGTCCGCTAGACCCCCGAATCTGTCCAGCGATCAAGGGAGCCGCATAGGAATCCCGGACGTCCTCTATCGTCAAACGCGTTCGCCACGCGCCCCTGATGGATGTTGTTGCTGTTGGCACTGCCGTTAACAGCCAACAAAAGCAACGGTTCGCTACCGGCGTTTCGGCTGCTGATGCTGCGGATGCTGATGTTGTTGATCTTGTTGTTGTTATTGTTGTTGTTGCTGTTAGGGTTCGCGTTATGGTTATTGCTGCTGGTTCTGCTGCTGCTGCCGTTGATGGTAATGCTGTTGTTGTTATTGTTGTTGTTGAAGCTGTTGTAATTATTGCTTGCCCTTCTCCTCCTCGGATCTCCGTTGTTGATAGGGTGATGCCATTCGCTGTCACTGCTGCTGCTGCCGCCGCCGCTATTGTTGTTAACATTGTTATTGTTGCTGGCATTGTCGCTGACATTGTGGTTGTTGCTGGCATTGTCGCTGACATTGTTGTTGTTGCTGCTGTTGCTGACATTGTTGTTGTTGCTGACATTGTTAATGTTGCTGCTGTCGCCGACATGGTTGTTGTTATTGCTGTTATTGTTGTTGCTGACATTGTTATTGTTGTTGCTGACATTGTTGTTGTTGGTGTTATTGCCATTGATGTTGGTGTTATTGTCATTGTTGTTGCTGTTGCTGGTATCGTTATTGTTGTGGTTGCTGTTGGTATCGTTGTTGTTATTGTTGCTGCTGCTGCTATCGTTGTTGTTTCCAATGTTATCGCTATTGTTGTTGCTGTTATTGTTGTTGTTGTTGCTGCCGCCATTACTGTTCCTGTCGCCGCTGCCGTGGCCGTTACCATGGTCGCTTCTGCCTTGATTGATGCTAGTGTTGTCGCCAATGTCGGCTTGGGGTCGTCCACGAAAGTCTCCATGGTCAAAGTCGTTGTTCTCGTTACCGTTGTTAGGTTCCTCGCAACCACTGTGACCTGGACGGCAGCAGAGATCTTCGGGCATCTCTGGCCCAATCTCCTCGCGAACAGTGCAGCTTTGCGTTGTGGAAGCTCGCCGAAGTAGCCGTCGCCGACCGTGCACTAAAATGGAAATACGCAGCATGCACGTCAATATATATTTCTTTTTCTCAGTCGTTTGAATTTCGTGACTATGAAACCAACACAAACGTCGATTGATGGCTAGAAAAAATGTTCACGTATAGGTATTTTAAAAATCCTTCACGAAAACATGAAAACCTCATTTGTTGTTCTACTTTTATCAGAGTATTCTCTCCCCAGTCGCATTTACGCTTGAATAACATTAACCGTGCATTAATATACGTTTAGGGTGCCTGTGCTTAAGCCTCTGTAATGTGGTAAAAAAAATATATATATATAGTGCAAATTAAATCATACATGTGAACTGTATAGCGCCTCCTATGACCGTAAATTAGGTAACAGTTAAACTCTCTTAGATGTAGTACCTTTTTTATGAATGCATATTTATATGTATATATATATATATATATATATATATATATATATATATATATGAGACCAGTAAAGAGCAAAAACAAAGTGGCTTAACCCGTTTATGGATTTGCTTCGTTTCTTGTCACTCGGTTACGAAAAAACCCTGCAAAGATAGGCGACCACTATAATAGTGTAAATCTATAATAATATAAATCATATAATAAATAATAAGTTTGTTGAGTAATTTATGTTGGTGGGCCCGAGTTGGCCGTGGACATTAAAGTTGCTTTCATGCAAGAATTTTCACTTCTGGCTAACGAACGTCAAAATCCATTTGAAACAAAACGTTTTGTCGCAACCTCAAAATCGCTACTCTTTGATTTTCTCCTTGCTGACAGTAGAATAAACAAGCAGTTGACCTACTCCTTAAATGAAAAACGAGACTTTCCAATTTGGCACCTGGGAGAATGACCCTACCTCACCTCTTCGTCAAGCTTTAATGAGCTTTGTCAATCAATTAGCCCTTAATGAAAAAGAGTTATGCTTATGCACTACATAACCATAAGATGTCTCCCACATGTGTCTGCTATCAGTAAATATCTAGCGCTACTTTTACGAAAAGAGGCAGCAATTAACAGTTGTTGACAAACTCTTATTTTTTTCATATCAACTGTGGCTATATAAGTTAGAATTCTAGACAACGGTTGTTTAGAAGTGCTGTACATATGCAGCACGTATGCTAACTTTTAAATAGCTTACTATGTTGTAAGTTATAAAAAAACATGTTTACTGCTCTCGCCTTAATATGCATCTCCCCTAAGTTAATGTTTGCATAGCTGTACACTTTCCGAATAACTTGGCAGAAGTCTCTATATAAAGTCGTATTTACCGTATTTATTTATTAATTGTATTTGTTTGACATTTAGCAAGCGTGCTGCGTATATATATATATATATATATATGTATATATATATATATATATATATATATATATATATATATATATATATATATATATATATATATATATATATATATATATATTAGAGTATCTACGAAAACGTAATGATTCGTGCTGAGCTTTATCGACCAATACGCACCAAAGTAAATACGCGATATATACGTATTTAGGTACAGGGTTAATATATATGACGTATCGTAAATTGTAATACTGCTGACGTTAACTTGCATGTGTCGTAAATTATAACGCTACTGACGGCTAGCCTTAGCTGTCAATGTATCAACGCGGCTCCGAACGTCGGTTAGGAGCGGAGCTATGGAGTTACGGAATATACTTGGATATGTTTACGTACTTTCATGCTTATATTTATTTACGCATAACTGGTTAATGCACTTGTATTAATCTGTTATTTTTATAGATGACTAACCGGAAAATTCAGTGTGCACACACGGACACCAATGCGGAAAACTTACCTGTAAGTGTGGGCCAATAGTGCGGGATTCCGGCGCAATAAAATCTAACCGTTGGCGTACGTACAACGTCATCATAATCTAGGTTCTATAGAAGGAAATTTAGAACCGAGCTCCAGCCCTAAAGTTTAACCAAAGAACCCTGGCCGTGGTGTTGGAACCCTCATTGGCTGTACTAATGGTACACCGTTGAATGCGCTTTGAACGTCCAGCGGTTCAACCAGTAGTCAGCCCCTTGTCTTAGACGGGTATTGGTGCAAGGCGTCCGCCTTGATAACCTAGCTACCACCTGCTCTATGGCCGAAAGGGCGCATCTGTCCTTTCTGAACCCGTAACGTGTTGACGAGAGGGGGCCGCGGTCCTCTGCAAAGCATCGCAGCGCTGTTATTGGCTATATACTGTTGCCAGCATGCTAACTAGGCAGATTGACCTATAGGAATTAACCCCATTTAGGGAGAACAAGATCGGCTTTCTTCTAAGATAGGAGAGGGCACACGCTGAGGAGTTTTCGTGCGACAGCGTTAGCCACTACCTCCGAAAACTCTATATAGAGTACTTTCGTGGCCAAAACAGGAAAGCCATCAGGGCCTAGTGCCATACTGGTCTTCAGTCTTCCCCCGCTGAGGTATTTTCTGAAAGTCCTAGGCGCTCGCAGGATTTCTTCTGGAGTCCAGAATGCTTATCAACCCAGCTCGGAACGTATTATTTTTCTTCAGCTGTAACCTGCTTGAAATCATGAAGTTATGGAAATCGTTTCCCAGACATCATATAGCTAATAATTTGTTCGTAAAGTAGTAACCCAGTTTTGAAAATAAAATAAAAATTAAAGTAATTATGCAGGTATTTTTGCGGTCGTTCACCGTCCTTTCATATTCTCGGCGCTATCCTATCTAACATTACGGGAGATGCCCGAGTTCTGTTACAGGCAATTGAGCTACTTTACGACTCGTCTCGACAGAGTGACTTGAAACAATTCATCGTCCAGCGAGGCGTGCTAACTATGTGGCCGAGGGCATTATCCATCGAAGATTCCAAGTAAAATGTCGCCGTGGCAGGGCTGTGAGGGTGGCCTGACGCGCGGAAGCTGGGCGAGAGCCTATTGGATTCCGGCCTCCGTTAGTTTGAACCGGCAGTTTAGACAAACAGAGAAGTTGCCAGGATTTAAACGCATTTACTGTACGAGGGGCCTTCGTGCTGTTTTTAGATGTGGTTTAGTTCACCGCATTTGTGGCAGCATGAATTTCATTTGAATAAGGATTGAAGTGCCGCCTGGTACCCGTATGACCTTCCTCGCCCGTTGAGTTATACCTCTCTTCCTGCTTTTTTCTTGGGTGGCAGCAATCTAAACACTGTGCCTTTGTGCAATGCATTCAGGAAGTGTATTGACCGCCCCGGCCTTTCTGTGGTTTGCCATTTATTAAAAGATAAGACACTTTTTGTGTAGCGCTTCTGATTTTTTGTCCTGCAGCCCTTTTCCCTTGCGACCGCTTTCTTAATCCTCTCGCGTCATCCCACTGCGTAGAGTCCTTTGGCATACGAATCACCATGCGCGTGCAATGTAGAGCCCGGGGTTGCTCCTTTGTTAAATTAGATGCCAGAACACCGTACCAATCTTTCACTCTGGTTTCATGCAATTTCTTGAAATTGGGTCGTTATACATATTATTCTTAGGCCATATATATATATATATATATATATATATATATAAAAATTGATTTATTAAGAATGCAAATGGAGCTACAATTGTCTCCCGCAAACGTGTGCACTAGGATATTACTCGTATAGAGTGGGTTGGGACCACTTCAACAGCGTGCCCCGGACGGACGCCGCGTTTCCGCGTTGGACGTCGAGGTCAAGGCGCTGTCTCAAGAAAGCTGCAGATCTCTTGTCTCCGGTTGCGAGGTTCAGCTGCTCACCGACTCTGTGAAGGAGTTTGCGAGTGAGGTTGCCTGGAACGCCCAAGGTCTCGAACGCTAGCGGTTAAAACTCATGTGGGTAACCTATTGAGGCGTATTTTGCGAGTTTCTTCGCCTCGGCTAGATTACCAGCGTGGCCTGCTGAGATTGCCCCGCCACCGACCATTGAAGGTGCTAATGAGTCGGTAACTGTGGCGTCCCAGACAAGCATCCTGCCCCTGCTGAAGGGGGTTAGAGTCATCCCGTCAGGGCGTTTGCCGTTGTCGGCGGAGAGACCCTGGGGCTCTAGGATACAGGGAAATCCGCTAGATCGGAGCGCTCGGCTAACAGTGTCGTTAATGCTGGCATGTCTGGCCCGCCGCCCGGCACTCATGATGCACGGTAACCCATGATGGGCTAACTTGTCAACAGGTTGACCACATTTGCATTGGTGGGAGGACACAAGATCACAGCCGAGCCGAAGTCCTGCCCCAATTCTGGTCGTCTCATCGTCCAAAAGGGTGCCCAGAGGGGCGCTTGGAAGCGCATGCAACCAGGCCCCGGATCCCTTAGCGGCGACCGCCCGGAGACGAGCCTTTGCAGAGTCGTCCGTGGGGCCCGTGAGTAAGCCGCAATACACTTTTTCGTGTAACAACGCGCTCCAGTCGTGTTGGCTCCGTGGGTTATCCGGGGCACCACTGCAAATTGTCTCCAGCTCCTCTTGTAGGCGTCTTGTATGGTCGTTGTACTGAACAGCGCCGGCCTCGTCTAGAAGTGCGATGGCATTGTTCTCGGATCGGAGAAGGGAGGAAACTATAGCTGGCCCAGCCGAGATGAGTGGATCCGGAATCCCCAGGCCTCCCTTGGAGATGGGTAGTTGCGCCTGCTTTCGAGCGGGAGGTGCCAGCGATAGATTGAGGAGAAACTCGGGTGACCTGACGGACTGAGCGTGTTCAGCGTTAACTCGTTCAATAGACGAAGGTCGTCCAATCGCCCTGTCAGATCAGCTCCTCGGAGAAGGTGGGTGACCTTGGTGGCTGAAAACGACGAGCGAAGTAAAAAGAGAGCGCGATGAGCGCCGAGCGGGTTGAGGTTATTAGCGACGTCCTTTAAAACGTTTTGCCATTTTTTGAGAGCGCGTGTGAGCCCCTGTGGTCGCAGGAGGACTCCCAGAAGCTCCAGGTCGTGGTCGAGAGTGATCTTACAGCCCGGCAATAAAGCTTCAAGGGGACGGAGGTCGGGCGCCTGCGCACTATCACCCGTAACGAAAATTTCGCACTTCTCGGGATTCAGTTCCAAGCCAGAAATCTGGCGAAATTCGAGCACGCGCCGGACGTCTTCAGCGACCATGTCTGCGTCTCCCTCTAGCACACCATCATCAAGGTACCAAATGTTTAGTGAGCTTTTATGGGAATCGACCAGCTCTTTAATGCTCAAGCAGAACAATGGAGGGGCCAGAGGATCACCCTGTTGCAGCCCCGTGGCCGAGGATATGAGATCGTCTGGGAGAACCAGGTGAGAAGAGTAGCGGTACGCTTGGTAGACGTAGTGTGCCAACTGGGGGCAGTGCGCCCCGACCGCCTTCAACAGGTGATCCCGTCTTACAGTGTTGAAGGCATTCCTGAAGTCTAGCTTTACAAAAACCCCAGGCAGTGAGCGTGAATCGATGAAAGCTCGGGCGGCATGCACGGCGGCCTCGGCCCCGGCTTGTGCAGCAAAGCCAAGCTGGTGGGAACCAGTCGCCTCGCGGATCCTGTCTCTGGTTCTATTACAAGCAATCTTTGCGGCTAGCCTGCGCAAGGTGGAGGAGCAAGCAAGTGGCCTCACTGACCCATCTTTCTTCTGTATGGCAAAAAGTTTGGCTCCGAAGATTATGGGTCGCAGTTAAGGTGGAGGGACGCCCCACAAGAGCAAGTCCACGATTTTGGCTAATGCGCTTGCCAGCCAACCGGCTGTGTCCCCCAATGTTGGAGATAGTAGGTCCATTAGCAGCCGTGGTCGAATGAAGTCAAGACCCCCGGTGGAACTTCGGGCAAAAGTCTTGGCCGCGGCTATGACTTCTTCCCCCGACGTGGTACATGGAAGCAGAAGTCCGGGGGGGCTGGCCAGTCTAGGTCTGGCGGAGCCGGGGGGTGTTTATTGCGAAGGGCCGCCAGGTGATCTGTGCTGGGAGCCAGGACGTCCGACGATCCGATCAACCTAGCTGCCCCTGAAACGTCACCCTCAGTTAGCTTAAGAATGGTCTGGCGGACGCGGTCGTTCTTGAAAGTGCGGTTTTTCTTAGCGACTGGGGCTACGACCTCGGCTAGACGCAATCCATTAGAGAATTCCCGCAAATGATGACGAATAAAGAGTGATTGGGCGTCGTTGTGGGAGGGAGGAAGACGAAGAACCTTTGGCACGAACGAGAAAAGCGCATACCACGCGTGTTCGTTGTTATCGGCTATGACACCCGAGAGAACATTTGTCAATGCCTCCGCTACCTGTCTTACGGGTTTCGGAACAATTCTTAACAGTCTTGACCTTTTCGCTACGCCCTGGATGTCTTCGATGATGCGGGCGGACTGTGTTATGTTGTTATCAACCGATGTGGGAGACGTTGTGAATGAGCTAAGAGAGGCTGATGGATGTTTGGCTGCTATGTGTCTCGTAAGCCCTCTTATTGTGTATTGTCCGTTGCATAGGGGGCAAGCTGTTTGCTGTGAGTGTGCCGCCGACCCATTTGATCCGCCGCTAGATGTGTTATTGGGGTCGTGCTGCATCATTATTGCGTTATGCGTTTGAGGCTCTCCAACGTTAGCAAAAGCTGCAGGGGGGGGGGGGGGTTCTAAAGCCTGCACTAAAGCTCTAAGCTGGCCCAGCGGGTCTGATCCGCCTCCTGACATTTATGTTATTATTATTAGTTATTGTTGGTCGGTGACCGCCGACCCTCAAGCAATAGGAATGATGTAAGCAATATTGTAGATGTTGTACGAGCAATACGTCAGCAATTGTGATACATGTGTACATTGATGAAATTAACCCTTGCTCCAACAAAATATATATGTGTATGTGTTATTATTATTGTTGTTGTTGTTGTTGTTGCTGTCGCTGTTGCTGCTGTTGCTGTTGTTGCTGCCACTGCTGTCGTTGTTGCTGCTACTGTTGTTATTATTATGATTGTTATTATTATTACTATTGTTATGTAATATTGCTGCTACTTCTCCTGTGATGACAACGCGGTTACTGGCTTCACTGTGGCAGCCCGCGATAAGTTGTTGCAATGACAGTTGGCGCTACTTTGTAGGTTAGCTGTTCCAACATCAAAATTTGGTTGAGCAGCCGTTGGAATTCGAATTTAAATGGCAGCGGCGTGCCGCTTAGAGCCTACGGACCGTTACGCCGGTGGTTTCGTTTTGCTTCACCATGACGTGTGGATCTTAACAGCTTCATGGCTGCTCGTGCCTCTGTCGCATGGCCACACACACTACACCAAACTGATCACTGAGTTACAGACATCACTCCGGTAGGTCACTTCCTAGGATAACCATCCTGCATACACACGAATGGGCGTGTTTCCTCGGAGCTCGATGCACACACGTCCGCACGAAGCTCCACCGTCTCGAAAAAAGCTATATATAGCTATATATATATATATATAGCTGACGGAGTCGGCCCACTTTTCCTTCCGCATTACAGTGAGCCGTATGGGACACTATCTCAGAATGTTCGCTCTAAAGTAGGACATAGTACTGGAAGTGTTATCTAGCCATTTTCTTGATAAGAGGTGGTCTTTCAGATCATCGATAGTTTTGCAGCGTAAAATCAACTCGTTTATAACTTCTATCGGTCGAGCGTTGTTGTTGTTTAATTTGTTTGCAGTCTGCTGCCGTTCATGCGCACGTATGGACCTCTCTCTGATTAGCTGCTTAGGTGCGGCCCCCTTTGCTTGAATATGACCGTGATAATACGACCGACGAACCACGGCGATGGTGACGACGATACTTTGCAGCTGCGGATGATCACTAAGACAGTAAGAGTGCAGAAGCTCGGCTACTCAAACACAGTTATTGTATGCTATTACCAAGACTACCTGTACCGCTTAGAGGTGCACTATAGTGCACTACTCGAAGGACTGACAATAGAGACCGGGCTAGCAGCCACTCTATACTAAGAATTTTACAATATCTTCCGGAAGCTCGAGCAAACTCGACCGCTCTGCTCGAAACCGAAACTAATAAGGAAAAGTATTTAATCTACGTAGGTCTGAACGTACTGAAGCTATCTCTATATAGCCCAGCGCGGGTGTGGATTCGGTGTATAAATCCGTTCTGTTCTTCTGCAACCGCGGATTGACTCGTTTATGCATAGTACTTAATTATTCTGCGCACACAATCCGACTTTACAGGACTATCCAACCGTCAAAGCCTACCGAAACGTGAAGAAAATAGTTTGCCTTAAAGCTAAACCCTATAACGATCTACCGACCATTCAAGAAGTGAACTCATTACGTTGTAGAATACAAATAACGTCTATACTTCTTTTATATATTTATAGACTAATAGTTCATAAACAAATCACGTACTTCAAATGGGCAAGTTTTTGCCTTACTTTCCAGTTTATTTGCCCGCAAGAACCTAGGCACTACTATGTTCACATACAATCTACTTAAATTCATCAATCTGTCAATACTTGCTTGTCAAACACTATGATTGAGTACGCTACTGTACGTCGTAACTGTCGTGATGGGCTGGCTATACCAGGTTTTAAGTACAAGGCCTTTCCGTAACTAAAGATTTAAGATATTCCAAAGGTCAGTAGCCGCTATGCGAGAAGCTGTGGCCCAAACATTTCAGGCTTAACGATGTGTCAAGCTCCGTCTATTATCTCACTGCACAGCGTCAAAGTGTTCAATCTCCCTCGGCACAAGGCACAAAATATTTCCAGGTATACTTTGGGAATGGCAAGCTAACAGTCATGCGTTAAGGCCTAGTCGTACACAACTCTAACGATTTGGATTGAAAAATCGTGTTATTTTGTTAAATTTAGATTAAAGGTACATTATACAGAGAATCTCTCTCTCTATCTCTCTCTCTATATATATATATATATATATATATATATATACAATATATATCGGGGACATAGGACGCCGCGTTGTTGCATGTTAAGTAGACTACTTACTGCCAGGAAGAAACCAGCAACCACAATAACTTTCATTAGGTTAAGTCACAACGTACACATAGCATACGGCATTGCGAGCCCACACTTGTGGGTTGCCGCAGAATTCTACGGGGCCCATTGCTATGCAGACAGGTGAGGGCCCCGCATTCTCGTAAATATTATTGTCCACAGTTCCACAACTACCTGCACATGCGAAGATTTGTAATGTCGCACAAAATAACTGTCTTCTTCCCATCGGTCACAGCTAGGACTTTGTCTGTGTCCCGGGTGACCCGGATCTGAGGCATGGCCGTTTCTCTAGAAGATTGGCAAACGAATCAAACTGGTGGCAGGGGCGAAAATAACTCTTGACTATCGACTTCAACGGCTATCGCTGGCGGTGGCATTGCGGCACCAATAATAGGTCTAATGAAGGGCTGTCTCGAGGATAACGTCGACTGGCAGCACTTCTCACAAGTCCTTGTGAAGTGAGTGAATAATTTTTTCCTATAACCGTACGATTAAATGGCATATATGTGAAGCCCATGGGCGGGGCCATCTCTGCCTTCTTACGTATTGTACGTCTACTGACCTGCATGGTACATGGGAGAAGTGCCAGTTGACTGCAACTAAATGGATATCACCTTGGAATCAATGGAAGGAGATGGACACACCATCATTATGCGGTTCTGCTGCTAGATGGTTTCATTGAAGGAAACCGCAAATAAGGTAATCTGTGGTCATAAGAAGTGCACACATGAAAAAACGTTTTGTTTTTGCTGTCGTTGTTGTTGCTCTTGCTTTTGCTGTTGTCCTTATTGCTGCAATTGTTGATATTGGTCGTGCCGTTATTTGCACAATACTACGAATATCAACACGATTAGGAACTTGAGAGAGAGAGAAAAAGAGAAGAGCAGCACGCAATTAACAACAATGTACATATGTCATTCAAAGTTTCGAATGGGAGCTGCTAGGTCATGCCATCAAGTGCGTCGTCCGTTATATGCATTTGTCGGTGATAAGCACGCATCCGATAGAGGCGGTAGACTCAAGACGCTTGGCGCTTAATGATGTGCCCGTGTGACGCTGGTGCTCGTGACAATCGCACTCACTTGTCAGGACATATAATACTGCGTGCGTGCAGGACGCGGCCACCGCTATTCGCGCATACTAAACACATACACATTTACGCTCCCTTTTACGGGATACACGTGCCGATCAATCGATGACGACGTCACACCTTCGTCGAGTACAGGTCATCGGTCATCGCGCCTTGCCCCGCTTCTTCAGGCAAGGCCTAACACTATCGCGCAATGGTAAAAAATACTCACAATACGCTGAAACACACAGGTTGACAGGCCCGTGCACTTCTGGAGTACCGCCCATTGGTCACATACGTAGCGCTTATGACGGAAGGACAGATAGAGACAATATCCGAGCAGCAGCTGGTGCAGCTGCTGCAGCAGCAACAATTATAACAATACAATGCAGTACAAGATTTAGTTCATTGACAAGACTCCATTTATACAACACTCGTCAATTCTCGTAGGAATAATAGACGAAAGGGATGTATTAGTCCACATATTTACACGAGGGCAAGCATCTGCCACATCTACACCAGTGCATATATTTGCACATGTTTACATTTGTATTTACTTAACAACAAACACAATACGACAACTGTTTTTGCAACTGTAAACACACGGCTATAACCTAAGCAGTAACTACAGCAATCCCGGCAAGTACAGCAGCCATATCAAAGACAACAAGAGAAGGAACAACAACAACAACAACAACAACAGCAATAATGACCATGGTGTAAAACTACAATTATTACCAATGATACCAATAACAGCTACAGCTACCAACAATGTCAAATGTGGCAATAATCTCTACATTAACGACGACAATAGCAGCAGCAGCAGCAGCAACTACTACAACAACAAAAAACGACACCAGCTGTGACAACAACAGCAGCACGATATTGCGTCTATTCAGGTGAAAACAATAGTACCAACCCAAACAACCTCTCCATCTGTCGTAGGAAATGCTATTACTCTAATTGCTGGTCTCTTGATTAAAGTAGTGATCACAAGCCAAGCAAGGAGTACGTCTCACGTATAATTATACCTTTAACGGCAAGCCCACGTACTGCAAAAGAGTGGTTTTCGTATGACTTGCTATGTTTGGCCGGCTTTAGTAAATAGTCCCGCGTGTAAGTATGTAATAAGATACAAGGTAAACATGCACATGTGTAGATGTATGTACCATATATATATATATATATATATATATACAGAATGACCTGAACATTTTTCGGCAGCCATGTAGAGCATTGTAGAGTTAATTACAGAAAATACTTTTTTCCAATGGAACTTGGAGGTTTTGTTTCGGAGCGAGAGTGAAATTTCTAAAATCTGTGACACCGGTGGAGTTGCCTGACGTAAGAACACAATACGTACGATTGCGAGACAACCAGCCCTCTAAAGTCCTGAAGGACATACAACGCCGGCTAGAAGATGCGACATGGTCGTTTAGAAGAGAATTCGCCAAAAAAAATTGAGTCTTTCGCTAGTCTTTACGCCAAACATCTCAAAATCGTAACCTTACAACCACTCGTAGCGCCATGTTGTCGATGCAGCGTTAAAGTCTCAGCCAGCGTCCTGCGTCGGCTCGTAGAGGTCGTCTTGTAGCTGCGACAATTCTTGCGGACTGCCGTTAGGGCTACTATAGCAAGAGTAGAACCTTTCGATATCTCTTTATTATATTCAACTAAAACCCGCGCATATACCACACCTTGCAGATAGATTCGATCCATTTTTAACGCTGGTATCTCTTTTGTTATGGCATATCCAGCCCTTATTGATAACGGCTGCAACTTTAGGTTCGCTGAGCAGGAGCAGTCCCGCCCCCTTATTGGAAGCAATATCTTCCAAAAGGGGAAAAATCCTGCTGCGATTGCAATTGAACTGATCCACACTAAACATATTTGCGACAAACCAATAGTTTTACTCTGTACCTCGCGATCCGTTGTACTCCAGTTGAGCGCGGCACTGATGCCCGCCCTGTACTTAGGACAAGCCAACAAGTTAGCTGCATCATGCCCTGTCCCTTCGCAATTATAACATGAAGGCCTTGCCGAGCAGCCTTTAGTAATGTGCTCTGGAACGCCACATTTATGGCAATTTTTTTCTTAGACGGCTTTATTTCTTCAGTCTATGGTGTTGTGCCCGACCTTTTGGCATTTCAGGCAACATAGTATAGTTATCCATTCAACTACTGGATGCGTCGTCCATCCGTTAGAGACCTGGCCTCTCTCGGTAAGACTCATTAAATCTAAAGGCCATTAACTCTCAGAGACGCAGGCCATCGTCCCGAGACCATCTAGCGCGGCTCGTCCAGTTCGTAGGTGCCCTTTACTCCCCGAAAGTAGGTCAAGCGATTTGACTAACTCCGATTTGGATGTACCCTCAAGTAGATGCTTTATAACCAGCTTCCGTTGGGCGGCAACACCCAGTATAGCCTTGAGGTTCTCTTTCATTAAGACCTCAAGAAACGCCTGGGTCCCCCTGTCTCTTTCTCCTTAAGGATAATGCGCAAATCACCGTTTATCAGCTGATAATGCTTCGTAACCTAGACCTTGTGGTTAGTCGGATCAATTTCTCACAGAGTGTCCACGAAAGAGGTACACACACACCATCCCTCTTGATAAGGATAATTCTGCTGACCTCTCTCTTTTCTTGTTTTGGGCAGGGTTACCTTTTCTTCCACTATTCCCTGTTGTGACTGCAAGCCTTCGTTCTTTTTTTCGTGCTAGAATGTCAAGGATCTTCCTTGTTCCGTTTTTGTTCCTTTGTGTGACCACTTCTAGAGCCTTATCAAGCAGTCGCATATCTTCTGTGTTAGTTGCCTCTTTGAGCAACCGAATGCTGTGTGTGACAAGTGCTCGTTTAGAGACTTACTGCTGTTCGTCTATTTCCTGTATGTATATATATATATATATATATATATACCCATTAAGATACCTGCATATATATATATATATATATATATATATATATATATGTTTATACGTTAATCACAAATAAACTTAAAACATTGGTATGAATGTAAACTTTAATGATGGCCTTCTTGTATTTCGTTCTTCGTTTGTTGGTTGTTGGCTTTGAGCTTACACAAAACGACGGCTAATTGCTCGAATACGAATATTCCGACACAATTAAATGACGCAATAGCAGCAGATTGGGTACGGCATGATAACAGATCAAATCTTCGATACACAAGTAGTTTGGAGAGATCAGCGTCTTGCTATTCCAGCTGCATCTAACCAGTTGATCGATATGCAAATCTCCGCTAAACAATCGAAGTGAGAGTGAGGCATATTAGCATGAGTGACATGATGGGCAGCTTGTGTGGTAACTGCACTACCCTTTCTCTCCATTAGCCCTCTCGTGCTTTTAAATAGCACGTAGGGTCTCGAAAGAGAACTGTCTGACGGCAAATTCCATCTATAGACACCCGAGCATCGCGAGGTATCACCCGCCAAGCGGAGACACAATATTTGTGTTCAACGCGGAAGATGTCAGAATTTATATATCCGACGTGCCTTAAATGTTTTTGATTAGGTTGATACTGTGGACTAGATACATTTTGGGCAACGTTTCCGTAGAACGATACCCGTTGTAAGAAGTGTCGTATAAGATCGATCTGTGAAAAGACTTAAAACTATGCACCACTAGCTACCTATACAGCTCGCAACAGCCGTTTCAGTCGATTAGAGATAGTTTGGCTCCTCAGACCACGGACAACAGCATGGAACGCTTTGTACCTTACTCTGGTATTCCTAAAATTAGTCGTACTCATTTTTATATTCTTAGTTACTTTAGTAGTTATATTTTTAGTTATATTCTTGATGGACAAATTATCCCCAATATAAACTGTATAATTCGCTTCCCAGGAGTACAGTGTCCAACGATCTCAATTCTCGGTCACATGTTGCTGTAGCAACACGAGCTTCGACTAAGCTGTGTACTTTAACATACAGGTCATTCCTACACACATAACGCTTTTATAGTCTAAAAGTTATAATTCTACTTAGCTGTATAATCGTGCAGCGTGATCTTTGACTTAAGTCTACTGGTGAAGTTCGCAGTAAATATATCAGACCAGATCAGCTACTAAGTTTTTGTATCCCAGGCAATTTATTTTGATTTGTTTCACAACTCAGTTGCATTTCCCAAGATATACTCAAATGAATAGCGCTTTTTGCGACGCCTTAGCGTCTGTCACTTTAAACTTAAAGCTTAACTTTTTCGTGCTGATTCTGAGCCAATATTTAACGTCCACGGAATCGCTTACGCGGTGCTTCGTAAGACGGACCTCATAAATAAAGTTGTGCAACGGCGATAACCGAACGCGTGTACGATGTATATCGTGCATATGTGACGAGATTATGCGGTATATATATATATATATATCCTGTCCTGCAAAAAATGTGCTGGGACAGTTAGATAATCAGTGCTTTTTGCCTGGCTCCGAATGTTTATACTGCCGGTCTACAGCCATGCGTATGCCAGGCAATGAAATAGGCCGAATGCAAGAGAGCCTCGCAACAAATTACAACAAACTGGGCAAATAATCAACATAGGCATAAACAACGCAACGACACAAAAACTCGCGCATGGCAGAATACTATCGATCCGAAGATCAACTGGAGGCTTCACCTAGCCCTCATAAGAGATTCTTCTAGCAAAAGAGAGTAAGATTAATACATGCATATATGCAGCTATAAAAATAAAAGGCGATAAGACCATCACATAGTCACTAAGAAGGCCTAGCCCGACGAGCGCTGAGGCAACAACAAATAAGGTTAGATAACGACCCACGGAATATATATATATATATATATATAAAGTGCGTTGCAAAAAGTTAGCAAGCCATGTTTTTTGGTGATCATTTCGGTTTGATTTATTTAAATGGCTTGAAAGTTTAAGGGCATTATGTACATGACGAAACACAAGTATGGTGTTAATTTTGTTGCAATCTCACAATCGGTTTATACAAAAATATAAAAAAGTGAGAAAAAAACTGTTGCAAAATATTAGCAACAATAACGCCTTACGGCGTATTCGATTTTTAGCAGGGCTGTATGACTTATTTGATACTACATATTCTATTCTAGAAACGGGTTTCTCGTCCCTTCTTCTGAATCAAATCGTAAACTCGGTCTTTCATGGAGTTAATGAGCTATTGTAAGTACGAAAGTGGAATATTAGTCCATGCTTGGTGGACAGCTTCTTTGAGGCCCGACAAATTATCATATTGTCGACCATTTGCGCAAATCTGCTTCACCAAATGTCCCCAAAGATTTTCGATGGAATTCAGGACTGGATTCAATGGCGGCCAGTCAAAAAGTGGCACTCCTTGTTCTTGAAAAAAGTCTATAGTGCTAGCCGAGGTATGAAACGTTTTTTTTTTTTTTTAATATAAGTGCGTTTTATTAATAACATGTGCGATGACCATAACTTCATTTGTTTTTCCGTAAGGCTAATGCCCGTGTACGGTTTTGCACTGATACAAACGTGGCGTTGTCTTGTTAAAAAACTGCGTCAGGTCCCCTAATTCTTCTGAAATGGGCTTCTAACTGGGAACCGACGATACGCTGGTACTTGTCCGAATTGTTTCGGCCCACAATCGCGACTAGATCGGACTTCCCATTATATCCAAACGCGCCCCAATATTTCACAGAACCACCACCGGCCACACGTTTCGGGAACCATTTAGGTTCCTTCCGTAAGTCGTGTCAATAGTACTGACAGCCGTCAGGGCCATCGAGATTAAATTTCTTTTCATCCGAGAAAACGATGTTTTTCCGCGACAGTCGCGGCATAAGCTTCCTTTTCGCGTATCGCACGTTTTTGTCAGAACTTAACACTCGGTACACTGTGGATCGGTGCACTGGCACTCCCAAAGTAGCCCTGATCCTGGAAGAAGACATTTGGTCATGAGTAGCCAACTGTATGATCCTACGCCGATCTCGAATAGTCAAAACTGGCTTACGCCCACTTTAGTTCTGCACCCCTTTGGTTCACTCCAGGGTGTAAGAACCTGCTGATGGTGCTCTTATGCCGTCCTAATCTGGTTGCTATAGCAATTACTGTATGATCGAGCTCAGCATATGCCTCAATTTTTGTCTTTTCGTTATCCGAGAGATCCTTTGTACGACCCAAGTTTAAACATACGCTTCGCCGTTAGTTCGGAACAACCACTGAGCTGTAGAATATTTTGCAGCTATAGAACGTTTGATTTAGCTAGACAATATTCCTGACATTTGATCCCCGGAATCGTATATCAGCTGTAGTATCGACTATCCTTTACAAACGAGAGCTGTGTTGTTAGCATGTTATTGTAGCTAATATTTTGCAACGCTGTTTTTCACACTTTTTCATTTTTTTTTGTATGAACCGATTGTGAGGTTGCAACGAATATAGCACCATACTCGTGGTTTGTCATGTACAATGTGCCCTAAGTAAATCAAGCCGAAATTATCATGAAAACATGAGTTGCTATTTTTTTGCAACGCACTTTAAATATAAATATATATATATATATATATATATATATATATATATATATATATATATATATATATATATATATATATATATATATATATTTATATATATACTTATTTTGTAGTGTAACTATAGAGGATAAAAAGTAGAATAACTATTTTTCTAAATTTCATCCTCACTCTTAAACAACCAACGTTCCCGTCCTCTCCTTGCATTGAAAAAAAAATTTATCTTTTTGCCGAGTTCTACCAAACTTTAAAATAATATATTTGCTTATGTTTATTCACCATTATTGGTAGATTGACACAATATTTACGAGTTATTCCGTACACGGACGTCAATTATAGCAGTTGTTAATGAGCTGGTGCTCGGTTCTAAACATTTCGTTACGTGATATCGGTCGATGTCAATTTCACCACGATATTTACAAACACATTTGTTGCTTTGAAAACATTTTCCCTAGAGACAGAAATACTGGTGGTATCCGTGCCAGGTGATTTTGCAGATCACTGCTCTGTTTTGCTGCAAATCATTTTTCTATCTGTTGCTAAGAAAAGCGGGTCCGCCTGTTAAATGTTGAATCACAAAGTTCCAGTTTCGCCTTTCTCTGTGTTGTTTGTATGCTTCGAGTGTGTCGTGATCAAACTGAAAATTACAGTGTTCTAAATCCTTTATTATTGTGGGCTCATTGCACGTTTGCAGCACCAGCGTACAGGTAGTTCAACACGTTCTTGAAATGAAAACCAAGAATTTTTCAAATCTTCTTTTTAATTTTTTCTTATTCGATATACTCCCCGAGAAGCTCAATACACTTTTTCCACCGAGATTTCAGAGCATTTATATAAAAAAAAAAAAAAAAAAAAAAAAAAAAAAAAAAACAAGATGGCGGCGCCCAGCAGTGCGTTGTGTTTTGTATGTAGCTCCGTGATAAAGAGCTCGTGTGAGTGGACCCAGTGTCCTACCTGTCTTGTGGGTGTAGCCCATGTGAAGTGCTCATCACCGCGCACCGATGTAGGGGCAAACCAGCCCGCTCGGTGTCCTGGATGTCCGGAACTGGAGGGCACCCGCTCAAACGACGCCCTGCTTGAGATCCTGCAGCGGATTAGTCGCCTTGCGGCGGCAAATACAATCCGAGTGTCGGAACTTGAACAAGTTGTCTCCCAGCTTCGTCCCCATCCCACCGGGACAACGTGAGCACAACGAGAGTGGAGAACGAGGCGAAAAAGCAAGTGGCACAAAACGAAGTGGCACAAGGCACCGGCGGCGGCTCAAATGTTCCCGCCAAGCTCATAATTGGTTCGAATGTCTCATATGCGGCCACCGTCACTCGTACTGTTGGTAAACAAAACCAACAGCAACAACAGTGCCAGAGACAGCAGAGACATCGAGAAGAGAAACCGCAGCAGCAGTCGAAGCAGACGCCTCTCACAGACGTCGCCAAGAGTGTTGTTGATCTTGGTCAACAGCGCCAGCAACGGCGAGAAGAGAGAGCGGTTGAGCGGCAGCAACAACAGCGGGAGAAACCGGAGAAGAAAGAGAAGCCGGCGCCGGCAGTAGAAAGTGACGTCACGAGTCCGCTGCAGCCGCGCGACCAGGCTGTAGAGACAATGGACTGTACAGAGACAGCCAAGGAAGATCAGCTGGACAACGAAGGCTTCCAGCTGGTGGAGAGACGAAACAAAAAGAAGAGGAAGCTCGCGAGTGAGAGTGGCGGATCGGCCAGCAACAGCCCGGAGAAGCAGGATGGACGCCTGGGGCCGAGCCAGGGCGATCTCTCCCAAATTCACAAGCGAACAACAGTGGAAAAACGCGAAACTAGCGCGATAAGGAAGCACCGTCCTCTTCGAGCAGGAAGTGCAGTCGTAGACTTAGGTGAGCTAACACTGTGTGAAAACCGTGTGCTGCCTATGAAGGCTCTCCGTTTAGAGGGCTTCAGCCGAAAAGCGTCGGCAGAACAGCTGCGTGGTTGGCTAATCGGGAGACATACTGTAGTGCGTGCTATTTGGAAACTCAAAGTTTCCCGGCCGGACTCCGTCTTCTGCGTGGCCTTTGGTGATGATGATTTTAGTAAAGTTTCGAGTAGCGCCTTCTGGCCGAAAGGCGTGAGTTTCCGGCGCTGGCTGGGGGCTCCGCCGGTCCAGACTAGAGTATGCGAAGAGTTTACTGATGGGCATGGTTTAACAGCTAGACAGCAATGACGCCTTCTGCCAAGGCAGCTGCATGCTGCTCGCAGCTGCAAATTATTGCTTTGGAATTGCGAAGGTTTATCTGGGGCTTTACAGCTAGCACCAGAGCGTTTGTTTGATGATGTGGACATTGTACTCTTGACGGAGACTTTCATGCGGAAGGAAGTGCATTTCGATGAGATGCGAGGTTTCCATCTGCTAGCAAGTCTTCCAGACGGAGGGCGGGGAAGACCAGTAGGTGGACTTTCAATCTATTTACGAGCAGGGTCACCCCGAATGCAATGTGTGTGTCGAGGTGAGTGTTGTATGACACTCACCTCAGGTAGTTTCAACCTCGCATTGTTCTACCTGCCACCTCATTACGATGATGTTGACGTTGCCGATGCGATCAGTGCTGGTCTAGCGGGACTGAACCTTCAGCTACCCACTCTGGTCGGCGGCGACTTCAACTGTCGTATTGATAGTGGCGCCACCGACAGGAAGGGCGATGTGCTTCTTAAGCTTCTAGAAAACAGAGGCCTGCATTGCGCAAATGAGCGTGATAAATTCACGTATGTTTGCCAAAGTGGAAGAAGCACTATCGACCTCCTGTTTCACAATCTTCAACATCCGACGGAATTTCAAGGATGCGAGGTACTTGATATTCCAGCACGGAAGCACCTGCCGGTGCTGGCGTCTCTGTGTGTGCCTGGCCAGGGACGCGCCCCACAGTCGGCAGCCGATAACGTACTGGTCTAGGCAACTAGATTTGCGTGTATTGACGCGCGAGTTAGAGCTGCTGAGATCAACTTCTGACATTGAACAAAGCAACCACGCTTTGGAGGCCACTGTCAAGGCGGCTGTAGTCAAGAAGAAGTACAGACAAAGACGGGCGCGGCCCTGGTTTACACAGGCCTGCTACTTAAAACGTCGGGAAGTCTTGGGGCTCCTGCGCCGAGCACGGGCTCTACACCCCGACCCCCAGGTAGTTGCTGATCGTAGGGCGCTCTATGGCCGACATAGAGCAACCTACAAGAAACTGCTTGTGGAGAGTAAGCGCCGGTATGATGAGGAGGAGGAGTTTCGTTTGCTTGAGAGAGCAGAGCGCGAACCCCATGTCTACATTGTTCGCCGGCAAAACAGAAGCATGCACAGCATGACAAAGGAGCAGTTGCGGCAGCACTTCACTGCCCTTCTGCTCGATGCAAACGCCCCCGCGCCTAACCCAGTTATTGAGCAACCGCTCACTCTGGAGCAGCACGACATGAATTCGCCGTTTACGGTGGAGGAAGTTGTGCAGATCTTGCGCGGGTTACCCAAGAAAAAGAGTAGTGGTCCCGATGGGATCTATTACGAACATTGGGCTAAGTCGTCCGATGTTTTAGCGGAGGAGCTGTGTAAGCTGTTTAATCAGATACTCAGCGGGGGACACATACCCCAGGTTTGGCACGAGGCCAGACTTACTCTGCTATTCAAGGGCAAAAACGGTGACAACGTGGACGATCCAAATCTCTATCGGGGTATCGCGTCGGAACGCACTCTCAAGAAAATCTTCGCCAAGTTGATTATCTCGAGGGCGCTTCCAACTGTGGAGAAGGCCTTACCTCCGGAGCAATTCGGATTCAGGAAAGGTCGAGGTACACAGGACGCGATCCACGTACTCCAGTCGGAAGTTGAACGGGTGCTGGCTGTGCCCGGGGGTCACTTGTACGCCGTCTTTATCGATTGTGTCAAGGCCTTCGACAAAGCTCCCCGTCACCTACTAGTCGATTCATTTCGACACGCTGGGGTGGGTGGTTCTTTCCTACGAGTGCTCTCCAGCTTCTTTGCTGAAGACCGCCTTGAAGTAAACGTAAGGGGCGAAGACACCTTGCAGCTCTGTCAAAACGTAGGGACCCCCCAAGGGGACCCTCTCAGTTGCCTGGCATTCTCCTTGCTCATCGCAGACCTAGCTCGCCATGTGCGGGAGGAGTTTAGAAACGCCGTCGTCGTCATGTATGCGGATGACATAGTAGTGGCCCACCGGGACCGCGGTGCCATTCGTCGAATTGTCGGCGACGTCGAAAGTTACCTTCACCGTAAGGGCCTGCAAATAAATGCGCGGAAGACGAAAGCCATGAAGTTTCGCCGTGGGGGTCGATTGGCCGCAGCAGACGTAATACCCTGTTGTGGCCAACCGCTGGAGTTTGTCAACTCTTTCCCGTATCTGGGTCTGAGGCTACACTATACGGGAACGACCTTTACCCAGCACATCGGCGACAGGTGTCGAGCGGCTATTACCTCTATTCACACAGAGGTGAGAGACCCTCGACGACTGTCTTTGAGTGCGGCCGTGCGTCTTTATGAGCTTAAGATTGTGCCAATGTTGAGCTACAGCCTTGGCAGGGTGTGGGGCCATCTTTCAGCGGCAAATTTTGCGCAGCTAGAAAGATGCTTCACAATATATATGAAGCGGGTCCTTTGCTTACCCCGGACGGCAAAAAGCCGCTTCGTGTACCTGCTAGCGGGTTGCGGGCCGGCAGTGGAAGCAATCAGAGTCAGGCTTAGGTCACCTATTACTGGACCACTTCAACAATTTTTGTTGGAGTGGCAGGGAAAAGTGACCGAGGCCTCGGCAGAGGTAGCGCAATTGGATGTGTACCTTGCCAGGGAGCTTTGGGATGGAATGGCATGCACTAGCCGGCACGTGTACACAAGATACATTGTGCATGGCTATCATCACTTGGTATGTTCGACCCAAGGATTTCACCAAGTTGACGATCAATGTCGTTGCCGGTTCTGCTCGCAGATATGCGCTAAATACCACGCAGCGAGCTGCCAGAAGCATCGGCGGTCTTTGCACTTTTTCGCCGGGTGGGACGGTCGCTGAAGTGTTTAAATTGTATAAAAGGAATGAATTGTATTGAAATTATGTACCATCTTGAAATGCAATGTTATTGCGAAATAAAACCATATATATATATATATATATATATATATATATATATATATATATATATATATATATATATATATTCAACTTGTCAGAGATCCTTCAACACCATGATAATGAAACTGCTTTTACTCTAGTTTCTTCAATAGGCATATTAATACACAGTTTGGGTGTCAGTGTAACTTCCAAGTATCTCAAGTTGTTGACCAATTCTAGTGCATGCCCATTTATCTCTATGTTATAGTCACCTCGAGCATAAGCTCCTCCTCTGCTAAAACGCATCACTTTAGTTTTTGGCACGCATAATAACTAAGTTGGCTGCGTAAGACACGTGGGGAGCTTTTACTTCTCGGAGGCACTTCTCAAGGCCAGCCGCGTACAGTAAAAACCAAAATGGGCTAGCTGTATCACCCTGTGGCACGCCAATTGTTTGAGATACCTGCTTGGTAATTGCGCGGGTTCCGTTTAAAATTGTGATACGTTGACCGGCTAAAACGTCTCAGATATGGTTATAAATTCAGCCTTTAATGTTAAAATCTTTGCAGAGAGCAAGTACAAATTGATCTCTCGGGACTGCGTTAAAAGCTATTTTAAAATCAATAGAAGCTGCGTAATTCACATGCTGTTTTCGAGCCCCTAGGTGTTCTATTACATCTGTAAGTGCTGTTTCAGCCGAACGCCCTGGAAGAAATCCATTTTGTTCTCTTGGTCAATCTTTGAAACATTCTAGAGAGAACCTTTATTTCGTAGCCTCGCAACATTAGAACAAACTGGGCAAATAATGAACAGAGGCATAAACAAGGCAAAAAGCGATGTAACAACCTGCTGATTAGTGCTATACCGCGGTAGTTTTCTAGCTTTGTAGTATCACCCCTTTTCCCTAATAGCCTTAGACCTTCAAACAAGTACATACGGTTATGATAGACTCTGTATATATAGTTAAATTCGTTTTTTCCATGGTCTCTAAGCTCTCTCTGATAAGCTTTGTTTTAGAGGGAGAGTGATATTACTAAAAGCTGTGACACTGGTGTTATTGCCCGATTTAGGAGCACAAACTGCGGAATTGCGAAACAGCCAGCCCTTCTGTACAGAAACTAAGCGCATCGTCGTGTTCGTGAAAAAGTTTTGCTTCTGAAGAACATCTAGCACCGACCGGAATATGCGACATGTTCGTTTAGAAGATAATTTACAAAAATTAAGTTTTTTGTTAGCCTTTACGACTATGCATTTAAATTATGACCCAACGACCATTCATAGACGCATTCAGGCAAGTGCGCATTTTATGAATATAATTTTGGTGCTAAATCTATGGCAATACGAGTCGTGGTTGCTACATATTTATGTTGATATGGTCTAGGGGACCAGTACGATAGCCACAGTTATTATCTACCGTGGTGTCGCTGGTGGATTCCTGCTGTTGAATAAAATTATGAGAGCAATGCTCCTTAAGAATAGATGATAAATGCTCCTGCTTCCGTACATTCCTTAAGATTCTGAAATGCTGGGAATGCGATTGTTCTTTAAGGATATTCCTGAGAGCCTGACAATGCATCCGATTGACTAGAACTAAATAGTTTGCATTGCGGCTTCTCTTGACTCCGTTCTTGCTTTTCAGCATCCTAGTTAACTCGCAGAAGAGAGCGGACCTAGGGGACTGGTTCGATTAACTGCACGATAAACAACGCCGCCAAAACGACCGTGGATTTGTTGCTCAACCTGGAGCACCAGCATGACTCTAAAATAGAAGCATTCCTATCGGTGTCAAAAGGAGAACTGGTGTTTCCCGATCTTGTCATTTTGAGTCGCCCCGCGCTATTTGCATCGATAGCCCAAGTGGGAGGCTGCATAGGGCCGCCTCTAGACGAGGCCGGTTTGGAAACGTCCAGTAGCGGCCTCACAACAAGCAAAAGAGGGCCCTCATCCGCGACGCGTACAACACCGAAGAACACGCGTTCTCAGCATGAGCGGGTATTTCCCCATGTTCGAGCAGCAGTTAGACGGTTTAATTGGCTGGCGTTATACTGACACAGCAGGAGCTCGCCTGAGAGCAGCGTCAGTGAGGGACCCGGGGACCTGGCTGCATGTTCTTCTAAGCGTCATATCGGGTGCATTGGTTGACGACATTACATTGAGGATTTATGTCGGCCTTTAACGGTGGACGCAACGTTGGTGAAGCGGACCTTAGTGGCAGCGAGCTTGTGGTCTTAACAAGGATTGCCTGCCATTAATGTGGTCTGAAGTACAGCAAATCGAATCCTACTGAACGTAACTCGACACAACAGCGCTGTGTTCTTTTATGAGTAAAAGAGCAATTGCATCTTTGAAGGCTCATTGTAAATGCTTGTTACTACTACTACTACTACTACTACTACGAAGGATTGAATTGTAGTGGCGGCCAAGAATTGTGCTTTCTATGGCTCGTAGGCGGTGTGCAGTCGCACCACATTACCGTGATTTGATCGCTTTCGTAGTGGATATTTTGATGTGATAGGTCCATCCGTCGATGAGTTGGCTCTCTACGGTTGATGTGGGTGAAATAACCGCAATCGAATGTAAAATTTTATCTCATCCACCTCATAGTCTCGACCTTGCTGTTTGCTGCTTACCATCTGTTCCGTCTACTTTAGAGTACTTGTGCATTTGTTGTACTTTAACAGGAGAAAACTTTGACAGTTGTGAAGTTGTTTCATCAAAAACCACTTTGATAACGTTTTGCATCTAAAAACGAGCGATTCTCGAAGGGATTAAACAGCGTTGAACGATGATTATAGAACAATGTGGCACATATATAATTGACAAAAATGGCATCGTATATGTAAACATTTTCTGAATTTGTTTTAAAAGTTTAACATAACTTTCTAAGGTTGACTCATTTTGCATGCATATCCATACAGGCTGCGCAATGGTGCGCCACATTTTCATATAATTGCAACTATATATTTATATATATATATATATATATATATATATATATATATTGGGTCTACAAAAAAGTGTTTTCGGTTTTTTAATGATTCTCTACGGACAAAACCGAAAAAACTTTTTTGTAGCCCTATATATATATACATATATAGTTAAACGCAAGTGTAGCCAAAATCTTCACAAAAGGAAAATTGTTGAATAATAGCACACCTTTGAATGTACAGCTGTTGGGCGCCATTGAGTCCCGTTTGGACATGTTGCCCGACGAGTGAAACCCGCCATCGGCACCCGGCAGTTTCCACCGAAGCCAGTCAGGAAGCACTCGGATCACCTCTGACTGCACCTCGTTGTTGACAAAACAGTATAGCAATGCGACCACCGAACCCTGCATTGCAACAGACACGAAAAACGACAACAACAACAACAACAACATCAGAAGCAATACTTGCTTGCTTAGAAAGCCTAGATACACCTGTTCACGCACGTATGTATTGATATATATATATATAGCAAACATGCAAAATGTGTGCCTTCTAAATACAGAGTTTGCAAATAGTCTGTTGCGTTTAACAATAAACCTACGCAAATCGAACTACCTCTAAATATACACACGTACAGCTTTTCACTATGTTATAATTTAAGCACTTTTTTGTTGTTGTTGTATTATTAATGACCCTAAGGTATGCGTTTGTATATATACATATTATCAACGTGCGCTCTAACCTAAGCACACGGATTCATCTCGTTCTAGGAGCCTGGTAATGGAACTACAAGACACTATTTAAAAGAGTACAGGCAAGATTTCTGAAGCAGTTGCGCTGAACATTTTCTATTACGTCAACATTGGCTAACAATCCGTAAGTTGACTCCCATTTTCAAAGATGCAATTGAACTGTGTTATGCTTGGGCAAATTGACATATTTAAGTACTTTTTTTATATTAAATTTATTTTTCAGATATCTTAATCTTCGATTAAACATAAATTATGTCATATTATGCATCATTATGGATACGCCTCTTTTGCAGTAATTACAGTGGGTCCACAATATGCGTTACTGTGCATCAGATAGGTTGTCAAGTTTAGTTTCGAGTGTCAGTCGACAGTATTTGAGTGAAAATGCGCTTGACTTGGTTTTAAAAAAAGAGGCAACACGCTGATCTAAAAACTATTGATAATGATTGCAAGATGAATACTAAGTAGTAAGCAATCACTGAGGTAAGGTGTTTTAGCGGCAAGGTTCCCACGTTGCCTGTTGGAAAGGCCCTGAGGTAATTTTTCATGAATCATCTTTGAATTGTATTCTAATTCAATTGCAGCGCTTTCTGAAAAGAAACTTGTCCCTATAGAACAGAACAAAGGGCATAAATGCTTTCATTGAAAATAGTATCCCAGCGCTCTCTCTCTTTTTCTCACTTTTCTCACAAGGGAATTACCTTTAACAAGTAGAGTAGTCCTTCTTTATTACAAATCGTGAAGGTCTTAAACAACCTTTACCTTCGAAACGTTTTAAGAGAATGCAGAAAGTTTTGTGAAATCACCTAGAGGGTTACTACACATAAGAATAAAAATGGCAAGCCAAATAGTTACTTAATTCCATTGAGAAGGGCAACATGAAGACGTTTGACAAACGTTTCCATGATATTGATTTCAATTCTTGCTTTGACGTGCCTATATATATATATATATATATATATATATATATCATAAAACCGGTCGTTAAATCATAAGTAGTATCCTCTGATGAAATAGTATAATAGAATAGAATCGGTAACAAACGTAAACACGTGTAAGCATCACACACACACACACTGCGTCTCGTAGTTTTTCAGGAACCACCTGTTCTGTAAATGGGTATGTCCACGCTTCGCTGACGAAACGTACCGCAATAAGCCAACTTGTCGTGAGATTGCGTATCTGACATGATCAGGACTTAAGTTTGTTGGGCCGTGCCTATATGTGTACTTGCGGGTGTAACATCTAGCCATTAACCCGTTTGTGCACGTATGGCTATTTCCATGACAAAAACTATCGCACCTCCCACAATGGGTTCTTTCGGGGCGGCTCCAGCCCAGTAGCTGTTGTCATAGCCGTCACGTTATGTATTTTTTGCTGTCATTCATTTATTTCGTTAGATATTGAGGGATTGCTATAAGTACAGTATATATATATATATATATAGGACCGACATAGCCCGCCGGCAAATTTATTTGTCCATGTTGCCTGTTATCACAATGTGTCACATAACGCACTGAAAACTAACGACTCAAGGCTCTAGGTCCAAGATAGGGCTGGTCCACCTGGCCTTTATTTATATATATATATATATATATATATATATATACATATATATATATTATATATGTATATATATATATAGATATATATATATATATATATATATATATGTATATATATTTATATATATATATATATATATATATATATATATATATATATATATACATATATATATTTATATATATGTATGTATACACTCGTACAGGGGCAACACGAATACATGTGCTATGCAGCTTTTAAAACATCATCTACTGTTTCTCGTAGAGACCTGCGATCTAATTCATTGCATACCATGATATAATATCGGGCAACTTTCATATCTCCACGTAATTTACAGATACTCTCATCGAGTTGAAAACAGTTCTCGACCTCACATAAATTCTGATGGTAGCCATGAAATGTGATCCGTCGTGTTATCGGTAATCGGTTGGTTCTTCTGCTTGCAGTGTTTCCAACGGTAGGAAACACTGCACGCAGGAGTACACGACAACGGTGGGAGCTAAGGGCAGGTTTGTCTGTGTACGGCTCGCATAAAAATTACGTGTCCTGCTGGTTCCTTCACTTCAAGAATATATATATATATATATATATATATATATATGGGCGCCAAACAAATGAGTCCAACGGCAACTTGCGACAGCACGGCGTGCGCGTGCATATAAGCGTGCAGAAGCAGAAGCAGCAGCAGCAGCGGCCGTCGAGCGCGTGCACCCGTGCTGCAAAGATAGATAATACATCAGGAAACAAATACGCGAATAACGCCAACGACAACGCCCATGACTACGACACCGCCGCCGCCGCCGCCTCCGCTGCCACCACCCAGTGAGCGACAGTGAGAGCAGCAGCAGCAAAAATAAAGGCTATAGTGCAAGACCCCGCCACGGGGGTGGAGTGCGGGGCGTGCGGGCAAAGGGTGTAGTGGAGCAGGTGTAGCACCAATGTCCGCTCTCCGAGACGCTTGACAAAGTGTGCCAGTGTCATGGGGGGGGGGGGGGGGGGCGTCTCTCGTATCTGCTCGGCTCGGTCTCGGTGTCGAGCAAGACAGGCTAATCGTACATGCAAGCTGCTCTGCTAGTTTACTTTCACACACACACACGCATGCACACCTATATAGATAGACAGATAGAGACGGAGAAGACTAGGAATGGAAGAAAGAGTGTACACAGCAGTGCACACGAGAAAACACTGGGCGAGAAAAAGGTATCGTGCGTGGCTCAAATCCCATACGGTCTATGTAGAAGGAGGAGGAGGAGAAGAGAAGGGAGGGAGGGAGCTGGACGTAAAAGCGGCCGGAGCGACGTTGAGACAAGTACGCTTGACAAGGGTAAACGAATGATTTTCGGCGGAACAACGACGACAGCAGCAACAACAACAACAACAACAACAAAGCCTGGAACAACAACGCTTATAATCACAATAGCAAGAACAACAACAACAGCAGCAGCAGCGACAACAAAAACGACACCAACAACAGCAACAACAACGAAATCAACAACAGCAGCAAAAACAAAAACGACGAAGACGACGACAACGGTGATAACAACAACAACAACAACAACAACGATGACGACAAGAACAACAATGGAAACAACAACAACCACAACGACGCCAATGACAACAACAAAGAAGATAAGAAGCATCGACAACAAAAAAAAACAACTACAACAAAGATAATAAAATGAGTAAAAAGCTAAGACAACTGAGAAGGGTATTATTGATTAAAAGACGCCTGCAGTGCCAATAGTAATAACAATTGTGATAGTAGAACTTGCAGAGAAACTTTGTACGAAGTTAGACACAAGCGTGTCGCCCATAGCACTGTGTATGTGCTGTATAAGAGGCAACGTAACAGCCGTTCTTGCGCAGCCAAGTCCGAAAAACACGCAACATTTCAGGGGCGTTTCTTCTATGTACAGCTTCAAGCACAGCCTTAGAGGAACTCCAGTTCCAAAAACGAAGCATGCACAATCATTTCCTGTCGAAACTATTGAAGCCACTAATGCTCAACAAGGAGAATAGCTTCTTAAAAGAACCTTACGGTTTCACGTTTGATCATGAGAAGACCAAAATGCCGCATATCTTAATATATCACAGCTTGTCGTAGATAATAGGACAATGAAGCCCGACAGGAGCATTCTATGTCGTCTATGATAAAAAAAAGTTTGTGCTCACGCTGCAGGCAGCAACAGACAGTTATACAAACAGTGTTATTGGCAATAGAAGCAAATCAGAACGGACAGCAATACGAATAAGAGCGGATGCAACAAGAATTGAGATGGCTGATTAATCTATGCGCCCATACGTACATCTAACAACGTATACGCATACACTGTGGACTGTGGAAACAAAATTAGTCGTGACGAAAATTAATATGAAAGATTTATGAAGAACATTGTAGAGAAGGGGAGACTAGGTGATTTAAAATAGCTGATTGAATAATAATAATAATAATAATAATAATAATAATAATAATAATAATAATAATAATAATTATTATTATTATTATTATTATTATTATTATTTTAGAAGCAGTGCATACGTGGCTGTACGTCAACGATGTGATCGGGAAAAGTTGTTTCCCCTGTTTCGGTTTCTTTTCTTTTCCCAGACGTTTGCTGCCGCGGCTATGCTCAGCGGGTACGGGGGAGGAAGGGGGTGGTCGAGGGGTGAAATAGTGACACGGCCAACACCGGCGGCTGTAGAGGTGGCTAAGTAATAGCTGGTGGTGGCTTGTAGTACTGATACGTAGTTGGAATCGTTTGAATCATTTGATCTACTCTAATCGTCGCTAACTTCGCTAATGGTATGTAGTGACTGATGTAGGTCCGACCTCCTCTGTGTGCTGCCGGCCGTAAATTAAGCCGCCGACGTCGCTGCCATTGTGCGGGGAAGGGTGTCAAATGAGAGGATCCCCCCCCAACCTGATCGTGGTGTAACCATAGTTGGGACTACACGATCGACGCCCACATCGACGGCTACTATGTACAATGACGTTGGCTGATTGTCTTTGGTTGTTGTTGTTGTGGTTGCTGCTGCTGGTGTTCTCGTGATCATCGCTCCAGAGAGCACATCTCCATGCTTCTCACACATCGAACGTCTTCGAACATGTCAGACAGGTTCGGTTACTGTGCTCAGATATCAAGTCCCGCCAAAGGATCTGATGTTTTCAAAATAAGCCACATATGCATACATGTTTTACTATATATTCATTAATTTCGTTTTCTGTATACGACGACGAAAACATAGGCGCTCTGTCTATTACTAGTAGTAGTAATTTTGGCTGTAATTACTAACATTATAATTGTCTATAGATTTATACTTATACGTATATGAAAAACGCTTAATTATTTAGAGTATAAGGAATGTGATTGGAAATCAAGACGTTGAGCGTTGGCATATGCTCAGAAACATATGGTAGTAAAAAACGGCACAGAAACACCGCGTTAGCCACCAAATGCGAAACAATGTGGACTTGCATGAGCCAATTTGACCACCCGCCTTACAAACGGGTCATGTATATGGTCAGTGCGCGCCAGCATCCTCAGAACAATGATATATTGACTCCTTAATGCTGTTTAATCGAACATCAAAGAGTTGGCCCAGCTATACATACGCTGTGGAAACACAAAAAGAACAGCTGGCAGAACATCGGGGGTAATACTAAGTAAACACCCCTAACGCATACTATTAAACAGAACACGCAGGCTATAAAGGCAAAAAATATACTTGAACGTTAAGGCTGGCGAGAACAAAGCAACGGAAGATTGTGTTAACAATCTGAGACGGGTCCTTCAGTACTTTGATTGTGTGTCGAATAAAGCCAAGGTTCGCAGTCAGATAGCCTCACCTGTGAAAACTGGGGACGCTAAAATCTTTAGTTGGTTTGATTTATCAATCTAAATTGCCCATGTTTAAGTTTATCACACTGGGCAGGAGAAAGTAGCCATTCTCATTACACTATTGTAGGTATAGCGCATTTCGAAACAAGGCGACAGTTATTTAAATTCGTTTTTGGCCCTTCCCTATAAACCAGTGTGATAATACTGAGCTTTACATGCAAAGGTAACTTTGAGCCGCCGAACGTTGACCAGAAGAAGAGGTCAAGCACATGAAGGCACAGTAAAGTAAGGTACAATCTTTAGCGATATTATTCATCATCATCTTAATTATTTTACTTATATTGAAAATGCATATAACACTGACACTTATACAGTTGTCAGCTGTTCCCGGCATGTTATTCGCGAGAGGCAGTGCAGTGATCTCTTCGCTAGGGCCAGGCAGGCAGACGCATGATACTTTGTACACGCCTGAGAGCACAGTCGACAGACGCACTCCGTGTACTCTTCGTGGAAGTTCGTATTTGAACAGACCAGGTAGCGATAATAATGGGTTTTGGGAAATCAGTGAGTTTAAATATATAGCCGTGCAGCCCTGCCAATATAAAAGGTTGCTTTGATTTTGACAAAGAGTATCATCCCAATAGCTTGTATAACTTAGCAACTCTGACTCGTCATAATACGCATTTTCTGAAGCTACCAAAAGGCATCCATGATATGAATCTATGACGCTTTATATTTTCCTAATTGTAGTTTTTATATTACACGTTGTCTATACACAAAACGTTAAGGAGTCACTCAATGGAGTAGATTATCAGTTTGGTGGCCCGACATAGTCCCGCCCGACGCGATGATATTACTGATTATGTAATGCGGCTTCTATCTTGTGTGTAAAGAGGAAACTCAGGCAAAAGTATAGCAATGTACAATTAAATCTGACACCGAACTTTTTAACATACCAAACCTGTAGTGGCTTGTAGAGAGTTGATTGTTATATATATATATATATATATATATATATATATATAAAGTACATCCACTATCATCTTCTGCCATAGTCGGGCAGGTGAGTATCGGCAACTGCCTTTTACCACATATCACCTCCTGTATCCGAAGAATGGCCTGTTTTACTTCTTACAAACGTGTTTTGTTTTCCAATAGTGTGTCTATATATAATGGTTTTATTTGTTTATAAACAAAAGACATTGTGAAATCTGTTGGCATTGTGTCTATTAAGCCAAGGCGACAGGCGGGTACCCCTGGTTGACGCTAGGCCTGGGGTCTTAATCAGTCGGTCCGGAACGAGTGCGCAGGCACCTCTCCGTTAAGCAGTAAACCTTAGCAATCCTCGAATGAGCCACGACTATAAAACAATGTGCATTCGTTGCCATATAATCCAAATCGTATGCCTTGCGTATGCCTGCATAAAGTTATTATTGGACGTTTACACATCCGACCAAATTTCTATTTGCACTGAAGGTACCTATAACACGCGGAAAGAGTTTTATTCTAACGTATCTCATTTTATATATGTTCCTTTCATGGTATCGTATTATATATATTTTTTTTGTGGCTCTCACTTCCTGAATACTCATTCCCTCTTTCGATTATGTGCTTTTTGGAGAATCTCGTGTGTGGGGATCTATTTTGGTGTTCGAATGTCGCAAGGCATATATACATATGTAGCGTATTAGAGAAAAGACGACACATTATAGTGTCATACTCGAATTCTGTACTTGCTTATTTTACGCTGACATAAAGATTTCTAGTATAAAAGCTTATCGAAATTGCAACATTTTCGAACAAACCCGGAAAGCTCAAAGAAGGCTAAACAACAAGTACATTTCATTGGAGCCTGGAACAAATATGGGAACCGATAGAGTACAAAATACTGTATAGGCAAGATCCGAAAACTCTCTTCGTTGACCCTCTGAAAAAATCCATTAGATGTGATACGATGGGGAGAGGGGGTAGCACGTACACCGATGATAGTCTGACCGTGATTGGCTTGATAAGATGTACTATATTATAATATAAAGGCAGACAAACAGACGAGTGGGTGTGCAGGCTGAAACACTGAAAACAGATCCGATACGCTGCGAGTCACGTTTCTCCTGTACTGTCTTGATACGTATCTCTGTCTCTCGATCTCTCCATTTTTTCTTCCTCATTTTTTATAATTATGCACGAGTTCTTTATTTTTCCTCTGCCCGATCGATACCTGGACGACCATTTTGCACTCCTTTGAGTAGTTAATAATCGCTTAGCAGGAGAGAAAATTGCGCAGCGCCTCACCTGGAACGTGGTGAAGGTGACGTCAATATACAGCCAGATAAACTCCATTCGTTCGCTGTGTAGAAGGCTGGCTGCCAGAGTTAGCACTTGATGTGCTCCAAACAGAGGAATCAACACTAACGTCGACTTGAACCATTTCCTGAAAAATCCAACCGTCAGAAATGACCATTATTTATGTGCTCGGTCACGCTAACTGCTCGTGACGTATGGGCTTCAAGCATTCCCGCAACTCCCCAAATAACAAAAAATTGACTCAATTAAATAGTCAAATACAATATAAACCTATAATGAATGTGAACATTAATACTTACACAATAGGATACGCTTTTAAATATTAAAAACAAAAAAAATATATATATATACGAGGTGTGTTCAAAACGTATCGCGACTTTTGAATTTTCGCGGGTTACGTATATTCGAATTTCGATTTTTTGTGGCGTTATGTTGGTACTCATGTCTCTCACTTATGCCGACAAGCTCGGCCATTTTGAATGTTGACTTAATTGTTGACAGCTGCTTTGCTTGCACGTGTTTTGGATCGTCTTCGATTTTTACCTATTCAAAAAAATGGATCAAAGAACCTGTATCAAATTTTGTGTGAAAAACGAAATTAAGTGCGCGGATGCATTCCGAATGTTGACTGTGGCATACGGAGAAGCTACCTTGGACCGAAGCAACGTTTATCGGTGGTACAAAATGTTCTCAGAAGGCCGAGAAGATGTGAACGACGAAGAGCGTGCCGGACGCCCGAGCACTTCAACAACAGACGAAAAAATTAATGAAGTGGAGAAAATGGTATTGGCCAATCGTCGAATCACCGTTAGAGAAGTTGCTGAGGACCTAAACATATCGATTGGCTCGTGCCATTCGATTTTTATCAATGATTTGGGCATGAGACGGGTCGCCGCGAAATTCGTACCAAAATTGCTCAATTGCGACCAAAAACAGCATCGCATGAACATTGCTAATGAGATGTTGGACTCTGTCCGCGACGACCCAAATTTGCTCCAGAGGGTCATAACTGGTGACGAATCGTGGGTTTATGGTTATGACGTGGAAACCAAAGCTCAATCATCTCAATGGAAGCTGCCGCACGAACCAAGACCGAAAAAAGCGCGCCAAGTTCGGTCGAATGTGAAAGTTTTGCTGACAGTTTTCTTCGATTGCAGGGGCGTGGTGCATCATGAGTTCTTGCCACAGGGTAGAACGGTCAATAAGGAATATTACCTGCAAGTTATGCGCAATTTGCGCGAAGCAATCCGCCAGAAACGCCCGGATTTGTGGAAGAACAAAAATTGGCTTTTGCACCACGATAACGCCCCTGCTCACACATCGTTGCTTGTGCGCGAATTTTTGGCCAAAAACAACACACTAATGATGCCGCAGCCACCGTATTCCCCAGATCTGGCCCCCTGTGACTTTTTCTTGTTCCCTAAACTGAAGAGGCCCATGAAAGGACGACGTTACGCTACGCTTGACGAGATAAAGACGGCATCGAAGGAGGAGCTGAACAAGATTAAAAAAAATGGTTTTTTGTAGTGCTTCGAAGATTGGAAAAACCGTTGGCACAAGTGTATAATATCTCATGGGGATTACTTTGAAGGGGACAAAATAGATATTCATGAATAAATGAATAATTTTTGAAAAAACACAAAAGTCGCGATACGTTTTGAACACACTATGTATACTTACATTCGACACATTTGTACAGATATAGCACATTGGCTCATAAACTCACGTTTCGACATGGTCGTATATGTCTATACGCAGGGGGCTCCGTAATTTTGTACACGAATTTGAGAGGTGGTTGAATTTATCCAAAAGATAATTTTTCTCAATAAAATGGGGAGGGGGTGGGCGTCATGTTTAAGATTGAAAGTTAAATTAATTTAATCTATTATACCAATGTGGACGGTCAGACCTCACTTCATACAGGGCGCCATTGCGGGTGATTCAGTTGTTCGGTGGAGAACGCAGACAGACGGTCGTGTTCGGCAGTTCTGCTTTGTGTGAAAGACTCCTATACTGCCTACAAGGCGACAACTAGCCACATTGGGAACAGTTCACAAGAATAAGAATTCTGTAATATCGACTTTTCTAACTTTCACGCTTAATAACTCGACAACTTTGTGTTAAAGTCCATATTATATAAGAATGTATACTTTACAGAGATCATTTTGGTACTATATATGTTGCCGCGTACGTCACAGTGACATTTCCATTGCATACCTAATCATATTACGAAGGCGACATAGGCAATTATAGAGCTCGTTAAGGTAAATATTCTTTCCAATGGAACATAGTTTTTGATCAGTCTTGTTTCAATGTAAGGGTGATCTTACTAAAATTCTTGACACTGGTGCTGTTGCCCGACATAGGAGGACAAAATGTGCAATTGCGAAACAACCAGTCCTCCTGTAGAGAAACTACACACGTCGTCGTGTTCGTGACGAAAAGAACATATAAAGCCGGCTAGAAGATGCGACACGATCGTTTAGAATAGAATTAGCAAAGAATAAAAATCTTTGTGTAATTTCACGCCCAATGTCTCACAATCATAACCCTACGATCATTCCCAGCGCAAATAAACACATTATTTCCATGACGATCATTTTGATATCACATCTGTGGCAATGCTGGCCGTAATCGCGAAGTAATTAAGATTTTACAGAGGACATATGGCGGTTGAGCGCATGCATAAGTGACCAAGAGTGATGTATATAATCAAGTAGATAATTTTTGCATGCAAAGTCGACATGCCTTCTGGAAAATCTTAACTTCTTTTTAACCACGAATGGGCTCGCCATATATTTGGTACCAAAATGATCCTGGTAACATCGATCGATCCTAAAATGCGCATTGTATATAGTTAATTGTCGTGGGGTTATAATTTTGAGACATTGGCAATAAAACTTTAATTTTTGCGACATCTTTTCTAAACTACCATGTCGCATCTTTTGGCCGGCGTTATTGGTTATCTCGCCATCGCACGTTTGTTCTCCTATGCCAGATAATACCACCAGTGTCACGGATTTTAGTAAAATTGCCTTCGCTCTAAAACAAGACTTCTCCTTGTATCCTGTATATATATATATATATATATATATATATATATACATTCATATATATATATATATAACCGTGCCGTTAGTAGAAATGCGCACATGTAACTGTCGTACAGAATCGCATTACATCATCACGGTTGGTAACATACACCGAATGCGTGAACGGTGCAATCAAGCACACCGTAGCGTGCGCCACGCAATTAGCGCAAGTTCTTTTTGTTTTCCTAGCGGCATTATGGCGTGTGTACGTGCGTTTGGGGAAATATGAGCTAATCAGGGTGACCCGACGACGCGATCGGTGGCACCAGTATCGCAGATTACTTTGTTGCGACTAGGACAAGCAAGCAACCAACCAAGATATATATATATATATATATATATATATATATATATATATATATATTATGTATCTCCGCTATAGACCCGACCAGATCTATCACTCAACTGAGACGACGCCGATCTTCGTGGGTTCTAACCTTCTGAACATTACGGCGACATAACAGCAGAAATACTAGAGCTTTTACGGGCGGAATACGCGTGTCCGTCGCCTATTAGCAAAGCCCGCCAAAAACATACGAGAGGATGCCCTGCGACAGGACTTTCCTATTAGCTCAACCGACAGTAGCTACATCAATAGCACCAATACCAAAAACATTACTTCTTGAAATAAGAGCTTTCTCACGATGCCTCACCAGTGTCGTGCCAGCCGTCTGCCCTCTACGGCAGGAAGACGGCAAGCAGATAAGGCTCAAATCTCTCAAAATTACCCATTATGTTGTTGTAGGGGAAATGAAAGGAACCGTGTTCGCCCTGTTTCATCATCGCGCCCCGTTAGACTCTACGGGCTTTGATTTTGCGACTTGCGTTGTTTCGCGACGCAGAAAGCACAACTAAGATTTCTCCTCTCTATAAGAGACAGCAAAGGCCAGTAGGTGGGGAGAAAGCCGGAGAGAGAGAGAGAAAATTTGTTCTGCGACATCTTCGTTTCATAAGGTTACGCTACGGATCGGCGCCCAATGAGGCATCCGAGCCGACGGTAATCGAATGTGCCAGTTCTGGCTCGATTCGGATTAGTAAGGTTCAGATCGAGGTTCTGAGAACCACATTTTGGACATTTTTAATAGGTTAAAATGTTGGCATGTAGCACGATGGCGTGTAAATGCTCCCATCGTCTCCAATACGTCCTCGTTACCGGCCCTATCTGCTGAGCTTTCTTCAAACGAAAAATGCAGAAGCAGCAAGACGTTGTACAAGGAAATCACCAACAGTCACCATTAGAGACACGGGGGCTCGAACTCGCAATAATCTGTTTGTTGTTCATGGTTGGCATGACAACGCCTGGATTGCTGTTGACTCAAGCCGTCATCGCTGTTTGACTTTGCGAGTTCCTTCCGAGCAGTCAGCACGATTAGCCCCAATACGAAGAACGACACTGCAGCGAACACAATGCGCTTGAACTTTTTCTTCTGATATGTGCACTGAGCGGGACTTATATCCGTAGCAGCCAAACATATAGAGGACAAAAGCCTGCTTTATGCTAATGCAATGTAGCAACAAGTGGCTTTGCTCGAACAAGGTCAACTGCGATCTAAAGCATCTAATCTGCCTCAATCCGGATTAATTCGTGCAGCGGTGCAGTAGTGTTTTCGCTTCCCCTGCTACTAGATTGTTGCAAACTCCGAAACAGATGTTTTCCCACACCCAAAATGGAGAAGCCAAGAATTCGGCATACAGGAGGTAATGTATGTGTGCCGGTGTTTGCAAATAAAGTGCGTTTCCATTGTTGCATGCGAACGTCTAGCGATTTGGCGACCTTCAACCGCCAAGTAGATGTCGTAGACAGCACAGCCCATTAGATACTTTCATATTAGAACTATAGTCATTTGAAGGCCGCTTTTACTATTCACCTAACTATACAACGATACATTTACACCGACGATTGCTTTCTGCAGAACGCTTCTCTGCAAGGCCAAACAAACGACCAATAGCCGCGTATAGGATATAGTGCTCTATGGTGTCAAAGCCGTTGCTACGACGGCTAGTGGGGAACTGGCGTATTTTCAAACATATATCAGTGCGGCGTAAGTCTAGGAAAGTCAGGAGTATATTGTAACAGATATTTTATTAAAAATAATTTTTCGGATACCTTTTAGTGGTGGCAAGACGTAGAGAAAACTTTTTGTGTTCGTCACTATAGGAATTTAGAGGTCTAATTGTTATTGAGCTTATAATTTTATGAAATAATTCTGCCACATAACCGACCACTGTACATACACTCATAATGCCGTATATATATATATATATATATATATATATATTAAGGGTTGACAATCTCACTTTGGCAGCATTATCCAAGAGATTAGCCTCTATGTTTGGTGTCATATCCACTGACACCCTTTCCCAGAACGGCTTGTCGACCCTATTCTAGGAGAAGGCATTTGCGCATCTCTTTGAGCAAGTCCCCACCACGATTGACAAGGCTAGATTACAGGCGGTCTCCGCAAAAGGCACCGGGGCCTGGTTACAGGCTCCCCCTAGTGCTCACTTAGGCACTCTTCGAGATGACGACATTGTACGGATTAGTGTGGGGTTACGCCTGGGAAAAGCTCTTGTATCCCCCCATCAATGCAGATGCGGCGATCAAGTAGGGCCACAGGCACTCGGTGGCCTCTCTTGTGCCTTAAGCTCAGGCCGTTGAGCCCGACACGTAGCAATTAACGGGACATTTGGCCGAGCCTTGAGATCTGCTGGTTTTGCGTACTCGAGCCTCTTGGCCTCTGCAGAGATGATGAAAAGAGACCGGACGGACTAACACTAACGTTCTTCGAGATGGGTCGCATGCTGATATGAGATGCAATTGTTACTGACTTATTAGCTCCTTTAATGGTCAGTGCGGGAGCGAAACGTGCGGGCCTATGTTAGCGGAGGCCAATAAGTGCAAAAATATGCTAGTATTACCTACCCCTACGATACCCGTCCGCTGCCATTTGAGGTACCGGGGGACCCGGCTCGAAGACAAACAAACGCACTCAACGGGTCAGCAAGACGCTCAACCGTTCGAAAGGGGACACTACAGCTGTCTGGACTACCTGCACCAGAGACTATCGTTAAACATTCAGCGGGGTAACGCTGTCTCTGTGCGTGGAACCCTGCTGAACACGTCCGAACCTGGAAGATATGTGATGTTTTTATTTGACTCAGTGTATACGTTTATAAAAAGACAGTTGAAAACAACTATATATACGCAAATAAACTAACAGTATATAAATATATATATATATATATATATATATATATATATATATATATGAGCGACGCTATTCTTGCATGTTTGATGCCTTGTACAAATCATGTTAGATTAACGAGTGCGAGTTATCGCAACCGTTTGACCTATACGCATGATAAATTTGGCAAGCTGTGATCGATAAGCAAGACATAGTTTGAGGTAATAGCTTCAGCTATGCGCAGCGTAGGAACACGATAGAGAGGGCATACACACACACTTCAGCGTGAGGAGAGCACACATCCATCATCACGAAAGGTCTCCGTACTGTAGACTAACGTTGGCCATCATAGAAGAGAAGACTAGGGCGGGGGACTAGAGCGTAGGCTCTCGTCTTGGGCTCTTGTCGGCGGCTTAGCTTGACATGTTCCCTGTGGCCGGGTTACCAACGTGTCATACTGTCCTGCTTTGAAGGGACGTCGTAGAGAAGAAAGGCCCAGCCTTATTCCCGGCAGATTCCCGCATGAAAAAAACGCATGATCTGAACTCTCTGGCTCACAAAAGCCTGATCCACTAGCGTGCTAGTTTCAGCGTGACTTGACCGACAGCGGCCTACTGGTATTCACATTAGCACAAATGGCACAATTAGGAACTCCATTGATATAATTGAGTTATTAACTACACACGTCGCAACAACATTAACAACAACAATAACAACATGAACAACGACGTTATCTGCATCTGTACTCTAACGGTCTCTATTTACACCTCTAATAACGAAAGCAAAATGCTTTCATCTAGAGGAATTGACGTGTGATTGTTTCTGTACATCGTGGCAAGTAAAGCAAACATGCGAAGACGATTTTTGTAGGGCGACCGGTACAGTTGTTGTTATTGTAGACCTTCTGTTGACTGCGATAACTGGAGCGAATAGGATCACAGGTATTCAGCCATAAATGGTAGCGTTAGTTCAATCAGAAGTAATAGTCAAATTGGAAGAGTCGTACGAGGCGTGGAAGAAATAACTACGCTGATTTGGGAACTGAGTTGCAGTCAACTGATTGCGCACGTGGGTCTCGATTCTGCAATGTGGCGGCCGAAGCCGGTGGAAGATAGCATAGTTCCAATGGGGTGTCGACTTCAGTGCAGCGCTTGAAGTGGTGCGGAACAACTGGCAGTGAGAACAAAGAATTAGATCCGAGTGGAGCCCGTTGTTCCTAACGAGCGATACGAATGACATTTCAGTGACGGCAGCCGTTCCTGTTATCAGATTCGGCCACAACAGGCTGCGCCCGCCCATATGTCAAGAAGTTCTACGTGGGCCCAAGAAAAAAATTCAATACGGATTGTGTGCATGTGATGGCTTAAGGTGCTAACACACAATTCTAAAAAGTCTTCGCAAGCGTCCAAAAAGTTTCTTTGAGCGTATGGTCTGTCTTAAAGTAGGTAGAGACAAAGTGATGGCATATAGTCGCGGTGTGGTCTAGAGGTTAGTGCGCTAGTAATAGTTGTTATCTACGGGGGTGTCGACGGTTTGGTTATGTGTACACCCACCCTCCCCCGCCTTTGATGAATCCTGATGAAGTGCAGAGGGGCAGAATGGTTTTGCTGAATAGTTTTCGTTGTGCGTAAAACGTTTTCAACTTATTTAACATGTCTGACGAGCCGTTAATGACACAGCGTCGTCGATTACTTTGTATATATTCATGTAGCACGTTTTTCACCTATTGCCGACAGTCGGGCTCTCAACGATATGCTTTATCCGTTTACAACTTGACTTATGCATATTTGCTAGTACTCTACTGGAGTGTTGACCATTTTAACTTACCTGTAGCGAACTTTGCGAGCATCAGGTATATGTACTGCTGACATTTTCACGAAGAGAACTCGTGTGATGTTCAGAAAGAAGAAGAAGTTTAACTGGAATAATCGCAGCCGCAAATTCAAAAAATAGCCTTCATTAAGGTGAGATTGGTGATCAGTTGAATACGTCAAACAGTTAACACATATAGAACACATGCATATACAGATACAGATACAATGCGATATGGTATAGATTGCTATATATGTATATATATATATATATATATATATATATATATATATATATCAAAAAGTGTAATCATTATTTAAATTTCGACATAAAATTCATTAAATGCTGTACATTTATTAAGGCGGTAGATCGACGCATGCATCGAAGCTTACGTTTGCAGCCAATTTTCGGAAAATGTTTATTCGAAAAAAGCAAAAACGCGTACAGGGCCATGTCAGGCGACTAAGCTGCGTCTTTCTCCGTTGAACCTTAAACCGGCGATAAAAACTAAAAACTAAAAACCGGCGATAAATTTAGAGTGAGTGCAATGAAAACTTGCATTTTATATTATACTTATTGCTAGGCAGTAATAATAAAAGCAGCAGCACCACAACCAATTAGAAAAACATATAACAACGTACCGTATCATCATTACAGCAAAAATATCTATGTTCTGCAACACAACGTAAATACTATTGTTGTCGAGCGATGCTTACTGAGAATAGATGATAGATCATACCGCTAGGAGCCAGCGCTCGTGCTACCACAAATGACTGTTAGGGATGACCCTAGATATCTCAGTGTGTCCGGCCCTTTAGAGGCGATCTTTTTATGCATACGCAAGTTGTGCTAAAATAACTACTAAATAAACCTAATTATTACCCTTTTTTATAGGAGAGCTAGGCTTTTTATTGACAAATCACGTTGCCTGGCTCGCCTTGCCACCAACCCGATTTACAAGTTTCATCTCGTCTGCTATTGCACGCCATGTCGTCTTTGTCTTTCTATAGCGAATATTCGTATAAGCGATACAGTTCTATATATATTGTATTCCTGGTTGACTAATCTTCCAAAAGGACAAAAAGTTACTTTATGGGCTACTTTCATCGTAAACTTGAGTGCGGTTTCTACGAACCCTTGATTTATATACATTTGCGTTGAAACTGTGTCCAAACCAGTTGATTTAACGACCTCTAAGTGTTTAGATTTAGCTCTTAGTTAAGAGCCGCCCTCGCAGCATTGGCGTATTAATATCAAACTGGTATATATACAGAATGCGTAAAAAGCTTTTTTTAACTGCAAATAGTCGTTTTAAATGTACGTCTCCAACAAGGCGTAAATTCCGCAAGCGCGAAAATATCTGCCTAGAACTTAAGATTATCAAATCAGTTAGCGCAACACTTACGAAACAAGAACTATTTGTTTGTACGCACTATACTTGACCGGAATCGAAATAGGCCCGTCGGAACAAACACTTAAGTCTACACGAAAATGGTTTACCTCATAATGTTATGAAATAAATTTATATCAAGTCTATTTTTAGTGTGCTAAAATTAGCTCACAGTATGCATTAAGAAGAAGTTCTTAGTTTTCTGCACAAGTCTACAGCATAAGTACAAAAATACAGTATTATCGCAATTCCGGGTCTATTTGTGCGTTATATTGATTATTGAGTGTAAAGAAGAGAATGTTTTCTGTTGTGTATGGCAAACTGTTACTGAAAAAGAACTAAGTCATTTCCAGCTATTAAGATATTGCGTAGTGTTGTTTTAACAAGACCTCAGCAATCCGCAATGTTTTATAGATCGTACACTTTGCCTATAACGCAATTTTAAAAAAATGTCTTTGAAAGTTTAAGATCTAACTATGTGTGGACCATGGCTGTTATGCAATAATAATAATAAAAATGATTTTCCACTACTAGCACGACTTACAAATATATTACTTATATGCCATCTACAATACTGCTTATATTATTATTTTTGCTCGAGTGTCGGTGACGACTCAATTTCATCTTGGCGTTGTCTCTCTGTAATTCTAATGATACTCTCTGTCGGAAGAACGCGGTCGATCTTGCCTCTGCTGTGACCTCAAAGAGCTTCTTTCCAAGCTCTTTTGTCAGTTTTAGAGTGCTTCATTGCCCCAAACGCCAGATGACTCAAGCCCGAACGTCAATACAACGTGGTTTTTAAGAAGATGTGCGTATAGGCGCCATTTGTGCATACCCGTTAGTGGTGATAATAATAATAATAATAATAATAATAATACTAATAATAATAATAGTAATAATAATAATAATAATAATAATAATAATAATAATAATAATAATAATAATAATAATAATAATAATAATAATAATAAAGTCTTTATAGCCATATCTATTGTCTAAACTGCGAGCTTTTGCCAACGGGTGATACCATTATTTGCAGCCAGTAGTGATAATAAGCGACGAATGCGATTGCACTTATGGCTAGCTTCTACTCGCTCTTTATTAAGGACAGTTTGCAACTGTTTTCCATATGGGTTCCTCTAGATCCCTACGATAAAGGGAACTCTCTAAGCTTGGCGGAGCGTAGATGAGGCGCAGTGCGGGTATGTTAAAAAGGCAACTGTCATTCTCTGAATATTGGTTTGAACAAACGTCGTCATAAGGCCATAGGGTGCTTATGGCCTGTAGAGCATTGACCGCGAATTAAGGAGACCTCAGAACCAAGCTGACTTTTAAATAGGCTAGGAATACAACGACAATCAAACTGTTCTGCACTTCTGCCGTAAAGCTCCGCTTCTAAAATGTCTTTCACTCGCTTTCGTTTTTCTATAAGGAGATTTTCCAGCATCATCCATGTATTCCAAAATTATCATAACAAAAAACGATCCATGCGTTCGAAAATCATACAATAACAGGAAACGCCCATTAAATAAAATAAAAAGAAGCCCGTGAGCTAAACTCACTACTAATAAGTGCTGCGAAGGTAATTTTAAGCGTCAGCACAGCGCTGTATGTAAATCGGAGAATAAATAAACAAATTTCGCTTGCCACACGTGTAATGCCCAATGCTAATTCAAACCAGCGTGCTCGAACACCACATGTTTACAAGGTAATGTGTACTCAAAATAGATGCTTTTGCCGGCTCCTCCTCCTCCTACGAACAATATGGACATTCTCATCCTCAACTCGGTGATGTCGTAATGCACCTGTCCTACCGGTATCTGCCGGGCAGAAATTTACTGTAACTCAATATCCATTCCAAATGTGCATCTATAAACAAGCAACTATGTTAGCACAACCACGCACTACAAATGAGGGTCGCGCGACGGTGGCGAAGCGCGTCAGACTAAATCGAGTCTCACAGTCAAACAGCACTGTCTACGCTTTTGGCGCCGCTGTATTGACTGTCTGTGCAGAGCCACCCTATTGTGAAACTGTCCGGGTGTTCCTAGACTCCCGCATCTCGCCAGCTAACCGACCGCGATGGAACTCGTCGACCCGCGGGGGGGGGGGGGGGGGTAGGGGGCTTTTCTTGTTGGCAGAGTCCCTTGAGCGACGGATTCCGATCTCTGAGGCCATCACTACAGTTTAACCACTAAGGTGGTCTTCTGATGGCTCCTGGGGCGGCGGCAGAGTTGGAAATCATAAAGAGGCTGTCTATAAAATCTCCCGCCCTGCGGCAGCTACTCACGCAGCTTTCCGGCACGGGGGTGCTGCGTACCACCTAAGCATGGGGTTTTTCAGCAAGGGCTCCAACGGGGCCGCCGAGTATCAATACTTAGTTGTGTGAATCGTGGGACCCGATAAAACGTACGAAAAGGCCCGAATCCTTGTATTCTGCTATGTTGTCAAGAGCATGCTTTTCAGTGCTGCTGCCCAGAAGGCTCCACTTCTGTATGTGGCTCAGCAGCAGAAGGGGCAACGCATGCACAGAATTCTGGAAACAATCATCACCCAATTCACTCCTGATAGTGTTCTCAAAAGCTGTTCCAAGAGCCTCCCGCGACCCCACCAACGAGGTCGCGGACGGTCCCTCTTCTCCTGCCCCTTTTCTTACCAGATAGACATCGGTCAAAATCAGGGTGGGGAAAGGCCAGACATTCGCCAAAGACGGTAAAGACCCTCAGGGCACATTGGGCACAGTGACGATGCCGTGATCATGCGTCTTCAAGAGACCGTCCCGGGCCTTGGGGCGCAGTTGGCTCAAGACATAAGCAACGCCACCGCACCTCAGGCAGACAGCCGGGCAGGCGGGTCCTTGCGAGAGGTGGCCGCATGAGAATCGAGACGGAGCTGTTCCTGAGGAAGGCCAGATCACGGCGAGCGAGCCTCGCTAAAATTGCGTAGGCAAATGCTGGAACTCGATGGTTAGAGTCTCCATTCCTCTGGACTAATGGCTCCCGTCGCAGCGAGGTCTGACCGCGTTGCCACATCCCGCGCGGCTTAGAAAGTGACTGCCCATCTCTGGCGTCGATGCGGATCACCGGGGTATGCCGTTGCTTCAAGAACATCACGGTCCGACCAATATGTGCACCCTGGTCCTATTCTCTTCAATCAAGGGCTGCTCCTCGCTAGTCTTCCGTAAAATAACCGTCATTGCATTCAAAGATGTTATGCGGATGCATTTTTTCCTGGTTTGGAAGAAAATTTGACGCACGGTTGTAAACAGGTGTTTCCATTCGCATAGCGGGCAGCTCAAAGGTGTCATTTAAAAGATTGCCAGGATCACCACTGAAATCGACATAATTTCGTGGAAATCCAAACTACATGGAATTCTTGATTAATGTATTATTTGCTTGACACACATACTTATATTCGCATGTCACTTTTTTATATCAGGGTCGCCCCTCAAACTGTGCATTCTTATACAATATGTCCAATTGACTTATTCCCTAACCTACAAAGCACTTGTAACCAACATCTCTGCTTTAACCTCCGCTAATAGCTTACTCCCTCTTTAATAATCGTTTATTTATTCTAATCTACCTACCATTATTTTCCTTTCCATACAGATTTGCTAAATTCGATCTGGCCCCTAACGCCAATTTCCAAATGAGTGTATCTGTTTTACCTTCGATTTTAACTGTCCTTCGAATAGCTTTGTCTTCCCAATTTCTGACAATTGTATCCGATCCTCCTAGCTGCAAATTCTACTCTGCGATTCAGCTTCGTTTTTACTCTCAGCGCCGTTCTCACCATCCGAATCTGTTCAATCCATTTTTCATATGCGACAATCTTAATCTTAATACTGAACCTAAATCTCATTTTGTGCTATTCTTTGTATAATTTTTAACATTCGATTTTCTTCGTACTCCTTCTAACTTCTCATTGTACTCCTTCTAGCTCGTCCAAAAGCTCTCGCTGTGGACCAGAATGGCATTGGCAAATGTCACTCCTGGTACATACATTGTATATATTCCTTATTAATACACACTTATTAAACCCCTACAAATTCTTACATCTTACTACTTATTTTCTTTTTCAGCGTTCTTCCTCCGTTATAACCCATTCTACTCTAAATATTCATTTCATGTTTTAATTGTATTTATTATTAATTTGAAATACTATATATACGTACATACTTCATGCATAATATCACACGTCATTTAACACGAAGAACACATATTTTGATGGATGTTATTGCTGCTGCTAATATTGTTGTTGCTGTGGTTATTACTGAATTTGTGTCGGTGGCATCTGCAAAGCTTTTACATATTGTGTAAGTACATACGATGATGGATAAAGAGATGGGCCCTCGGAGGATCCATGTGATGCCGCGGGGCTTCGGTTCGCTTTCCCAGCACCTAAAAAGCAGTGAAGCGCACAGCAAACACATCTACAGATGTACACATTGTGCATGCTCTCCTTTATATTCTTGCGAGTCTACGTGGAGATGCAGCTCATAGAAGCAGAAAATAGGCTAATATATATATATATATATATATATATATATATATATATATATATATATATATATTTATATATCAACCCACTCTAGATGAGATATATATATATATATATATATATATATATTTATATATCAACCCACTCTAGATGAGATATATATATATATTTATATATCTCATCTAGAGTGGGTTGATATATATATATATATATATATATATATATATTTATATATCAACCCACTCTAGATGAGATATATATATATATATATATATATATATTTATATATCTCATCTAGAGTGGGTTGATATATATATATATATATATATATATATATTTATATATCAACCCACTCTAGATGAGATATATATATATATATATATATCAACCTACTCTAGATGAGATATATATATATTTACATATATATGATAACGAAAAACTGGCCGTCCAAGAGAGAATGAGCGACAGATGTCGAGAACGTAATGACCAGCCCGATAAAAGTACGCAAATTGCTTTATTTTTCATCGCTCTTCCTCGCATGCACATGCGGTAGACGCCAAGGAAACACCTGTGTGGAATGGCCTGTCGCTTGTCAGCCCGCTGTTCGCACCCCGTAAGATTATTAGCCTTTGACCTCGATCTTTTTCGTTCTTTTATGTTTATAGATATGAAGGCAAGATTTGCAATTTTTATAGATACGAAGCAAGTTTACAAGCCCAACGTGTGGCCTGACCTCGCACGTAGTGTACACGGCACGGTAGCCAACGAGCTGGATGTATAGGCGGAGAAAAGTGTGAGAAATTCAGGGATTAAACCAAAGAGTAAAGAGACAAAAAACACGGTATATTTTGGAAATTTGCACTTATGTAACCCTTCTGATAACAATAACAAAAAAAGACATAAAGGTCTCGCTACTCTTTCTGCCAGTACTGTTACTACTGACGATAACACTTAGACTGACACAGGTTCTAGTTTTTCATTTAGTAAGATGTTGTGTAACACACAGGTGTGCTAAAAAAGCCTATGAACAAGTACCAATGGTTCCAAATTAGACGGCAACAGATGTTTACTCAGATTAGCACAAGCAAAAACTGAACTGCCCTATATTGTTGAGTATCAAGACAACAAATATTGTTTTACTGGTCGCGCGGTACGGAGCATGGCTCAGTACAAACAATGCTTATCTATTTAAGACCAACTATCCAAACCCTGCAACAACAGCATTGCAGCCCTGCAGCAACAGAGCACCACTCTGAATCTTAACCGCCGACGCAGTGCTGGGACGCATGTACGTAATTTTGCATATATAAATATAGTCTATCATGACTGACAGTGAGTGCCAGTAAGAAGGCTTTCACGCCCTCTAAGGCGTTTATTTATTACCCGCCATGTGGGATATTTCGAGATCTAGCGATTTGTTTATATCTGCTACACATATTTAATCTACTAGATCATATATATATATATATATATATATCTGGTGACATACAATACAGATTAAGTTGGGTTGTTGTCAATACGTCGTCACGTACTGAAGTGGATATGAGGCGTGATTACAATCCAGCGATAATTGCCTGGGGTGCTGCTAAAACTAAATTAAGTTTGAGGCGCTGTCCTGGACGCGTAATTAGTGCGATCGGCTCGAGCTTTATCGTGTGTGCCATTTTGTCTAAGCGCGTTCTCAAGTCCGCCCCTCAATTGATAATAATAATATGGGGCCTTAATCTCTATTGATAGTCCCGATATTGATAATAGTATCGGGCATAAAACCACGCGTTCTAGTAGAATTATATCGTGTGACAGCGTTGTAGTGAAAATGTCCCCGCTCGTCAAATAGTGCAATAATTGATATATGTTATAAATCATGTGGTCGACGACAGGCGGATTGCAAACGGTTATTATTTGTGATCTCAAGGGCTGAATTGTGGGCATCCTTTGTAGCCAGCCGGCATCCGTCGTCTGCTTGGTGGGCAAACATTTGATGACAGCAGATTGTGCCACCTGCGGTTCTGTCGCCCTAATATCTTTGTCTCTGCGTCTCACCTATCTAACTAATTAAGAACTGGCTACCAATCGTACTCGTTAATTGCTGGATCAGCAAGTTTATATATATATATATATATATATATATATATATTGCCGATCGATATCCATGGGAAGCGGTGGAACACCAGCTGCAGCAATTTTCAGGTAGAAGGCGTCAATAGGCAGACATTACAGAATAAAGGGACAGCTTATCGCGACAACATGGCACTTTAGGGCATTTAAATAGATTCTAAGGTAACACGCTTACGCAAATACTGTAGGTGCATTATAGAATGCAATTCCAGAACCATATGATTCGTCGTAATAATGTTTTTTTTTTTATTTAGCGCTCCGACAACCACATTTTGGACGCTTGCGATAGACTAAATAACGTTCGTGGCACGACCACGTCGAAATCCCACCATCGTCATCGTCGTATTGTTATTGTTACTGAATGTATATAGGTTTCTTTCTCCGGCAAATGATTGTAGCAAAAAAAGCACAATAACAGCCACGTCCAACAGGAACAACCGGGGGTTCGAGTTTGCGATAGTCAGTGCGGTGATCATGAGTAACATGGCGATGTTCCGTTTCGAACAGTGATTTTGCCATCCAAGCCACCGCCGCTGCAAGTCGTTTACCTAACTACAACATAGCAAGCGCAGTAGACGCAAGGGAATGCGATAGCTGGAAAAAAAGCTATATATTTTACAACCTTGCGACGAATTTTTAATCACTTATCCTTTGGATCTTCCTGTCTGAGAGTTTTTCACTCCGCAATTTATTAATAATGCTGATCTGCATTTCAACCATTAAAACCGTTTTGATTGTACTCGGTCTCCAATGCAACCTTAGTATATATATATATATATATATATATATATATATATATGTTTAACTTATTAACACCCGGGCTAAGTAAATATGTTTATGTTCCTTCAAATGGTTTCGAAACCACCATCAATCGAGATATTTCTGAGAATGCCTGGTACGGAGAGCTTTTTATTGCTATTCCTCTCCACGACTTTGTTTCCGTTTCTACACCCTTTCTTTTGGGACTATTAATGTTGCTTCGTTCTCGGCCTGTAGAGTTTCTCTAGTGTTTAAGCACCTATTGAATAGTTTTTGTCAGCCTGGTGAGAGAACCAGGTATCTTTCATGTGCTCATTTCTTATCAAATTCTCTCCGTGCGCTTTTCCCCGTGGCGGGCTCTGACGATTGCCTCCATCATCTCTTCGGGTAAGATCGCGCTCATTATTCAGGCCATCGCTTCATCCGTCGTCTGATCCCACTGGCCTTTATATTCTAGCGGCGCTTTCGAAATTGTGTTTTGCCAATATTCTCCCAAAATGCTCAACCAGCGTGCTTGTCTCTACTGAACATTGTTTCCTCCGTTCCCACCTCAGCCTGCCTCATTGCTGACCGCTCTTTCTTTTCTCAGTACTTTGCTTTTCTTCACTATACGATGTCTTTAACTAGCAAAGCCAACAGAACGACCTTTACATGTTCACGCGTTAGCCTACTAGCTTGCTTGGCATCGCAGCACACCAGATTGCGTTCATGGCATTACCCCTGGCATCGGTAGCACCCTGCTATGTCCCTGCAAGAGGACATTGCCGCTAAGCTTCCTTCCTGATATATATATATATATATATATATATATAACAAAAAGTTTTATTATATAACTTTTTTTATGTTAGCACTTTGGAGTGAACAATTGTCTCCACCTATATATATATATATATATATATATATATATATATATATATAATAAGTATAAATAACCTTGAGTGTCATCTAGAAATGGTGGTTATTTCAAGCCGGCCTCAAATTCAAACTTGGCGGTTTGCTATCTCTGGATATTCCTGCGAGGTTTCTCTGCGAGGTATCATCGTGATCCTGCGAATCCTACAAGTAGTAACGCATAGCCATATGTATGTAATAATTGTACATATAGTATTCTCAGGATCACGTTAATACCTTACAGAAGAGCCCGAAAGCATTGAATAATACAGCCTTATACCAGGGGCCAGCAAACCGCCAGGTTTGCACATAATTTAGCTGCATACCGTATCTGGTTATGTATCAGCTTGTATTAAAAGCCATTTAAAAAGTGGTCACTATTTGACTGCTACATACAGAAAACAATACAGGCACAAACGAAATATAGCTAAATGGCCTGGTTTTAATATCACATCGTGTATTTCTATTGCTACAGGGTTAGTCAGAGTTAACGTCTTTTGGGAGGCCAAGGTAACTAAGCGTCTCGCTAAGATTTTCCGCAAAATGTATATATTTGTTTTAGGTGTAAGGCGCTTATTTGTGACTACAAAGTTTAAGTGGCATACATTAATGCGGGGCTTTGCACACTACTGGTAATAGGTGTATATGTATATATATATATATATATATATATATATATATTGCGATTGTACACAGCGCCTATCTGCATATAGCTGTTAACTACGAAACTACTATATTGCGCTATGCATATATTTTAGGTATTATTTGGTTATTAAATATGGTGTCAATATATGTACATCTTATTGAAAAATAAGTCCTTAAGAATCAGTTTTTCAATGCACCATTCTCTAGAGATATGTTTTTTTTTTAATTTAACGTTGTCACGTAAAGCACAATTCATCGATCAAGTCGTGCTCGATTCTTCTCTGGCGAGAAAAGAAATCACCTTAGACTCAAAACTCACCCGGCAAAATGACCGTTGTCTGGCCCACGACCCAGCAGATCCATTTCCCTACTGTGACTGGGACTGAGCAATTGTTCATCTTATGTGCACGTCGTAAGTGTCGTGTCTAGTGAAGAAGACGTGATAGCATCACAAACAAAACACTGTGACACAGAGAGTGTAATTTAATGTTCTGCAAACAGACGTGCAACCGTGGATACATTCTACGTCTAATGGTTAAAATTCGTTTTTTAGCAGAACGTCGCACCTGCTCATCACCAGCCGCTTAGCTGCAAGGCTGGTGGGCGGAGCATATGAGCGTGTTCTGGAATACACACTCGTGACCGTCTAGCAGGCCACATTGAAGTTTTTTGGACTATTTTGTGTTGGGGCGTTACTGGACGAGAGCCAACAAACAAAGAGTTAGACAAAACAACACCGGGTCTCGCTTACTGCCTCCATTCAGTAATCAGGAATTTGCAACAATTTGCAAATACCGAGCAAGATGGCTTAGTGGCAAAAGCCTTTGCCTTGCATTCGGGAGGACTGGGTTCGAGACCCCCGACCGGCCACTCTTAAATGGGTTTGCATGGTTTCCAATTTAGACAAGGTAAATGCCGGAGTAGATTAGCCTTGGCATGAAAAAACCGTACACGGGCATTAGCCTTACATAAATATATTTTTAAAAAAATCTTGATAGGCAGGTTTTGCCGGTTGCCTGTAAACGGTATCGAACTGAAGCGGGGTTTAAGCAAACGGCGGCTACATTGAAGAAATACGCCCGCTAGGAATGCCTCTACAGGTCTATGCAAAAAATGTCAATCACATATTCTGTTTTAATTTGGACATGGCACTTGAACCAACCGGGATCCGTTATCTCCGATTTAGCTAAAGTTATTTATATATACGGCTCTTTCTGCTTTGGAATGAAAATCGTCGTTTCATATCTAGTTGTAGGCAACTTATTGTGAAGTGGCGGCGTGGTTTAGAGAACTAGTGCGCTAGTCTTAGTTGTCGTCTACTGGTGTGTAGCCTGTTTGATCCCTTTTGTTGATCGAATTTTCTTTTGAGCGATGCTCATTGAGGATAGATGATTAACCATATCGTAGAGAGTCAGCGGCTATACTGTCGCAACTGCTCACTGTTGGGGGAAACTCTAGAAACTCCAGCCCTCGGTGCATTTAAGATACACCTCTGCATAAGTTCTAAGCCCGTAGGGGACGGATGATGATCTAGAATTAGAAACAACTTCTTTAAAAACGTTTTATAATTCTGAACTTATAGTAAAGGTGTCGGATCTCATAGCCGGGTGTTAAGAATTCGATTCGTCGAGACACATGTCTAACCAAATCGGCCTTTAATTTTTAGAATCACTAGTTTTCTTACATTTCCGCTTCATAAGTTTTAGTGTTAAGTTTATCTGCATGAAATATAAACCTGATGTTGAAACTTATATATACGTCATAGATAGTGGCATTATATACTTATGGATACCTTGACGTGCAGACCGTTGTTCTGAGAGAGTGTGAAAATCTAGTTAAGTTTAAGTTAATTAGGTTTGACGTGACAGGGAAAAAACAGTTGTTCCCCGTAACGTGCGACCAAGTGCGCCTGAACGCATCTGCATGGGCGGCGCAACCACTCTGGAACGTAGCCTGAGACCAGCACAACTATGAGATGAAGTGTCATCTATAAGAGTGCTCACAGTGCTAGAAGGAAAAGCGTGAAGTCACGCTGGAACGGGGGATAGTTTGTAGCAGCGCTCCTTCGTTGTCATTGGCGGTCGTCTTGAAGGGGTAAGGCCATCGGCTCTCGCTAATTATTTTGGAGCGTTGTACCTGCGCACACTGCTCCAAACGTCCAGTGAGCTCCATCAAAATGGCACCAGGTAGTCGATCTTGCCATGCTCAGGGACCAGGCGACATCCAAGGTCCGTGATTTTGCCCACTGACGCTGCGACAGCGTGGTCGGCAAGGGCCACTACGTCTGGGCTGCCGTTGGCCGTTGGAAGCAGAGCCCAGGACTCTAGCGTTAGGCCCAAATGAAGCGAGTGTCATGAGGGTGCCTGCAGCTAGATAATTAAGAGGCTGCAGTAGACCCAGTTTGCCGACAAGTGTCATCGCCTTAGTATATGTGTAGATGTGATTTGTCACAAATGATGAACGGAGTAAAAAGAGACCTCAGTGGGTCCCTGCCGATGGCAAGCGCTCCAATCGCACCCATAAATTGTCCCCTTTAGGCTTCGAGAGTAGCCTCATGTAGCAACGGGATGCGCAGAAACTCCCTGGGAAGAAGAGAGGGTGGAGCCTGGGTAGCCCTTGTGTTATGGAATTGTTTCCGTGTTGGATTCAACGCTGCCGGAACAACGAATATAATCATAATGGACATCTCACGACAGTTGAGCTCTATATGGTGGCCTAGTCATCTAGGCTGCCATACGTTGAGTGATGACTGGAGGCATTTAGGCAAGACAAGGCCTGCCTAGTGGGTTGGATGCCGGTCGCAGACGATATAGCGTGGTTCTCCGATACAAGGCGGGAGGTCCATTTTGGCCAGTGTCCAGGTTAACCAGATTAAATATTAGTCTACAGCTTGTCTTGTACTACAATTGCCATCGCATGCATCCGGAATTTGATATTTCAAAATATACATATACAGCAAACATTTTCGCGATTAAAGAGAATTTAAAGATAGCTCCATTAAAGACGGGTGAAGTGGAACTGATTACTATGGTTAATGACAACACAGCTACATTCTATATTTATGTTTGATTGTTTATTAATATACATGCCTTGCTTACTAATACCATAACCGTAGCAACATTTGGCAAACATAACGCACACGGCCCCACACATCTACTTAAGAAATTAGATCTACAGAACATGACAGCGTATATAAATATTCTACTAGTATACATACGTGTATATATGTCTGTTTAGTAAACACATGTACTACTACCCAAAATCAATGTTATATAACTGTATCATTGACGCTTTATTTACAGATAATTTTAATTTAAATGCGCAGGATATTGAATCACGATATGCAATTATTAGTATACTTATCTACGATATACAATAAATAGTGAATTCTCGACTACACCATAAATAATACTACAAGAAGAACCCCTTGGTGGACCCAATTGCGATTTCCCTGAACTAGCTTTAAAAAGTAATGTCTGGCGAAGGTACAATCAGCAAAGGTAATAATAAAATATTTGTAAATCCTAGCTGGTCGACTAATTAGACTTTGTACACTGCGCTCTACATTATTTTTTGTTGGTGGCCGTGTGTACATGAATGAACGTGATACAAGGAAACACATTTTGTATTTGAAACGATACAAGTACGACGAAAAAATCCGCAAATGAAGGAATTTTAAAAAATAACCCTATTAAAAACGGGCATGGTAAAACTGGACTTACCGGTGGTTGTCGTTTCCTAGTCGGGCGCCTGCCCAAATTGCAACCCATGGTAGAGGAAGACCTGCAACAAAATCCAGTTTAAGGGAATATATATATATATATGAAAATTGCCACATAAGAAAAAGGCAAACGTAGCCAGAAAATAAAGTACAAATACACATCAGACAGTGAATGATGGGCGGTACCAACACTGCATTAACAGGTTAAAAACCGCATTGAACACATTGCCTATTATCTGTCGAACTCTAACTACAGCTCTTGGGCACGAATACAGTAAGAAGAGGTAATCGGTAGCTAGTTATATAATTGTTGCAAAACGATAATTTATAATGTTATATAACCACTACAACATGTTATTGATCTTTTCCCGGCGTGCATTTTTAAATTCCATGTGGTCCAAAACAATATTCTCAGAGCAGGTTTCGATCTAAAATATTCAAGTTCCATCCGGCTTATTTCTCTAGAATTTGAGAGTCTAGGTGTGGCTGGCGTATCATAACGCTCGTCACATTTAAGTTTTTATTCAAACTGACTTTCAGCAAATATTTAACGACCACGGATTTGCTTTTGCAATGTTTTGTAAGACGGATCTCAAAAATACAAATGTGCCACGGCGGGAATCAGACCCGTGCACCTATGTGTCTCCTCCGGTTGCAAGGCGCACGCGAATGCACCACACCACCGGACTCGAGACAATATAAAGTCAACGTTAAGTTGCAGCATATTATTATTATTATTATTATTATTATTATTACGTCGGCTAATCAATAGCGCAGCATAAAAATGTTTGAATCACCGAAAACTCAAATTGGATGTGGTTTCTTAGTTGGCTTTAAAGTACTTACCCCAGCCCATGATGACATACTTCGCAATCTTCGAATTATCTGCGTATACCGACATGAAGATAATGTTGTAGAGGTAGAGGCCTTCCATTAAAATCCAACAGTAGTTTGCCATCAACGAGTAATGGAATAATAAAGTAAATATACGGCAGCTAAAAAATTCCTGAAAAAAATTCACAAGTATTATTAGTATTCTACCAAGACGCAAAAATTACCTTACTGCACTGCTAAGATTAATAATCATGCAACAAACACACAGTTATAGCAGCAGAAGCAACGGCAACAAGGACTATCACGCGTGCAATTACAACAACAGCAACAACAACAACAACAGCAACAACAACAATAACAACAAAAACAACAACAACAATGACGTTTCTTTCAGCTACGCTAGTAAAGATAAAAAGACTATAATATATACAGCAGGCGTACAGCAGTGCTATTTAACGATGAAAGCGGTAAAAGGAATGCTGCTATATCACGCGTTGCACATTAATAATGTGTATATTACTTTAAGTTGTGGTTGGCATCACTTGGCCATTATTACCCTAGCTCATAATCTATTTAGCTAGGCAGATGAAGCTTCCTCCTCGCTTACTTGCGGTAACATCCACCAGTCGACCCAATACTTTGTGGCGAAACTATGTGTTATGAGTGAGCTCAGGCGAGTGAGTCCAGCGTCAAATGTCTGTAGCACGAGTAAGCACTCCGCACCCAGCTCGGAGTGTTTCCATGGCTTATCTTGTCCGCGGTCCGCGTGGCTACGCACCTAGACTCGGATCCGTCTTGACTGACAAGAGAGGGATCTAAAGAAGAGTTCCTTGCCGGTACGGGCCCTATGTCTCTCGAAGGATGCCAGGCGTAGGCCGTCAGTGCAGCGCCCGTGACCTTACAGTAGGCTGCTTCGCCTGCCGAATGCATGGTATAATGCCACCGAGCACAAGGCCCCGGCAGTGTCGCTGATGGCCTCAGCCGGTATTTCGAGCATACAAAAGGCCACACCAAGCTGTCTTGCCGTAGCTTAGCCACAACAACAGGTACGTGGCTGGACGCGTCGTTGAGCAACGTGTTTGAAGGCGTGAGGCCAATCAACCAAATAATCCGGGCAGACAAAGCACGGAATGAGTACAGGCTCCTTTTCTGGCACCGCCGCTTCGTTGCCTCGTTAGATCAAAATAGTTAAGACCTCTGCCTAAGAAACTCGCTGAATCGTATACTTCCCGTGGTGTTACCTGGCTTTTTTCGCTTTATACATATACAGGTAGTTCAATAAGTTCTTAGAATGAGCTTTTTAGAATTCGAATTTTGGCACGCTTTCACCGCTAATAGGAACTGCAACTTTTCGACTGGTAGCACTCAATATATTATGGTGATTGGCCGTTGCGATTTCGTTTGATTGCTTTTTCCGTGCAACGTATCGGCGTGATTTTTAAAAATGGAGAAAAAAGAGTTTCGAGTGGCTATCAAGCATTTTTATTTCAAAGGTTGGAATGCGACCCAAGTAAAAATTGAGTTAGACGAGACGTACAGTGACTCTGCGCCATGTTTTGCCACTGTTTCCAACTGGATTAATGTGTTAAAAAGAGGTCGCAGGAGCACCGAGGATGAACTACGTCCAGGAGGCCAAAAAACGGCAACTGATGAGGAAAACGTAGAGAAAGTGCGAAAAATTCTTGGCACAGATAAGCGAATGAACATTAAGGAAATAGCGGAGGCATTAGGGATTAGTTTAGGCAGTGTGCATTTTATCCTACACGAAAACTTGAAGATGAAAGAGCTTAGAGCAAAATGGCTGCCGCATTTGCTCAACCAAGGCCAAAAAGACGCGCCTGTTTTGGCTTTACAGCGAAATTTGGCCAAGATGTCGAACAATCTGTCGGATTTTTGGTGCAGATTCATGACCGTCGATGAAAGCCGGGTTCATCACTACACTCCCGAGACCCAAGAAGCATCTCGCCAATGGTGTGCACCTGATGAAGGACCTCCGAAGAGGGTGCGGACAACGGCATTGACCGGAAAAGTGATGGCTACAGTTTTTAAGACCAACGTAGAATAATGCTGGTCGACTACCTTGAGAGCTGTAAAACGATCACAGGAGAATATTATGCAAGAAGTTTCTGGCAACGAAACAAAACAAGTCGGTGTTTTCACAATTTAATTTAGTCGATTGTTCTAGTTAGCTAGTGACCAGGTTATGAACAAGCACATTATTCGACGTGCTAGTGACCTGAGCAGCTCATTTATGACGTTTCTAGTATAATTTCTTTAATTAAAGATTCCTAACAACGCTATGTAGTCGACGACGAATTGTTTACTTGCGAACTACGGATTAAGCTTGTTGTGGAAATCACCACTTGGTCTATATGCTTTGACGGCGTCGCTGTTGTGGACGACTTGATCTTACGGCTCGTCACGCGCCTCGATGACCTTGTTAACAAGGGCTTCAACAATCGTTGATCTTGAATCGAACGTCTATAAGTTTTACTTAAATATACTGTCCGTCTGTGCACCTAAAATAGTATGAACTCTACCTGCATGTGCGAAGCTTTGAGGTGCCTTGAGAATTTGTAGCTGGCCATAGCTATTTTAGGCAGTATTGGAAATAAGTTCCACATTTCTGATGAAGTGACATAGAAGCCTTGAGCCGAAGTAGTTGTATACATAAGGTGTTTGTGTTGTGTGTGTGCTCGGTGCCGAAATGCAATTGGCTCATGGAAATATAATCAAATGACGCGCACTAAGTAAGTACTTCTGACGTACGTAATATACGCAGTAGTAGTGCTTTTATGTTAGGCGGCCTCATATGTCATCACGAGACCGTCTCGCCCAATTTGTCCGATCATCTATCGTGTGTCACCTCATTTGTAAGGATATTTTGCTTGAATTATTTCGACAGCCAGAACCATATGATTGATTGTATAATTACGCGTCATTTGATTATATTTCCATGAGCCACCTTATGTATACAACTACTTCGGCTCAAGGCTTCCATGTCACTCTATCAGAAATGCGGAACTTATTTCCAATACTGCCTAAAATAGCTATGGCCAGCTACAAATTCTCAAGGCACCTCAAAGCTTCGCACATGCAAGTAGAGTTCATACTATTTTAGGTGCACAGACGGACAGTATATTTAAGTAAAATGTATAGACGTTCGATTCAAGATCAACGATTGTTGAAGCCCTTGTTAACAAGGTCATCGAGGCGCGTGACGAGCCGTAAGATCAAGTCGTCCACATCAGCGACGCCGTCAAAGCATATAAACCAAGTGGTGATTTCCACAACAAGCTTAATCCGTAGTTCGCAAGTAAACAATTCGTCGTCGACTATATAGCGTTGTTAGGAATCTTTAATTAAAGAAATGATACTAGACACGTCATAAATGAGCTGCTTAGGTTACTAGCACGTCGAATAATGTGCTTGTTCATAACCTGGTCACTAGCTAACTAGAACAATCGACTAAATTAAATTGTGAAAACACCGACTTGTTTTGTTTCGTTGCCAGAAACTTACAAGTTGTCCGATAGAACTTACGTCGGATCTTCAGCAATCAATCCAAAGCACGATTCTTCGAAAGTAATGATAAAACGATAGCATACGTATATTTCTTCAATCATTTTAGGTAAGACACATAACAAGTCCTCGCTACCACTATTATATGTTGGGATGGAACCTACGACCTATGCCGTAGGAATCGCAGACTACGTGCCGTCGTCCAGATAATTCGAATTTTATTTTTTGCAAAAGTTAACGTACTAAATGTACGACTGTTTGCATATAAATCATAGTCGCAAGTTCCCGAGCCGTACCTATACATATATATATATATATATATATATATATGTTGGTGTATCGTTGACATGTTATGAATATATGATTACGTATATGAATGATTGTCCTAAAGCATGCCTTATAATAGGTTTGGCGGAAGCTGCTGCTACAGTTCTGCGAACTATACAGGTGAGAGATATGATTACATGATCGTTAAACGACGTGATGCCCCTGGTGAAGTAGAGATGTTTAAATACGAGCACCACACAGCGAAGTATGAATGAGGCGAACAGGTGTAGGTGCAGCTTGTTCCGTGCACAGCGAAGACGCCTGCAACAGACAGATAAAGAGACGGAGTCAAATTATCTGATGAGCAGCATGTAAGATGTGTTACTATACCACCACGAATACCGATTTAAAGCGCAAACGTTATTGCTCGTACGATTATTATCGCTTATACAACTTTTGCTATGCTTACTACTACTACTGCTACTACTACTACGTATTCTACCATTGTTTTGTAGGAACTAGCAAATGCATTCATGTTCTCGTTGAGTATAGGACTTCAGTTAGGCTGAGTGCCTCTCACTAGAACCTATAATTTGCTGGCTGCCCCTCAGCAGCTAAACCTAACCAAACCTTTTTCCTTCACAGAAAAGAAATCAGGAACTATTTTTACTACTTTTATTATGACCCTAATAAATTGCTCTTCCAGAAGAGATTTAGAATATAATATAGCTTTATTCAACCCGCAAACAAGCAACACGCCTCATCGGTCAGAGGCGACCGTTACGGCTGAATGGCTACAACTAAAGGTATACACTATCGGCGACGGGGACGAGAATATTACAAAGAAGACATTCCCGGACGTGTCTACGAAAATCATGATCGCATCATTGCGTTCCAGATGAGGGAAAATATGCGCGGAAACCTGTGCCCTAAGTGTGGTGCTGTTTTAGATCTTTTTGATGATAGTTCTCGACCGGGTAATTTTACTGGGCCCATAAATCAGATGATTTACATGAGTGCACCGAATAAAAAATTGACTCAGCAGGAGAACGCTAGAAAAAATAAAGACATCCTTTCTCGCAATCGAGAAAAGCATGCACAGGTTATCGGAGTAGTGCCGTGGAACTGCGAAGGGCATGGTGTATTAGATCTGTTAGGCGCGGAAGCACTTCGAGGAGTAAATATTCTAGTTTTTACGGGAATTTGGGCTGTTAAACCTTTCTCTTTGGAAAGCTTCTACGGACATCACGCATTTAATCACGCAAAACATAAAAGTGAGGTATGGGGCAGGCCAAGTGTGGGGTGGGGGGGCAGTATTTACGAGAGCAGAAATTGGAGAAATGACAATAGGATTAAGAGCCGAAAATTTAGTAGCACTGACGTCAAGGGGGATTGAAATTATGGCAGCCTAAGTACACCCGCAGGAGTAGAGTCCGCGAAGGTCATGACAGAGCGTATCATGCTTGGGGTCGAAGCGGTTCCGAGAAAGGCGCCGATGATTCTAGCAGGGGATTTTAGTTAGAAATTGGATAAGGGAAACTCAGAGCAAACTGAAGCGTTTTTGGATTTTATAACGGAGATCGGATGCTGGCTAATCAGCAAGCCAGACCTTAACACCTTAGAATGTAGTACTGCGGTCTCAGTAATCGACGTTTCTGCCACCGACGGAAACGTGGAAGATATAACATCTTTAGAAGAAAATGCATTATTTTGGGAAGGAACGGGGCTTAGAAGGCACATGTCTATGGGAATGTCATTTGAAGTAAGCAGCAGTAGGGGTTGTAGTCGTAGGCCGAAGACCGATACAAGACTGGATAGGGAGATTTTCTTAAAGGGAGTTCGGGAAGTGTGCCTACCATGGGGGATTCAAATAGATTTCTGATGAGCGTAAATTGGCAAATCTTATATGGGAGAAATTAGGAGAGGCAGACCTACACTTATGAGATAGAGTTCGATTTTTCTTCATAAAGCAGGTATTGGGGTTAGGCAATTCTTGTAGAAACAGAATAGTTGATATCTTAGAGGGGGGACTCTAATGATACAGGAATTACAAGTACGATGGGCTTTACGTAGGACGACGGCGTTTGTGGGCTACACAATGAAGTGGGCAAAGAAATTAAAAGACATCGACATAGAAATATACAAGACGGTAGCAATGACGAGTACAACCTGGCGAGCAGCCGGATGGCGTTTGAAGCCCGCGGTTCATCACGTGTTATGCAGCACGCAAGAACTCCACGATTCTCAGGAGTGTTCTAGGTGTGCGAGATGCTTAGGCTATTGCGATAGATAACACGCTGCAGCATGTCCAGCAGTGCAGTCAATAGCTGAACTCGAATGATGAGAGAAAATCCGGTGATGTGGAAGAACCACTAGTTGTGACTGATGTACATTATTATAATTTCCCCAACCTGGGTGTCAATAAATCATAATTTGATTAATAAAACAATATGTACATGTATCACAATTATCAATATGCTACTTATATAATATCTACAATATTGCTTATATTGTTCTTATTGCTTGAGTGTCGGTGACCACTCAACATCACCTTGGCGTTGCCTCTCTGTAATTCTAATGACACTCCTTGTCGGAGGAACGCGGTCGATCTTGGCTCCGCTGTGGCCTCGAAGAGCTTCTTCCCAAGCTCCTTTGTCAGTTTGAGTGCATCCTTGCCCCAAACGCCAGATGACTCGAGGCCGAACGCCATTACAACGTGGTCCTCAAGGAGATGCGCGTATAGGCGCCGTTTGTGCATCTCCCGTTGGTGCATAATGTTGCCGACGCCCGCGTTGGCTAGTGCACGGTAGCCGAGGGCGTACGTGTCGGAGACGGTGACGTCCCACGCCAGCGGCCGATGATGGTCCCAGTCTCCGCTGGTAAGGCCATCCGGTCGACGCTTATATAATAATAATAATATATTTTTTTAACGCTCTGTTAACTACATTTTTAGACGCTCGTAATGGGCTAAGTTGCCTGTGGCACGATAGCATCTAAGTGCATCTATCGTCATTGCGTTCTCGTACTGGAATTATATAGGCTTTCTCCAGCAGAGGTATGTAGCAGCAAGGCAATGACAACCACGTCCAACAAATTCTACCAGCACGGCCAGGGCTCGAACTAGCGATGTTTTGCTAACCGTGGTTGCCACGGCAACGCTCCGTTTCGAACGGTGCGTTAGCCGCCTAAGCCACCGCCGCTACAAAATAATAATAATAATAATAATAATAATAATAGAAAACGAAGTAAGAGTTCACGTACCAGAACTCCTGCCGCTAGTATGGTAAAGCTACAGGGATCCATCACTTCTATCTTGGTGTGACAAAGAACCACTTAAATCGACAAATGGAGTGCAACAAGGAGATCCACTGGGCCCCGCCCTGTTTAGCCTAGGAATCTCCAGTTTAGTGGCACAAATGAGAAGCCCGCTAAATATGGTACCTGGATGATGGTACATTAGGAGGGCCGGCAGAAGTGGTGGCCGCTGACTTACTCAAGGTTTTGCAGTTTGCTAATGAGGGGGGGACAGTTTTCAATCTTTCCAAATGCGAAGTAATAACGGTTAGGGCGGACACTAAAGAACGAGACGAGGCATACAAAACAATTGCTGCCGTTTTACCAGGCTGCAGGCGAGTTAACCCGGTCGAGCTAGAGGTTCTTGGGGCTCCACTTAGTCCACAAAGTATTTTCAAGACCTTAGGAGATAAACGCCACGCGTTGCTATAGACGCGACCTCGTCTGTTGGCTATGCACTCACAAACGGCACTATGCCATTGGAGGTATAGTTTAGGTTCCTCTAAATTCAACTACACACTACGCACATTACCGACAAGCCAATGTCCCGACGCCCTGCAATCGTATGACGACTCTACGAGGGACATATTAAGCGAAGTTCTTAACACTGACTTCACGGACAGTACGTGGCGAAGAGCAAGTCTCCCCATAAGAGAAGGTGAACTGGGTATTCGATCAGCAACCGAATTGGCCCCCGTATGTTACGCAGCGTCAATATTAGAATTCGGCCGGCTGGCTGAGACGCTAGTTGACCCGAGTGCTCACCACCGGTTGTATATAGCTAAGCAGAAGGCAGAGACACTGGTCAACCTGAGATTGGATCCAGGCCCTTGGGAAAAACATACAACGCAGAGAGTGCTCGACAACTACAGATGCAAAGTCATAGCCCGTGAGATCATCGAAGGCCTTGAGTCTCCCACAGAGAAAGCGGTCTTCTTGGCCGCACGATTCATGACGATAAAAGGCCCGACGGTGTAACCATTCCGACGTGGGAAAAAGGCAAATGCCTGGTTTGGGATGCGACAGTATCCTGCACGGCCGCACCGTCTTATTTATGCCACAGCGCGACGGAGGCGGGATGGGTTGCCGAACATGCAGAAAAAGAAAAGTGGCGTAAATACACAGAGTTAGAGCCTAGATACAATTTCGTGTCGATTGCAATGGAAACATTGGGCCCGGTCAGCAGAAGTACAAGGAAATTTATAAAAGACTTAGATGATCGAATACAAGCAAACACCGGGGATATACGCGAAAACGAATTTCTGAGGCAGCTGCTTTCACTGGCAGTTTGCAGAGGAAATGCCGCGTCGATATTAGGTGCGATGGGCTGAGAATAGCTAGATGGTAACTATGAAATAACGAGGATACACATTCGCACCTCACAATTATATTATCCTAACACAAAATAACGATAATAAATAATAATAATAATAATAATAATAATAATAATAATAATAATAATAATAATAATAATAATAATAATAATAATAATAATAATAATCATAAAAAAAAATAATAATAATAATAATAATAATAATAATAATGGCGCGCCCGTATGCCAGCCTTTCTCATGTCTACCATGCGACCCGTTAACTCTGTCGGTCTATACCCGCTAAGCTGTCTAAAAAGCTCCGGTAGACTTATAAGGCACGCTTAACTCAATGCCATAGTAAGAAGAGCTCTTAGAAGGACAGGGATACGATCCACACCCGAGCCGAATAGTCTTTATGGCAGTGAGCTGCGACCTGACGGGGTCACTATTCCGCTATGGACACATAGGAAAAGCCTTGTATGGGATGTAACCGTTTTATGCACGGCCTTGTCGTGTCTATGCCATAGCGCAGTTGAATCTGATTAGGTTGCACAACGTGCGGACTCTGAAGAACGAGGGAAGTAACTTGAGGTATCAAGGAGGTACCTTTTTCTATCCATTGAATTGGAGACATTTGTCCCCATTAACACAGGTACAGCGAAAATTACAAACGCTATCGGAATGCGTATAGAAGATGTTACAGGTGATCGACGCGAGGCCAAATTTAGAGACAGATGATGTTTTTGGCCGTCCGTAGGGAGAAAGTGGCTTCTATCATAGGTGCCATGAATTGAGGAAATGAGCTGAACCTGGCTCAAACGTTTATACCTCACAACTGTAAAATCTGAACATCATAATAAATAATGGTAAATAATAATACATATATTTAATATTAATTATTTTATTACTGACAATATCCAGTATTGTAGCCAGTTTGGGTTTGCGCGTAGGGTAAACACTAGCTATTTAGCCAGCGACAACAACTGCGTTTTCTGGCACTTTAACTTGACTTTGGAATAGTCTCATCTCGGTTTTTGTGCTATGTATGTCTTCTGCGAATAGCGAGGTCGCTGTCAGTACATAAATCAGGCGGTTGCGAGCGGAGGAGTGCAGGCCCAGCACTCGCATTAAAAACGCGGGCCTAACTTTCTCCAGCGTTGCGAGGTCGTTCATCTTGAGGTGTCGCCATATCAATTGCACTCCGTATGTAGCCGTTGGCGCGACTTTAAGATGGAATAGGTGCAGGGCGGTGTCGATGGAGAGCTTCTGGGGCGCTTCGATTGTTGTTGACGCAATCAGAGCCTTTCTCACCCGTTGTTCAACATGCAGGCGGAACGCAGTTATGCCGAGGTATGTAAAGGAATTTACATACTTGACTGACGGAGAGACCCCAGCCGGAGATCGTCGCTAGCAGCCAGGCGACCTCCTCTGCGGAATTTGATGGCCTCAGTTTTATTGTTGTTGATGGTAAGACCAACCTCGCTGACGTACCTCGACATCGTGCCTATTGCTTGTTGCAGGTGGCGTCTGCTCGTACTGAACATCACCAAATCATCAGCGTACAGAATGACTTTGACGAGCGGATGCCTCGTGGTGATCCGTAAGGGTAGATCGCTTATGAGGACCGCGAATAGTAGCGGGCTGATGTTATCTCCCTGTGCGAACCCCGTCGTCTGCTCGAGACTATCGCGTATCACTACCCCGTCGTCGATTGAGATCATATTCTTCTGTAAAATAGCTCTGATGAGTTCTAGTATCCTAAGCGGTACAGCAGATTTCGCGAGCTTCTCTAGTACTATCGAGCGTGATCCTGGATCGAATGCTGCTTTGAAATCCACAAAGATAGAATAAAGAGGCCGTCCGGGCCTTGCTAGCGTCGATTGCACTTCTTCCATCAATTTTTGGCACGCCGAAATCGTCGATCTACCGGTCCTAAATCCATGCTGTTCATTGGGAAGGACTCATTTGGACTCAAAAAAAGGTGTGAGGCGGCGGACTAGTAGTGTGGATAGGAGCTTGTAAACACAACTTTTCTTCCATATACGGAAGATGTATGGGCTGCAGGAGACAAAGCCATATAAGGCGTTCATTTAGCTTCAGGAGGGCAAACTGGCCGACATAGATCCTGATATCTTCATAACACCCGCAATGACTGACGACGCGTGGAAAGGGCCCGACTGACCGAATCGCCATGTGATAGTGCGTTTTTCGGTACACGGCTACCACCACCACCTATGCAGTGCAGAAGGCTTCCACGACCCCGATGTTGACTGCTGATGTAAATATTGTCATACCAAATGCTCTAGATATCACGGTCTTGTTTGTAGGAACATTGGGTCTCTAAATCAGTTGGTCCGTTTAATGTCATCATAACTTTGTATATTGTATATGTTTATTTTATATATTTTATACAATCATTGTAACTGAATTTGTGAGCTCCTGACCCCAAGCCAAATCTTTGTACTTAGGTATTATCGACACTAAATGTGTGAATAAATGAAATTTGTAGTTGTATTATGTACGCCAACCTAAGACACAGAAATGTGTACATAAAATGCTCTGATCTGGATAAAGGAGCGCAAATGCTTGGGTGGACACAATTTATAGAGATGCGGGCCAACTGAAAGATCACCCGCATAACAAGATGCAACAAAGATAAGCTTCCTCAAGGTAGATAGCTGGAGCACCCTACGTTACAGGTAGTGTACCAAGGTGTAAGAAAGCAGTAGTTATGCGCCTGACAATACGGTAGTGCAACAACCAACGCATCACCAAGCAATTGAAATCGAAGCATGACAGAAGGTCAAGGAAATCAAAGGTCTTCGTAACGTCAAGGAGCGCAGTTAGACACACGTTTTCGTCAGAATTGTTGACATTAATGAACATTCCACAGATTGTAACATTGCCAGACTTTACAGGAAAAACCCCTGTTGAGATTTCGGAAAGGAGGCCTACTTTCTATGAAATGGTGAGTGTTAGAACTTGACTCTCTCTCTCTTTCTCTCTCTCTCTCTCTATATATATATATACGAATGAGATCGCTAAGAAAATATAAAAATCGATTTTTTTGCCCCATCATACGTAGCTCATAGAGAGCAGTGGAAAACTGGAAAGCCTAAAGATTTATTTGGCAAAATAACCTGCACTGTGTGTAGTACAAATGTACAGATGCAGGTGAATCAGTAGCAACGCGTCATGCAAACGCACATCTGTATATGTAGGCTTTAGACAGTTTCCCTTATAAGCTTGGTATCCAGTTAATGCCTACGTAAAATATTTTATTATGATATCTATTATTATGGTCGTTGGCGTATGCATTTGATGATAAAATAGTATTGTACTTAGCCCCCTCAGCAAAATAAAGGCAAGCTTTCCAACGAATGGGGTGTTTACGATAGATAGATAACCCAGTAGGACTTTATGCTTATGCAAAGCCTCTGTTTGCTATCCGCTTCATGTGTTACGATGTGCCGTTATAATATTGTTATATGTAGACATGCCGTTACATTATATATGGTACATGTTCAATATGTGTTACTAATAAACACGAGCTACGTATTGCATATTTTTGTTGCATCTGAACAGACAGTCTAAAATAGGGTATTTATTTGTATTTTTATAGAAATATTATGCACGATGTGTTGGGAACAGCAGATCTCATACTTCCTTGCGTCGATGGTCAAAACGCGCACATACATTTACTCAAGATACACGTTCGCATACAAAAGCAACAAAATGTGAGTTCAGATCGAATTCAAACCATCCAGCTCAGCTGTGAAGTTTGGCTGTTATAAAACTCGCCGTTTGGGTGTTTCGAGTGATACTCAAGAGGTAGGTGTTCTACCACAAGAGCAAAATATTCGCTTCACCAGCTAAAGAAGAGAGCAGACTTAATCATAGCAATAAAAGTTCTTATTGTGTGCGTTGTACTGCAACTACATAAATGTGCCGTTAAAAAGCAGAAACCCGCATGTGCACTGCCTAAACGTGTCACAAAGTAAACGTAGACGACGAAACCTACAATCGTGCGTCTCGGTATGTAGTGCCTTGAAAATACGCCTCGAATATAACCGAACTACTCAATTGACCCCCCACCCCCCTCCCCAAACCGAAGTTTAGGCTATTTATCGTGGTTCAATCCAACTGGGAGCCAATTAGGTAATACTTGCCCACAAACTATCGATGTCTTGTATAAGGCATACGCAGCAATGCGACCTGTTAAGTCGTTGTCCACAAACTAGCCAGATGAATTAATCGAATAGACCTAAGGAAAGCAGTATGAACACATAAAGACGTCGCTCTGATATGAACGAAACCAAGCGGTTATGGCCGCTCGTGCCGCCTCAGCAACTGATTATCCACGTAAGAGCAGCAGGAGGTTTGCAACAAGCAAATGTGACGCTCCACGATCCCCGCCCCCTCCACATCCGACGTCGTGGTAGGGACAAAATTTTAGCTAACACTATAAGTAGGCGCTTGTGTATACGTATCTGTATTAGAAAAATCGTACTATGTACACACCGCTTCTTCGCGTCGCCAAGGTGGGAAGTGGGAACGGCTTCTCCGTATTATCGAAGACGACGACAACAACGACGACGACGATGAAGAAGAAGAAGAAGGAGAAGAAGGAGTGCATGGAGTGAGTTTGGTAGACGGTCCGTAGCCGGGGGTATCGACTTTCCCATCACCTCGAACACCAAAGGAAGATAGGTAACGTCCACTGAAGGAGGTTAGGTAACGTCCACTGAAGGAGGTTAGGTAACGTCCACTGAAGGAGGATAGGCGACGTCCACTGAAGGAGGATAGGCGACATCAAACGACAACTTGGCTTTCCTCGGGGGGGGGGGGGGGGTCAACCCTCGTACGAGGCCATCCGTTGTGTCGTTTCTGTCATGACGCACTACGGCCATAAGGCAAAGCTGACGATCGCGACAACAACAACAACAACAACACCGCCGCCACAAGAGCGATGACACGACTTGGGCCGGTGGATATATAGGCCACATTGCGCTGCACCCCGTTCTCTTTATTGTCGTGGCCAGTGGTAGCAGGCCCCCCCGGGGCGACGAAGTAGGCCCCCTCGGCGCGCCTACTTCGTCGATCGCGCGAAGCGACGCGGCTACACCTCTGCCGATAAGGACTGCCGAGGATATTGGTGACGGCGATGAATTTCTGGCGGACCCGTTTTTGGGCCGCAATGAGGGCACAGCGGCCGTCGTAGCAGCTGTGGCACCGTTTCACCATCGATCGGCGATTCAACAGCGTTTATGCTGCCTCGCACTCCACCAGCGAGCGCCGCAAGATCGTGCTGGAAATAGCCGATGAGAGCCGACGAGCGACGGCTCATTCTCGAGATGTCCGGCTCGTTGTAGCGATTGTGTGGCGCTGTGTCATTGAATAAATACTCGGGCTGAGCTGTCCAAATGTCACAACATGATTGGCATTTTCACTGGCACTTTCACCTCCGGAAAATGCCAAGGCAAAGATAATCAGCATGAAACGAAGTTAAGCTTCGAGTCCGCGCACTTAGCGATGAAGTGCAAAAATGAGACCGATTCTCCTTACTGGCTTCTGCATTTGGCAGTCGGCGGGCGTTTTATGCAGACGACGTTGAAACTCCGCCGTGTCGCTGAGTTTCATCGTAATCAAACTTGCTTTTGGCACTGTTGAACATTGACGAACATTGTCGGGGCGAGCTTTGTTGCCCGTTATCGCTGACACGAATAATGGCACGGCGTACAGCCGATGTATGCGTACGATTTAGTGATATGTTTATAATGTATTAATACGTCAACGTTGCAGTTTAATGTTGAAATATTTGTTCTGTTTTGTATGGGTGGAACAAGTCGTAAGTGGTTTGGTAAGTTAATCCTATCGAACATTACAATGTCGTATACCGACAAAAACATAAATTAGAAAATCTTTTGGATTCACTTCCATTAGCCTTCCTTTTATATATATATATATATATATATATATATATATAGAGAGAGAGAGAGAGAGGGGGGGGGGGATCATCTCTCGCCCAGCACGCGCATTGCCCATATATAGAACGTGCAGATCTTTCCCCCTTCCTCAATAATAAAACTAACCAGGGCAGTTGGACAATCCCCTGCAAGAAGACAATCCTCTGGAAAAAGACAACGCCCAGTTAGCATGCCTATTAATAGAGATCAATCTGTTGCTGACGACGGGGATTGGCGCAAGATTGCGGCTTGATGTTGACCCTACTCATGCCCCACTCATGTCGTTGCGGTGATCATGTGGCCACATTATGGCCTGTCATGCGCCTTGAATGCGGGCCGACGAGCACATGTTTCCGCTGTGAGTAAAACTGTTAGACGGGCACTGAGATCTGCTGGCTTTTCGTGTGCACTGGAACCCCCAGTCTACGCAAGGACGACGAAATAAGGCCTGGCGTAGTCGAATGCTGTAATTGACGTACTAGCCCCTTCGATGTTCGCGCAGATACGAACTGAGCAGTTTATGCTTTTAGGGTGGCAGAGGCTAATAAATGCAGAAAATCTTCTGGCGTTGGTTACTTGCACCAATTTTGTTCTATGGAATTCGAGACAATAAAATCAACGGAAAGAATAGAGAATGGAGAACCTAATCAAACCATCGTATTTATAGCTTTGGTGTTCACTACCTTACAGTGTCTGCTCCACAATCATTCACAACGCTCAGATTCACAAGCACATTCGAAAAATTACGCATTTTATGGCGATCGTTTTAGTACCCAGTCTACGGTGCTACAATCTGCGGTTGCAACAGATTGGCCAACGAACATATCGAAACTAAGCCACACATGCCAGCATCGGACTTGCTCATCAAAGGAATCGCTCATCATACTTCTAGAAGTATATGGAACTATTGATCATCAGTAGCTACTCTAAAGTGTGCTTACGAGCTCTTAGACACACTCTGAAGCGATCGCAAGTAGTTTATGTATTCAAATATGCCAGACATTGCTCGGACGGCTCTAGAGGCGTTAAATACTTCGGCGACTAGATCGTCATACGAGTGGGTGTGAGCAAAACTCTCTTTAGTAGATAAGACTTCTTAGATACTTGCGAAGGACAATAATCAAGATTTAATAAGTTAGGTAATTATACATAGAGGTCAAGCGATCGGCCTACCTCAACCAATTCACCGATTCGGGAAGGTTTTCTCTAGGTAGCTTCGTACCGCGGCAGTTTTATGTGCTAACCCTCCGTTATGCTGGAAACACATCATTGACGGACTAGGTACTTGAACGCATTCTAACAGTTATTTGTATTTGTATGTATTCTAGCAATTGATAACATATCGTGCAGAAATGGCCATTCAACGTATCAGGAGGTACGTGTGGGCCTATAATGTAGCTGTTCACTATGCCAGTTCACATACTCATGGAAAAAAACGACCCCCGCGTGCCGCCGGCAGGTCGTATGTGTGGTCGCCCACCGATGGCAATTGTATGTATTAAATCTCGATTTTTCTTTTGGTGTATCTAAAGAGTCTCATCGACGATATCGCCGCTCACTCGCGTGATGATCTGGCTGCAAGAATGTTCGAGGTACGAAAAGAAATAGTTTTATGTGCTTCCATAAGTGGTCATTAATTTGATGGAGCAGGTCCAAATACTGTCATGTTTGCATGCACTCAATTTTGATGTGCCTGGTTGTTTACAGATAAAGCGCGGATACAAATAGTAGCACCGTCGACAGGGTCCCATAACAGTCATAGAATGTGCATTTGTTCGAATGTGTTTATTTTGAGCGTTGCAAACGTTTATACGGTAACCATTTTATGGAACGTGAAACTAACTTACTCATTGCAGACCTACCCCGCCACATGCAGGACAAGTTTGGAGAAACTGTCCTTGTCGTGACATCCAGAAGAGTTGGGCGTGGCCACTAGGCTGTTGGAAAACGGGATGTACCCCGATGGAAGAGGCACACTTCGCGCTCATTTCAAAGCCAAGCTCTAAGTCCTATAGACCCATTAGTCTACTGGACACAGTAAACAAACTGTACGAAAATGTGCTAACAGAGCGCCTACATGCAGATATCGAGGATCTTCAGGCTCTGTCGAGTTCCCTCCTTTTTTTGTAGAGGTAACTGGTAAAATGCGTGATGCACACCGGTTGTTGTTGTTAAAGCCATGGTAGTGTGGGATTTATATATATTTGTTTATTTCGCAGTAACATTGCATTGCAGGATGTTACATAATTACAATACACTTCATTATATACAAGTTGAACACTTTAGCAACCGTCCCACCGAGGCCTCGGTCACTTTTCCCTGCCACTCCAACAAAAATTGCTGAAGTGGTCCTGTAATAGGTGACCTAAGCCTGACTCTGATTGTTTCCACTGCCGGCCCGCAACCCGCCAGCAGGAACACGAAGCGGCTTCTTGCCGTCCTCGGCAAGCAAAGAACCTGCTTCATATATATTGTGAAACATCTTTCTAGCTGCGCAAAATTTGCCGCTGAGAGATGGTCCCACACCCTGCCAAGGCTGTAGTTTAACGTTGGCACAATCTTCAGCTCAAAAAGACGCACGTCCGCACTCATAGACTGTCGTCGAGGGTCTCGATAGTGTAGTCTCAGACCCAAATACGGGAAGGAGTTGACAAACCCCAGCGGTTGGCCACAACAGGGTATTATGTCTGCGGCAGCTAATCGACCCCCACGGCGAAACTTCATGGCTTTCGTCTTCCGCGAATTTATTTGAAGACCCTTACGGTGAAGGTAACTTTCTACGTCGCCGACAATTCGACGAATGGCACCGCGGTCCCGGTGGGCCACTACGATGTCATCCGCATACATGACGACGGCGTTTCTAAACTCCTCCCGCACATATCGGGCTAGGTCTGCGATGAGCAAGGAGAATGCCAGGCAACTGAGAGGGTCCCCTTGAGGGGTCCCTACGTTTTGACTCAGCTGCAAGGTGTCCTCGCCCCTTACGTTTACTTCAAAGCGGTCTTCAGCAAAGAAGCTGGATAGCACTTGTAGAAAAGAACCACCCACCCCAGCATGTCGAAATGAATCGGGGAGCTTTGTCGAAGGCCTTGACACAATCAATAAAGACGGCGTACAAGTGACCCCCAGGCACAGCCAACACCCATTCAACTTCCGACTGGAGTACGTGGATCGCGTCCTGTGTACCTCGACCCTTCCTGAATCCGAATAGTGTAGGATTTACAAAGCCAGAACCCAAAAAAAATCCAGTCGTTCTCTTTGCACCTTGTCAGGGAATGGCCGCAGTGCCGTCTTCTCCGATTACTTCACCTCGTCACTCTTCTTGCCCTTTAGGCTGCTCGACTTTGTGTGACGGGTATTTTTTGCCTCAGAGACAGTCTCTGCGAACTTTCTTACCATCCAGACACCGTGGCCTGTTAGTACTAGCGTGAATGCCAGGGTAAGCGAGCCGTGTTTGAGGCTGTACCATTTCTGGAGATCAGGGAGTATTGATTTTGTCCAGTATGCAGGGTGGCTCGGCTAGATTGCTTTCCATTGTTGGGTCTACCTGCTTAGGGTGTCTGTTCTGCTGATTAGTGTTCCTTACACCTGGTCGTTAATTAGGGGTTTTTGACGCCAGGAACTTGGTCTAGAGAAGACCTGTATAACTGCTGTGAACTGTCCTGCGACTTGCCCGCGCTATATTGAGCGCCATAGATATTTAGGTCTTGTTGAGGAGGCGGCCTGTTGTTGCTCTGGTAGTCGCGCATTCCAATAAAGGTGCGGCGTATAATATGATGCTGTCTATTACTGATGCTAAGAGACGGCGCCTAGAGCCGGTTTCTTCTCTAGTCCATGGGAGGGCTTAGGTCTGCTGCTTTAGCTGCTTTTTTTCTGCATATCGCACACGAGGTGCTCCTGTGAGATCCCTATTCAGGATCACGCCTAGGCACTTGACCATGGACGTGGGTATTACAGAGTGACCTTCCAGGTGTAAATTTAGATTCTGTAGAGGATGTTTCAGGCCATTAAAATTGTTTCCGTCTTATGTGAAGCCAGTTCGAGACCTAGCGTGTCGAGGTGTTGCCGGATATCCGCCAGGGTTCCGTTGGCTGTTTCTTCGAGTAGATTTTTGTCACGTGCGGTACGGATTAATGCCAGATATATTGACTTGCCTAACAAGTTGGCAATCTGTCATCTTTCGTACAAAATAAACGCATGCTCAAGTGTATGCACAAATAAACAGTGTGTAAGCAATAAAGAAACAAACTTAAGTATAATTACCACAATATCAACTTACAAATCTTTAAAAACAACGGTCCGGCCTGCATTTGGAAGCGCCAATGTAGCTCGTTCCAATTGGTGGGCAGTACGCAGGCCAGGGAGTGCCGAAGAATACGTGGCGCCCCATAGAGTAATTTCGTAGGTTATGACACGTACCAGAAAGACCCGCGAAGCCTTGTCTCTCCTTAAATACACAAGTGAGGCCACCACGGCGTAGCCGACCTTAACACCTAACGAACTTTTTCGGGCTGACCCTCAGCCAAAATTTAACATTCACGGGTTTGCTTTCGCAGTGCTCTGTAAGACGGACCCCAATAATAAAAATGTGCAACTGTGGGGATCGAACCCGTGCACCTATGTATCTCCTCCGGTCGCGGGGTGCACGTGAATGCACCACGCTACCGGACTCGACAGGGACCTCACTTGATTGTCTCATTTTACATGCTCGAGTAGCACTATGCCAGAGCATTTTGCCTCTAAGCTGAGGGGAATAGCAAAACCTACTTGGAGGAAAATATTACTAGCTTTAAACTTTTGTCTTGATGCCCGTTGTGGGGTGTGTTAAAGGTGTCGTCTTTGTTGAATTAACGACAAGACCAAGTCTTTGAAAAAAGATATGGTCTTCTCAAGACACAGAACAAATTAGTGGTGTCACCTGCATAGACGATTGAGCGGCATTCTACATATCTCTTGATGCCCCGCAGGACGAAATGCATGTATGTGATAAAGATACTAGGTTTGATAGCCACTTTTCTTTACTTTTTTCATGCATAATTTCTGAAGCAATATTTAATAAGGTCAGTAATTATTAGTTTGTAGTTGTAGACTTCTAGCACATTTTTCTCATCTAAAACATTTGTGGGATATCTACAACGTGGTGCATACTAGATGCATATACCATATGTTTTAAACGAGACAATTTACTTGGTAATGGAACTCTACGCCGGTGCATTAGTTCTGTAAAGGGAATCTTATTTGACTTCAATTTCCGCGTGAGAGACTAAAAGAGAGAGATACTTACACTCCCGCCGCCCGCGATTTAATACGCGCGGACCATACGGAAGTGCCCGCCGCGCCCGAATTGACAGGCCGGCGGACCCCCCACCCTTTCCCCCTATCGGGGTTCCACATGGGGGTACCACACTACTACACCGTACTGGTCAGACTTCGTAACCTTGCAATTCCGCGTTACACCCCACAAGATACTTTGCACCCCATAAGGGGCACTTACGACCACTCCAGGGCAGGGGGGCCCCCCGCGCTGCAAAAGGCAGCTGAGGAGCCAAACGGTCCTCCCGACCGGCGTTCTGCATTCGTGTGGTGGTCTCGCTTTCGTTGTGCCTATTAAGCCAAGGCAGCAGGCGTCCCACATGGTACTCCCAGGTTGCTAAATTTCCGGGGCATTAACCGTGTAGCCCGGGGACTGTGCGCAGAACACTTTCCCCGTAATACAAATAGCCTTAACAGCCCTCGAATAGGCCACGACAGGATGACAATATGAGTTCGTTGACACCCAATCGATATCGTATGCCCTGCCTCCCCGCCAACAAAAGGTGAGACTGGGGAGAGTTACTATAGGGACTTTACACCGTCTGATTAACTTACATGTGAGCCAGTAAAGGTCCCCGCAGCACGCGGAAGTCGCGCGCCAGCAGACCAAGGCCGGTAAGAGAGTCATAGTTACTCCCGCAAATCTGCAAGTATTTCCCTTGCAGTTGAGCCTTCAAGTGTTTAGTCTAAGCACAGTACTCGTTCTGCTCTATCGTCAGTGGAGGGTCTGCGATGTTACAGTTGCGCGACCTGCTGTAGATGTCATTCAAAACCAACCCACATGCTACTTGTGTTATCTTCGAAAAACGTCCCCCTTCGACGCTGTCGACATGAGCTTTTGATGACAGCGGCATATTGCTACGAACTTTTTGATCTCCCTAGCGCATGTGTATACATACATATGCGCATATATATATATATATATATCGATGTATGTGTATACGCATGCATGCATGTGCTGCAATCCTATATGTTAGTATGGCGATACAATACAACGAGATCGGCTGTAGTGCTCGGGTGCAGCGTAGATGCCACATGGGCTGGACGCTTTGCTCCGACGGAGCACGAATGACTGTTACTTGTTATTGTTGTGGTTGTTGTTTTTGTTGTTGTCGTTTAGAGTTCCTTATTTCGAAATCACTCAGCTGGCCGGCTCGCCCGCTAATTAGATTGAGGGCTAGCGTGCAAATCCTCGAAGAGCATACATGCGGGCCAGGCAGTATGTACGTGTTCGTGTTCGCACGTCGCGGTTCTGGCTAACGTGTGTTGTTGCCCACTCGGTCCTGCAACGTGAAATCTTTCCACTCACCCTTTCTTTGTGTTGTGCTCTCGTGCTTTCTCTGCGCTCTCTCTTTGTCTCTATTTTGGAACCTTTCTCTATGTACTTCACTCTTTCTCGCTCTCGTGCCAAGTAACTCAAAGTTTGGTAATTCGTGTAGCATAAGAGCGATGCAGCTTTCAAAAGGGCCCGTCGTCGACGTCGCCGTCCCCGGGCTTGGCCATTCCAGACTGCGCCACTGTTACTGGTGCAGATGTTGTTGTTGCTGCTGCTATAGATGCTGAAGCGGCCCCGTGGCGCCGAGGCCCGGGCGACCGGCCAGTTCGAGAAGACGATGTCATCTAGTCATGCATGTTTTTTTTGTTTGCCTATAGCCACTGTCGCCTTCATCTGCGTTGTCGTGATTGAAGAAGTTCCTAGATGAGACGGTGAACGGGGAGGCCCGGCAGGATGGATGGTATGGACTTTCCACACGACACGAATTGCACCATCCGACGGTTTACACTATTCGTGCTATTTGGCTAGATCATTGTTTGTTGAAGAAGACCCAGAGGAGATTCGGCATATACGTATAAATATATGCGTATACGTGCATACACTGAGATCACACAGCTGGTCTATTGCTAAAGCTCTTCTCTTTGAAACCATCTTTGACCCTAAACCTGGCAATATCAGCGACCGCGGCTACCGTCACCGCAGTTCTATATGCTGCTCCTGCTCCCGATATTGCCGATAACGACATATGTAAGCGTCGCATTTCAGCCATATTTTCAAAGGAATCAAGGCTCACGAAATTCACGAAAAAATCACGAAAAAAAAAAATGACGTCAAGGCAGGCGCTGCCAATGGGATCACTTCATAAGACGCCCCTATTCCACAATCGTGCTCCCGTTCACCATAAAAGAACACCAGACCTATTCTTCTGTAGGGCTCCTCAGTTTTACTTCGGTCCCTAAAAAGCTTTTTCGGGCTGACTCCCAGTCAACAATTAACGTCCACGGGTTTGCTTTCGCATTGCTTCGTAAGACGGACCCTAGAATACAAATGTGCAGCGGTGGGAATCGAACCCGTGCACGTATGCGTCTCCGGTCACGAAGCGCACGCGAATGCACCACGCCACCGGGCTCGACTTACTTCGATACCTAACTCGCAATTAGGCTATTTCTCTGTTTAAGTCGTTCGTTAGTTTTGTTTTTGTGGGTACTGAAAGCTCTAGTTTTTCGTACGAAGAGTCTGTCCGTTGCCGATTGGTGACATAACATTTGATGATCGTTATAGAACTGATAAAGTTAACAATTTTGATACTGACGGCGATAGTGATAATGGCTACGATGGTGGAGCACCGCGGCGTACCACGCAGAAACACATCGAAAGCTCTATCATCACTATAGCGGTATATCAATACGTTTTAAGCAAATGTGTGTTATACCACGGTGGAACCAGAGAGAAAGAGAGAAACAAAAAGGGTGACTGGACGCTAGAAGATTCTGTAAAAGCTTAGGGGTGTTCTATGAGAACTTCTTTGAGCTTTAATGTACTGCCGAGTAATGCAAATGCAGCTTACCAGGTAAATTTTTACCAGAAACCATCCCACAAATGACAAAACGCGTTCCACCCCGATATCGAGGTTGGTATGCTGTGGCGCGTTCGTTAACTTTGTAAGGCATCATCATGTCGTTTTTCTCTGACTACACTTAAATGAATAGTGCAGATACCATAGTGCTCGTTGATGAATTATATAATAAATATCTTCTAATATTAGGAATAATGTCTTCCTTTCTAATATTGTGACTAGTAATCGAATCGTTTGAAATCTATTGTAATAAGTGAGGCGCGCACTTACTCTCTAAGTGTGGTTACTTGCTCTCTTTGAGAGGTTACGGACTGCCAGGCTGCCGGACTGCCGGGCATTTCTGCTAAAAAATAGAATCTGCGAAAATATATACAACCGTTTAATCGTAAAGCGGTTCCTCTAGCGAGTCAAACTGATCCCAATACACTCGCTTTAATCCTAAGACACCCTCACATATAAGAACATTTGCTCTACGCGCGTATTTAGCACCCCGCTTAAAATATCCTTGGTAGTTCGGTGTACTTAGAGTTTAAAGACGCTCGTATTATATAATTAAATGTAGGAGGTGAATCGAGGCTGTGTCTGCAAAGATAAATAGCGCCCTAATAAATAAAAAAAACTCTAATAATAAATATTAGAAAAACTTCTTAGATATGTAAGCCGCTTTCTATTATTTGACCTATTTAAGGAAGTACTTCCGTGTCTGTTTGGATCGCGCTATCTCGATTGCAACGCATACCTATGGCTTTAACTTCACATTTAAACGCATTGATTTTTAGCCCTCTTTCTTCTTCGAACAAGTAGCTTGAGTCGTGTATATTCTGACACTATGCTGGCACCAGATGATAGAGGGATACTGCTGGCCCTAAAACGTCTGTTGGCCAGACTGCGACTCTATACTCCATGCCAGAGTTGTAGAGTCTTTGTAGTCTTCGCAAACCACCGGTGCAAGCTCCAGAGACCTCGTTCGTTTTTCTTTAATATTGCACATCTTCTTATTGTATTGAAGGTATTCCAGAAATCCAATTCATTTGGCCTCGATGGTTCCTTTTTTATTGACAGTAAACTGCATTTCATGGAAATTTGAACATAAACAGTGAGAACGTCATAGAACGGTTCCAACTTTTGTTTTTAACTTTGGTGGTTTTAACTAATGCTGAAATACGACGTCGGGGGTGAGCGACGACGGATGGTTACTTCGTACCGGACAACTATCGATATGTGTGAAAAGCTGAAGAATGCAGTATTGTGATGTGGGGTAACAGTTCTTTAGAAGTTCCTGCCGCCACCACAGTGAAGGCAAACGTACGGTGAATGGAAAATTGGGGAACTGTTTTTGTGCCATCCTTAGCAAGTTTCTCGTTTTGTATATTTGCTGGCTTTTCATAGGTGACTTTTCATGTAAAGCCGTTATCAGCGGCGCCGGCCAGCACTGCAAGCAATATATTATCATAGCCGCCTAGGGTCAATTCTATGAAGCCAGCCTTCAGTTTGAGAAAGATAAATTACTTGTTCCGACACATTCTCTGGTTTTGGGGATTTTTTTTTATTCACTTTATTGGCCAGTTCAGATTGGCCAAAAAAATGACTTGAACTGGAAGATGCAAAGGTATTTTCTGATCGAGTTTTACTCTTTTGGCTTCTTGTAGCCTTCTTCTTATGGTGAATGTTTCTCACTCTGCAGGAGTTATCGGTAGAGGCGTAGGCACCTCCACAATTAACGCAACGGGCCTTTTTGTGGCATTCCTATACATAGAGCGGGTCTCGTGCGGAAGCGTGACCTCTGTTTATATTCATAGAACTGAACGCATTACAGTAGAAACCTAGCACACGTTTAAAATTTAATGGCAATGCGTACTTCTGAGACTGACAGAGTATGATATCGCACTATATCCGAAGACTGTCTGTTTTCTCAGCAGTGAGGCTCTTCATGCTTAAGATTGTTCCAGGGCTGATGTATGGCCTTGACAGGGGGTGAAACCACCTCACACTGGCGAATTTTAACCAGCTTGAGAGGTGTTTCTCATTATATATGAAGCGAGTGCTTTGCTTGTCTATTCGAGCAAAGAGTCGCTTTGTGTATCTCATGTCAGGTTATCCACCGGCTACTGAAACAATCCGACTAAGGCTGAAGATGCCGCGTACAGTACCATACGAATGTTTCATTTCTGAATGAGAAGCTAAAGTCGAACAGGCCAGACGGGAGGTCGGTGGTTTGGACGTTTTCAACACCGTGCACCTTTGGTCTGGTCCTGCATGTGACAGTCGCCACGTATACACCAGGTACATAGTGTATGGTTATCACTACGTATGTTCAAACGCAGCCTTTCACAAGGAGTACGAGTTGTGCACCTGCCGGTTCTGCCTGCAGAGGTGTGCCAAGTACCATGCAGTGGAATGCACAGCGCTGGACAAAACATCGTTACACTACTTCTCTCGCCGAAAGCGTGAAGAAAATAGAGTGTTATGAAGAAACATATTGAACTGTATATTATACTCAATCTGAGTGAAATAAATATAATTGAATTGAACTGATATCGCACTATATCTGAGTTTCCCCAGGCGTTTGTTGTTTTGCCATTGTTATCCCGTGCGGCGACGGCGCATCTTACTCGTTTCACTTTGTCGACACCCCGCTTTTTTAGCAGCAGTACAGGGAAACTTCCTCAATAAAGAGAGGTTTAGCCACGGTAATTTTGCCCCAGAATGCTGATATGTCTGGGCAGAGAAGTACGCTTAGTCCACACACTTTATCTTATTTGTATGCTACTGGGACGCAGTCTTGATCCGTGGGGCGGATCGCCAGCCCACACGCCACAATGTGTGTGCGCATTGAGGACACCTTCCAAGCTGTTCGACTAACCTTAGAACACTGAGAGATCTTATAGCCTCAGGCTAAGGACGGAAGAATAATTCCGTCTGGGCCCTCGTAAGTGCAGCTCTCCGAGAGTATTGTGCCTGTTAGGGAGGCAGTATCCCCAGCTACTTTCTTTGTAGGGCCGTTGCCGCTTTCTCCGCCGCCAAGCCTGTTAAACATAAAGGCTTCTGTTCTGTCTCTCCACCTCCACATCGGGTCGTTCTCGTCGCCCTCTCACACATCTTTGTTCGTCTTGTTCCTTTGCGCTGGCGTTGTCTTGCGGTCGCCATCTCTTTGCGAGCGTTTTTACCGTGTGACACTTAGTTGTGCGCCTGTGGCTGCCCTTCTCGCCGAATCTTCTGCTGGCTCTCTAGCACTGTACAGACGATAAGAAGCAGATAAGGATGCCCAATGTGGGTGCAGTAGAGCGCACAGCCGGCTCAACAGTAGCATCTCGAACAAGTTGAAAGCGTCTCTACTACTATACCAAGCATAGATCAGAGACCGCAAACAGTCACTTAACTTTTGTTCTACTTTACACTCGTCGTCGTTATCACTGTGTCACGAAGATTCCTCCCCCCCCCCCCATGGGCTCTATGGTGATGGTTACAGCACGGCCTTTCGCGCGAAGAAGCCACAACTTCCGAGGGACCTCGATCCGAACGCAACAATCTTGCGGCGAAGCAGACAAAACATTTTGCCACACATACACTCAGCTAAGTAGACACTGCGAGTAAATAATTGTGTGGAACCTCAACATGAATTTACGCATTGTTGTGCTTGTTATTGTTGTTGTAGTTTTTGCTTTAGTTATTGTTGTTGTTGTTGTCGTCGTTTCTGTTGTTGTTGCTGTTAACGATACTGTACGTGTCGGCGTGTTGTGTGTATTGCGCGGGTAGGTTTCGTACTTGAGTGAGACGAGCAGAAAGAAGGCTAGGATGAGAAGCACGAGCGACGATGAATAGCCGACAAGAGAGATTCGGCTGAGCGTTGACAGATGTCCCTGTAGCGTGCGCAGATACGCATAGTAGTCCTGGCCAAAGCACGCCTCGTATCGTGCAGCACCCCATTCGCCTCGCGAACTGCACGATCTCTGCACCATGTCTGAAATCAGACGATTAAATTGGCCCATAAATCAGCGTCAGCGTTGTCGTCGTCATCGTCAACGTCTCGCATATGTCTAACATCTCTAACACACATACACACTTATATGCGCCCGCACGCAATGACAAATACGACCAGCTACCAGTATTGCACACACGCATATCGCGAATACAAACAGTCACTCTTGTCCAACTAGTTTGCTTGTGATGATCGCAAAACGTTACTACTACTACTACCACGTGTTGTTAATAAAATTAACTCAGTTCGTCGTTAGAGTTGGGTGCTCAACTACAAATGAAGATTATATCCGATTTCTAAAATAACCGATTTTTCGTGGGTGGAAGAAAAACATATATGGGAAATATATTTTAAACAATAGTAGTAGTAGTAGTAGTAGTTTTTTCAGTCAATGTCCTAAGCTTTGTATGGCTGAATATAACACCCGAAGCGTGGCTTGTGTTCCGCGACGAGTGTGCTTACGAAGCGTGCAGGAATTCTGAGCCAGAAATACATAACATGGTCAAAGATTTTTCTTCACTGAAATGAAAATGCTCTCTGAAGAGTTAGGAAGAGAGAGAGAGTTTAGGAAATGACGATATAGCTCGTTGACTAATAGTGCAAACCGTAAATAGCTGCATGCTTTGTCGCCCTCAAAGCCCAAAAACGTTAGACAGAAACCCTACGATAAAAGACATTTTGCCAGCTGTCAGCTGCCTTTCATTAAAGTGTTAACTAACAACAAAGACTATTCGACCAGTCAGGATGGAAAACTGCTGTAGGCAAAAAAAAGAATACACTCTCTGAATCGTCACAGCCGCTCTGACCATTCTAGACAATTCTAAATTACGATCTCTCATTGGGGCATTGCATCGTTTCCAAGCTTATTAAAGGAGCCGAAGATCAATTCTTGTGCTTAAATGAAGTGGAAGCGTTATCGTCTCTCTCTGTACAGACCAACACCGTTGGTTGTTTACGTCTTCTCGATTATTGCACACCCGACGTTAGGAGGGCTCGAAGAAACTTTGCGTTATAGACTAATCAAATAAAGTCGACTCAATTTACGTTCTAGTCGTATTCGCTCGCCTAATGCTCGCTTCCCTTATTTAGACCCGACCCAAGTCAAATGATCGGACGCAAAGGCGACCGCATAAGGCAAACGATCACTATCATAATCGTCGTCGTCGTTGTCGGCGCGGCGTCGTCTATTACACTTTGGTATACGGGTAACGGGCACGAGAGTCAAAAGTGTTTTTTGCCGCTTCACGCAGCTCAGCTTGCGTGTTGGCCCGCCGGCCCGCTTTCTCAATCGCTCTCTACCTGCCCTTCCCTTCGGCGGGTTACGGGAGCAAACAGCACCTAAGACTGACGCCGAGCACGCACTCTACCGAATGTCTCTCATCAACTATTCACCACAGTTAAACTGTGGTGAATCGGGTTCCGCCTTTCACCCCCCTATAAAACTCGTCGGACTCGTACGTCGTCCGAGTGTGTTCTTGGCGCAGCAAGCTGAGCGAACGGAGCTGGCCGAGGTGATCGACCCGCGCCGAACTGCTGGGCGGCGGATTGGGCCACCGACTGGCGTCGCAATTACCTCGGACAGGTGTGAGTGTCTGCGTATACTCGTCTAGGCGTTCTTCCCTAAGCGCGGTCGCCACCGCCACCGCCCATTTGCATACACGAGACTACTAGATACGGTACAGATATAGCGCCGCCGCTGCCATCGCCGCCCCTGCTGCTGCCCTTGTCGATCATTGCGCACACAAAATCATGGCTCAGCCGTCTCCTTTCTCGAGGCGGCAAGGCAGGGCTCTGTAAAGGGTTTACGACCTATCACACCTCTAGTCAGGGAAGCAGGTGACTAGGAAGAATAAAATGCTCTGCTCTACCGCCCTATATATATATATATATATATGCCAGCTGATCAGAATGCTGAACAGGCGTTTTCATTGCAAGCTTTCGCTGACTGCGGGGAGAAATGCCCTTCTTTTGTGTGAGTAAGGATGCGAAAACGCTTTGCATACATCTTGTGTGTCACCTGAAACCCTAGAATTAAAATATTATTTTAAGGAGACTGCTTTTAATTCTAGACTATACGGCGTTGCCTACGGCTTGGAATTGCCGCGAGCCGTAGCTTCGATACACCGAGGACCGGACCTGTTGAGATATCTAAAGTTTCCTCAACAGTCTTTGTAGCAGCATGGCCGCTGGTTTGTCATCTATTCTCAATAAGCATTGCTCAAAGAAAACTTGGCTACCAACGGGGATCAAACCGGCGACATCCTTGGCATGACTAGCGTGCTAGTTCTTTAGACCACGCCGTCACATGTGAAATTTTAGCAGGGGTCAACACGACCTCATATGCATATGCTCTAAAGTCAACGGAGAGAACACAGTGTATATTCAAGTGCATCTGACAAGTCTGCAACTGGCACTTTGTGAATCTCAATCTAGCTCAACCAGCGTTAGACTAGTTGGACCAGGCCGTCGGGATAGTTTCGATGGTGTATGTCTGCTTCAACTAAGGCTTGCAATCAACACCTATCAGAATGCGAAACTCTCAGAGTTCATCGGAAGCCAAAGAGATCCATCACAAGCGATATAGCTGCCGTTCGAAGAAGCACCATAGCAGCCGCTACGGCAGCTTCCGTCGGTAATGTTTACATTGCCATTGTCACTGGAAGTGGCTGGCACTTCTGACGATGAAGGGCGACCACACAGAACAATATAGAATGGTCTTTCTTACCATTCCATAGTAGACTACAGGCGGGAGAAGAGCGAAGGGATGGATCTGCTTAGACAAAAGGGAGCCAGCGCCAGAAATGTGCAGATGGATTTGAATAGAACAGGAGGTGTGTCCATTTTCTGCTTCATTTTTCGTTTTGAAGAGGCCTAAAAATTACCTTGGCCCTAATTTGCACCCTGATAGAGTAATTTCCCCCTTTTTTTGCTCATGGTTCGTTGGTCCGTATAACCATCATGTCCCGGAACACGTGAACGGTTTCAGTGATGTGCAACAAATCTGACCACCTGGGTAGAAAGCCCGAGGACACTCTTCTATTAATGCTCTAGATGATAGGGTCTATGAGGAGCCTACAAACTTCTCGTAGACTCCAACTTTTATAAAGGTGAGCCGTGGTATTGCTCAAGCAAAATTTTTGGTTGAGGTTGGTTGAAGAAGAGATGATTGGTGGCCACAACTAGTTGTGCCCCAAACAGAAAAATTGGGAATAGGATTATTTGATAAAATAGTTCGTTGCTGCTACTGACGGCCACAAATTATGTCTTACGGCCCTTCTCTTGCCGCTGATCTTGGCAGTGCAGATGTCGTCAGCATCGTGTAAGAAGCCATGATACTGCATAATATCAACCAACTGATCATCGCCGAAGATGATTGTTTCCCAGAATACGACTTGTGGTACTCTATATATATTTATTTATTAACACCCAGGCTGAGTAAGTGTGTTTATATTACATCACAGTGTTTCGACACAACAATCGATCTAGCGTTTTGCCAGTTCTGCTATAGACCAAACCGCCGGACAAACCGCGGCGTGGTATTTATCACATTTACTCCAGCATTCTTTGCATCGACATTCGTCTTGAGGTTTATAGAGAACCTCCACGTTGCATAGAACCTAATGAAATCCGTGGACTGCAAAGGCCGTTGTTAAATGCCAATCTTTTACCCCGCTAGCCCCCCACCCAGTGCTTCTCATTGCTGCTGTCCCATAAATTCAGATGTCTACCACGCTGATTTTGGTCTGCCAGTTTCGCATATAAACGTCAAAGGCGCATGTTTTCTTTAGGTTCCATCGTTTTTGCAGTTCCTCTGTCAGCAGTGGGCAACCTTCCAACACGTAGACCACTCGATTTCTGCATGTATTTGAAAGCGCAAAAACCCTCTTTAGAAAGAAAAACCTTACCCCATCAACTAAGCGCAGTTCGTCTACTTCCACCTTATCCCATATTAGTGAAATACCATATGTGGCGATGTGCTATCTGTATCCCAAAAAGAACTACTGCTGCATCGACCGAAAGCATATGTGGGCATTTAATTGCCGCGGCTGCGATAGTGGCCTTCCTAACCCTCTCCTGGATGTGTGATCGAAAACTACTGCCCCTTGTTGATAAGGTGAGCCCTAGGTATGTGAATTTATTTACACGGCGCTGGTTGACAACGGGGTTGGCATTGCTCAGTCGGCTAGTTACATTCATGGATGAAAAGGGCCTAAAGGTTAATTGGGAAAAGACAGTAGCCATAAAATTCCAAAGGGGTGGCCGTCTGGCCAGGGGTGACGTGCTTCAAATCAGGGGAAAGGAATGGAAATTGTGGCACTCTATGCAATCCTTTAGACTAATGGGGGCCAACCGCCTTGATGTGATGATGAAGAGGACTTACATTTATCAGCACTATTGATTTGCTGTTTTCTGGATGGACCGATGCAGCGGGCGCAACCCCGACGTGTGAGGTAAGTGTGAGGACATTATGGCGTTCGCATTGCAAAATTACATGATTAGAGAGCAGCAAGGTGTTATCCGATTTTTAACTACGTCAGTAAATAAGTGAAGTATTCGTTTTCGTAAAGGCCAGGAGTGATTGAGCGACGTACGTGACCTGGTGTAAAGTTATCGGCGTGTCACGATGTGAATGTTAAAAATGACGGTAGGAGCCAGCGTTTGACCAGTGTGGACAATTGTGCATAACAGGTTGAGTTTTTGGAAGGTGTGCCCGCAGTGGGTTCCAAAAAAGCTCGGCGAACCACAAAAGGTAACTACGTACGGGCCTAGCAGTGCAACAACTGCTCCGGCATCACAAAGACCGCAAAGGCTTTTTAACGCAAACTGTAACCGCTGACAAGTATTGAGCTACAGCCTGGACATATTGCTCTGCGGCCTTATAATTTTGGTCCGCTATCATTCCGCTAAAAACATCTCCAATTTCGTTCAGCTGATGAATCAGTATGATAGTTTTGCTCAGGTGTCTGATGATTACTTTTGAGTAAAAAGTTTAATCATAACTACGGTGCCGTCTCGTATCTGTTTGTTCGAACACCCCCACACATGATTATTGTTGACAAAAAGTATTGAGATATAGATAGGTTGTTCCGTCATATTTCTCGGATTATCAATAGCACTCAGCAGAAAGATGTATCGGTTCAGCAAAGGAGCATTAAAATGTTCTGTTAAAATGCTTCGTTCGAAAGAATGTTTGAAATGTACATGCACTTCCCTCTTAGCTTACGGCCATTTCCACAACAACTGATTCTGTTCAAGCCGTTCGTGCGAACCCTACGAGGCGGTATGACCATTGTAGGGCCATGTCGTAGTAGACAAGAATCCGCACGATCAGAATCAAGGATTGTATACTCGCTAATTTATCATTGATTGCTCATTATTTTATATGTTAAAAAGCAGAAGCACCTTCACCACAATGGCATAGTCTTAAACCGCTACTCTGTTCAGATTTAGGTGCCAGTGACCAAAAAAAACGAACAGATCGCCGTGGGCTAGCCGTCTAGATCTATTTTAGCGGAGCTCTCTACTGAACTCACTCTTTGGGGGAGTGCTAGGCCCGACGTTGGCGTTTGCGAACACTGAATGCAAGTAGGAGCCCGTCCTAGAGAGTCGGTGTCAACTAATATTTTTACGGAGGGCATCATGTCGCGAGCTTAGAATCTGTCCAAGCTCTCTCTTTCCTCTAAAAGGGGAGCGATGTCGACACCCTCAATCCGTATCGAGAGAGGTTGCCTCAGAGAGCACACTAAGGCAGAAGCACACAATACAAAAGTCAAGTTTTTTGTAAACTCTTCAGTAAGCACTTAGAGCTGATTCTCGATTCCCTTAGCGCATTTGAGTTTGGCAAAAGGGTCAATATCCTAAACGCCATGGGAATGCGATGGACGGTACCCCAACCTAGAGGCAAATGCTATGTTGATTGCGGACTGTGTATTTTCGCGGGGGAAAGGGCTTATCAATAACCTTAAGTGCTTGTATGTCGGCCTGTTCATTCACTTTAATGCAACAACCGGCATGTTGCAGAAAACGCATGTTAAGCCACATTGTTCAAGGAGGCACAAAATCCAAGCCGATTTTCACTAGATGCAGCGACAAGACTTCTCATACTGAAAACAAATTTCATTCTGACTTTTAGCGCTATCTCACCATGTCTAAATGCAGAAAACCTGTCAGAAAATGATCTATTGCGCCTCGAGCAGGTGCACCCACTCACAAAAAGAGAACCTTTTATCTGCAATGCACTGACAGAAATCAACCCCTTCTTTTTCTTCTATTCTTCGAGTTGCGAGAGCAAATTTATGGTCGAAAGACAGAGAGTTTCAGCAAGATTCAAAATGGCTGGCTTGATGAGGTGTAAAGTGCTTACCGTAAGCTCCAACGTGAAAAATAAAAAAACAATCGTTACGAATTCTGGTCAGGTGTTGGTCAAGGTGACAGAACTGTGTATACGCGATATATGACGCATGGTTATCACCACCACTTCTGCGCAATGGCGTGTTCCCAAACGTAATGACCACGTGTACTTGCAAATATTATTATGCGCCATGTGTGTCTCACGTAAATAGCTAAACTAAAATGACTAGTCTGAGCAAGTGTACATATAGATTTGTTCCTAGTATTTATATATATATATATATATACATTCGACGTACTTCACTCAGCCTCATTGATTCGTAGCAACTACGCTGGTTATTATGCTAAAGACCATGGAAATGAAGCGACATAGTGTGGCGTTCATGCGTCATATCCGTAGTCAACGAGAGCATATTTCAAGCAAGAAGTGCCAGCAAACACATATTTTGATCGCTCGAGTAACTGTGTTCAACGAATTGAACGGCAAAGATCAGCTATTGTTCTCGCTTATCGCGCCTTATTATTATTATTATTATTATAGGTGACAGCCACAGAAAACGCATAGCCCTCACACAGTAGAGTGGTAGATTCATGTTCATCTTAAAGTGCGCTGTGTGGGGATTTAGGAACTAACTGATGCAGTGCACAAGTGCATTTCGAACAATGCTCCTGCTTCAATGCGCGCTTTAAGCTCGTAAAAAAAATGATGTGTCGTCGCGTCGATTTGTTCATGAGGATCTCAGGTATTAGCAACATGCCGTAAGAAATCAGACAAAACCCAACATAACTTAATCATAACATAATCGTAATCATAACATAGCAAACGGACTTGTTCGGTTTCGGTCCCTTCACGCACAAATTCACGTACGTCTTCAGTGTGCTGTGTAGTGACAGAAACATGACGGCACCATACATTTTCCAAAACGCTGAACAATACGACGGCAAGAAATTTATTTGCATAGTTCTGCAAACTGCAGTGAACAGCCATGGACAAATTCTGTGTCTTATGGCTTGTAGCACGTGTTTCAGTAAGACAGCGCACTCGTTCATAGCAGCCGTTTAGCGCAAATTTCTGAACATAGAAGTATGTTCTCGGATAAGCACTTTTGGTCGCCCAAAGCTTCAGTGTCGTGCTAACTGTCGCCGCAAACGGATGTCCGCCTCGCGACACAGTTTAGTCTACTAGACTTTGCTGCTATTGTGACCTCCGTGTTAGGTGGTGGTGCTGGTACCTTCTGGCCAGAGAGAGAGACGAGCCAACGCTGCTATTGCACCTCTTTAGCTAAGGTAAATACTACTTTAGCTAAGTGTTACTACATGATTGTTTTGTCGGCATTGTTGCTGTTTAGTGCGTTTCTAGGTAACTTGCCCAAACACACCGTAATCTAACACGCACGCGACAACATCTGCTGCACTTCCCGCAGATATTTGGTAGAACAAGGAAAAACACCAAGAAATATCCGTACGGCCGTCGTCAGGCGATGGAAGGCCGCTCTCTTGCGAGAAGACGAGGGGCGACCTCAGTGTTCCCGTGGCGGAGTCGGACCGTCTCGCTGTTGAATCTCGTCGACTGTGTTAAATCTCCGGTTGAGGTGGAACACTCGTGCGCCGAGCCTCTCGACATTAGAGAACGCCTAGCGGTTACATCCCTACGGCACTTTGTTCTGACAAAAAGCGCATCTCTGGCGTCGACGAACAACACACCGTGACACTCAAGATGCTTTCTGCGACTGAGATGACGGACTGCGCAGACGCTAACCTCAAACAAGGCGTTGACGTGGAGGCAGCATACGGCCGGACTTTAACGGTACTCAAGGGACATGTCAGGACAATGGTAGAGACCTGCAAGTTAAGAAATATTAGAATAGACCTAAAAGAGGTAACTGGACCTGGATCTGTGGATATCAGGAGCCTCTGGGTATTACTGGAGGCGGCACAGAGGGAACAAGATGAGTTGCTAACGCGGCCTCCCGAAACCTCGGGCCCTTCGGTGATCTGCCTGCGCTGCATACCGGCGAACTCTGAAGCTGCTTGAATGTATCTGGAGTTGCGTATCTCGGCGACGATGGCGACTGAAGACTTTGCTAAACTAGCGGTCCTGTTCTGGCCTCCGGGCTTTCTTCGGCAGGTTCCCCAGTCTCCTGGGAGGATCACTTTCCTCAGGGAAGTGGGAGGCGTGTTGGCCGTCCCGGGGGCAAAAGCTGACTCAGAGATTCTTGTCAGCCTAGCTGGTCAATTCTCCTCTTTACTAAGGCTGCTTGAACAGCCCCAGGTACGGCGGCGGTGTTCCATACCACAGACACCTGGAACCCCCCTCGCGGAGTCTCCGGGCAACGGTGGCCACTCAAAGTACCTAGGGGTAACCCTAGTACGAGTCTAACTGGTCTACCACACATTAGACGGGTTATGCAAAGGGCGGTAAGAGTATCGGCCAACCTAGCCCGTACGCTACCCTGGGAGGGAGGCACGTCGGATTTCAAACGGCGCCTACCAGCTCCAACGGGGCGTGGCAACACGGGTTAGACGGGGATACCGGACAGTTTCCACGTTTCGTATTGTGTGTTCTCGCATGCCTTCTTCTATGGGACATGGTAGCGAGAAAGAGGAGTTAGCAGAGATTGAACGTGGAGATATCGTAGACTAAGGCTAGAGAGGCCACACTTGCAGCTTGGACCAGAGGCGTGGACCAACCCGCCTGCCGGAGACACGAGAAGTCCGTGGACACGCTCTATCATCACGGACTTGCGCAAGTTCTATACGGCACAGGAACCAATTACATGCTATACTGCCCAGGCGCTAAGCGGACATGGCCAGTTCCAGGTGTACATGATGAAGATCGGAAAAGCAATGACCGAGATATGCGTTCTTTGCGACGCCGGGGTGCCAGATGATGCATACGGTTGAGGCGTGAGCGGCGTTGTCTGCGTACCGGGATAGCTCACCGTTCACTCTGCCGGCATCTACGGCGCAGATGATCACCGCGCACATGGTCCATTCGACGACTAGCAGGAGCGCTGGGTTAAATACCTAGATGGGCCCATGCGCTAAATAATTCGGCTGAAGAAAAATCCCCGGGCGCAATTTGTCGCCCCAAGCCCCCTAATACAACCCAGTGGAACTTATCTGCTCACAACGCGCGTACTGACTAAGGATAGGGTTGAAGCAAAAGCTCCCCTCTCCTGGTTTCGGAGTCATGGCTCACAATTCCGAACCAGGTTCGCTCAGACTGGATCGAGTCATGTACTCTCTCCCCCTGCGTTAAGCCCCACACACCCCGCCATAATATATACACATAAGATACTGTAAATAAAACGCACTTAAAAAAAATATGGGCGGGTGTGCGTAAAGGCATTTTCTACCCAGATACAAATATTTAAATTATCTGGATTACTATGTATGCGGCGTTATTGAGCCTAATATATCTTGACATAATAACGAAGACTCGGTAATTGCGTCCATTCAACAGGCATTTGCAAATTTTGATATGTAGGTTTTGCGAGATGCCTGTAGGCTCTTCAGGCATTGATATAAAGCAGGTATTGCAGCAAGCGATTCATTCAAGAAATACATCCATTAGGAATCTCCCTAGTGGCACATTCGAATCTTGTGGGTTTTTTTGCTCTCTTTAACGCTCTGACTATCACATTCTAGACGCTCGTAATGGGCTAAGTTGCCTGTGGCACGACATCGTCTAGATGCATCTATCGTCATCGCGTTCTCGTACTGGATTTGAATAGGTTTTATCCAGCAGAGGTATGTAGCAGCAGAGCAATGTCAACCACGTCCAACAAATACAACCAGCATAGCCGGGGCTCGAACCTACGATTGTTTTGCCAACCATGGTTGCCATGGCAACGCCCATATTCGAACGATGCGTTAGCCGCCTAAGCCACCGCCGCTATATTTTATATTAGTGTGGTTTGCTAACAATGTTCGAGAATAGATCTGCTTAGCATAAGGTCGGCAATAGAAGCAGCATCCCGCTTTAACAAGTCAGGTTTATATACATCTGATTGTTTAGAGATGGCTCACTGCAATCCGTCACAAGTATTGGCGACTGGTAATTGTGATATTAGGTTACTAGTCTAACAACACACAAAGATCGGGATGTCTGTGTCTGTATATGTCATTTCCATTTAATTGCAATACTTTGCTTGGGCTGACTTGTACTTCATACTGTTTTGCAAAAAAGTGGGGTGACATTTATTTGTACACGGAAAAATATCCCTCCCGACCAGCCATGGTCAGATTCTTCCTGAAGTGTGTGTGGCCCCTAGGCATTACATTTTAGGTAATTTCCTTAGAGTGCAAAAGAAGAGTCTTAACTGCGTATCGTCGTACGGGACATTTCATGCTCTTTTGTTCCGTTAATAGTACCAGGTGAAACTTTTCGTTCTTTGTTCGAAAATGTTGCTCCTTTATATAGACCTTTTCATACCATCAAATCCTCGTGACAGCGTGGAATGACCTCGCGCAGAACGCAAGTGCGTCACCGAAGTGCGTCATCTATATTTTAATGTGTTCGCTCTTTTATACACTCCTCACATGTTCGGACACAAGGCATTGACATTCCGACGTCCGGGATGGAAACTACGATTGAGCACACCAGAAGCCATCGTAACGTCGGCAATGAAAGCAATGTCACGCTTTAACAAGTACTCGAAGCTTTGTCGAGCAAGATGCCTTAGTGGCAAAAGCCTTTGCCTTGCATTCGGGAGGCCTGGGTTCGAGACCCAGACCGGCCACTCCTAAATTGGTTTTCATGGTTCCCAATTGAAACAAGGTGAATGCCGGAGTGAATTAAAAATCGATCATGATCGAAAAAAAACGGGGAGCACAGATGTCTCAATAAAAAGAGATGGTGCATTACCATCCAACCCCCCCATTTTTTTTGTGCACCAGTTACCCAGGCCATGCCGCCACCGTTCTTTCTCAACAGGCTATTCAGTCGCGTTGGTGCGACTCAACAAATATGCCCAAAGAGCAAGCACCCTGTAACGCGTTAATAAGTAGGCTCATTCCTCATATAGACAAACGTTTGATTGTCTGTTTATATGCATGTATGCAAATGCCAAATTTGCCCGTATTCGTATAACAGCAATCAGAAAACATCATTTCAAGGATCGCAGCACTACTTCTATTCAATTTGCCTCATCAGCTTTCTCGATGGACTGTCATATGAGGAGCTGCAGAAACTTTGTTAGAGGATGCTTCTACGCACGTCGTCGATTTCGACGGTGGACTTCAATTTCCATTTTGTTGTTCTTTGATTTGATTGTGATCCACGTTATGGTTTACTGGCCGGCTCTGCCGTGCTTTCTGTTGTTTTCAGGACAGCAGGATAAGCGGAATAGGGCGCGTGCATTCAGCACGAGCATTCTTTCGATTGTGAATGCCGTATAGCATTTCATTTATTTTTATAGCAGCGTGTATCAACCTGCTAAAGTGAACTATATCGGAATGCTCACCCGAAGATACGTACGCCTCCAGATGTTAGATGTCTATGTTTTTATCGTGTGAGTGTACCAAAAAAGTGGGGTATTCATCTCGCTGGAAAGGGCACTCATGTTCCCGTTCTTTTTATAGATGCTATACGTGATTGCCGGTAGACGTCGCCGTTATATATTCACCGTTGGCCAAAGGCTCCCGAAGGCTAACGTAGAACGTGTTCTGCTGGGAGTATGTTCAAGGAGCAATGTAAGTCTCCCGACGGACATCCGATGCAATGCAATCTAGGCCTCCTCCTTTGATCTCAGTCCCCAAGCGTTGCATTGAAACTGAGTCACTCCGGCTCCGCTTGCGCACCCCTACCTCGTCCAAACATTCATCACCGTAGACAATCCAATCTTTAGTTGTCGTTGAGTGCCGACGTCATTACGGCTTCTGAGTGGTACGGAGAACAATGGACGGCACGGGAATCGGCCGACCGAAATTGCCAGCGCTTTGAACGTTCCTATAGCGCCCACATCTCAACAGCGGATCTACAAATATTAAATAGATGCAGGATCTTATATATATATATATATAATTTTATATATATATATATATATATATATATATCATCGTTAATTATACACCTGGCTCGCTTGTACCCAACACGACATTGCCAGTCGGTGAGGAATCAAAAATAAAAACAAACTCGGACGAAAAGGTGTCAAACGAGCGCATTAAAAAACATTTGCAAATTAAGTTTAACGTGCAAGCAGATCCGTCATCAAGAATTCTACATTACTTGAATTCATCGGTTGAAACTAAACTGAACCCTGCCTGCTCTCACACTTTATTTTAAATGACTTTCCTGGTATTTTTCAATTTAAGAGCATTTCCAAAACAGGACGAAAAACAATTTGTTTTTTTTACGATTAACCGTGCTAATAATAGCCACACAATGCCGCTTGTATGGCCGTTTGCAATTTCATGACGTCTACGACGACGACAAAACCTGCACAATGCCTTCGGCTACGGTGCATGACTTTTAGATATCTCAGGCGTGGCTGCGCGGACCAAACGGGTCCCTTGGCAAACCCTGATGTAATCAACTTTTGGTAAGCCGATCTTTGCAATATGGTTTCCATTCGAACAACCTAACAGAGCTGCTTGGATTTGCATATAGTTCGTGATCGCATTCTACAGTTGGCACGGCCCAGGCGGTTGCAGCGTACTTTGTACACACAGAATTCTCAAAAGTTAACCTGGTCTAAAATATAACAATAAATGTTTCTTTGTTATTATGGCCCACATTTCGCCTCATAAATAACGGCGTGAGCACACTTTCAAAACGTGCTTTGGTATCAAGGTACATTAAGTAGATTAGGCCTGCCGTAGATCTGCAAGTAGATTAGTATCTAATGCGCCAAGTGACCACGATGGGCTCCTGTTCAAAGTAGTTCCGACTTCTGCTGAGTAGAGATTGTCATGTGTGGGTATTTCATGAATGTGTAAGTAAGCCCCAACAGCTGATACCGCGTTAATAAGTTAAAAGGATTTCCTGGAGTAAGCACAATGATTAGTCTCAATCTTTGTAATTTAAAACTACCGAGTAAACCATCGATAGTACTTAGACCTTTACGAAGACGGTTGTGTCGCCCGCAAGAGTCTGGGTGGTTACGTTTGTATGTTACCCCCATTTTGTAAGTCGGTGAACTTTATTAAGAAACGAACAGAATACAGAACAGTCTATTTTTCACCCGTGTATTGGGGTTCATCGGAAATTAAACGTGCTCAGTGCAACAAATTTAATAAATTTGTGTCTCTCTCTTTCTCCCTATATATATATATATATATATATATATATACATATACCAAAAAACGTATTCCTAAGGCAAGAAACTGGCTCGACTGCTCTAGGCAAGCTAGCATTTCACACAACGCAGGTTATTGCTAGCTATATGTTCCCAATTACTGTCTCTATCGGATGTGTACTTATATATACATGTTAACCTTTTATATAAGGGGCGCGCGATATCTGGTGTTTTCACAGCAGTTCTTGTGGCAGCATGGTCGCTGTCTCAAAGGTATGGTTTATCGTCTATTCTCACTATGCATATAGTAAGTCTACGCATATAAAACAGGATACTGGGAAAGCCGGGAGTGGAAGTTTTTTTTACAGGAGACAGAGGAACATCCGCACAAGTGGCTAAATTATATAAGAAAACAGCCCAATGGAGACTGAGCGACTGATTAAACACTTTACTAGTATGCTACGGGGAGCCGTCATCACCCGAAAGAAATAATAACATACAATAGGCCTTGGGACAAAGATACAGAGGTTGCAAGGCAATGAGTAGTTCGTGAAATCACAATCGAATACGTTGTCAGGGAAATTGAAAGGGCGCCTAGAGGCAAAGCGGCCGGAAACGATATGATAAGAAACGAACACTTAAAGCAAACGTTGGCACTGGCACCATGCTGGAAAACTCTATTCGACGAATGCCTTAAGTCCGGGAAAATGCCTAAAGCGTAGAAGGAGGATACCCTTATTGTTATACCTAAAGAGAAGGGCATAAAAACAGAGCCGGAGGCTTGGAGGGAAATAACACTTAAGTGTTGCCCCCATATGATATTCTCGGGGATAATATCAGATAGACTCGAGTAGTTTCTCGAAACCAGAAACGCAATACCAGAAGAACAACATAGGTTTAGAAGATCAAAGCATACCCCATACGGCCTTGCGTAAATTGCCGTATTTGACTTAGCGCCGAGAAACAGAATAATGGAAAAGTTAGCCTTAAAAGGAATTCCGAATCTGCTGTTAAAATTTTTGGGGGCCATTCTTAGGGAGAGTGCATATGCATCGAAAACGGTATAGGGATTGTGGGAGGAGTAAAGTAAACTACAGGCGTGGCCCAAGACAATGGACTTAATCCGTTGCTTTTTTTGGTACTATTAAAAGGGATATCTGACTGGGCGAGGCAGGCGTCGACTCGAGAGTGGGCAACTTTAATGCACGCAGATGATATTGCGATTTATGGTAGGAGTCTATTTAGGGTTAAACAGAAACTAGAAAAAATATTTGATTAAATGGACGAGATAGGGCTTAGCAGTAACGGGCAAAGGACAGTAGCAGTTAAGTTTCGACGAGGGGGTCGATTGGCGAAAATGACGTTCTTCGAGCCAGGGACAATGTAGTACATTTTGCAGATAAATTCACTTATCTGGGAGTTACTGTAACGTCAAATAGTAGCAGTTTTGGAAAACATATGCAGCAGAGTGAAAAACAATTCGAGCGGCAGCAACAATTAAGAACCCGCAAATGTTGTCAATACATACCGCGCCCGCCCTTGTCAAGATTAGAGTAGAACCAATAGTAACATTCGGTATATCACTTATATGGGAAAAATTAAGAGAAGCGGATTTAGAGTTACTGGATAGAGCCAGATTTTTCTTTATGTGACAGGTTTTGGGGTTAGCCAATTTATGTAGGACTAGAATAGTTCATATCTTAGAGGGGATTTTTAATGACATAGGAACTACAACTTCTACGGGGTTTACCTAGGACGAGAGCGTTTGCTGCCTATATAATGAAGTGAACGGAAAAACTAAAGGAAATCGATTTAGAAATAAATACGCGGTAGCGATGACAAGCGCGGCCTGGTGAGCAGCCGGATATAAGAGTAGGCATTTAACTACGGCGTTTGCAGCTCACGGGTTTTATCACGTGCTATACAGCATGGAAGAATTCCACCATCCACAGGAGTGTAGTATCTTTCGCACTGACCAGCGCACGAGGTGCTCTGGCCAGTGCGAAAGATACCACGCCTTAGCATGTCCAGCAGTTTAGTCAATAGCTGAACTAGCAAGATCAGAAAAGGCCCAATGACGTAAAGGAAGCACTAATTGTGTCTGATGAATGTGTTTATAATTTTATCAAATAATAATAATAATAATATAAAACGGAATTTTTAAACTAAAACAAATCTTTCTCATTCTATAATGAGTAAAAATATTTTATTCAAAATAACGGCCCTCGCTAGCTGTACGCTCTGCCCATCATCTTTCGGGAAACTTGTGAATTCCTCGCCAAAAAATGCGTATCTTTAAAGACAAAATAATCATCTACACATTTTGGAACGTTTTCGGCAAATGTCTGCGTAACCTGAGCGTGATTTAGCGATACGAAGAGGTGGTAATCGGATGGAGTCAAGGCCGGCAAATTAGCATGGTGGGCAAGGATTTCTCGCTGAAAATCTCTAAAGTATATATGAGTGGATGGAAAACCATTTAGAGGATCCGCGACTATGCTGCTACAAAGAACTGCTGTAAAAATTCTAGTTATCTCAACAAGTCCGCTTATGATGCTGATGCTCTAAAAAACCCTGATATAAAAGGGTAACATGTGTTTTTAAGTATACATTCAATAGAGAAAGTAGTAGCTAAAAGCCTATGGCCAGCAATGGCTTGCGTCGTGTGGAATGTTAGTATGTCTCCTGGGTAGTCGAGCCAGCCTTTTGCATTAGAAGTACGTTTCTTGAACGCCGAATGTTTACCTGGAGGAGCAGAGTCTCTGCGGGCCAGTCTGGGGCCTTGTACATAACTATTGATTGACAACCTCTGGCGAAAATTCAGCGATAGAATAACCCTCTCGCGGCCCGATACGTATTGGATATCAGTCGAACCACGCGGTTGATGGAATTGAAGGCATCGTAAACAAGAGAATATGTAGTGTGATGTTAAGACTTTAGTGTGTGTGAGTGAACACCTAGGTAGCAAGTCATGTTTACTAATCAGAATTCTTGCCCTTTCGAGACGACACGAACACATCTTGTAGCCAATAAGAAAGACACTTTTGCCTGTATAGCCAGAAATATCGCGTTCCGCATCTATACAACAAAGCTAGACTTCATTGAAGGCGTGCGCTTCCGCCAAGTCCGCTGTCCTAGCTTGGATTGTGACCACCAAATTATGGGAGAAATTACGAACGTAACACGTCCTAGTGTTCTTATTCAAAACTCTGGGTCAAGTCCGTTGAACATCCGTACATGTTTTGTTGATGTTTAATGAGAAGTCCTCAGTTGTGTTCCTTAACACACACATATGTGTGTCGCACGTCACAATTGTGTGGGGATTTTTACGTAAAAACGTCTACAGCCATTAACGTATTCACACGCAGTGCGTGGCGATAACGTTATACGTTGTAGGCAGGTAGTTGTATTAAAATGGCCCCTTTATTGGCCGTCTAGTTTAGTGGCGAAATGTCGGATCAAGGTTTCTCTAGCATGACCCGAGGTCTCGTTGCATATTGGCGGGTGGGTCGACTCCTTTTGACGGATTGAATAAAATTAGGGCCATCGGCTTCGCTGGGACCTTTCCTCACCAGAAAGTCTGTCTCCTCAAAAAGCTCTCATTTGGAGCGCCCGTTGTTGTCATCTTGTGATGGACAGTATGGTTTGAACGGATGGCACTTTCAAAACACTTCAACACACGGAGCCAACGGACGGCGACCGCATAGCTGTACAATGAACGTCTGAGTAGTGGCTTTTTATAAGAGCTGGCATAATAAATAGCGACTATATATATCAATATATATATATATATATATATATATATATATATATATATATATATATATGTGTGTATACTCAAAACACATCTAGTTGAGTATGACCCCGGTTGGTCATAACCCATGAAGAAGACGGCTGAATGTATGCCACAACTCGAATGTTTGCAGGAAGTAGATCGTGTTTACTATTTGACCGTACCCTCCGTCTGTTCTCCTGGGAGTGCTGGTGGTCCGAACTCGTCGAGAACGCCGACGCCACTGATCGCTTTGACGTTTCCTATTCTCCGCGCCGGTCGGGCCATGTCTGACGGAGATAGAAAGGCAGGCCTCGAGTGCCGCCAGCATGGTTCATTGGAGACGCGTCTGTGACCACTCGTACTTGATGGCGTCTGTACTCGGCTCACACTGGACATCAGCCGCAAACAGCAACAACGCGTGGCTAGAAAAGACGGACTCGTTTACATTCGCTAGCCTCGCAGCAACGGCAGGAGCAGCAAGCGGAACGCCAAGATAAACAAATACTTATAAGGAAGGTATGTTACATTTTAATTTATTTATTTATTTAAAACGCATTCTGATATATATATATATATATATACATTTTAATGTTTACTTCTCGATATTCTAGATATCTGCAAAGTTCCCACGCTTGTTTGCACGGCCTCAGCCGCAATTGAATAGCTGTACGAAAGTCGTCTTTTAGAATCGCTTTTAACATGCGTGCTACACCCTACTGAATGTCTAAAACCAAGTCGAAAGCACAAACTTTTAAATTGCAATTTGATTTTAAGTATATCAAGCAGTATTTTTGGAAAATAAGACTGCTCCGGAGCAGTCACATTTGTTTGCCAAGAAATGTTTCACAAGATGCAGGATCATAGTCCAATTTGTATAGAGGTATTTAGCGTGATTACATATGATATAGTAGTGGGTGTTCAGTCTTATATATGGCACAAACACTCATCTTACGAAAGCATAACACGGTCTGCGTCAAACTCTTATCTGAACTGTTGCTGTCGTTGAGCGCTAGATCCTGAAGCTTTGTAGATGTACTGCGCGTGTATCTTTTTAAGTCTTATATAAAATGACTTTACACACGTCAACTTTAGTGGAAAACGCTAAAAATCGTCGAGCTTTTGGAGCTGCCTCCAGACTACCTAGTTAAACACATACACGAAGCTTACCGCCTCGAAATCACAAGAGAGCATTTTCACAAGAGAGTTATACTATGGGCAGGTGGATTTTTGTCCAGCTCAATTCGGTTCCCCCTTAGTCATCATGACGGCACAAACCTACACAGTAATTTTCTTTCAGCTCTTTTTGTCTTCTAGCGTTTAACTGCCCATTAGTATTATCTCGAAACACCGCCTTGGTTGTATCCCGTCTTACCGGCTTTCTTTCACAAAGCATACGCAATAGCCGAGCAAGAGATCACTCTTGGCTGTGTCAGATGTTCGCATCTAAAAGCGAAGCTCTTTGAAGATACGGAATTTTGCATGTATAAAACCTTAGGCAAATGTTAGAGAGGGAGGTGGTGTTTAAATGACTGACTCAAATAACATCGCATGTATGAATATCATTTATTACATGGCCTTAAAAGTTTGACACAATTATATATATATATATATATATATATCAATCTCCGAACACTATATATGGGCGATCTCATAAAGTAATTATCGTTTTATTTGCATTTTCGATCATAAGTGTTCTGTGCCCTATCAACACTTGAAAAAGCCGCAACAAAAATATGATCATGCCGCCGTACGTGAGACGCTTACGTGCCAGACGAAGCGTTTGCCGTGTGCCGTGATAAATATATGGTAGCTTCATCAGATCGTAACTCATTGCTTCTGCTCGGACCTTTGGGCTCGAGTATAGCTAGTATTCCTGCTCTTTCCAGCGCCCTTCTCACAATTCGATTGAGCTTCGCGTGTCTTGTGAGTCTGTCGTATCTTTTTTAGATAGTTTCACGCCGTCAAAGTCCACCAGTCCATCACACCACGCATGCATGGAAATGGCTCACAGACAAAAGCGCCTGTTCTAATAACCGACTCCATGAGAAGGGTGTTAGAATCCAGCATGGTGTCAAGCTGACAGGAGGACAGGGCTTGAGAGCCATCTCCCCCTAAAGGAATGCTAAAGCACGGTACGTTGCCTTATTGACGTAAGGTCATCTATGTTGATTCATGTGCTCTTTCAGAGGGCCGGGGTGAAGTTGGCTTCTAATTATCGCATGTGCCAACGTGGTTGTTTTCTTTAATTTGGTGTTTGCATTTTCATTAACCAATGACAACAACAAACAAAAAAGAAGGAAATTGATTCTATGATGCAGCATAGCATGCTGCGGCAACATCCGTGGCTCTTCTTATACCAAGGCCCATTATGAGGCTTACAACATGCTGTTAAATCTTGGTGAACCAACCAAGACTGTGCCTTTGTAGACAAAGGGCCGGCTGAAGGTAGATTGTCAAATGTGGGCGGATTCTAATAAAGTTTTCTCGTTTTGCACGAAGAACCGGTTAATATTTGAGGGAAACGCACGGAAAGCATCACGGGCGACCCGGTGCAATGTTTCTGAGGCAGATGATGTTATTGGCTAAAGATTGTTTAGAGAGGGAACGCGGCAGCTTCTATTATAGATGCCACGGGCTGACACCAAATTAATTGATTAATCTGAAAACGTGTATTGTAAAACTTGAGCACTAATAAAATAAGGATTGTGATGATAAAACATAGCAATATTAATAATAATAAAATTATTATATCATTATATATGCTCGCCGTCTACGGAGTCCAGGTCCGACATTTACACGTTACAGATACGCCTGGCAGTTATCGGAAAATATAATTAAATTTAGGCAAATACGCATTACGACTCGCATCTAGTGCAAAGTGCGTTTCCGGCACCAACTAACGTCTGATGCGTGGTGAGGAGGGCTATGCTACAAGCAACCGAAATACAACGCATATGTATCTTACTTAATATAGAGTAAAACACTTTTTTCATATTCATTCGAATAACTTACGGAGTCAACGGTACGCTATCTCTCACGACTCCTGCAATGCTGAGTGATTTGACCATTGTCAACACAGTCGCCTTTATTTATTAAAGGTAGTGTTAGCCATGTTATGTTGATATCCTTTATCTACGATTCCGCCACGTTGTCAATAAATTTGTAGTTCGTACGGTTCTAGAGGGCGCACTCAGTTCCCACGTGGTCTGTACTCGCCTCGCTTTGCAAAGGTTTTTTGCCCGGTATTTAACCCTGATTTTGCTACTCATAGTAAAGGGAATGAAGTAGCTCTTTCATTTTTGCCGATAAAATTCTCTCCAACCTGACGCTGATTAGGTGAACTCCTAATAAGATCACAAAAGCTTCCCTCCCATTGCATACAAAGCACAACGTGTGCGTTGGATAGCATACAACCGGCAAGCGTGTGACCTTCCGCGGGTTACAGACCGCATTAGCATGGGTAAGGCAAAAAAAACTGAAAAGCGCTTAACGCGCGTAAAAAGGAAAACAAATTCAGACAAAACTACTAAATTAAAATCCGGAATATCCGCTGGTCAATAATTGGCATTACTGTCGACCTTTCATTCCTGCCATGTTACAATTCCATAAAGCCATCTAAAGATGACTTTACGCCATATCATCATCACCACATCATATATATATATATATATATATATATATATATATATACAATACTAAACGTAAATAGCTGTATTTCTATAGTTAGTCTATAACTAGCATTTTGTTCGCTCTGATTCACTAAATAAATTCAATTTAATATTACTTTTTAGAGAAATGAAGAGTCTCCTCTAACAGGAAATCCGCCACGAAAAAGGATTTGTGCAGATTCATCTATAGTGGAACGATTTCTCAGTGAGGTTAAGAGACAGCTTGGCTGACGCCGAAAGGGCCAAAGGGGACGAGGACCTCGTGAGGTTTGCAGGTCGTCTCTTGCCAGACACATTGCATGCGCTGAAGAATTAATGGTTAAAACGACACCAGTCGGCCTACCTTTAAGCCGGGCAAATACAATGCTGGCCGGCTCAACCCTGGCAGTCTAAGCAACGAGTTGCCCCATCGATTCGATAGCTCAGCTACATCCCATGAGAATAATGCAGGTTTGTTTCGGCTAGAGTTAACGCTGCACGTAATCCTATACCAAGACGGCACGGCACGTTCAAGCCAAGAAAAAGCAGAAGCCGATGCGTCGGAATATGTGGGGGGAAATACTGCATACACTGCGCTTGATATGCTCTGAGAACCCATTCGGATGCGCCTCTGCTGAGTGGAGCTCGAAAAGAAAAAACTCGAGATGTTGCACACAAACAAACATATCGAAGTTTGTACTATGGAAGGGAAAGGCGGCAAGCCGAAGATGAATCAATTAAATACGAAATGATAACCCTCATTAACACTGATAGGCGCTCGAACCTGAAAATGTTAAATGGCTAAGAGACCCAACTCTATATCTGTTACAGCAACGCATTGGTAGAAGCCCTCGGGCGTCCTGGCATATCCTATGATGGCAACTCGCTTTTCGAGAGGGGCTAGTATGAGACAACACCATGGCCGACTCTCTAATATTTTCCATTTTCAGCCACGACGCATTTTGCTCCGAAAGAACCCGGTAGCTTTGCCGGTAAGAACAAAATACAAAATTCTGATTTAGCTGTCAGAAAACGATGCCCGGGCGTATTGAATGGGCAAATATTGTACAAGATATACAACCGGTGACCGGCGCGACGGTATACCGGTTCCAACGGTTTACCGTTTCGTTTGCAGAATTGGCAGCTGTTTGCAATGGAGGACAAAAATACGCATTTTCGACACATTATGTTGTTCTCCTACCGTGAAGGCATAAGTGCAGCGCAAACAACCTGGAGGATATGTGCAGTCTACGGCGAAAACGCAGTACACAAATCCACAGTCGAAAAGCGATTCGCTCGTTTCAAAGCTGGAAACTTCAATCTCGAAGATGAACCGAGGTCAGGACGACCCAATGTTGTGGAGACCGACAAAGTCATAAGCCTGGTTACTTCGAACCCAGGTTTGACCATAAAAGAAATTGAAGATGTAACAGGAGTCTCCCACGGAACCGTTTGGAATCGCCTCCATGATGCAGGTTTCTCGTGCAAGCGGAATATCTGGCTACCACACAACCTCAATGATAGGCAACTTGAAGAGCGAGTCGATACCTGTCACGCATTCCTCCAGAAGAACTCGAATGAGCCAGTTCTGAGGAGATTGATATCCGGCGATAAAAAATGGATACTCTACAGAAACGTAACACAGAAAAGAAGTTGGGTCCCCAGAGGTTCTCAGGCCGCAGCTATCCCTAAACCCGAAATTCATCAGAAGAAGGTTATGCTGTGCTGCTGGTGGGACTGTAAGGGCGTCGTGTATTTTGAGCTGCTTCCAATGGGTCAGACGATCAACTCCGTCGTCTACTGCAGACAACTCGAAGATTTGAAGGCTGCAGTAGCAACGAAGCGCCCGGAATTGTCAAACAGGTGGGGCGTCACTTTTCAACATGATAAGGCGACACCACACAAAAGTTTGGCCACCCGGCAAAAATTGGCGGAGTTTGACTGGGATGTGCTGCCGCACCCAGCTTATAGTCCCGACCTCGCACCATCTGATTATCACTTGTTCAGGTCTCTCCAGAACTCCCTTGATGGCACAACATTTGAATCTTTGGAGGCTATAAAAAATCATCTTACTCAGTCTTTCGACGAGAAGGACAAGACGTTTTGGGAGAAAGGAATCATGGATCTACCGAGGCGATAGGCGAAGGTTATCGAACAAAACGGTCAATATATCATTGAATAAAAATACTGTTGTCTGCATAAATAAGGCTCTTTAAAATTGGGTAAAAAAGCCGACGAACTTTTTGACTTACCTAATATATGTATATATATATATATATATATATATATGTTTCATCGAAAAAGCGATTTGCTTTAAAATGATTTTCAATTTTTGTCGTGCACTATATATATATACATATATACAGGGTGCTCGGAATAAGTATCGAAAGCAATATAGGACATAGGTTTTGAAGAGCTCGTTAAAGCAAATATTTGTTTCCTTCGCCTTTAACTCGCCCTCATTGTGCCTATTAAGCCAAGGCAGCAGGCGTCCCAGACTCCCAGGTTGCTAAAGCCCAGGGCATTAACCGTTCGGCCCAAGTTCCATGTGCAGCACACTTCCCCCGTACAATCATAGTAGCCTTAACAGCCCTCGAATGGGCCACGACAAAATGACAATATGAAATCGTTGCCATTCAATCGATATCGTATGCCTTGTCTCCCATGCCAACAAAAGTGACCTCGGGAAAGTTACTATTGGGAGCTTGTATCGTCTAACCAACTTTCAAGTGGGCGCGTGAAGGTCCCCACAGCGCGCGGAAGTTGCGCACCAGCGGACCGACGCCGGAAATAGAGTCATAGTAACTCCCGAAAAAATCATAGTTACTCCCGTTTTGGAGTGAGATTAGTTAGTTAAATTACTAAAATCTGTAACACTGGTGTGGTTTTTTTAAGGGACTAACTAAAAAAAGCTAGAAGAACTGCAGCATGGTCACTTAGAAGATAATTCGCAAACATTAAAGTTCAATTTACGCCTTCAAGAGTTATGATTACAAGGTATCTAAGGCCTAAATTGAACTTCATTGTTTGCGAATTATCTTCTAAGTGACTATGCTGCAGTTCGTCTAACTGTTTTTTTCAGTTCGTTTTTCGAAAAAAAGCTAGGAGAACTGCAGCATAGTCACTTAGAAGATAATTCGCAAACATTATAGTTCAATTTACGCCTTCAATACCTTGTAATCATAACTCTACGACCATTCACAGCGCTCAACAGTAATACAATCAGGCAAATGCGCATTCCATGGCGATCACTTTGGTACCAAATAAACGGTGAGCCGAGTGGTTGCAGAGTAATTAAGGTGTTCAGGCGGGTAGGTCGAGATTAAGCGCATGCGTAAATGACCTAGGGTAACTTATCTGATGGAGTAAGTCATTTACGCGTGCACTCAATCTCGTCATGCCCGCTGGAATACTTTAATTACTTCACAAGCAGAATTGGTTGTCTTGCAATCACACAATCTGTGCTCCTTTGTCATGCAACAACACCAGCGTCGACTTTCGTAATTTAACTCTTACTACAAAACGAGACTTTTTAGAGACCATGTTCCATTTGAAACAACATTTGCTTAAACAAACTTACGATTCTCTATATCCGTTTGGAAAAAATCTAGACACCCTGTACATATAATAAAACATGATTATATTAATCACGTAATGAGGTCAGAATATTATTTGGCTCAAGAAGATTTACAACAGCAGGAACAAGTATATAATACAAGCACTTTATTAGAGTAAAGAGGAATATTAGATGAAATGTGCCTGGTCACGACCATGCATCTATAAAAGTAGTGTACGCAGATAGTATTGTACGCAGTGATTTTACCAAGTTTTACGACTGACGGAACTTAAAAACGAAGAAGAACACGTGTTTTTCTAGAAGTCCAGCTTGTAAAATAATACATATGTAAAATGAAGATGCAGGTGCAAGCCAAGGATTTATTGCTGAGTCGTATTAGTCCGTGTAGTAAAGTAGCTCGGCGGCCCGAACACAGTGAAAACTGTGTTTCTTTGAAGAGCTCTTTAAAAAGAAAAAAATAAAAGAAACACGTTAAATTAAGTTGAGTTTCGGGAGCTAAGGAATCTACGGGAAATTCGTGGAAACAAATGCACTATGCCTATAAAATATTTAGAAGGTGTTACGATGCATTTTGTCCATTGAAAATTCGTTTTTTTGGAAGGTCTTGGAAATGCATAAAGCACAAGCGCTATTGGGAGCTAGCAGCAGCTAGTTTGGGACTCGCACCCACTAAAACCGATATCCTCCCCATCCCCCAAGGCCCGGGATTGCATTGGCACTACTTCGACAATCCTGAGAGGGGAGTCTCGTGTTCTAGCGCTCTATGCGTCTAGCCAATGCTTGCCCGCCCTGGGGAGATGCGTTGAAAATCTAACACACTAGTATTGGACTAGTGTGTTAGAAGGAGAACTTAACACACTCGGACAGTGATACGTCTGTACATAGGGCAACCAATAAGGTATAAACAAAATAGACCCGTTGCGCGGCTGACGTACTTTTGATGCTCTACAAGTACGGTCAATTTTGTTTGTTATTCATGATGTAACACAATTGATAAGTATTTTAATTAAACAGATTATCATTTTAACTGGGACAGAATTGTTATAAAACACGCTCGTTTTTTATTACTCGCGAGTATAATCTTACGGTGAGAAGGCTTGCCGATTTGGAGAGGTGATCAAATCAGGTGCCAGAGATCAGGATGCCGCGTCTCACAGGAAGATCGATGCCCGAAAGAATAAGTGTCCAACTAGTACCCTGTCGCATGTTAGCGTATCTATGTTGCTCTCTCCCAATAAGAACATACTAATAACCAAATTAAATCCAACAAAACTATGTCTAAAATGGCAGGCTCTCGCAAGTAATATTTAGTAGAATTTGTACTGACCGGAAGGCTGCGCTTTGCACACTGGATGAATACTTCTCGTAGACTAAGCTCACTCTTGATGTGTTAAAAATAAAGGCGCTCACAGTTGATGTATTAAAAATAAAATGTCGGTCTGTATCACCTTAACGACTAAGTTGCATCTGTGTCACTTTCTTAGCCCCAGTGAGAATACTTATAAACCAATTTTACTGGGGCATATATTTACTATGGTTATAGTACATTACACAATTAAATATGATGCATTTTAATAAATAAATGTTTCACTATTTTATCTATTATCCTTATCTCAGGTGTGTCATATATTTACTATGCTCATAGTTACACAATTAAATATGGTGCATTTTATCAATAAAATTTTGCAGACTAAATCGCAGGCTCGCACACTACGCTGGAAACAATTATTGGGGCACAAGTCTATTATGGTAGGTGAAATACCACGTTTGGGCGGATGGTTGCGGCTCATCAACACCGGAAAGAAGTTCAAAGCCCAATTATTAAAAAATGTGTATACAAATATTTAATAATGTATTTATACATACTTAAACACATCTGTTGTTATACTATATATCCTACTATAAATACACAGTCGAGTTAAGCAACTATATATATATATATATATATATATATATATATATATATATGTTCAGGTTGCCCGGATAATCCCGTCTTAAACTCTGGGGTATGGTCAAGCTCGGCGAGAAAATCATTTTTGCCAATGGAAAGGGGAGCGGAAATGTTTCGTATAGAAGTGAGTTTTGTAAGCTGTGAGTTTAGGTAGGCTGTTCGACATTAGGCGATGTTTAGATATACGCCACTCGGCCGATTGTCTCTTCATTGACTAATCTTATGTACCCAGGTGTTTCATCACCTGTGATGATGTGCAACAAAGAACTCAGATTCATATTGGCCACGAAGTTTTTGGACGCCTGCATGTGCTGATTTTTGGCTCGTGTTTCAAATAGTGCAGAACAAACTTTGCACACATCTTCCACAAATGTAAATCGTTATGCAGGACATTGTGAACTGTACTTCTTTGCATAATTCCTTTACACAATTTCGTACGTCTCACCCGCTATGTTACCTGCCTTTTAAAACCTTGGAACCGCCACGTTGCACCATTTTGTTATATATGATAATGTGTAAAAACAGGCCTGCATAGATCACACCCCAATTTAAACGGACGACAGCCTAGTAGTACAAACATGTGGATAGTAGAAGAAGTTTTAATTTACGTTTTTCTACATTTATCCAAGAGATGGCACTATTTTTCTATTTATTTGTTTTTTTTTGAAAATTTGATTTCGGATCTCAACGGATTAAGCGGACTGTATATATATATATATATATATATATATATATATATATATATATATATATAAATATATATGTATATATGTGAACAGAACGTGAGTTTGATAGCGTTCGTGCTGAGTACAATTTGACAGAGTTGTATTAAATGTCTTTATCGTAGACTCCCGCTAAGAGCCACATGTGCAATGCTTGCCAAACGTAAGTAATCCTGTAACCGTTTTGAATAGCCCTTTTCTCTTCTGCGTAGTGTTTTCACTCAAACGAACACCGAAACCGAATGATTATGATTTTTATTTCGTTTTGGACGTGCTGCAGGACGTGTATAGGTGATTGCGAAACGGGACGTCCATTAAGCCCTCCAGAGGTTATGTACTCATGTACACGCGAGTGTGATAAGTAGGAGCAATGTGTATTAAAGACTAAATACATAAATAAATTCGTAATACATTCAGTTTAGCAATACGTGCCGGTTGTGGAATTTTGTAGATGCACTATATATATATATATACATCACATATGCATCACAAAAATCGACACCCGAATGATGTTTGGGAACTGTATGTACTTTGATGCACGCATTCCGCTCACTTGGCAGGGGTCAATCCCTATGCTATTTAGGTATGAGAAAACAAACAAACTCTACTGGGGTATGTTTGCTTTTGACGTTGTGCTGTCTCGTACGACGGCCTTGGCCTACGTGGAGAGCGTGACAGAATCTTAGATGGACGACTTCAACTTAATTTGGAACACATTGCGAAAACTTTTGTGGACACTACAGAGTTATGTGACATCTACATCGGAATTCCAAGAACTTTTACGTCGCCAACAAATAGAAACGTTCAACGTTCCAGTCACGTTTTGACACTTCGTGATGTCTCGACGTACCATCGCAGCGTACGTGCAGCATCGAATCGACGAGTGTCGCGACACCACTTTCGGGCTAGATACACTGGTACGCTCTAAGAACCTCGCCGATGCATATATACACATATATATATAAAAATTACGTTAAATTATTATTTTTTTGAACGAGTTCTAAAACCCTTAAAATACGTGCTATACACACGCACGCACATATATATATATATATATATATATATATATATATATATATATATGTATTTTAAGGGTTTTAGAACTTGTTCAAACAATGTTTTTTTTTAAAAACGGGCTTTTTCCTATTATGGGCGGAATGGCTTTGAAGTGAGAGTCAAAATACTATAAGCTATCTATACTGATAGGGATGGTGGGACATCAGCTCACAAAAGGCGCCATCGTGTGTGAACGAGTTGTTTCGGTAGAAAAACAAACATACCGTCGTTCGGCTTATGTATGGCCTCTATTTAAACTATTATCCATCACTTTCGGGCGTGAAATCGCCTCAAATATTCTCTGTATAACTATTTGCCTTCTTGTATGTAGCAGGAGGATTAAGCTTCTAAACAAAGTAGAACTGTGCCAAACACGATGGTATGTCTGTTTTTTTAACCGACCAACTTGTTCATCTACAGTGGCATCTAGTGTGAAGTGATGTCCGGCCAATTGCATTAGCATAACATATTATTGTAATTATACTCTCACTTCAAAATATTTAACACCGCCCTCAGCACATTGTAAAAAAATATTCTCTGAATAAGCTCTACTACCTCTTAAAATCAAACGTACATAATTTACGAGCACCGGTGTGTTAAGACGTAGAACGTGTAATTTGCTTACAAATAATTGGTTGATATCCGATATTACATCTTTTACGAAAAACAAAAGCAATAGAGTTTTGCCGTAGGGGTCGATTGACACCACAGACAAAATTGTCTGTGGAGATAAAGGATTGGAGTTTGGAAACTACTTCCCATATTTAGGCCGTAAGGTCTATTATATAGACACGGCCCTCACACAGCTTATTGGTGACAGGTGCCGGGCTACAATATTTTCCATGTATTTGGAGGTTAGGGACGTTACACGTCTACTACTGCGTGCTGCTGTGCGACTTTTGAAGCTAAAAATTGTACCATTGCTGAGTTACAGCCTCGGTAGAGTGTGGACACATGTTTCGGCGGCAAACCTTGTTCAGCTGGAGAGATGTGTTACCTAATATAGGAAACGTTCTCTGTCCTTCTCAGCAGTAAGGAACCGCTTCATATACTTGCTCGCAGGCTGTGGTCCGGCAGTATGATAAATCAGAGTCGGGCAGAAACATTTCCGGCACGCTGTACGGGACTGGCAGGAAAAGGTCGCCAAAGCCTCGTTCGAAATTAAACACCTTGACATCTTTAGTTGTCGGTACCTTTGGGAGGGACCCTCTGTACTAGCCGCCACGTGTGCACCGGATGTATATAGTGCATTGCATAGCTTTCACTACCTTGTGTGCTAAAATTCAGCTTTTCATCAGCCATGTGACCAGTGCCGATGTCGGTTTGGCCCGCTGGCTTAACGCTAAATGTCACGCATTGAGCTATCAGACGTCTCAGCACCACCTCTCAACTCCCTGCCGTCGTGGGACGGACGCTAGCCTCGCATAACGCCGTTATTCGATGTGTATATAACTGACAACACATTTATATATATATATATATATATATATATATATATATATATATATATATATATATATATATATATATATATGTATATATATACACATATATATACATATAATATAGTGTCTAGCAATTTTGAGTGCAAGCGCAGAGAAGTTAGAGAGGAAGTATGCGTACTACATACCATATTTACATTACACATACATGGAACATACCATATTTACATTTAACGACAATTACTTCATAAAACATCAGCTGGTGGCAGCCTGAAGTTTCAGAAAAGACACCCAGCGTGCACACTACGGTCAGAAAACGAGCGTTGGGAAAAAGAAGCTGGGAACTCAGGACTCAGAATAGCTGCTGAGTCCTGCTCGCCTTCGAAGTAAAGCAACAACTATGATGTTAAATAAATAAATTATTTTTACCATATAAGCCTTATGTATTTGAGGTAAAACAATCAAGTCAGGTGCTGCGCTTTCTACCGAGAGACAAATGCGGGCCAGGCCAAGTGTACTACGAGCATTAAATGCAACCTGGGGCGTTCTTGGCTTCGTGATTTTTGCTGGCTTTGTGATTTCTTCGACGAAATTATGAAAAGAGAACAAATGCCAGGGGCCTGGCATATCGCCAGGCTTTTTCTTATACTGGGACGACCTTCACTGCGCATATCGTCACGTCTAGTGGGTACAGCTCTAGTCCCTCTTTATGGAGAGTTGGGCGTTGTTCGGCGACTGTCCATCCCAACAACAGTGGCGCTCTTCCACCTCAAAATTGTTTCATGGTCTGACGTGGTATGTGGAGATCTCACTCAAGTAGACTTTGGCCTCGCGCCGCGTTGTCTCGGAATGGGAAAATATGGTTAAGCAAACTCGATAGAGGCTCAAGACGTAGAAAATTTCAGTGTTTCACACGTCTACTCCGGTCTCACATGTGACAATAGCTATGTCTATACTAGAAACATAGTTCATGACTATCATCACCTGGTCTGTTCGAATACGAACTTGCACAAGGAATACAATCATTGCATCTGTCGATTGTACGTGTACGAAGTACCATGTGTCTGCCTGCCTGGCCCTTACCAAGAGATCGCTGCAATGCCTCTCTCGAATGATACGTCGATTAAATAATTATGATGATAATATAGGCCTAACGTGACGCCTGCTTGGAAATAACAGAAATATCCTGTAATAGGAGCTAAATAAAATTATGGCTGTAATATATATATATATATATATATATATATATATATATATATATAATGCAGCAGTATGCGCTACATTTCTACAAGAGGCTAGTGTAGCTTGTTTATGTCCCTGTGATATAATATGGGCAACAGCACTTCCTGCTTCATAATCGTATATCGTGGTAGCTTTAATAAGCATTGGCTTCTGGGCCTTGGTAAAAGGCTGATATATGATAGAACCTTTATCGTCGAGCACGAAAGCCACGTTGGTGTTGCCTTGCACTCTTTATGTAGTCGGGAGACTGAATGAACCGTCAACGTGGCTCCCCCGGCATGTTGATCTAGCCATGAAGCGAAGTGCGTTGCCACAGAAAGGAGTTCATCCTATTTGAAGTCCAAGCAGTCATCCGGGCGTCGTCCGCATCGCATCCCGTCCTTAGACTGCGGCTGGTCATGAACTCTCCCGCGCAAGTTAAATAGCTCTTGTTTGATAAGGATGCTCCTTTGGAATACCATTGCGAGTACGTCGGCGAGCACCCGGCCCGTTGAGCTTTTGAGCGCCGCACGAACCCGAGGCAAAATGCTGCCGCCCAATTGATCACTGACACGGCAGACGGTACATCTGTACCTATCGGGATTTTGCTGTGCGAGGGTCTGGCTGGCGGCCGATAGGCGTGAAAATAGAACGAACAGGCCATACACTGTGCACCAGCCCCATGTACAAAAAGTTGCACTCCCCTGATACAAATCATGGTTACATGTGTCGGAGCTTGCCCGGTGGCCTTATCTGTGAGACAGTCTCTTGTTGCATTTGCCATTTTAACCGGCAGTAAGAAACTGTAGAAGATATCCAGAAAGCTCCAGGAGCTGCACTCGCCGCGGTATAAATTAACTATGTAAGCGCTGCAGAACCACCAATAAAACCACAATTTCGCGGAGCGCCATGAAAGACGTCATTACAGTTGCAGTGCACAGCTGACATTAGCCCTGCCAAGCAGTAGCCCAGCTCGGACTTGCTCGAGAGGTCGCCATGGGTCCATACATAACAAAAAAAATATATATATATATTCAAAAAACTGCACGGAAACTCCGCTACGAGCCTTACAGAACATATAAAGTGGATAAGTTGCCCCCCTCCCAGCGCAGTATCGCGCTCTGTGTGAAGCTATTCCACGATCTGCAAGCAATTCATTCAAAATTGTACTGAAATGAAATTATATCCTTAACAACAACAGTACCAAGCAAGAACTAACGGAAAAGCACGTTAAAAAAATTAAATAATCAAGCTAAACTATAGGGCGCTTAACCAAATTAAAACCAGTTCCTGAAGAAGGCGTTAAGAGGCCACCGCACAAGCTCAACCAAAAAGTCTGTTTACTGGTATCGTCTCCGCTATTTGTGGAGGGCCTATATAGAAGATGCGCGCTTTACCGATAGTACTAGCTTTCAACAAACACATATCTAAATGGGGGTAATAAGGTAGCAGCCACTGACCTACTGTGTTATAAAACTCAGGTAACAAGGTGTAGTTCGTGGAAGTGACACAATTATGAGAAGAAACATCTGACCGCACGACCTGCAGTACATGGCCTCCATACGGAGATCTATCTTCCAAAGACGTACTACAAAATCTCTTCAGTGTTCTTTTACAAACTCTGCGGACGATAGCGTCACCTCCAACAATACGATAGAGCAACTCCATTTACTTGACTTTTAAAACCGTGACGAATATACATATTTGTGTGAATGTGTGTTTTCCTCAACGCAATCGCAATATGTAGACCAACTAGCACTTAATGGAGCAAAATAATTTATATTGCACCCCACGCAGTACGGTCCAGCATCTAAAGAAAATAATGAGAATGCTCAAGACAAATTAAAGTAGCTGGAGAGACGCCAGCTCCGTTAATCGATCTTCTCGATCGATAATCGACAGAAAAGCGCCGAAGTTTCTTTGGTAGGAACACATTAATTAAACCACCGGCTGCAAATAAGGCAGATGCAGGCCAGATCCCGTTAAGGGGGTGCCTTTAGCTTTGGTAACGCAGGAAGGTCTGGCAGGCTATCGAGAAGAACATGCCGTGACAGGGTGCGGCGTCCGTTTAAGCGGTCCGTAGCTCCGTCTCTGGACGTTTAAGTAGGGCACTCCATAGCGATCATACTATTTGCTAATATAGAGAAAGGTGACGGAGTTTTAAGGTCTACTCGGACCACCAAGGTATTAAGCGAGGTAGTTGACGATAACAATATATATATACATATACATACATACATACACATATATACATATACATATATATACATACACATATATATACACCTGCATATCGCGTTGGCCGTCTAAGGGGATGACCAGACAATGCGACCGGTTTGCTTTCATGCGCATTTCTCTGTGCTTCAGCTATGTTGGCCTTTTGCTGAATATGTGGAATGTCGGAAACTGCGCTGGTTTTCCGACAGCGCTTCCTTGTCTTCTAACTTTGGTACTGTGGCTTGTGAGTGCCACTCTAACGTGATGATTTAACAACGAAGACCGGTATGCATCATCCACTTTAGCAGTTAACCTCCATGAGATTCAAGTAAATACGCTTTATATAAATATATATATATATATATATATATATATATATAACGGGCGTGTATGGTAACTATCACGTATCCGTGTAAATATGTAAAACACAAATTATTAAAAACCTTAGATGTACTTATGTATATATATGTATATATATATATATATATATATATATATATATATATATATTGTACTTTTGGGGGCTGATGCGTTATTCATGGTTGCCATCCATCGGGGTGTTGCCGGTTTGATAGACAACACAACAGCCCAGGGGAAACCCACACGAGCTATCTCAACATGTCCGATGTCTGGTGCACCGAAAGTATACGACACGGCGAGTTCCAGGCCCGGGGGGATCGAAGGATAGTCTAGAATTACAAACAGCCTAATTAAATATATAGATCTATATATCCGCTAGCCGCTATATGCACGGCATAAGTTGCGTGTGCGGTTGTGCATCTTACGCGAGGAGTTGTAGAAACGTCCTTCGGGGCAGAACATGGCCACCACTTCGCCGGGACCCGCCGACTCCCAGCAGAGGCGTCCGTCCCATTCGGTGGCGCAGTTGAGGCTGTCCGTCGATCCGGTCAACGTCGCCGCCGCCAGTATGTCGGTCGTGTTCGTTGCTAGGGAGGCAGCTCCTCGAGACGCCGCGGCTGCCGCACTCCGGCTTGCCGCACTCATGCCCGTTGACGCGGCTGTCGTGGCGGCTGCCGCCGACGCAGTGGCCGCTGCCCTCGTCGCTACTGTCCTGGTTGAGGCTGCGGCCGCAGCGGGGTTGCAGAGAACCGCAGCTGCTGTTGCTGCTGCTGCGGAATCGGGGCTGCCAGGCGACAGGTTGCCACCAGCGTCGAGGCCACCAGCGTCGTCAGCGCGTAGGCCATTAGCACCGCCAACACCATGAGCCATCGGCTGGCCTTCGCCACCCACGCCGCGCGACGCACCTCGTCCCATGAGGTCAGTAGCGCCAGACGACGCCATTGAGTCCGATGATGAAGACGCCTCGGTCGCCAGTGGCACGTCGGTCTCCTGCAATCAGCGACGTGCAGCAGCAACAGCAGCATAGAGAGGGACGGGAGTCAGAGCATACATATATGATACCTGTTAGTCGCACAGTCGTTGTCATCATTATCATCATCATCATCATCATAAGGTAAGACCATTCGGTGTGCTTATGTACCTCAGTATAAGGGCTGTATCTCTTTGTTATCAAATGCAGGTGTGTGAATAGTGCGTGTGTGTGTGTGTGAATCTACACACGTTTCATACCATGAGACAATTTCTTTCGTAGTGTAACATTTTTCTTTCTTCTGAGATTATTGAGTTCAGCAACGAGAAAATTCTACTCGCGTGGCCAAACTACCGTAGAGCAGTAGAAACTCATCGTTTAGAATGAGAGTCTAGGGACAAACTATCCTTGGCGGTTAGGTCGGAAAAGCATTCCTAGAGCAGCTGTTTTGAAGTGAGGACTTCACTTCAACCAATTTCGTGTGCTTTTTACCATTCGTCGTGGGGACATTATTGAATTATATTTACCATGAGTTAGAAAACATGTGATCACACGTTCACATGGAGACAATAATAAGTCATTAAGTAATATTTCTATAGGATGGAAAACTATTGTCGTCAATTGATACAATATTTTTTAAACTTTGCAAATATAAATTTAAAATACTTATACATACATACATGTATATACATATTGGGGGTGTAAACAATTGTTTCCCAGTGAACGTGACGACAAACTACATTAGGTCTACGTTCAGACTTGGTATCTTCTACCTGGACAAGGTGTCAAGCACCGCAGTGGCGTTACTTTGTTTTATATCCAATCGAAGCTTTTCTTTAAAAAAAGAAGTTGACGGGAGTCTACTGCGTAGATAACTTTAGGCTCGAGACCAGCGTGGGCCAGGGTATCATTCAGAGCAGCATCTCTCGTTCTACGGCCAATTTACGTAGGATAGGCGATAATGACCTAACGGTGGACCACAGCTACACTTATAATCCTCGACTAGTGGCGTCCCAAGGCAAGGACCGACGCAGATCCTAAAGACAGAGCCATCTAAGAAAGTTCCAACGGGAGCACTTTGTAGAATACTGAGCCATACGTCGGCACCACTAAATGACAGTTTGAAGGCGTGCTTTATTCATATCGTCTTCTACTGAAGTAATAAAATTGGCTAGACGTATATACTCCAATGACGCAGTCAAGCTCGCTTGCAAAATTGGGTTCCCAAAAGGGGGTGCTTAAGTGCGCGCTAAGGTACGTCCTTTGGAATCCCCTGGTAGGTACGTAACCGTTTGACAGCTGGATAATATATATATTTTTTAATATATATATATATATATATATATATATATATATATATATATATATATATATCAATTATGATTTATTAAGAATACAAATAGAGCGACAATTGTCTCCTGAGAACGTGTGCACTGGGAGTATTACTCTATCTCGTATAGAGTGGGTAAGGACCACTTCCGCAGCGTGCCGCGGACGCACGCCGCGTGCCCGCGTTGGACGTCGAGGTCGAGGCGCTGTCTCAAGATAGCCGCAGATCTCTTGTTTCCGGTTGCGAGGTTCAGCTGCTCGCCGACTCCGTGGGGGAGTTTGCGAGTGAGGTTGCCTGGGCCGAACGCTATCGGTTGAAATTCATGTGGGTTGATGGATGCTGGGTATTCTAGTACTATTGACGCTCTTTCTTAGACGCTAGACACTGCTGCGACCACCGCGGGACCTGCGACCGTGACAGCGTCTGGAATGCCTAGGCCTTATTTTGCCACAGGGCTGCCTCTAATAGATTTAATGTATAAGCCGTATATATATACCAAAGCAAGAAAAACATGGACTTCAACGTGTAGGCCTTCATTTGTTACAAAAATATCGGTATCTTCCGTTAAGTTAACCTTACAGAGTTGGTGGTTTACCTGGGCTGTCAAGAAACAAGACCTCAAGAGAAACAAGCCCACGTGTGTACCCAGGAGACTTAAGTGACTTAAAGACGATCTTAACTTCTCCAGACAACCAGATGTCTGATTTTTTTTCCTGTCATCAAGAAGTGGCACGCCTGTTAGGGCGAGAATGGTCTCATTTGTCTTGATATAGTCTGGACGAAGATCGGTTGCCATAGGAGTCGGATGTTGACGTTCCCGATTTAAAGAGTTCGCCATCATTCAGGTACCATATACTGAGCAAGCACTCGAGAGAGTGTATCAGCCCTCGATGGCAAAACAGTATAAAACCTATTGAATCGTCCCTGCAGGCCCGACTGTAAAAGTAAAACAGGGTCAATCAATAGCAGTTGAGTTTAGTCGGGGCATCACTACACCTCAATTCCGTCGATTTGCACTCCGTCGGACTCGACACCCAACGGTTGCACGCGCCTATTAACCTTGCAACGCCCGACATATCAACATCGGTTAATTCTGCAAGTCCTGCTCAAGTAATCCTCGGACGTGTGGATTCTATTGCAAGCTGCCTGTAGACTCTCGATCCTGAATGCATATAATTAATGTGTCTTACTAATTCCTTCAAGGTACACGTCTTTTGACATATTCGGCACTCGGATTTATAGCTATCTGCAGACGTCGAAAAAACTCCGGAATCTTGCGATGAAAATACATGACATTATGATTCTTGTTCGGTGACAAAACTTACAGGGGCTATAGAACCTCTGTCACTGCTTCTGTCAAATTTGAGCTTATAGCTTTTAATGCATTTGCGAAAGAGCCTAGAGATTTAAAAGTAGCTCCGGCCATGCAGGTAGACTTGAGGCCCGGTTTGGAGTTCACGGGTATACTTTCATTCATACCGACTTGGCCCGGCTGCCTAAAAGCTGTATACATGTTCGCCTGTCCGCCCATTCATCTCGGTAGCATCCATTCAAACAAGGCTCTAAAGTTGGAGACGGCGCATTTTTTGTCGGCCTCAATCCGTCTGTCTCTCAGGCCTAGCCAAAAATTGTCCCTTTACCCACTTTAACTTATACTAAACTAAAGAAATATTAGCAGCTTCGCAAGGAAGAAACGCAAATTCGGAGGAGAATTAACTGCGGTATTCGGTCGTCGGCTGCTGACAGGATACCTCTGATCTATCAAGTGTATGTCTCTATAGAAGAGAACGGTTTGTTAAGTTATAGTGCTTTGAATTTTGCCGCCAAACCGAAATCACCAAGGTTTATATAAATGTTGCGAACTGATTATGATGATAATCAGTTTCCAAAACACTGTGCATATGTGGTGCCATCCATTTTGCGACGGACGGGAAAGGCCTTTACCGTCAATAACAGAAAAAACGTTGAAAAAGTTTGTGGTATTGTACTCATCACCGAGTAACAGCCGAGTCAGGGAGATCGCTGATGAATTGAAGAGATCTTATGGGTCAGTTGTAAAAGTCCTAACCGATATTATTTGCCAAAAGGATGGCAGCAAGACTCGTTCCATAAATGTTGATTTTCCAGCAATTTAACACGTGGGACGGGCAACGATTAAAAGAGACGAGTCATGGGTATACAATTACGACATCGAGACCAAAACCCAATCGAGAGTCGATCAAATAAATTTAGACAGAGCAGACCCAATACCAAGGCCGCTCTATGAACTGTTTTTCAATTACAAGGGAATCATTCTCCGCAAATTTTTGCCACCCGGTGCTACGGTCAAGGATAAATAAATGCGTAGGAACGTTAACGCAGAACACCTGAACTCTAGGCAAACAACTCTTGGTTCCTCCATCACGACAACACACTGGCGCACACATTGTTACTGATTTTAGATTATTTGATGATTTATTTGAATTTGAATTTAAATGATTTCAAAAGTTTCGAAACTATAAAGACGATAAAGAAAAATTCGCGAGAGTAACGCAGCTCTATTCCACAAAACGGGTTTAAACAATATCTTGAAGAGTAAAAAGAAGGTGGCACAAATGCACTGCAGCAGGCGGTGCACTATACAAATACCAAAAAAAAAATTGAAGGATTAAATATATGTTATTTTCGTTATGTATCAGAACTTTTCAATTTGCTTCCGTATATATATATATATATATATATATATATATATATATATATATATATATATATATATATATATATATATATATACATATATATATATATATATATATATATATATATATATATATATATATATATATAAGTGCATTAAAATGGTTTTTATCTAAAAGAAAATTCAGATGTTCAGGTTCATCATGTTGAGTTTAGTAAGCCTATGACGCCCTCACATATGGGCTCGTTTTACGTATCTACAGAAGTGCAAGTGAATTCTGAAATCTGCGATGCGCTTATCGTGTGTGCAACCTTGCCGACTGTCAAATGTGTACTACAATTAACGGCAGAAACATATTTTATCCGGATCTACGGCGAACGGCCGTTCGTGGTCGATTTATCGCATCGAAGTCTTCACTCCAAAGGCAATCAAAGCACCGCTTTGCGGTACAATCGCACACGGTTTCAGCTCTGTAGACAGCACAAATTTTCGCCGCTAAAGTAGTCAAATCCAGTCCGTCGAAGTAATGGAAATAAACTTTTTCATGCAAAAATTAACCATTGTGGCTAGCACTTTTATGCTCACAAGAAAAAAAAGCACAGCGTTGTTGAATCGAGATACGCCCAGCAGTAATTTCGCTATACTATACAATCGACTACAACAGCAGAAGACGGCATTTGTTGACAACGGATGCTTTTATCTGTCAGAATGTATTAATTAGAGCCGAGCCTACTAATCAAATCATTTTCTGTCCTTCTATTTTGTATTATATTAGAATGCTAAAAATATTGTTTTGCTTAGACCAAATATTGAAATCAGAATACCCGTGTTGAAATATCTAGAGAACCCCAACAGTCATTTTTTGCAAGTGCGTTATGTCGACTGACGTTACACCAATAACAAAATCTATATGGAAAGCTAATATATACATACCTTTTACGTAAGTACGAAATAACATATGTAGACTTGTAACTGGTGGTATTTTGGCCCTACTTCTCCTCCTAGTTACTTGCTGTCTATTTACCTGTGTGGGGGGGGAGTGTTTACCTTACTACTAAGATTGGTAGCAGAGTGATTGGGTGTTTCGTATTGAAGTTACCCAGAGCCTGTACAAAATGAACGGGATGACAAATAGTTCGCAGGAATCCTAAACAATAGTTTCTGACTTAAACCATGTATCCAAGCATTGTACACATGCATGGCTAAATGGGAATGCTGGCAGGTAACCATCAACAGAGGACCCTTGGCAGAATCAACACAGGTAACTATCAACCACTCTATAACTTTGTGTCGCTTCTCATGATAAGGTGTCGAATCCGTTTATCACAATATCCCAAGTGTCGATTCTGATTTCTGATCATGGAGTACTGGAATGCTTTCCGCGGACCAGGCCTCTCAGTAGGGGTACGAGGGAGAAGCGAGGGACATCATGGTATCTTTCTATGACATGTACAGTCCTCGTGAAGCTTATGGAGGCCGCATTTCATACAGAGAGCGTGGCGAGGGCTGTTCACCGCGAGGCACCGCTATGACATCGCGGCTGACGCTGTCTAACACCTTCCTTCAAGTATCGCTTAGATAGGCTCCTGCCCTAACGACTTCAACCTCGATTATGACAAACTTTAGCCCCCATGTGCGCAGGTGCTCGCGGAAGCAGCCATACGGCAGTTGAATATATTGGAGCTGAATAGCGGGCTGTTGAATGGAAGAAATATGATGACGCACCGAGTGTTATAAGCCCGTTTCAGAAAGAATTCGTTGAAGCCGCCGAGTTGCTCGAAATGCTCGTTGAAGAAATTGCTCCAGATTACCTTAGCTCCAAAGGCGGCGACTGGAATCTACATAATAATATTTTTTTTTTGAACAAGGGTATATTTTATCAATATGTACATGTATCACAAATAATAATAAAATAATAATAATAATAATATAATAATATAATATAATAATAATAATAATAATAATAATAATATAATAATAATAATAATAATAATAATAATATATAATAATAATAATAATAATAATAATAATAATAATAATAATAATAATAATAATAATAATAATAATAATAATAATAATAATAATAATAATAATAATAATAATAATAGCAAAATCTGGAATTCACTCCAACCAGTGGGGGTGTAACTCGTGCGTCTCATTATACTTGGTTGGCTGCTATTTTCGTGAAGATCGTATGTCGCAGTTGAAGTAGCAGCGAGTTAAGTCATAACAATTTCAGCACAGCAAAATATAGTAGGCAGTCGAATTTCGAGGTCATGTATCCATAGAACGAATACAATGTTATGTCCTCTTACATGTGCTTGTTTAACATGTGCTAGCGTACTTCATAATGAAAGCACTAACTAAGTGACAGGCGTTGTCCGTCTGTACCAGTAAGTGTAATTGTACGCACGTGAGCTGCTATCTTTAACAATTCGACTATTCATCAGTCGTGTACTGTACCGCTATGTGAATATGGTATGGCTTGTAGCAGTATCGTGGATCAGTGCAAAAGTGTTAATCGTACAAACGGTACTAAAACGCTCATATGCATTTTTAACGAACCTTTATTTAGAATGGAACTAAGTTAGATAAGGAACAAGTCCTCGGTATCTACCCACCAGGCGTAGGGATCAAACTTGAGGCTCACTACGTTCAGAGTGGCAGGGTATCTCCATCACACTGTTCCGCTAACTCTTTAGACTTTGCCAACTTTAGAACACTACTTCCAGCCCGTGAGCAATAGCTTGAGGCTCTTCTAAACACGCGTATTGTGGCCTCCGCCTGTGTGCTCTCCGTCGGTAGGTAGACGTTTCGATGTGGTCTTTTGCGTAAAAGGTTCACCTCGCCGATATCTTACTAATTGAACGCTGCACTCCGGAAGGTGAAGGAATATAATTGTGAAAACTTTTTAAAACTTGAAAGACCAAGTTCGTGCGTATCAGTTCATTAAGTTCCTAGGGAGATATTGTCTTTAATGTAGGCCAGGTAAGCGCTTGTTTACCTGGCTTTAGTTAAAAATAGGTTGTATAAAGTCGTCTCAGGTTACTTCAAGTTTATCGACTATTACCTCAGATGTCCCTCTAAACCCAACATGGATTGATACGTAAAGTTTGGTGACGTTAATGCTTTGTAAACAGTAATTACTCTCTAAGTTAAGGCATCTATGTAATATGATATACCTTAGGGGGCGTTCAGCACTTAATTGTGGCGTACATCGATAAGCGCTAACTTCTTGTATAGTTGCGCATGTACCTGTGTGTATGTAGCTGGCCAAAGTTTGAAGTCAAAAGTACAAATAGATTACGCTTAAATATACTTGCACCGTACTAGCTGGTATACTTGTGTTGTCGACGAGCGTATCACGCAAGGGGAAAATGAATCAAAATAGTAATAATCATATGCTATTGTTTAAAAGTACTCGCATGCATAGCATAGCTCCGTCCTGCTTTTCGGCAGAATGTCGTCGCCTTCAATAAAGAAATGAAGCCCGATCCGATCCAATAGACGAGCAGCCAGTCGTCATCTTTTTTTTTGTTTTTAACGCTCTGACAACCACATTTTAGACGCTCGTAATGGGCTAAGTTGCCTGTGGCACGGCAGCATCTAAGTGCATCTATCGTCATCGCGTTCTCGTACTGGAACTATATAGGCTTTTCTTTCTCCAGCAGAGGTATGTAGCAGCAGGGCAATGACAACCACGTCCAACAAACTCAACCAGCACGGCCGGGGCTCGAACTAGCGATTGTTTTGCTAGCCGTGGTTGCCATGGCAACGCCGCGTTTCGAACGGTGCTTTAGCCGCCTAAGCCACCGCCACTACTAAAATGGTCTCGGCCAGAAGTCTTTCTCCATCAAACAAATCTCTGTGGCGCTTCCCCCAAATAGCGAGGTAGTATTTCAGCAGGATGTGGCATTTTTATGACAGTTCGCTCCACTATTAGGAGTTTATCGTTATACACCTTTACAGTTCTGCGAATGTTTGCAGCAATCCGTTAAGCAAACACGGTCGCTTTCTTTGCCATAACTTTCGGCAAAACGTTTATTGTATGTTTTGTAATGCTGCAAACGCAGTTTAACACACGATTATGTATGCCGTTAACCATTCATCATGAGTCTAAAACATAGTTGTCAATAATATCTCTAAGATTCACATCAACAATATATCCTTAGTTGAAAGCAACCTAATGTTAAGCACGTGTTAAAATGCCTAATATACCGTCCCGGCTGCTTGACTACAAAGCTGCGCCGGTTAGTTAACAGCTTCTGTTACATATTCGAAGCACTAAATATTTCGACTAGTGATCACTCTAAGATCACGAACAGAATACACGCCCTAAAAAACAGGACGCCCAAAATTTACCCATACGTATGAGTTTCGTGGCCTATGTACTGTACAACACGTTTCTCAAGACCGACAGCTGGAGAAACAGACTCTGAGACTATTAAAAAAAACACATTTAAGGAGCGCTTAAAACATTTACAACATCCGGGTCATTTATAGTAGCATACAATTTATTATCATCTAATGTCCGGATCTTGTAATTACACTTTCCGAAAACGTATCATTAGCTTTAACACGAAAAGTTGTTCCGCGGAAGGTGCAGGTCAGTTGATAAGCCAAGATCCAACGCCACAGTGAGGAATGACGTCAATTAGTTTTTGATGAGTTACACATTCGAAGGCCGACTTAATATCGAAATATGAGAAACAGACTCGTTAAAACACATCGCCGAGTCCTGTTGAGTCTCGGTTGAAAGTGGTATGCCAGACAATAAGCAAATTGCTCTCAAATTACAAGTGATTAACAGTTAACATTTCTATAGATTTTCTGATAAATTACCAATTCCAACATAATTAAGAGAACCACTGCCATTGATACCAATTGTTCGTTCATTACCTCCACAATAAAGCCCTTTTAGTGCATTGCTGAAAAAAAACTCTGAACAAAAAAATAGTAAGCAATTCACAGCCCTGCAGACTTCTTCGAAATATTTGATTTGGGGGAATGCATAAATCGTAAATACAATTTCTATGAAAATATCTAGAGACGTTTTATAAAATGTGCCTGATCTTAACTTTGCCTTAGGTGTGTTTTGCTAAATTCATCGAAGAAACATCATGTTTCTGTCGCCAACTGCGTACAGCTTTCCGCGACTGAAGACTGAAGCGTAGGACCTTGATTTTTGTGACGTTGATAGTGAATTTTTCCGTATAACGTATAATACAAGGCAAAGAGAGCGTGTATTGTCCCCTTTTTTCATACCGACGGTTTGGTAAATATTTTAAAGTGGTCAATGAAATATGGTCAATTATTTATTGATATACGATCATCGATCGAAGTCGTTATAAATGATTTCTAGCAGTTAAAATCTATAAAATCAGCATAGATTATTTAAGTGCCTCTAAATCTTCCCTAATATAATTCACAATATTTTTTAAAGCTGTTTTTTGACCTCGTCAGCAGAAAACCATATCGTTCTTTTAGTATAGAAAGCTCGCATTGGTTGCAAAGTCGGCTTACTTTTGGCGTTTTCAGTACTTCAATGTGCTGCTGGGATTAATTAACTACACCAGGGCTTGTGAGGAGCGCTACCAGTCGAACTCGTCCTCGAGGCAGCCCTTTATTGTGCCCATTATTGCTGCCGCATTGCCGCGCTGAACCACCAGAGATAGATGTGCTGCTTAAATCAGTGTCTATGTACTTACGAGGGTCTGAAGCATAGAACTATGATGGTAATTCAATGCTCTGAAACTAGTCCCCTCGGGCCATACTGTGGACTTTAAACGAGACGTGCATTTTCCTTTAGCTTTAAAGATAGCCTATACTACGGTCCTTCACGAAGAGAGAGGTCCTTCACCTTTCGCGAAAAGCATGCCGAGAGCAGCTGACAACTGTATAAGTGTCAATGTTATATGCGTACTCAATATGAGTAAAATAAATGTGATGATGATTTATTACGCTCTTTCGCCGTAACAGAATAGCTTTACGGGATTTTCCATCCCGTTCCAGCAGCTGTTGAGAAGCGTTGTTAAAACTGGTGTTGAGCGTGGCATGTGGAGTTTTAAGTAAAAGAACCAGACTGAATTATCTGAGTTTGGTAACTTGAGGAATTTTTGGAGCACTGTGGCCCATTCTTCACTATTTATAGGCAGGCTAGATGGTCTAGTTTTTCTGAGTAAATGAAAGCAGGGTTTTTTGAAATTTTTTTCTGAATGGTTGTACTTCTAGTACTGACCTGCTATCATTGTGCAAGTTAAAATAATGTTTAAGTGCTGCTAACTAACTTATGTCGTTCTAATTCTGATGTATGTGATAGAATATCGTAATTTTCTCTTCTCTTTAAATCAGGGTTTTTAAGTTGTTAAAATTTTTGTATTTGTTGTCTAACTGCGAACATTTGTATTGCCAACCGCAGGGCCCTCTCATCAATATAATTTGCCAGTGACTTACGAGTTAAGGCGTGCCGCAGTTTGTGTATATTTGCTGCATCTTCCCTTAGCGTGTTTGCACTTGGCTGTTTTCGTTTGTAAGATCACAATGTGTGTCCCCTGTAAAGATAGCATTATTTAGCTTGTTCGTCCAATACTGGAGACATAATCTGATGTCTAAATGAAGATCGGTTACATAGCAGTATGGTGGGCTATATAGGAAAACAACAAGTATGGTGGGCTATATAGGAAAACAACAAGTATGGTGGGCTATATAGGAAAAACCTGCTTTTACTAACGTTGATCATTTCATTGGTACGTACTACAATGACCACTCTCCATTAGGTCTGCCCCTGCTTTCAGGTTTGAATGCTGGCCCGTGGAATTTTTCCTAATATAACATACATATTTATTTAACATATATTCAGTATGAAAAACATGTCTCGACGCTCGCAGTGCCTGTGGCACATAATCCTTTGTGGGATGTGAACGCAATAGTCGTCACGAATATTTCTTCTAAAAACACAGTGTTTTGCAGACGACTTGCAAAAGGGTAATCTGTAACAACGGGGACACGAAGGAACGTCGTCGTCTCCTGCACGACTTTCAAATGTGTCATATAATTTTTTTTTCTGTGTGCGTTGTCCTTATACGTCTTCTTCTTCTGCTGTCTTTCGTTTGTCTTCCTTACATTACTTCTCTTCTTTGGAAAACTCTCGTTGGCGTAAAAGCAGGACCGCTATTCGTACGCCAACAACGAGATCAGCAGCTGGTGTCAGTGCTGCTTGTGAACGCCCGATGCGTCGCGATGTGGCATGTTGCGTGTTTGTGTAGTCTCGTGCTGATCGTTGCCGCGAACGGACGTCCGCTCCGCGACACTTTTGGTCTCCTAGACTTTGCTGTTATCGTGACATCCGTGCTAGGTGATGTGATCTGTGCGTTTTGACACTCGTGATGTGATTTGTGCGCTTTGACACGCGTGATGTGAACTGTGCGCTTTGACACCCGTGGCGTGATCTGTGCGCTCTGACACTCGTAGTGTGATCTGTGCGCTTTGACACCCGTAGTGTAATCTGTGCGATTTGACACCCGCGTCTCGTGCGCATGGCCCGCGGAGCGACGCGGATGCGTGCCTGTGAGCTAAATGTCGACCTGTAGTTCCATTTGTGGCCACCAGGGCGGCCACTGCCGGCCTTGTCCGCCTACCCGTCGAGACGCAGGCCAGACAGACGCGGCAACGCTGCTACTGTTTCTTTCTCAAGAACTCTGATAGCGAACGGCTATAGATATCGCCTTGCCGTTTCGCCACCGTAGGAGACTTGCTCAAACGTAGCATAATCTAAGGCGCTTGCAACAATACCTGCTACATTTCCCGAGATATGTGGGGGAACAAGAGGTACAATGCCCGTACGGCCGTCGTCGAGCCACGCGAGGCCGCCCCCTGATCCTGCGGTGCCTACCAGCGAGGACATAGGGGGCGACCTCAACGTTCCCGTAGCGGAGCTAAACCGTCCCGCCATAGACGTCGACGATGTAGAATCTTCGATGGAGATGGATAACTCGTGTGTCGAGTCTCTCGGCATTCGAAAACGTCCATCGGATACCACGATAGGAATTCATTCTGACAAGAAACGCGTTTCTGACGTCGTCGAACAACACACCGTGACACCCAAGACGACCTTCGCAACAGGGATGACGGATTGCGCAGAGGCTGATCTCAAACAAGGCTTTGACGCGGAGGCAGCATACGGCTGGGCGTTAGCGGTCCTCAAAGGACATGTCAGGACAATGGTAGAATCCTGCAAGTTAAGAAACACCAGAATTGAGCTAAAAGAGATATCAGAGAAGCTGGACCTGGATCTCCACAGGGTCGAAACGGCAGTGGATTCCTTCAAGGTTTCTCTGCGGACCTCGCTAAAGGACGCGGAGGAGAGGATCGGGAGCCTCCGGAGCTCATTGGAGGCGGTGCAGAGGGAACGAGATGAGTTGCTGGCGCGGCCTTCTCAATCCTCGGACCCTTCAGCAATCTGCCTGCGATGTGCTCCGGCGGACCCTGAGGCTGCCCGACTGTATTTAGAGTCGCGTATCTCGGCAGCGACGACGGCTGAAGACTTTGCCAAACTAACGGGCCTGTTCTGGCCCCCGGGCTCCCTTCGGCAGGTTCCCTCATCTTCGGAGGGAATCACTTCTCTTAGGGAAGTGAGGGGCGTGCTGGCCGTGCCGGGAGCAAAGGCTGACTCAGAGGTACTTGCCGGCCTCGCCGGTCAATTCCCCTCTTTACCACGGCTGCTTACACAGCCCCCAGGTACGGCGGCGGTGTTACATACCACAGATACCTGGGAGTCACTCGCTGGGACCCCAGGCAACGGTGGCAAGAATCGTTACCTTGTCGTAGACATTCTACATCCCAACAAACCCTGCGATGAGGCTGCGATTACACTGTTTCGCGCTGTTATCGAGCGCATGACCCAGCTCTCAGTCTCAGCGACCACGAAACCCCCTCTTTTATACGTTGCCCATGAGTGGCGTTCAGGACCAATGCAGCGGATTCTGGCGGCCCTTGTGTCCCAGTCGTCACGGGACGGCCTTATAGAGCTTTGCCGGGCAGACACGCCGCAAAGGGGTCGGCTGCCAGCAAATGCGAGTAGGGCCCCACCACCGGCCTCGGCCCTGGCGGGACAAATGTCTGTCAGGGTCAGGGTCGGAGAAGGCCGGACCTGGGCCGACACAGTAAAGAGCCTCCGAGCTCACCTGGCGGACAATGCACAGGTGGAGTCGGCCGTGAGCGGCCTCGTTAGGAACGGTGACGGTGACGTCATTATCCGATTACGGGGCATCACCCATGAACTTGGGGCTCAGTTGGCCGATAGCATCAGCAAAGCAACCGGCCACCAGGCTGACAGCCGAATGAGTGCCGGCATGCGAGAAGTGGCCTTATGGGGCATTAATCCTCTGGTCAGCGCTAAAAGGATAGAGGCAGATATCCGTCAGCTACTAGGAGCCAGCGAGGCAGTTCCCATAGTGGCGAGTGACCCACGCCAGGGCCGCACCACGACCCGCTGGTACACGCTGCTTAAGGTGACGGCCCCTACAGCCAGGTGGCTTCAAGCTCAACAATCTATCCTGATTGCGGGCAATAGGTGCAGGCCCAAGGTCTGGGAGAGATTACCCACATGCTTCAACTGCCAGAGACCCGGCCACAAGGCGGCAACCTGCGAGGCACCCAAGTCGGCCGCCCGCCTCTGTCGCCGATGCGGATCGCCAGATCATGCGGCGGCTGCGTGTAAGGCCCTGTATCGTGTGCGATGTCTCGGGTCACAGAGCCGACAGTATGGCCTGCCCGTCATACCGCACACAGCTGCAAGAGTCGCGTAAGCGGAAGGATCCTATTCCATCTGGAGAGTCGAAAACAGGGGCTACGGCTCAGCCCAGGCCTGACGCTTTACCAGGAGGTCTAGTCGCGCTGAACCGCCATCGAATCGGGGCCGGCAACAATTTTGCCGTAGGACCCTCGCGCCGACGGAAGACTGGCAAAAGGTGGGCAATGCCCCCCAGGTCGAAATCCCCCAGGCAGAGTAATGATCAAGTTTCTCCAGGTAAATCTCAATCGGTGCCGGGCTGCCCACGACATGCTGGGCGCATACACCACAGAGCACCAGGTGGGGCTCTGTCTCATAACAGAACCAAATGTGCACATCTCCCGTTCTACCCTACGGGCATCTACCGCGCAGGCGATCGTCACACACATGGTCGATTCGACGACTAACTGGGGTGCTGGCCTAAAGTACCTCGATGGGCTCATGCGCGAAAAGATCCGGCTAGAGAATATTCGTCGGGCGCGATTCGTTGCCCGGAACCTCCAAGATTTAACCCAGCAGGGTCTACCTGCTCGGGTCGCACCCACAGACTATGGAGAGGGTTGAAGCGTGAGACTCCCCTCTCCTGGTCTCGAAGTAATGGTTCACAATTCCGAACCAGGAGGGGGTTCTTGGGGGTGGTTTTTAGTGGGCAGTGCGCTGGAATTAGATTGAGTCACGTACTCTCTCTCTCTTGCGTTTAGTCTCACACTACCCGCCAAAACATTGGCGAGTTTGCGTAAATGCATTTTCCACCCCCCTCAAAAAAAAAAAAAAAACACGCTGACTTAGCGTGTCACTTAGCGCCGTGCAGCGATCGCCGTATAGCGGCGTTGACCCGCTGAAACAGTCAGACGTTACAGCGGCGTCCCCTGCACTGCTGTTAAACGGTCCACTCGTTTTCGCAGTATTTGCAGTTTGGGTGCGCAGCCACAATAGCCACTCTTGTCGCACTGTACGCACTCTAGCATTAGCGCGGCGGACACTGTCATTCAAAAGTAAGCGTTGTACTAAGTAGCTGTCTAGGCTTGTAGTTGGTAGATACACTGTGCCCAAAGTTGTACAAAGTTTGTTGCAATTCTCGCAAACTATTCTCTCGTAGACCGTCCTGCTGGATCTGTCCTATGTTGTACAGTTGGAACTTTTTAACGCTAGACGATCGTCCGTCCCTTACGAGCTTGAACTTGCCGTGAGGCGTAAGTCAATGAACCGAAATTGGGATGCAGATACAATCTTAATATAATAATAATTATTCCATAAACACAATATGCGTGACACCCAATAACAGCTCAATACACACAAATACGCTGTCACCTATAGCACAAACACAGAAAAATAAAATTTTACGATTTTCCACGGTAAACAAGTATTACATTTAACTTGTTACCTCGAAATAGACCAGGACGATGAACGCTTATATATATATTGGATGTTCCAATGCAGCGTACGCGGGCTCTCATCCTTACGAACTATGCAATTGTAATTTTGTTATACACAAAAAATAAATTATAGATGAGAAACACTTAATATATATAATATATATATATATATATATATATATATATATATATATATATGTATATATATATATATATATATATATATATATATGTATATATATATATATATATATATATATATATATATATATATATATATATATATATTGAAAATAACTAATTGAAATTCAAAGTTTGAAATATGTATCTCAAATAATAGATACTCTTTTTCATTTCAACTTTAACCATGGATGAAGTGAGGGCACAATGGTGGGTTATCAATAACGAGCAAAGCCTCGCATTTGCCAGCATATCAGGGTACAGGCGTTGAAAATTTAAATAATGAGGTAGGGGTATTATTGCTCAGTGCAATCCTCCAGCGCGTTCGTTATTGCGCAGATTCAATTATACAATCGTACATAGTTCCACGTTGGCTATCCACAAAATTATGTACCGATTGTTTATTATAAATAAGCCTACGACTAATGGTAATACTATTAGGATGCAATGCTGCAGAGATGATGATATATGCTCAACTATTTGATCAGCTGGTTGTATATCTAATATTAGATTTCGTTGTTTTATAACTAATGATTCCAATCTGTACATGATGCTTTATAATAGTTTTGTTGTACTTAAGTTTACCTAGTTATGTGAGGTTTGGCGGCCTTATTTAGACAAACACATTAAAGCTATGAAGAGTTGACAGATGAAATTCCTTCGTCGTGTCTCAATAAGGTGTAAAATTACCCGAAATTCGATTGTGACAAGCCCTGTTCGGGAACTGCAGTCCAGAGCAGATTATCGAATGCACAATTCCATTATTAACTCGTCAAATATATCCGAATTCTTTAGCACTCGTTTAAACAATCTTCGAAGTCGTAACCCAATCTCGTCAGAATAAATTGTCATGACAGATCATGTAAATAGCATGTTTGCGTAGCGGATAGCCTGGGCACTGAGAACTTGAAACGCTAACGACGCAATCTGCGACACAAAAGTAAACTATATTTGTCGTATGAATCTAGGTAACAGTTTGCAAAATGTAGATCATGTAAATTACGTTGCGCTTTTGACAAAATAAAAGTGCGTTTTAATTTAATGACATTGACTTGAATTATTCAATGTCTATTTATTGATTTATGCTGAAAGTTTGCTTCATTTATATATATATATATATATATATATATATATATATATATATATATATATATATATTATGCTATTTTGTTGACAAGTAAAACCTGACGGTGCTACAAATGTGCCCTTGCTGTCGCACCTGCGAACTCCGTATTTTTAAACCTGCTGCTTTAAAATGCTTCTCGGCTTACACAGAGAGAGCGCTTTGTTCTGATGAAACGGGACACCCTTTGTTAACACCCTCGATATTTATGCCGAAATCTCCTTTTCACACAAGTGAGTTGCTTGCAGTATTGGATTACATTCACAGTTTAGTAATCATCCAAGTATATATAGTGAACCCCCCTCCCCCCACGTAGGAGGTTGTCGGTACAGCAACAAATTTACCGTCCTATGTTGTTCGCGGAAATTTCTACTACACTTTTAATATAACAATTGCTAATGGAGCTTGTTTGCCAATAGCAAACAGACGCCGTTATTGCAATTTTCAAAACTAAGGAAGATACCGACAAGCGTTGCCTTCTCAGATGCCCCAGTGACCTAACGTTTTGCTAACTTGATTGCAGTTCCGAAATTCCAAACGAAATCTAGCAACCAGAACAGCCTCTTTTCACAAAAGTTGTTTTCTCAAGTACTTTTTGATTAGGAGGATTTGTTACTGCAATTAATCATATATATATATATATATATGTATATATATATATATATATATATATATATGATTAGTTGGTTTATTATTCGCATGACATGTGTACCTAAATACACATTTTACCCTTTTATACCAGGGGCGCCTATGGAGGCGGCATATATGTTACCTACGCATTCATATAATCAATGTATCCTCCAATTCCTACTGAGTATTTGCTTTTCAGTAGGACAACCTCTTCTTTATATTATCGACCTGGACGCTTCTAATATATATATATATATATATGTTTTACCCAACACTATTGGGTCTGCCTTTTATCTTTAGTATGATGGATTCTGCCACGGCCGTTATCAGATCCTTCAAGACAATGGTACGCATCATCACTATGCATTGCGAAAGCTGCTCCTTTGAACGCACCAGAAGGACTTGAGTATGGAAACGGGCCGCTCTAATGCCGTCAGGCTTCTAAAAACCCATTGACATTCACAACGTACCATGGGCTAGGCAGGAGTCTTTTAACCTGCCCACAATGACACAACAGTGCCATCACAACCAAGATGTTCGAGCATTTGTTAGAACAACGGATGATTTAGAAAGTTAAAGGCGACCGAAACATCCAAAAAGACACCGAGGCAAACTCCTGGTAGAGATGAGCGAGGGCCAGCTCCGTTGAGCGTGTCTTACACAATCCAAACTGATTCCTCGAAAAGAAACCAATCGAACTAAGATGCCCTTTGCATCTGGACTTAACTACCTTTTTAAAAATTTTAAAGACGTAATCCACTAAAAAATTGATGATAATCATTCAGATTATTACGGTCCCCGTGTCTGTAATAAGGGAATAATTGTGGACACCCTTAGTCTAGCGGGAAAGACACCATTAGTCAGGGAACGGTTTATAATATGCGCCAATGGACGGGAAAGAGTGATGGCTTTAGCAATCTGTCTGGAATTCCTGCAGCCTCAACTCTCCAGGAAGCGTTAGTGGATTGAAGCCCTCTATGTACCTCCGGCGTACTCACTGGCAAAAAAGAGAATGACAAATCTCTCTTGAACCAGATGGCCATAAGAGCTGGATGAACGTTTTCCTTGACAAGGAGAGCCTTTACTCTATTGGATCATATCGTAGCAAAATGGTGGTTTAGCTTCGTTACGATCTCCATAGGCTCAGTCAGAAGTCCAGAACTGACTTCCAATGTAGCGGGAAGTTCCACCTACTTTCTGGTTCCGCCACACAAACCGTTGATAAAGTTCCAAAGTTTGAAAGTGTCACGCTGGAGGTGTCTAAAGCACGCCTTATAAAAATCAGCCTTGGCATTACGAAGTTCACGCTTGTAGCGCAGGAAACTACGATAATAAGCAGAATTTGGTTCTACCGACTGAGCTCTTAGCTGCCAGCGATAAAGTTTGTTAACGCTTTGCTGCAACTGTTAAATCATCTATTATATTATTTGATTAACAAGTCACTGAAAGCTTTAAAAGCGTATTCTGTGTATTCAGCGTCATACACTTTCAACCAGGACCGGACAGATTTCCAGGAAATCCTCGCAATTTCTGATAGCAATTTTGGTAAATACAGGTACCGGACGCAGGGTGAGTCACTTGACGATATGAAAGATGCTTCTTGCTGAGAAAAATAATATATAGCTTTCCCTGTCTGTATTAGCAAGCAAATTCAGACTCGAGTCGTCTATCAATATACATGGGAGAGCTGACCCCATTGGAAGTACCTCTTCTAGCAAACCCAGCAGGACCTTCTTATGCGTGACCCGACTGGAATATATACTTATAAAAAACCCCTTCGAAACCGTATTTCTTTAGGTGTACCTGGAGAACCTGTAGCAACCTTTGAGAGTATAAGGCAATTTGTGCGTATGTACATGCCAACTCCTCTTCCCTGTTTACAAGTTTCATGTTCTGAGTCAATCAAAATAAAATCGGGGATGTCATATGCGTCGTAGTCGCCTGTTGTACTTATGACTACAATGTCTATCCCAGAACCCCCTTGTTTCAGTATGTCCCTCAGCGTTTCGAGTGGTCCTGACCCCTTGAGCCCTCCCGTACCCGCGTTAATGTGGATGGCTGCAAGATTACTAAAAAGAGGCGAATTTTGCTTCGCTTAGAGTCACAACTTTAAACTCTGGCGGTCCCAACCGGGTCTGGCATTGCTTTACATTCGTAGGGTTGTGTGATATAATGTCCTTCAAAGTATCCAATGTTATAGTCATGTTACAAAGAAGACTAAAGCTCAAGTTCATCTGCTTAAGAAACGCTAACAAAGGTACAATTGCAGCAAGCAGGCTCTTAAGACATTCCACCGCTTGTGGACTTATAGCATTTACAATTCTCGTGATGGGCTTAAACGCTGCAGCCACGCTTGTTGATGTATATATCTATATCTATATATATATATATATATATATATATATATATATATATAAATATATATATATAGTCTCCAGGAAGATTTAAGAAGATACATATCGAATTATAGGTTGTTGTTCGTAACCATGTTCCCATTGGAAAAAACATATTTTCACGAGCTTTTTAATTCCATATGTCGCTTTTCTTTCCGGGAGATATTTATACGGGAGATGTATATAGATTTTTTTATTTTGAATGTTTTCCTACTACTATGCAGTTAAAGCCTATCTAGGTCTTGGCGCGAAATAGCTTACTCATGTTGTTTTACAGGCATGTGGCCTTCAATTTTAGGGTATTTATAACTCAATATATACACTGTTACCAAATACAAAATGAGGGAAATTCGGCGGCTAAACCTGCACCTAAACATGTTTGAATTTGAAGATGTATGCGTAGATGAACGGCTTTATACGTCCATTAACGTTGCCTTGGCAGAGGTGCTCAAAGAAGCTTTTATATAATTTATTTGTATATACTTTTTTTTTATGGAAAAAGGTTAAATACTGTTACGTACTATTGTTGCAAATAGGAAATAAGAAGGGTCCCACTTCCATTTCGAGCAAAGTGGAACTCAACCCCAGCGGATAGATGTTAGTCCGCTGAGGCCCATACCCACTGAACTGCGTTTAAGTTTCACTTTCTGATCGCTCAGATGTTCAGAGAATTGTGCTATGGTCCATTCGGAGAAGTGGCGAGTGCAACTTGAATCACTTGGCCAAGGTCACTAACGGGTTCACCTAACGTTCAATGTGCTTTGTCCCAACACCTGCCAACCCGTGTCATTCAAGGTCACGTGAGCTGCAAATGCAACAGCCAAAACTCCAGCCTTTCAAGTCTTGCTAATACCCCTTTTGCCTTCAGTACCTCTGTAGCCATGTGGAGTTGCTTAATAGTTGTAAGTTGATTCACTATGCATCGGTTGTATGTGACAATCATTTCACAAATCATTTTGCAGGCTTACAGTATCGTTGACACTTAACTGTAGTGACGACGTTTTGATAAAGGAGCAGTTGAGTATGTGGTAACGTATATAGTCCACGAACACCTTAAGGGTTCTTTTAGGCAAGGGGTTGCTTTTAACAATGCTTCTTCTATTAGAGGAACTTCATAACACCTAAGTGTGTGCACTCAAAAAGCTAAGGACAAACCAAAATGTGATTAGACGAGTAGATGACCGTTCTTCTAAAAACTGTTAGATAAACAACAGTAGCACTAGGATAATGGCTGCTAAGAAGTTTCGGCAGGCTCACAAGACACGCGAAGCTCAATGGAATAGTGAGAAGGGCTATCAGACGAGCAGAAACACCATCCATAATTTATCCCAAAAAATCTATGCGGAACCATACCTCTTTAGCCACACGGCAAAAGTCTTGTCTGGGATGTAACTGTCTCATGCACGGTGGTGTTATCATACCTTCGTCACAGCTCTGCCAAGTGTGCATGAATTGCAAAACACACCGCATCTTAACATTTTTGAGGGATATTGCAAAACACACGAATGATATTACGAGCGACCGGCACGAAGCGATGTTTTTGAGGCAGGTGACTCAGGCATAACAGTAAAAACGTTCATTCGACATATGTGTAAGAATTGCAACACCAATAGCAATGATAGCTATAACAAGAATAGCTAATAAAACTTGTAGTTGAAATAATAATAGTCTGCCGTCTGCTCTTGTCGAGTGCGAGTCGTTTGTATTCGAGTTTCGTCGTAGTCTTGCCGTGCGTAGAATGGTTTCAATCATGCGTCTGTCATGTTCCCGAGTGAGCCCCAAGCCTCGTCCTCGCTCTACGTGCGATGGATTAAACTCTGGGACTGCGATGCCCTGCGTTTCCAGCTTTTGGAAGACCTGTCGTTTCGACTAACGGCTCGCCACCATTTCTCAGGACTCATTGACGTAGCCTACCCCCCATAGACAGTTGACGCTTTGTACACCTATCTGGGTTTCCCGTTGCACGTCTATTCTCAGCCGTCTCCCTTGTGCCGGCTGCCAGCTCGTTCACCTCGTCCGTGTCGGTCTGTTGACAGGAATAAGTTTGCACGTCACCTTCACGACAACGTACGTATGCCCCACACTTACCTAGTTCGCCATCCACAATGTGCTGTGAGTGAGTGTGGTCGCTACTGCAGGGGCGGCGTGTTGACTACGCAGCCACTTTGCTCCCCTGGCGACGTTACCACCAGCATCATCATATTCGCCACTGTCGTCATTTGTGCTGTTATCATCATCGTCATCATTTGAACGTATATATATATATATATATGTAAATAGGAGTTGCACAGTAGAAGGATTGCTGATGCAGCGAACGCCGCTGGAGATAGAGCCGATCTGTTTACCGGTACCAGTGCGAGCGCCAGCTGACTGCGCTAAGCCACCTACAATAGCTGTGCGGGTAATCTGGCCTGCCGGCCAAAGGTCGCTAGGGAAAAGCGCGTCGCTTGCACCGAGTCTTCGCGAAGATAATCGAAGTAAAGCCGTGCGGGTGCTGCAAGCTGGAGCCTAAACGCCGATGCAGGAGGCTGCTAATGAACCAACAACAGTCGCTACTGGGATCGCTCACGAAAGTGAAGATCAGACCGACGATGATGGTGGTGGTTCCCAAGTGGTGACGCGCACCGAACGATTGCTTGAGTCTAACGTGACACTAAGCCAAGCTGTGGTGGCTGCAATATTTGCAGCTAATGACAACGCGTTGGAGACGCGCTTTAATGATATGCGTCTACACTTATTTGCGCAGCACATTAAAGGCAAAGTTGAAAAATCTCGATTTACTAGATACTCGTTACTACAGTGGCAGACGAGCTTGATAGACCCACACTGTTATCAGGGCAAGAGTTGGCGCGAGTTGATGTGTCTGTAAGGATAGGCGGAGCTCGCTTTTCAGTGAAACGGGGGATTTTAGGTGTGCACTCTTTCCTATAAGATGCTACCTCTTACATTATATGGAGTCTCTGAAGAAGTTCAAGTTTTTTTTTTTAACGGTCTGACAACTACATTGTAGACGCTCGTAATGGGCTAAGTTGCCTGTGGCACGATAGCGTCTAAATGCATCTATCGTCATCGCGTTCTCGTACTGGAATTATATAGGCTTTCTCCAGCAGAGGTATGTAGCAGCAGCAAGGCAATGACAACCACGTCCAACAAATTCTACCAGCACGGCCAGGGCTCGAACTAGCGATGTTTTGCTAACCGTGGTTGCCATGGCAACGCCCCGTTTCGAACGGTGCGTTAGCCGCCTAAGCCACCGCCGCTACAAAGTGAAAGCGATGAATCTAAATACCAATGTTGTAACGGCAATGACATATTATTGTGGTATTTATGGGCAATAGCTTTTTAGCAGAGGTCTGCTTGGGACTTAAACAACACAGGGTCATGTTGTTCCGATGCAATGTCTCAGATGTTTCACCGTGGATAATTTATTCATGATTTGCAAGATGACGAAACCAAAATTCCAGAAGATATTTGACTTATAATATTTAGGAAGATCTACAAAGCGGTGAAAATGTAGCAGGGGGCACGACCCCAGGTCTCGGCCACATATTCCTAAAGGTGACAATACGCCAAATTACGGAATGTCCAGCGATCTTTAAACTCATACTGGACATTATACTAAGAACCCCACTACTACAGTAACGTTGAAATCGCAATAAAGGAAAAAGGGCAGCGTCATCCGTATCATCTCTACCGCCGGCGATGGACAAAATTCTTCCCGATCGCTAACGGTGATCGTATGCATCTAAACGAAGAATGACAGATACATAATGGTACCTGCTTAATAGTTATATTTCTTCCATTGCCTGCCGACTTCATTATATCAAGTGCTTGTACATTTGAAAACTGAAGACGTTGACCTGAAATCGTTACTGTTCTTTCCTTGCAACAAGGTCCGCAACCAGTTAGCAGGTAGCCACCTGCATGATTTGCTGCAGGCAAGGCTCAGTGCAAAGGGGGTTTTAGATTTAGGCCGATACTGGCGAATACTTACCGATGTATATAATGTTTCATATGATTACAATATCATGTATTCAAATTTGCAAATCTTCAGAAAGGTCGCGGTAATATATATATATATATATATATATATACATATATATACGTAGTTAATAAAATTTGTTTCCCTTTCGTTCAGTATCATTTTGGACACGTTTTGCGAATTTGTCTTGATGCCATCTTAAGTGTTAATTTGTCATGGTTTCATTTTATTCACTCCCGAGAGTTGTGGTCCCGTAGACCGAACAGCTTGTTATACAATCTTCTTAAATTTTGGCGGTAAGTCATCGTCGAACAACGTGCCAAAAGTGAACGATTTCTTAGTGAACGAAAAAACTGTCTACGCAGCTTGATTTTAATCAAGCCTGGCTCGATTTGTCTAGGTTGTGGCTCAGTTTTAACACGCCAGCTGGAAAGCTGTGCCGTTGTATTTATGTCATAGCCGCATAGTTACTCTTTGTCTCCTGTGACAGCTCATTATCAAAAAACGTAAATCTTCACGACTCCTTGCAAAACTGCAACTTAGCGTCGTCTTTGAGAATAGCCTCTTGCTATATCAGGCCAGATTTTCAGAATACATTCTGTGGTTCAACTCACACACTTCCGACAGGTCGCCCAATAGTGATGAAACCTAGTAATCTTTCGGTTTTTTATGTTTTTTTTTTATTTCGAAGTAAAGGACTTTAAACAATACTTAGTAGGACTTCTGTCACCGTCATCTTGGATTTTTTTGGAGCGCGCGTGGAACAGCAATGTTTTGCGCAATTATTTTGACTTTTCCTGTTCGTTTAAGACAAAAATATGGATCAATAGGTATTCTTAGACACGCATGTAATTTTTTTTATATTAAATTCGTTAGCAAGTTGAAAAAAAAAATATATATATATATATATATATATATATATTTAAAAAAAAAAAATTATATATATATATATATATATATTGCAAATACAAAATCGCTGTTACACGAGAGTAGCAGCTATCGTAAAGAGAACACATATAATTTAAACGGATTGTAGGCCGTTACAAGCTGCTCGTAAGGCAAAATTACACCACAATAATGTGTCACGAGCGGCACATATCTGCCTAAAAGCTGTTGAAATTATACGTGTTCTACCTACGAGAGCTGCTCCTGTCGTCTTCTGGCTGCCAGACGTCATACTACATATACTCGTAATACGCCTATGTGTGTGTGTATATGTATGCGCCTGTCATGATTAGCACCACTGGCCGGTCGCGAGAAATATGTACGCCGCAAGGGATGGAACGGTGTGGCGACGCAAACTCGGTCCGACGAAAGAGCCGTCCGGGCCACGATTCCCGACTGAGGTCCCTACACACATCGTCTACAGTCGTTTACAGTCCGACGTTCGAACGACTCGTTCACTTGGCTCGTCTAGTGAGGTGCCGCTAGGCAAAACAGCAGAACCTAACGCTGATCCACTTTTGTCATGATAATTTCAAATTGTAGCGGTTTATGCGTGTGCCCCGTCCTGTGGGTCGGCTTCCCGCTACAGTTCGACCAGCCCCCCCTCCCCTCCCTGCCCACACCGTGTCTGTTACGTCCTCTAAGATTAGAAGTCGCGGTATGGAGCGACAGAGAGAGGCGAAAAGGGAAACGCGGATGTTGAGAGGAATGAAAAACCCGAATTGCGGTTTTGCGCCTTCGTTGCGCGGGAAGCCCGACGAACGCCTAGCGAGTAAGTAACCGAGGAAAAAAGGGGATTCAGTGCTATGGCTACTGCCAGCCTGCTGGCTCTGACGCTCAGTTCTTTTGGCGCGCACGTGACATATCCGTGACAAAAGATGGGATGGGATTGGCCGACGACCATTCTTATGCCGCACCACCACAAAATAGCGCTGTCATTGAATATGTACAGCCTTTCCTAGATATGTAAAGTTTTTGAAGATCTGAACGGACGAACGGACGGACGGAGGCACGGGTCGAACTCGGGATTGGCTGGCTGACGACAATACGGCCCCCTCAGAAGAAATGCCGGTGTTAGTAGGAGTCGTGAGGGTGAGGGTAATGCTGATTACGGTGGTGGTGCTCTCCACTAAGCAGATTGAAGGCATATGCGGCCGATTAAGAATGTCGTTGCAGAATGTCTATTCGACCGAATCTCGATTCGGCGCCGTTGCTCAGCTGCTGAACATAATCCGAGCGCTTGAATTAATTTCGAGTTTTATGCCCAAATATCGAGGCGATCACTAATAGTAGTAGTGGGCGCTAGCAGTTTCTCTATGTCAGTGATGTCTGGAGAGAGAGCCTCGACACGTCTTTGTATGCAAAGTATATGAGGATGTTCACACTCGGCGCTTATTTATATATATATATATATAAATTCTAATAAGCGCAAACGAATGGTGAACAAATGATGACCAACACTCTAGCTTTTTTTCAGGCAATACTCAATAAATCCTAGCCCGTTGACCACATGCACTTCCACGTACTCGCTTATACGATTTGTTTCGTGCCCGTTGGAGTTGTCAGTTCTGTCGTGATAAACTATCTAGCTTTTGTAAAATCAAATTTCTACGGAAGAGAAGAAGAAACAGATGAACCTCCACAATTTTAAACTGAAATAGACATGCAGCGAGCCTGCATAAAGCTTCTCCTCCAAACTCCAAACACAGATTTCTGTACAGCTATATGTTCATAATTATGCTGAAAGTCCCATGTAATAAAATGTTGATTGCATTCTGAGAAATCTGATTGGGTTTAATATGAAGAACGGCATTAAAGACGGTCCTGGTTCTGGCTGGGTCCAATCATAGAGGTCGTGCTTGCAAATCGACGAATCACCACCGTATAAGAAAGTAGACGAAAAATGATAAGAATAGCTAGGTGAGATTTTGCAAGGATCAGCTGCCCGGGGTCTTGTGTCTTGTGAGTTTGTTCCGAATTGCTAAACTTCCGGCACAATGACACCATTAGAAGTTGTGTTTTTACAAAGCATTTGTCACTGCACAGCGATCAGTACTACCAATAATCACCACAGATGACGGTCATTACTGTCGGCCAAACGATTGTACCGTCTCCAAATACCGCAAAAACGACCCCGAACGTATTTTTTAATAGGAAATTGCATGAGATATAGAAAACATCGACGAGAAGCAGGCCTTAGATACGCACGTACGTATATATGTCTATGTATCTATGCAAGCACCTTGTCGCCCATCTCAAGAACATTTGCCATGCACAATAAATGCTTGTGTTGGCCTCTCCTTGAAAGATGCCCCTGCGGGCCGGCCCATAAACTGCTTAGGTAGTTCGCCTTCGCTTGTCGCCTCTTCTCGTATGAGCGCCTTACGTGTAGAACGGTATTACTTAAAACGGTACTTGCGATGGGTCGGCAGCAGATTTGCAGTCGTCACTCGGGCAATGATAGCTCATTTGCTGGCGAGAAAATGAGCAAGCAGTAGTACTGTTACTTTGGCTGTCCAGCTTGTCTGGGTCAGATAAGAAAGCTGAAAATTGCGATTAGGCGTCTGCGATTGCTGCGATTTTATTTCTAGATTATAAGTTTCTACGATTTCGCCTCTATAGAGTTCGGAGCCATAGACGACGAAGTAAGTAGCGCATCGTGTATCCGAGATGCGAGGTTCTTGCCCGAAAATGATCTGGGCGCCACCGTTCGGTGAGAGTTAGATTAGAGCATTTTCTGGAGTGCTACGGCCTTGTGGGCGTTGTCCTTTAATGAGCTAAACGCAAACGTGAGGCGACAGCCCGATTGCCAATAGCTGTCGTTGAGTTGTCAGAAATCTAGAAAAACCTAAGGATATAAACTCCATCGCAACGTTATAGTCTCAAAGGGAGAGTTCTCAGACGTAGCTTTAGAATCTAGCCGATTTAATGGTACTACGGTACGGTGAGCTATGTCACTCACGATCGCTTGTGTAGAAGCTAAGGTAATACCTAAGATTTTTGTCGTAACGCTTGTTCATCTGTTTCATTCTACATAACGAAGTTCACATTTATATATATATATATATATATATATACACGTATTTCAAGTTTTAGTAGAACTCGGCAAGAAAAGATTTTTCCTAATGAAAGGAGGGGCGGATATGTCATCTCACAATCCCGCTATTCGCTCGCTTGCGTTGGGTCATTTCGTGTCATTTATATTATGCCGAATTTTCTAACAAACACCCAGGTATAGTCGATTCCTTCATGCGTCGACCTCATGGTTCTCCCTCAAACGTGAATTTTGCACAACTATCTAGGATAAAAAGGCAGAATAGCTATTTTTATAGAATTCGTCCTTACTCCTAAACAAGACATTTCCGCCCCCTCCTTCCATTGGGAAAAATATTTTCGAGTTCGACTTAAAATAAATACATACATGTATGGAAGATATATATATATATATATATATATATATAAGGTGCAGTCTTATATAGGCCAACTAATATAACTTTTTTGATCTTCAAGCAATGTGGCCGCTAAAAGCTTACCAACTAATCCTAATTATTCATGCAAATCAAACAGCTAGCCTGTAACAAATCTGACACCTTGAATAGGCTTGGCTGCTCACGGTGGTCTTTATTCGAGACCTTGTGTTCTGTATCTGCAAACATTTACAATCCTTCGCGCCACGTCGAGGGGCTATGTATCATGAGCGATAACGAGTTCACATATATATATATATATATATACAGGTAGTTCCACAAGTTTTTAAAATGAAAACCAAGAATTTTCCAAATCTTGTTTTTAATTTTTTCTTATTCAATATACTCCTCGAGAAGCTCAATACACTTTTCCCACCGAGATTTCAGAGCATTTATACCTCTTGAGTAAAGGCATTGACAGCAGTTGTAACCTCTTCATTGCTGGAAAAACGCTTTCCACCGAGACGATTCTTCAAATGTCTGAAGAGGAAATAATCAGAGGGGGGCAGGTCTGGAGAATAGGAAGGTTGTTCAATAAGTTCGAACATCAGTTGGGCCAGTTTTGCCGTTGCTTGCCGCGACTTGTGTGCGGGAGCATTGTCCTGGTGAAACAGGATAACCTTCTTCTGCAAAGCGGGCCGTTTCACAATATTCTCCCGTGACCTTTTTACCGCTCTCAAGGTAGTCGACCAGAATTATTCCACGTTGGTCCCAAAAAACCGTAGCCATCATCTTTCCGGCCGATGCCGTTGTCCGCACCCTCTTCGGGGGTTCTTCACCAGGTGCACACGATTGGCGAGATGCTTCTTGGGTCTCGGAAGTGTAGTGATGGACCCAGCTTTCATCGACGGTCACGAATCTGCGCCAAAAATCCGACGGATTTTTCGACATCTTGGCCAAATTTCGCTGTGAAGCGGAAACACGCGCGTCTGTTTGGCCTTGGTTGAGCAAATGCGGCACTCATTTTGCTCTGAGTTTTTCATCTTCAAGTTCTCGTGCAGGATGAAATGCACACTACCCAAACTGATCCCCAAGGCCTCCGATATCTCCTTAATGTTCACTCGCTTATCTGCGGCAACGATTTTCCGCACTTTTTCCACGTTTTCCTCAGCAGTTGCCGTTTTTGGGCGTCCTGAACGTAGTTCATCCTCGGTGCTCCTGCGACCTCTTTTTAACTCATTAATCCAGTTTGAGACAGTGGCAAAATATGGCGCAGAGTCACCGTACACCTCGTCTAACTCAGTTTTCACTTGGGTCGCATTCCAACTTTTGAAATAAAAACGCTTGATAACCACTCGAAACTCTTTTTTTCTCAATTTTTCAAAGTCACGCCGATACGTTGCACGAGAAAAGCGATCAAACGAAATCGCAACGGCCAATCACCATAATATTTTGACTGCTAGCATTCGAAAAGTTGTCGTTTCCAATAGCGGTGAAAGCGCTTGAAAAATTCGAATTCTGAAAAGCTCATTTTAAGAACTTATAGAACTACCTGTATATACACACGTATTTTAAGGTTTAGTAGAACTGGGCAAGAAAAGATTCCGCTATTCGCTCGCTTTCGTTGGGTCATTTCGTGTCATTTATATTATGCCGAATATTTTCGGGAAAAATATTTTCGAGTTTGACTTAAAATAAGTACATACATGTATGGAAGACCCTGTTATATATATATACATATATAAGGTGCAGTCTTATATAGGCCAACTAATATACCTTTTTTGATCTTCAAGCAATGTGGCCGCTAAAAGCTTACCAACTAATCCTAATTAATCATGCAAATCAAACAGCTAGCCTGTAACAAATCTGACACCCTGAATAGGCTTGGCTGACCACGGTGGTCTTTATTCAAGACCTTGTGTTCTGTATCTGCAAACATTTACAATCCTTCGCGCCACGTCGAGGGGCCATATATCATAGCGATAACGATGGCGGACAGCAGAGAAAACGACGACGGCAAATGGCGCGGAGACGTCTCTTCCGTGGTTTCGAAGAAATTCAAAAGCAATACCGTGCCAGGCGATTGTGGATCTGGCGGATTGGCGAGTTCGACAAAAGTCACATTAGCTGCTCGTGACATGTGTCTAATTCAACGATAGAAAGCAAAAAAAGAACATTTTTTGCGACGCTGGCAAGGAAGGTCTATCCCTCGTTAGACCTCGTTACTTTATTTTATGGAGTCCGTTCTCAATCAATCAGCATCCAAAACCGATTAACCAGCAACAGTCTTTCTCTGAGGAAAGCAGAAAACCGGGCCGAAACTCTCACGCTTTCTCATAAATGAGTGTTTCCCCGCTTGTTCGTGTCTCCCGTGCAGACAATGTGTGTTTGCCTTGATCACCGTGACTGGCCACGGAAAGAGCTAAGGAGTCAGCCGCGTTGACGTCCCGGACGGGCGTTTTTCCGTTCCCAATGGCGATGGGCGGTCTTCCCGTCGGGGCGTCTTTTATCCATGAAGTGCAGACTAGATGGTTCAAGCACACCGAGAGATTTCAGTAACATAGGACTGGGCTCTAGAGTGTCGTTTAACCCCTTGTATGGCCGGTGCATCCGAAGCTGGCTACGCAGCCTACCTTGCGGAGACCAACACGATAAAAACGACTCACAAATTGTGACTCTTGCGTTCGACACATTGGGCTCTTCTGGCGTTAAAACTAGCAAATTTTACTATATATCTATACTATATTGAAACCGCAAATTTGACTATTTACCTCCACAAACCGACATTTAATTTTTCATGTATCGGTTGTCATTACTATGCATCAAGTTCCCAAGTACGTCAACTTTTGCCAATGTTATCAGCTACTCATGTGACGACAAAATGAACCAATAGGACATACTTTTGTGTCACTTAACTTGTATGTAATTTAATTGCAAAGTCAACTTCAAGCAGAACATATAACTATCTCAATGTGTGTATGCACAATGCGTGGACGGCTCATTTATAATATTTTTAACTGTATAAACATACACTTAAATACGGAGCGCCAGCAAAATTACCATTAGCAATTTTAAGTATTACCCCAACATCTGAAAATGAGACCACCCACTCCCAGCCTTCGCCACGGTTGAAGCTCTTTATTTAGTGAAGCCTGGCTTTTGTGGTTACCGAGTGACGCCAGAAGTTCATGGTCTACCTCTGGACCATAGGGCCCAGTTACTCCGCCACTTGTGGCGGTGATTTTAGTTTGAAGAAGTTAATGAAAAAAAGGTCTACCTAACGTGACAACTAAATAAAGTAGATATATGTGATGCTTGCAATTCAAGGAGGACATACTAATACATATTCTATCAAGCTAAGGCTGAGTTTGTACAGATTTGCTGCACGGATCGCAGACCCATTTTGGAGAGAAAGGTGTCCCTGTCCATTTAGTGGAGTTTTATAAAACGTTTGCTTATGACAACGTGCCGTTTATGCCCACAACTAGCAGAGTGCCTAGGCTAGCCAATCTGTCAGACACTTTTCGGCTTGCTCTACCATATCCAATGTATAAAACGTTAGTTAGAAAAATCAAGCACTCATCTGTGAGTACTTATTTACATAATTATCTAACAATGGAAAACAATAAAGGGCACTTGAGTTGAATCATCTGGTTCCATTTTTTAGCGCTTCTTATTTGGCAGCACTACCTTTCCAGCCTAAGAAAAGCCAAAAAACAACAACGAAACTAAATTCCTGAAGGTTATTTCTTGGCAAATTATTTTTCGCAGTTGTGCTGTCGGGAAGTCGTGATGCAGTCGAACTTAAATACCTGCACGACGCGCACCCTTAGTGGAGCGTAATTGATATTATATATACTACCATAAGACGCCTGTTCGATCGCTATAAACAAAAAACCTTTTATGAAACATACAGCTGGCCCAACGTAGGCTCGTCCAGTCGTAGTCGGGTATTTCATCCATAGAGCCAAATATATCTTGCTAAATCCGGCTGCATGCGGCACCCTATATAGGATGCGTAGACTTTTGGTAAGGGTGCCTTCTTTACTGGTGAGTTGCATTTTCCCTGTTGCATACTTGGCAAACACGTTATGCCTTGACACACAAGTTCCTGATCCCTCTTCCGTCATTCTGTGTTGACATGGCGTATGCATTTGATGCCTACGTGATCGTCAATATTGCACGCGGTGACTACTCCGCAGCTACGGACCTAGCCTTTGGCATTTGTTGCATTGAACGACAATACATCAACGCTGTATGTATGCTCGTTTAGGAACCGCTTGTTAGGCAGTACGACTCGAGAATAAATCTAGCCATAAGTTATTTCTAGGTTTCTTGAAAACGACGTCAGTGGAACCTCTAATGACAAGAGTTAATAGTATGCTTTTTTTAGCTATATGCATTATTGTCACGGGAATATATATATATATATATATATATATATATATATATATAAATAAATAAATATATATATATATAATTTGTTGATATGTTTACCAATATTCCCCTTCACTAGTGCAGTCGTGCCTACGTATGTAAATCTAAACAATGCTGGAAAAACCATCACTAAATATCTTTCTTAGACATAAAGAGCACACGTTTTTCGTACATAACAAATATTTGTGCCAGATTCTAGCCTGGAAGTGTGATGGCACGACAATGGGTGTGCCCTCGCCTCCAAACATTGTGCTCAGACGCACCGACGTTAGGGACATGTAGCCTCCGTACAGATAAGTATACCACTGCAATACCTGCAGCAGTAAATGGTGTACGTAACGGCTGGCTCAGGGATCTAGCGTATCTGTGTAGCCTGGTATCTAATCTCATACTTTCCGATGCTAAAAATTGCATGGTACGGGATGTTTCGACATCGTTTACTGAGAAATTGTGAAAATGATAGCCTTTGCGCCGGGTGCTTCTCAGGGTGGCTTTTATGATGCGCAGGAACATTGCGGTCCGAAGAGCTATAACAGGCTGGTAGATAAGGAAAACCTACAATAGCCACGGCTAGAGTTCAGACGCGAATACAAAACAAAAATACAAAGCTAAGTATCAAAGATACTTCAGATGGAGGAAAAGGTAAAGAGATGCAAAAAGAAAAATTAACACATTCTAACTTCCTCCTGGTGCCACCTAATCATCTCTAGCACATACGGTGTATATAAAAACACCAATGGCGCTATTGTGTATGTACAAAATGTAGGTTGGTTCTGTAGACGTTGCCTACATACCTACCAATTATAGGCCACGTCAGCGTTAAAAAAACCGATTGTTCTAAAGCTAACAGCTGTTGGCTTGACTAAGCGCTCTGAAAGTACTATTGGCTTATCCAGGTGTGAGCGTGTTGCCAGAGGTTTAGGACAGGCGTATATTGCATGCATGCGTGGCTTGGCTTGTATTAGCCTTTGTTACTACTCTCTCTCTTTGAGTTTGTATGTTGATCGGCAACTCTTGCGTGATTCTGCCCTTGTCACGCACATCGACTTGCGTTCGCTAGGTAATCATGTTTATTCTAGCGTCGCTAGTCGAAGTCATATTTTATGACGGAATAACGTAAACGCATACCAGCAGCCTGAGGGAAAGCAAGAAAAAAGAGACGTTGAAAAAGCAAAGCAAATAGATAACTGCATACGAGGTTACAGAGCCGTCTAAGAATTTATGGCACAGTATCTTTAGATTGATTTAGGCTGTCTACCGCAAGATCCTCCGCCAGTTATTTTATGGCTGCCTGGAGTATAGGTGAGCTTGTGTGCGGTACAACGGTATCCGACACCGCCGTCTCGTGACTTGCCTAACCTCAAACACGGATTGCTGACGTGCCAAAAGCTGCCGAAAGGTGTATCTAGGACGAAGCTACTTGCCCTGCGAGTGACAGGAGGTCTAGGTTAGGCCCAACAGAGTGACACAACGAGCGAAACGTGACAATGATTGTGTGTATTTGTGTCGTGATGTTTGGGACCGAAGCATCAGGCCGATTTTGGGACTAGCGAAGCATTTTTGAGCGGAAACGGTTTCTACGAGAGGAACCGTCCGCGTAACGGTCGAATCTTTGAATGGCTGCTAAGCGGCCTCCCGCGGTAATTAAAGCGTCTGTTTAGCTAACTTGGAAGAGCGAGCTACGTCTAAGCCAAGTAACGCTAAGGAACAGAAAGAGTGGGACTGAGTATAGACGAACTCGGGCAACAATAAGAGGTATATGGGTATGTTGGTCCGGTCGAGCATGCATTGCAGTTCGGTCCGGGTCGATTGCCGGTAAAGACACGACGCATAGCAGAAACAACGACGTGGACCGACGTCTGTCTGGAACGGCCCGAACGATGAAGGCTCTGGCTCTGCTCCTGCTTTACCGCTGTCCCTACTGACCAGGTAGGAATAGGTAGGTACTTCTCGAGCATTTTATAGATTTTCCGATTTGTTCTCTTTTGGCAAGTCAAATGAAAAGGAAGTACCGAGCGCCGGTTAAAGACCTATCGGTCTTTAATCCATCAAGTAGTGCAACTGATACAACAAGCTGTAAGAATAAGAATAAAGCTATTAGGCATATGCAACTTTATGTACACTGGCGACCAAACAATTGCAGCCAATAGATGCCCGTTTTCATTGAAACAAAGCAGGCCGAGAAACAAGGCACGCGAAACTGACAGCGCGCGGTCATAGACGTTTCAGATACAGTCGGCAGAGGCGAAAGCAGAAGAGAGAAGGGGGGCTCTCTATCAAAACTGAGTTTGATCGGCAAGAATTCTTGGCTCCTCTCGGAATCCTCTCGTTCTCGATATCGCTGCTTGTTCGAAGCGTAGCCACGTCATAGAGGCGTGTCGGTACAATGGCCCGTCATGCAAGGTACAGGAACCAGACCAACACTACTTTCGGTAAAGGGCACGCATAGAGCGAACCTAATACTGCGATCTACATAATGACATGTGGCCCATCCATTACGATACCCTTTTTCAGTCTCTACCTCTCTTAGACGCGGAACCCAAAACGCAGCTACGGCACGTATCAAATGCATTCCCCGTATTCTGGCTCGAAGGATAAGTTTAGTTTTTAAACTAGGTTGGCCAACCAATTTTAGGTATATTTTACTCGGCAGCCTGTCGTGATGGCATATCCTTGTGACGACATGAGTCCTAAATTATATGATCATATAGCCAATAATCGTTCGAAGTGTTCCCGAAATTCAAAATGCGTTACGATTACACCTCTGAGTTTTTGTCTAGGATAACGTAGATATTATATATATATATATATATATAAATATATATATATACATATACATATATATATATATATATATATATATATATATATATATATATATAATATATATATATATATATATACATATACATATATATATATATAGTGGTATAATAACCATCGCTAGCTGCGTGATAGCGGTGTCATGGCTGGCACCGTCGCTTCTTGGCCCGCGCCGCCGATGGTGTTTGCTTTCGGAGTAGCAGGCCGCTTATGTCGTAGGCTTCACAACCCTCGCAGTTGTTACCGTAGACAGTAGATGTGGGGGAGAGTACTACCAGGTCTTTCGGTAATGATGTTGTAGTTTGTGGTGGTTGTAGTAGTAGTAGTAGTAGATATTCGTCCGAAAGGCCAGGCCTCCTTTATAGACCTCACCTTTGGGACGACCGAGCACACGGTGGAACAGCTTCGAAACTGGCGAATGTGCGAGAACGAGCAGATGTGGTTACGGGGAGCACAGATGATAGAGAAGATCATGCAGAAAAAAAGTAAACCTAGATTGTGAAAGGTAACGGTGGGAGAGAGAGAAAGAGAGGGGGTAGTTGACCAATATAACTACCACTACACAAAAACCGCGAAGTAAAGTGCAAAACATTTCAGCTGGTTTTCAAATGAACTCACCGTATCTCAAGTGTGGTCGGTCTTATTAAGATAAAGTAGTAGTAGTACTAGTTGAAGTAGCAGAATTTGTAGTAGAATTTAGTAGATTAAGTAGTATAATTAGTTGGAGTCGAAGTAGAAATAACCGCAGGAGTAGTTTTAGCCCTAGACTAGAGGTGCCGCTGCCGCTGAACGATGATAGAACGCACCGGCCACACTGAGGTTGACTCTGAGTCCGCGCAGCTGTGATGCGCTTCCTGATATACCCGGCTGGCTGACTGGCTGGTTAGGCAGAGAAACCGCACCGACGAGACCATATTATATATATATAATACGGACCTTCGCAAATCGCTCTCGTGATACCCGCCTAATACAAACATTACATTAAATTAAAGCCGTGATTTCTCAGTGATGGTCTCTCAGTGATTCTCAGCCCTCTCAGTAATTTTTGCTTCAACGGCCTTTAATTTAATGTAAAGTTTATACAAGCAAATCCTTATACAACTTGGTATCCCAACGTTTGTGTAGTTGCACATAAACGTTAGAATGTATACATGGGCAGAAGAATAATTAGAAACAACCTCTTTAAAAATGTTTTTAGCTCTAGGCTATTATTATTATTATTATTGTTAGGTAGTCTAACAGCAGACTTACAACGAATACGTGTATGTCATAAGAAACAGATACGGGGAGCTAAAATGGGAGTCGTGATGACTGTCGACGAGCACATCGTGACGACGCACGCAGTCAACGCACGAGAGCAGCACCGTTATTTATAGCTCTCTAGACCGCGCTCGAGTATGAACTGCTGCCAGAAAGCCGAAAAGCTGAGCAGAAAGACTCTCCAGACTCTCCGCGCCACGTCTGGGCCCAACGTCAATCCGGGTCTTGGTTCGTGTCGAGAACTAGGCGTTCGTATCCTACTCAGTAATTGATGTAGCAGCGTCGCCCACTCGTTGACCCACTCTGTAATTGACTTCGTGATGGCACACGAGAGCAACTCCAGGTAAAAATTAAGTTCAGGATCTTGCGGGCATCTGGAAAAGCCGCTCAGTTGAGTGCCGTTCATCTCCCGGTATTTCCCTTTTTAGGAGTCGAGCGTTGTGGATATGGCTATACCCGTTGCCTGGCGTAGGGCATCTTCGACGCTATTTGCTTATAATGTTCCTCATAACTAGAGGCCTAAGTATAGAAGAGTGGTGTAAATTTGTATCCACCTTGGCGGACTATACGGGTGTAACGAACGCCGTAGATTTTTCCAATGCCGCCTGTGCCGCCAGCTTGACAGCCACCACCAGTGGCTATTAACAACGGCAGCGTGTCCCACTTGTTGACACCCACTCAGTGATCTACTTCAGGATGGTGCAGGCGAGGACCATTCCAGCTATCTTGAATTGGGTCCAGTGATCATGCGGGCATCGAAAGAGGCCGCTTGAACGAGTGTCGTCCACCTGCTTTCCTACACTTTTAGGAAGTCATTCGTCCAAGCCGTCCAGCTATATCCGTCACCTCACGTAGGGTATTATTGATGTTTACTGTCTACAACGTCTTTCGTAATTAGTCGCGTAATGAAGAGCGGCTTAAATGAGCATCTGCCTTAGCGGAATGTAAAGAAAGCCGTGGATCCTCCCGATGCCGTCTCCAGCACCATCATCTGCACATCACTGTTAGGAAGATGCTGTACGTGAGGACCCTGATTGGTTAGCATTAGAGTTCATGCTGGTGACCCACTTCCTAATCGTATCTGCATACAACTTCTCTCGTCCTTGCATACAATCTTCGCCTGGCTTTTGGGGGCTTCTTCTGATATAGGCCCCACGTGTTCTTGGTGTAGGCACTTCAAATGCCTGCCAATTCCGCTCTGCTTTCTTCTCATGTGACAGAGGACAGGTCTACGTACGCTGGTGTACAAAAAAGTATTTCCCTGTATTAACGCCTGTTCCAGGGGTTTCTTATCTAAGACTGATGTAGCGTCCTTGGGAAGATGCAGCGCCACCAGATCCCCAGTGGTTGGTTCGCCGTTATTTTCCGTCTCGCTAATGAGATGGCGGGAACCGCCCTTGTCTTCTGCCCGGTTTTGCTGCCTATGCCTTGGAGTTCGCCGACTATTCCCATGTGGCATTGTCGGACAGGTCAGGTTAGACACCGGAATATTTGCAGGACTTTCTTATTAGCCCGGTATCTTCTTGGGTCTCGTAGTCCCGGATCATCCCGGCCTCAAAGAAGTGCGACAGCCTTATGTACAATTGCATCTAGATAAGCTCGGTCGGAGTACCTGTAATTTGTTCATTACGTGCGCAGTCCCATGTGCACCATGTGCGGCGGAAGAAGCCGAGGCGAAAAAAGGAAAGAGGTAACTGTCCGGCGACAGAGGCAAAAAAGAAAAGCCTGCGAAGAGAGCGTCTTGTGAATTCAAGACGCGCCAAACTTAGAATGATCACTTACCTTCAGATCTCCGGGGCAGCAGTTGCAAATCAAGTCACTCCTCGCCAGCACCAAACACCGACAGATACCTGCAATACAGCAGGAAAACAAAAAAGTCTCGATAGCCTTTAGGGGAAGACCGAACGCAAACGCACTGCACAACTGCACGAGACCTTTTCGTTGTGCACACGTTCGTTGCAGTCCAAGATCAACAGCAGGCGAGCTCTACAGCAAGTGACGACGGCAGAAGCACCTACTACTACCTAACTAATTCTAAACCGAGCAAGACGGCTTAGTAGCAAAGCCTTTGCCTTGCATTCGGGAGGACTGGGTTCGAGACCCAGACCAGCCACTCTTAAATTGGTTTGCATGGTTTCCAATTTAGACAAGGTAAATGCCGGAGTGGATTAAAATTAGCCATGACATGAAAAAACCGTACACGGGCAATATCCTTAAAGAAAAAAAAGTTGCTAACTACCACTCTCTGACTGGCTACTACTGCAGTATTGCAATGTTGCCGCTCCTGCGACTGCCTTAGCACCCCTTAGCCAACAGGGGGGAAGGGGGGGGGGGGCATTTGTGTACCATACTCGCCTTCGTATACTACCGGAAACTAATTTTTATTTTTTTCATTTGACGTGTCCAATCGGACCAGCGTAGCGGCCCGGGATCCGAGCAGTGGGCAACCGCAATGCTACCGTTGCCTGAAAAACGATGATAATGATGACGATGACGGTGCTGAAAATGACGGTGCTGAAAATGGCCGCCCAAGGTGACCTGTTGTTGTTTTTGTTGTTACTGTTGTTTTTGTTGTTGTTGTTGCTATTGTTGTTGTTTCTGTCCTTGTTATACCCCGGAGGTGTTGCGATTTGTCACGACAATCGATGGCAATGGTGGTTCTGGTGCCACTCGTACGACGACAGGAATCGCGAGAGATTACGCAATCAATTAGCAGCACTGAGGCACTTTCATCCAATGATCTTTCTACGTCCCGAGGCGCGTTAGAACTGACATCTGATTGATAGACTGACAAAAAAAAGACGAGAGCAAGGCAGCACTAGATAGGAGCCTGTTATATGTCGGATTGGTTTTGCCTAAAGCTTACTTTCGATTTTCTGGCAAACACCGTTGTTATATCAGCACTTTGTCAGAACAATAGTCTCCACTACTGTTAGCCCTTTGGAGTGAACACTTGAATAAAGTGTGGTCACGGGTTCTCTAACCCAACTAAGGCGAACAGCTTTCAGAACGCCCAATAACAGTTCATGTAAGGTCTTGCTCATAAATGTGTGGTATATTTATTCATTCAACCTTTCTAGAAGTAGTAATAAGTGTAGGTAGTTAATCACCATTCGGAGCCAAACATTGATGCATACGCAAGTCCGGCGTGACAGCGGGCTGTTTATATACGGGTTGTCGCCCACTAATTAAGAGTTCCTACCAATATGATTTCTCTGTATCTTGATTTGACGAACGTTTTTAATTACAAATTTATCCAGTCCACTAGCCGACGTGAATGGCATAATGACGTGAATGTCCAGCTATATCGATGCAACAGCTACTCGTGACTTTAGTGCCACTTATAAACAAGACACATCTACTCCTTATTCCGCTCGTCAGTAGATGTAAATGTATCGATTAAAGGTTACTATATGGAAATATATAAGAACGAAATTGTAACACCGTAAGTTGGGCGGTAGCAGTGGGAAGCAATGGGACGTTTGGGTCAATTCATCGGTGTCCCAAACACGGGATCTAGGTAAGCCTCAATATAGTATCCCTATGTCAGTATTATACATCTAGTAATTAATCCTTAAAATAATGTGTACACTTTTGAGACAAACTCAAGTCATATAAATATATATTTATATATATTATTTGAAACAACAATCGCATTACTCATCATGTTTGACATTTAGGCATATTTTGTACTCACATTAAAAACGTCATGTTAAAAAGTATTACATTTTTGAAAAGAAAAATTTGTTTCAATAAAGACTAAAATGTTGTGTTTGATATTGTTTGCGTTTCAGCGATTGCAATGTGTGATTGAACTATTTATTTTAAATATAGCGTGCATTTCATTAAATAGTGTATTTAACATCTGCGTGCTCTATCAAAGGCCACAGTGCAATTTGCTAGTGATGCAATTAACTTATCCGTGAATTGCTTTGGAAGCTTATTCCGCTTGTCGCGCATAGCATTTGTGAGCTGCGAAAGTGTTGTGAGAGCGGGAGTTTTGGCTCTAACCCCTCGTATCAGCTCATCCAACATAACGGAATTCAGGCCGGTAGCATATGCTGGTCACTACATTAAGCTAACTACTGCTTCTGCGAGGTGCCCCTAAACAAGTGCAGCAGTATGCGGCAATTTGTGTGGCACTATCGTACATGAATACTAAGTTATCAGCAACACACTCGCGCCACGTGGCGTGTCAGAATCTCATCAAAGTACCGTTGGACAGCTAAAGCTCTTCCATGAGAACCGTGGACTCGAGGACGAGTTTGGTTCTCCTGCCCAATGATATGCACGCCAAGACATGATTAAGTCGGCGCCGTAACCGACACGATCCATAATGCAAGGCTCCACAACAAACCACTCTGTTTATCTCATATGGTACATGTAAGCATATCCTCATCTCATCTCCGGTACACTCTTCTGCATCTGGCGTTACCGTAGAGAGGCATCCGGGTTTTGTCCGAGAAACACGCATGTCCTGCCATTGGTCAACGGTCTAATATTTCTGATCTCGCGTAAACGGGCATTGCGTCGGTTGTTGCCGCTGTTGGGCTGTGCTTAGCTGTGAGCATATGGCGAGCCTGTGGAGTGTAGCATTCATGTTATGCACCTCTCGCCCGACAATACGCACACCAGCAACGACTCAAAAAACGAGCTGTTGACTTCACCGCACAGAAGCAATCTGGCAATTTTGCGCTTTCGGTTTACGTTCGCTTCACTCTAATGTCATTACTATTGCGAGTACAAAATATGCCTCAAGTCAAACATGTTGGGTGATGCAATTTGGCCGTCCTGACGCGTAATTGTCAACGGGAATGAAAATAGAGGACATTGCAAGTCAGCGACTCTGGCATTACAAGTCGCAGGTTCCGTCTGGCCGCGACACCCATTGAGGCGACCCTTTGTAAGGATATTCAGAGACATCCTGAAGAAAATCCGTATCTCGTTTAGGCATACATACATATGTATGTACGCGGTGGCGCTACACGTGCGCCTATTGACGGGATGTTTCCCAAAGCTGGCAAATCTAGGCTAACGTTGTTATCATATATATATATATATATATATATATATATATATATATATATATATATATATATATATATATATATATATATATAACATATATATAAGTAGTGAAATTTAGGCAGGCCTCAACATCGTTATCGTCTGGCCACACTACCATCAAAGCCTTTATGTACGTCGTCTGCCAGCTGTATGGACCTCTGCAGACCGTCGTCTGCGGGCGCGGGCGGGGGGCGGAGTTGGGGGGGGTTCACGGCCAAAACCTCGAAGTGACTCGCTGCCGTCGATACGTTCGGCTCAACAACCAGTTTCTACCTTATTCTTACCTCATGACTCGAGGCTGGCTGCTGTTTACTGGTCTCTTCATCGTCGGCGGTCAGTAATCTATTTATCCGCATATCAGCCAACGTACTACCGCATGCACGGATGACTGACTAGTCTGACATGTGCCGCCGCAGACGCCATGGCTACCGTTTCTAGTACGTATGTCGGCGTCGTGCGGGCCGGCCCTCCTCCTTGGCTCGTGTCTTTTCCGGTGTCATCTAACGTAACCGTTGACGGCAGTTCTAGTCCCGCCGTCAAGATAACACTAGAGAAGGAAATACAAGGGCTGGCTGATACGTCTGATGGCTCTATCTTCCGACCGCATAGCGTTATTGCGACCGATGTTGTTGTTGTTGCTGTTGTTGTTGTTGGGCTTGTTGCTGTTGTTGTTGTTGTTGCTATTGTTGCTGCTGCTGCTGCCGCCGCGGTCGTCGTTGTTGTCAGCGGAGGCCGGCCAACCGACCGACTGACAGACTGGTGACGAAGGAAAGCCTACGGGGCCGATCGGAAGTATTCCCTTGACTGGCATAGAGTCGACAATGGCTGATAAACTAACAATAGCACATCAGCAGCAGCAACAGCAACAACAACAACAACAACGACAACGACAACAACAACACATTCCATAGAAGATGCCTAAAGATGCCTAGAGAAAGAGAGAGCGGGAGAGAGAGTAGTGGTGTTGCAAGGACTACGTGTATCACGGAGCCGTAGAAAGACTGAGGGCATGTGGAACGGCAAAGGCAAGAAATGTAGACAGACTGGAAGTGAAAGGTGGGCGGTGAGAGGGAAATAGGCTCTCGGTGTATGTGTATATGCCTGTGATAACAAACAACTTCAGTCTAAATTTGCCAACTTTGGCAAACTTTCATTTAAAGGGCGGATGTTTTGCACCGGCGTATACAATATATATATATATATATATATATATTGTGTTGATTCATAAGTCCGTTCGGAAAGTTGCATGAGCCGTATTGCGAAGAACTAACTCACGCAAACTGTAACGCTCGAGCGAATATGGCAGAGTTAAATGTGCATGTTTGACATTTAATGCTACTTTATTACCAGAAAGGAAAGAATGCAATCTTAGTCGTAACTAAGATATGTAGCGTGTATCGTGGAGAGGCAGTAACAGATAGAACAGTTCAAAAGTGGTTTGTCCGATTAAGGAACGACGACTTTGACGTCAAGGATCGAGACCGGCCCGGACGACCTTTGACAGTGGACACGGTCGCGTTAACAACAACGGTCGAACAAAACCCACACCTGACGCTACGGTGAGAGTGCGGCCATTGCCGACGTGCCATACACATCCGTTCAAAGACACCTCTATGCCGGGGCATTCGTCACCAAGTTGGATGTATGGGTGCCGCACGTGCTCAGCCATCGCCAAATAGAGAAGCGTGTGCAGGTGTGCGGTCAGCTCTTAAAAATGACGAGAATTGCTTCTTGCTCCGCACCATAGTGACAGGGTATGAGAAGTGGATACTTTTTGAGAACGTTGTCCGCAGATCGGGGTGGCTTAAAAAAGGAAGCGAGCCCCAGGCAACTGCCAAGCCCCGACCCTATACAAAGTAAGTGTTGTTAAGTGTTTGGTGAAATGCGAAGGGAACAATCCCTAACGAGCTGTTACCGAAATAGTCAATACGATAAAATACTTTTAATTCGATCAAGCACTGTCAAGAACTGAACAATTTAAAAAGGGCAATTGATCAGAAGCAACCAGACAGGACTTAGCGAACATACAGGGAGCGACTTTTCACTACGACAGGGGAAGACCGCACGCATCTTTGCTCATCACCAAGAAGTATATGAAATTTTGAAGAGATAATTTGCCAATCGTGTGCATAGTCCTGACCTTGCTTCATCGAACTATCTGTTTTGGTCCCGTCTTAATGGCAACAAATACGATTCTTGGAATGGTGTTATAACGTATATAGATCACTACTTCGGAAACCAGGACGTCACCTTCTGGAGGAATGGAGTCATGAGCTTGCCTAAACGTTGGGCTAAGGTAGTTAAGCAAAATGGGTAATAGAGCATTCAATAAAAGCTTTTCGTTGCGTATTCAAAAATGGGTGAAAAATCCGAACGTACATATGTATCAACCTTATATATATATCAACGACATACGATTTTGGGAGGTTGGTATAGTGCAAACTGCAAAAATTGCGGTGTGTTGGCTAGGGTGCCATTTATTATACTTGTATTCATTTGTCTAAAATATTATCACATCAGACTATTTCTAAAAATCCTCAGAAAGTATCGCCTCAAACGGGTATGTGTTACGCCTGGATGGAAACAGCGAGCCTTTGTGGGTGGCTCTATGCTTGCTGTTATGCCTCGCAACTAACTGTGACTGAGGCACAAAGACACGGCAATGAGCCACAACGTCCCGATCGAGTATTGCATCCGAGGTGCCAGCGTAGGGCGTTTATGGGAGGCGTGAAGTAAACAGAAGTAGTAAAGTACAATGATGTCCGCCCTATTTTCCTGCGTTGGCGATGTTGGGTTATTGAAGGCAGACTTCGCTCAAGCGTAACAAAGCCGCCAGTCCAATTACTAGTACCTGTTTGTGTGAATATGTTGAGTAGGCGAGCCGTAGCGGTGAGTGAGCGGAACTTCGTAACTTGGCGGATCCCTAATAGGCAATGTTTAGCGGAACTAAAGTACATAGCATTAGCATGCAACACGCACAGGAATCCGAAGTTGACAGCAAAGCCTTTGATGAGCCCGCTAGAAAGTCGTACCTTTGTATATATATATATATATATATATATATATATATTAAGGCGAGCACTGCCGAGTGTGCAAACGTGTTGTAAATGCTTAATAAATCATCACAATATTTTCTATAAATATATAATGTAAAATATTAATAAGAAAAAGGCAGCATACAGGGATTTAGCATACAGGGAGCTAGTACAGCTCGGTTATGTGACATCTTTGGGAACTCGTTGAAATGCGTATTATTGTTGGGAATAAATGCTATAAGTATGTACTATGTATCTGCAAAACGAGATTGTCATAATAGGAGTGCATTTATTAAATAATATTTATAGCAAGTTAACAAAAGTCAATTGCCGACCTTTATTTCACAGCTATTTTCCTACATAGTTATCTTAACAAAGGTATAATTTATAATGCAGACAGCCTAATTAAACGGGTGCATTAGCAACTTCGTCTAGCCTTGCGCAATCCGTCGTTTTCGTGGCAATTGATATGGCTCGTTTGTTGCCTAAACGATAAATAATAAGCATATAAATGTGAGTGTGAATACTCGTATGCATGTAGGTGCAAGTATAAAGTAGATAACATACAATATCATAACTATAAACCAAGTTATTTTGCCTTTTTTTGTCTTGTTTAACAGTTATCCTCAAACGATTACGTAGGCCGCCCGGCAGATTCGAAAGTGCGGCCGAATCTTAAGCTGTCTAAGCTTGCCGCGTTTGTACTTGCATATCTTTCGTTCTTTCGTTGCGGTTTGCAACATGCCCTAGGTAGTGGGGGCAAGTGATAAAGAACGCTGAAGATTGCGACTGAATCTTTAGCCACAGTATCGTTTCATACAAATGCGTTTTGCGTTATAGACAGATGGTCGCAGATATTTTGTCCTTTTAAGCGGACGGAGGACGGCAAAGACTTACACGTTGCGCTGTATTGCACTTGATCTCAAGCGTGGGTTTGTACTGCTGCAAACTGCTGCCGATTAGAAAACTCAGTGTTGGTGTTTGTTGCAGGACTAATGCGGCTAATGCAAACTGATCGAGCCACAGCTTGACCTGGTTTCTCCATGATGCCCGTCGTCTCAACAAGCAAATGTTTACCACTGTATCGCAGAAGAACTGGAGCCACCCCCCGTGTGATCTTTAGTCAAATATTTGATAAGGCTTACTATATATATATATATATATATACACGCGCAGGCTGCCAAATAGAAATACTACTATCACAAACAAAGGGACAAGGCCTCCTTGATTCGACAAAAGCAGAACGTATACAGTAAGTGTAAAATAATCTACGTCTACTTAGAGCTTTCCACAGAACCGAAAGGTATAAAAAATATTATATACAATACTTATTGTGGATAAAAGGCCCGTACGTTATACGCTGTTAAACTTTGTTTGTGTACATAGCTGTACTAAAAAAAAAAAAATATATATATATATATATATATGCCGCATTTCAAACACGTTGTGGCGCGTAATAAACGTATATGTAGCGTCGATCTATAGCCAACTTACCACAACTGAGAAGTGCTGGAGTATCTGTCAATCACGTGGCCTTTTAGTAGAGCGCACGTCGAAGACAAACACGGTTAAAAACCGCAGAGTTTTTCCGTTATTCCAAATTTTAAACACCTTACATAAAACACATACGTTGTAAACTCCGAGAAACATCATGTTTTCTGTGAGTTAAAATAAGTTTCGCATATTTTGTCAAAGAGCAGACGGGACCGGGGCCGCCTGCATTCTTGACGACGGGGCTGTGGAGAGGAACCTGGTAGTCGATAGGCTATGTCATATTGGCTTTGGGGCCAGGCTATTACCGTCTACACTGGCGTCGGCTTATTGGTGTGCACCGACGAGACAAGACTGGTTAGTTGTTGTTGTTGTTGTCTCAACGGCTCAACTTGACCTATTAACGTATGTAACCAAAACAAGAAGATCCATGGTCCATTGCAGGCATACGAAATTGCGTAGCGTAAAAATATGGTCTAATCTATCTGCTACGGCCAACGATTGATTTTCAGGAGAGACAAATCCTTACGGCAATGACGGAAACGTTCTAAAAAGTGGCTACTGGCCCATATCACAAGAACAGGCTAGTCGCATGCTCATAGTGTTTGAAGTTGCAGTAGTATTAGTAATGCATTACTTTTTGTGTTAGGCACTCATAAAAGTATGCGTATGCTACGTGTATATATATATATATATATATATATATATATACACATATACACATAGCATACGCATACTTTTATGTTCGTATGAGTGTCTGACACGAAACGTAATGCATTACTAATACTACTGCAACTTCAAACACTATGAGCATGCGACTAGCTTGTTCCTGTGATATGAAAGCAAGCGGCTGCAGCAGTTGTTACGCAGATGTCCAGTAGGCACATTGCTCTCATCGGGAGAAGACCATACGCTGGAATATTTGCTTTGCTTCGACAATTGTCAAACGTGTGCCTGTATGAGGTCTCTGTCTCTCTCTTTATATATATATATATATATATTAAGTTCGTTATGCAGATTTGCCGGTAAAGCTCTGAACATTAAGCAGCAACGAGCCAATAAAAACGAAGACAAAAAAACTCAGTCCATAATCGTCATCATATCATTAAACATCACGTGCGTCGCGTGCTTCAATCAGGTCCACTGTGGCCACGCAAAGCTTCTCGAAACGGCCTGTCCATGTGTCGATCCGAGACGGTTACATAGATCGTCTGCAATAGAGTCGACAGCGGACAATCACCTGTTTGTCTGCCTTTCTGTGGGCACAGGTAGAGGGTGGCGGCACGGGCGGCCGTGGGAATGTGGAACACACTCCTATCGCTAGTTAGAACCTTAATGAAGCGTCAATTTGCGCCTCTCGGAACCTGGTATAACTTGCTACGAGAGCACGTATGCGTGATAATGTTGTGCGGCGTTCAACGGAATGATCACGGCTCTGACATCCATTAATATAATAATTATTATTATTATTATTTCGCCGCCAAGGAGTGCGGACGTGTGCATATGGAGCTCCAAGGAAACACGCCTATCCGTGTGTGTGCAGGATGGTAAACCCAAAACGTAAAATACCAGAGTAATGTCGCTGCCATTCAAATTAGAATTCTAACGGCTGCTCAACCAAATTTTGAGGTAAGAACATCTATTCTGCAAAGTGGCACCAACAGTTATTTCAACAATTCATCGCGCCGATGAATGTGGCATTTTCCTTTGAAACGGCAAGGCATGAGAAGTTGACAGCCATAGCAAAGCCATCAACAGCTCTGTTTCATATGATGAGCAGCAATGGCTAACGAGTTTCAATGCCTGTGGTGTTCAATGTGCTTTCCTGCGAAAAGAGTTCTCCAGATTCACGCAGGACTGTCTCATACGAAAAAAGTAACCGAATTAAGTGAAACAGTAGCGCTCCAACAGACCGCTGCTACTATTTAAAGAAACACAGTCCTCATTATGCCTATTAACCCAAGGCAGCAAAACAAAAACTACTTGCAACGACACGATTGCGTCCGTAAAGGAGGACTCCACTAAAGAGATGATGACAAAGCACCGTCCTGCTCTTGCAGGGAACGTAGTGCCACCGTCCTCTATCGGCCTGTCAGCGGTCGGGTCGTACTCGAGCGAGGATGTCGCCACAGCACTTCGCATCATTCATCGCACATTCCATCAGATGCGGCAAGAGGCCTCGACAGCCTCACGCCCGACCACCTAAAATGCCTTCTTCCTGCCAACGAAGACGGCTGTAAGAAGCGTCATATATGGCGGGTGGTTCATCGCCTTAAAAAACAGAGAATACCCATCCATAGCCATTGGTTGCGCTGTGCGTAGATTTGCCACAAAGACCCTGTTTCCCCAGGTCAATGTGAAAAGCTACCTGCAGCCACGACAGATTGGGTACGCCCCTGATAATAGGGTGGAAACAATAATGTGTGGTGAGACTGAAATCACGTCATCAGCCATTTGTCAGCAGGTGAACGTAGCGGCCCCTCTTGCGTTTAGCCTGCATCTGCATCAATACGCCAAGCAGTTGACAACCAGGGTCCTTCTGTTCTAGCTCGGCGATGGGAACCTTCTTGACAACGATCCTTCGGCGTTACTCAGAGAAATCAAGAATCTCAAAGCGTTCGAGCAATGGGGCCGGCTGCAACTCAACCCTCTAAATACGACCTATTCCAACAAGGTTTTGAAGACGAAAAATAACAGCAGCTTATCGCAGAATTCAACAGCAAGCTCCTGGGCATCTTTGTAACGGACCGGTACAAACTGGACCTTTTGGGTACGACGGTGTTCCCCTACATGTTTGGCCCGGTGCTGGCCATCTGGCCAGAATAACTTTCCCGGCTTCACCCGCTGCTCATCTGGGAAGAACAAGCCTATTTTCTGCTCCTGCATGCAATAGGAGTGCAAAAGGTCTTGTACGTACTACGGACTTCACCTGCCTTCTTTCTTCCGTCAGAAACTTTGGATCTCGACGACCAGGTGAGGAGAGTCTTGGAAAACAACCTTGACCTGATACTCGAGGATAAGGCATGAACACAGGCAAGCCTACCGGTCCGGCTGGGTGAAACGGGCATTCGTTTGGCACGGACCTTGCCCTGCCCGCCTTTCTGGCCTGGTCACATAGCTGCGCCTCTGCAATGGTTACTACTGCCGGCAGACTCATCAGCCACCAACAAGACGCCGTTCGGATTTGGGACGCGCGTCAGTCTGGTCGTCCTTCTGAAGGGCGGGTCACTGGGTAGAAGGAGTGGGACACAATCGCCATTCAGGCTACCCATGTAACTCTTTTGTCGCCCTGCGAGTTAGATATAGATGATATTAGACTGAAGGTGGTCACATCCGACGCCGCCGGAGCGTGGCTCGACGTGTTTTCATCCGAGGATGTTGGTAGTACGCTGGCCGACGACCAGTTCCGTGCCGACAGTAGCCTCAGACTTGGCATTACCATGTTTGAGAAAGTGGAATGTCTATGTGGTGGAGCAGTGGATGAGCGCGGCCTGCACCGGCTTAGCTGCACTAAGCTGGCGGGGTTTACGCAGGGTCACCACTATGTTATCAATGATATCCTCAGGCGCCCTTTCAAACAAGCCGGCTACCGCGTCACACTAAAGCCTGGTGGACTGCAGAGGGACGACAGGCGTCGAGCGGGTGGCTTTACCAGCCGGGACTAGGCCACAATCGGCCGCTGGCGTGGGACGTCACTGTCTCCAACTCGTACGTTCTTGGCCATCGTGGACTTGTCAGCGCGGACGTCGGCCACATTATTCAGCAGCGGGAGATGCACAAACGGCTCCTATATGCGCATCTTCTTGAGGACCACATTGTTATGGCGTTCAGTCTCGAATCATCTGGCGTTTGGGGTACGGATGCACTCAGACTGACAAAAGAGCTTGGGAAGAAGCTCTTTGAGGCCACAGCGAAGTAAAGATCGACCGCGTTCCTCCGACAGAGGAAGTCGCTGGAACTGAAGCGCAACGAGGTGAGGCGAAAATCTATACGTCACGTGAGCGAATTGTGTCGTCGTCACAAGACTCTTAATGCCATATTTCGATACTAAATCTGTACTTAATTATAGTAGCTATGAAAATGTTCTGCACTAAATTATAGTAGCTATGAGACTACAAGTCCCAATAGCTTACCTTACTTAATGAGAAATTTGCAAAACCGAGCCAACAAGCGTTTGAGACAAGAAGATATATCTTATAGATTGTCAATCATAACTTGTCATCGCCAGACAATTGCATTATGACTGTAAATTAATATCGTTTGCGCACACCGAATTTTGAAAATGCGGATGCGGCATATTACGTCGGGTATTTAATTATACATTTCCATTTAATTACAACTCTCCTTGCATGATACATTGGCGGCTGTAATTGCAATTGGATCTTAGACGATATAAGCAGATGTAAATATAGATGAATAAAAACTAGATAATAGACTATTAGAAAGCATCGCCTTAGCACTGGAAATCATCTGAGACGACGCATAGGTTGTCGAATTAACGAGATAAAAATCCGGTCGATTAAGATGCGAAACTCATTGGCGCCTGGTCACCATTCGGTTCGCGTGCATCAACGTCGTGAGACAACGTCAATGCATTAAATCATGTACTTAAACAATAATGTAATACTACTAAAATACTTCTTAAATAGGAAAGTACTAATAGAGCAGCATTATTACAGTAGCAGCAGCAGCAGCAGCAATAGTACTGAGATTGGCAGTTCTTCGTTTCGAAACAGTGTCGTTTGCGAAACACAACATTTTCGTATTCCTATTTATTGTCGAGCAAATGCCTACACACATGACGTTGCACACCCTCGTGAGGTTGCACACAGCTCACGGCTTCGAAGTAATGCCAAAGTAATACCGAGCCTGGGGGGGTGGTGGGAAGGAATCCGGGTTTAGTGGGTTTGCGAGTCTCACAGTAGTCACGCAGGCTGCTAGTGGCGCATGTGCATCATGCATTTCCGAAACCTTCCAGAAAAAAAGAAAACCCTCATGAAGTGCATAGTAGAGGAGCGTCTTCGAATCCTTGGCGACCTCGATATGAGCTGCGACTGATTCTGAGAGCACATTTATTGAGCAAAACATTGTCGTCCTTATCATTGTCGTTGTGTCGTGCAATCTCCTACTCCGATTTTATGACTCGCTCCGGAGTAGCGCCTGCTTTCCATACTACTTTGCACTTTATCATTGCCTTACCTCGGTCCTCGGTTTGTTTTAGCTTCATTGTTTTTCTGCCTGTGTTTCTCTTCCCCCCCCCCCCGTTCTCTGTCTCGCTCTCCCGATTGGTTGAACCAGCGAAAGAGATGCGATACGCGTTATGTTGATCATAACACACACACACAATAACAACCATCCCAACATTCGAGACAGGAGGCGCTTCCCTTTTTTGCACTGCAAAGCTGCAGGCCTAAGCAAGGGTTTTGTGGCTTGTCTTGCCTACCACACCATAGGCATACAAACATCTGTACATAAATCTAAGCCTAGCAGCAGCCTCCGACGGTCTTCAAAATGTATGCCATCCCAGTGAATGTGTCGTCAAATATAACGTTATAAAGCAATATACATATGCATATATATATATAAATATATACGTTTGCTCTAAAGAGCAAGAAAGTGTCGCATACTAAGTGTACAATGCGAAGTTGTCTCTGAGTACTGCCACCTCTATAATCTAGATATACATTTATTTGTTCATTTACGTTTATTTTACAGGCCTGATCCCTATAGCTTTCGTATTGTGATAGCCGACGTTAATTTTGTCAAGTCTAGACTTCCATATGCCAAGCGTCATAACGATTTTAAGGTTTATGTATATATATATATATATATATATATATATATATATATATCATGCAGAATGCAGTGATGTGCCACTGTTCGTAGTTTTGTTTCGACTCCCGGATAAGCAGTAGAGGTGTCATGAGAAAGCCTTATTTCTCCTTGGTGCGATTCAGTTGTTCAAGTTCAAGTCGACGGCCAGGTCCTTCGATCGAGCTCATGGTATGGTGCACTCGCGTGCGCCTAGCGACCGGAGGAGACACATAAGCGCAGCGCGCGTTCAAGCCCCACCGTTGCAAATTTGAATTTATGGAGTCCGTCTTACAAAGCAATACGAAAGCAGTCCCGTAGATGTTAAATGTTGGCTCAGGGATAATCTGAAAAGTTTAGTTCTCCCACCATCTCTCTACCTTGTCTATTTCCTAAGCGGTCACCAGCGCAGTTTCTATAAATTACTTCTGTACAATTCCGAGGTATGTCTGGTGATGCAGGCACTAACGATGATCCATGTTAACAACGGCAAGGGGCGCGTCCTTGACCTCTAATCGCTATTTTTTCTCGATTGAAGCTTACCGCTTCTCGCTTAGTAAGGCTGGCCTCTAGTAATAGATTAGAGGCTGCAGAACGTAGTCTAGCCGGGCCTGGTTGATCTCAAAACGGCTGCTTTGTAGATGATTAAGTCATATGTGTAGAGAAAGACCTCAGAGATATTTCTGGGTTTGCAGATCTTATTTACGAAGGTGCTAGTAAGAACGAGAATAAAAAGCGGCCCAGGTTGTTTCCTTGCGCTAGCGTGGTGGTGTAAAGAAACCGAGGGCAGCCTTAGTATCTCGTTGTCGATGTTCATGTGATTCTCTGGCAGAATGGCTGCGCCGAAATTAATTACATTAACACAAACTACAACATGTGTTAAAACTGAAAACTATATATATATATATATATATATATATATATATATATATATATATATATATATATATGCTTAAAGTTCTAGAGCTATATATAATAGTTAATTGACAGTTTATATATATATATATATATATGCTTAAGGTTCTAGAGCATTTATGTCACGTTCACGTTATAGGCACTAAAAGTGTTTTAATAAACATTTTTGCTAATGTTTACACTAGCGTTTTTAAGATAAAAGTATTAGTGGTCCCATTTTGTATCACATTACTGTGCACAACTTGTTTGCGAGTTGTGCACAGTGTTCAACGTAAAAGTCACGCAGATGACACGCTTAGGTACACTTTGAGGGGTACTGTGTTTACAGAGCGTGTCTTATAATCTAAAGTTTGGAGTGATCACTAGTCGAAGCCTGAAATATTCCAGCTCATACCAGCCGTATAGTGCAAAAATGGCTGGTGGAGCATATGAGCATGTTCACGTGTAGACGCTTAGCAGTGCAAATTCAAATCCTTTGGATTACCATGTAAGTCCAACGAAGCTTGACATAACAACACAGACACGCTTACTGCCGCCATTCAGTAGACATTTGCAAATCTCAATACACAGGTTTTGCAAGATGTCTGTAAACGATTTAGGCCTCAAACTAAAGTAATGCAGAATGCAAATTGCGGATACATTAAGCAGATACGCCTGTTAAGAATGTCTCTACTGGCACATAGAAAACATTGCATTTAGATGCTTTCATTTGAACCATACGTAGTCTAGAATTAAAAACAACCTCCTTAAAAAAGTTTTCATTCTAGACTTGCGCACAAGATGTCAGTCCCTTGCATCTACAAAGACGGAGGAATTGTTTATAAAACAGAAGAAACAGTTGGTGGTGGAAGCACAAAACGACCCTACGTCACCGCTCAGACAGCGTAGGTGATTTGCAACTGCACAATTCCTAGAAATGTGCTACGTGAACATTTCGAGGAAATGCTTGCTTCCACCAGTACAGCTTCTTGGAATATCCTAATTGCAGTAGAATCTGATAAGTAATCTAAGAAGGCTCTAGTAGCTTTTCTAGAGGCACCCATCAGTTATAGCAAGGTTCTCAAAGCTATTGGTCTAGCAAAAAAAAAGAAGATTTCGGTCCCGACCTTGTTTGGAATGAACAGCTCAAAAACAATCCCCATGTTTGCGTGCCTTCATCGGACGCTTAGATGAGGGCACTATCCTGGAAGCATGAAGGGAATGCATATTTATAGTAATCTCAGAAGAAAAGAGTGATGCTGCTGATGTTCCTGACGAGACATTGCCAAAAAGAGTTGCATTTTTAAGACTTCGGCATCAATGCTCACATATAGATTCCGTAGGAGAGAAGTCGGTCATAAGAGCATGCACAAAATTATTATCTGATGTCAAGAAAAGCCTGGAACATCATAAATCACAGGGAAAAGTATCTTTTCGCAGGCCTGCTTTTGACACTGCTTTGCGTATTGCTATACTCCAGAGGCTCTATACTTCCCCGAAGCCGATAGCTTTTGACGACGCTACATGTGAGTATGAGCTTGTTATCTAGACCATTGGTTATGCTCTGGATGACAATATTAGCCCTCTGCATGTTTCTACCTCTCTGAGCGACCCCAGTTCACAATTAACAAGGAACATGATACACACTGCATCATACAGTACGCCGACGATATTGTCCTGTTTAGTTGTCACAACTTGAAGTTGCAGCAAAGCATTCGTACCCTGAAGGGGATACTGCAAAAACAATGGCCTTCAGATTAAAACCAAAGCCACCGAATTTAAATCCGGAGGACCGCTTGCTCGTTGTGATTGCCTAAAATTTTGTACCGGTAAAAGCACTTTTTGCTACTTCTCTTAAGCAGTTAGATCTATGATATTGTATTGATTAAAAATATGTGCTTCTTATTATAGTGATTCATACTATACATATAGTGCAATGAATAAATAAACTATGAGATTCATGCCCATGTAGAGTAATACGTTCTCTCACAATCGTACATTTGATAAACCTAGGTCGGATAGCCACCCTAAAATCGCAGCTAATAAAAATTTTAATCTCACTCATAATACACGTTAGATATTTACAATAAAGATAACACCACGAGCATTTAGAATATTAAAAAATACTTTGATGTTTTAATACAGACATAATTACTTTTTGCTAAATAAAGCATAAGATCGATAAGGTGATGACCCCTTTTTGGTATTTACAAGGCATATACGGGACATCCAATTTGTTAGCGCTTTTTCATATAAATCACGCCCAAAGGCATTAATGCACACTTTAATGTTGGTCGTTAGTATCTTATAGATAGTCGTGGGATTGCTAGCGTACACTTTGCTCTTCAAAAACTCCACAGAAAAGTCTAACGGGTGTCAATCTGAGAACGTCGCAATACGTCTGGTTGAGGTGCACGGATGACCCAGTTATTGGGCATGCCTCTAGAGTTACTAACAGTTTTAAAGGAAATTGTGTCGTCAGGGCACGTCTACCGCAGGAGGTGGCAACCATGATTTGCGCACTAGTCCCCTAGGCCACGCCGCCATAGGCACACCTCTGAACCGATATTTCTGGGTGACTGAAGTCGATTATTGAGTGGAGTTCGACAGAGGTGTTGGCGGGATGCGACTCTCGCTGCCTGAAGTTGCCCGTGCCATAAGCGGTCTCATTGAAATGTTTGTAATTTTCTTTTGCATGCGAGCGTGCCAATCGAAGTTGAATAGCATGGTCATCTAATATAATTGATCTTGAAAAATACTTTACGACACAGTACCTCACCTATAATGAATTATTGCTACACAAGGACGTTCAGCCTTTCAGTATGTTTCTAAAGTATTTAACTAGTAAAACAAGTGTATGTGCCTGTGTTCAAATATTCAACAGATGACGATGTAATTTTTGCCATATATTTGCGGTGCAAAACGTTAAATATGCATGTTATGTAGATCCGAATCATTTAAATAGACGCAAATCTATATGCGCATATATTATATATATATATATATATATATATATATATATTTTTTTTTTTTTTTTTTTGAATATATATATATATATATATATATATATATATATATATATATATATATATATTTATATCGTAATGTTTTGATTTAAGAAGGTATTTTTAATTGACAATTGCACGCTAAAGACTAAAAAGTTTATATATATATATATATAAATATAAAACTTTTTAGTCTTATTCTAGTCGATCGTATTCATTTACCATGGAATGGAGGGTTTCATTATATATATATATATATATATATATATATATATACGTAACGTAAGACGAGAAATATTGGGATTAACGCTTCAGTTGATTCCAACGGGACACGCTGTGTGCTCCGATGCTTCTTCCACCCGTCCGAATCAGCGGCATCTATCAAAGGTAATAAAGGGTTCCGTGTTGTAATAATATGTCCTGGTGGCAATAATCAAAGCTTTCGAAGCTGCTTGTTTCGATATATGTACTCTTATTTCTTGCGGCGATTGCCGATTTGTTATTTCTCCATTGTCACTGCGGAACCCCTGGCAGAATTTGCCTCATAATAGAACTCGGTTTGAAACAGGGAAACTACTGCCACACGCGATGTCATCCTCTTCTACGCCTGCGGCTTTCGCTGGATCCATGGAGATCCGACAGCGAAATTGCTGGTTGATAGTTTTTATTCTCTGTCTCCTTCTCCAATAAAGTTTCGAACCCCAATCATTGCATTCTCACTACTTCGCCTTTTCTAACACTAAAATTGTCCCACTGTTTGGGAATTTAATACTTTACGAGGATCTTGCCAAATGCAGTCGTTACAAAGATAGGTCTAACGTTGTCATGGCAAATCTTTCTCCCTCGCAAATACGCATAACCAAAGTTGACTTAATTACCTTGAAAAGGATTTAAGGGTAGTTTACACATAGTTTATAAAGTTGTTCTAACATTAGAATACAAATATCTGCACTTCGTTGACCAGGTTCATACATATTTTACTAGTTCCCTCAAATGCGGAGTTCTTTAGAAGTTTAACAGCTCGCAGTGCTTTGGATGAGAATGGTGGTTGGAAGATGAATATATTCAATATTTTTTTAATATAAGGAATAACTGGTAAAATACATGATACACATTGGCGTCGTTATTAAAACCACGGTAGTGTGGGCCTCACAAACCCACAATAATCCAGTCGTCCTCGTTGCCCCTTGTCGAGGGTGGCCACAGTACTTTTTCTCGAGGTTACTTCATTTTATCTTGTTATATATATATGGTTGTCAGCTGTCCTTCGGACGGTGCGGACGTGTTTTGGAGAAGCTCCGTAGTGCTTCCCTGTTTTTAAGTGTACGGTGAGCCAATCTCGGAACATCATTACTTCAACGTACTTCTCCAAACCCCGTACACCCTCCGGACTGTAAAAGTGTTGGTGTCTTCTAGTACAAACTAGTTTTCCAGTGCTTCGCCTGTAAGCACGAATTGCTGCAGCTGTTGTTCCGTTGGTTAAGGATCGAATAGCGCAGATGGTTCCGTCCACTACGGAGCGAAACAGTTCGGTGGACCAACCCGTAGGAATGTCAGCTGTGGCGTTACGCCAACAACAACAAGGTACTGCGAATGGAACGCTTACTGGTGCTGGTGGCCAGAAGCAACCGCTCTTGTCACCTGTTCACAACCAACGTTCGAAAGAGTCGCGAGTGAACCTTGTGTGCGCAAGATGCCAGGAAACCGCTCAAGGTGGACTCAACCTGTGCTGTGTAAGATGCAATCGGACAATCCACGCAGCCTGTTTGAAATCGGATGAGGCAGTACCATCTTCAGGGACTATAGCAGGCTGGCGTTGTCGTGTATGTAGCGTGCCCACAGCTGATTTCAGCATAGATCGGTTCATAACATTTATGGACACTCTTAACGTTGAGACTGAATCCACGGGGTGTGTTATGTTCTTGTTTCAGCGAATTTTGTCACTCGAGCGTGAAGTGGCTGATCTTAAGCGAATTCAATCCCAGCTGTCTCCTAATCAACACGGCGAAGCCCCAATGGATATAACTGACAGTCGGGAGGATACTATCGCGTCGTTCGCGGCGAAAAAGTCAGCGCTAGTACTGGGTGACCGTCTCGCTGAGCCGCTCGGTCCGGCGCTAAGGGAACTGTTTCCCAAGGGGACTCCGATCTCAGTACGTTCGTCCACAAAAGGAGACATAGACAGCATAGTGGCCGAGGCGGAGAAGCATATCAACACTGTTGGTGGACCGGTTTCTATCTTTTTGCAAGCGGGATATCACGAATGTATGGAGTTTGAAAAAAACAAGTTCGTGACGGCGGTGGAAGCACTGGCCTCAAAGATCCATCTCACGTACCCGGGGTCCGAACTCCATGTTTTATCCGTCCCGCTGTTTGGTCAAGATTGCAAAGCTGCTAACGAAATCCTCGCGACCAAAGCAGCGCAAGACGGTGCTCTCTTCAACGTACTCCCGCTCACCATTACGCAACGACAAGTTGTTGAGAGCGGTCGATATTCTTACAAGGGTGAAATCGCCAAAAAGATCGCGTACAACATCGCCAGGCGGATCAAAACTTTTTTAGGGGTGAACTACAAGAAATTAAAAAAGACGATTCAAACGACCCCTGCTCAGCCGGAAACGACGTCGATAGCCAAGCGTCAGTTTCAAATCAACAAGAGCCGGACTCCGCGCTCCTTACACGACAACCCCAGGTCGGGCAGCCAGGTCAGGTTCGTCGGTCGTGGCCATCAACGGAGTCTGCAAAGAGTGCAACGCTCACGCCGCTTCGACTCAGGCCGCCGGACTCATCGCTCGCATCCGCCGGACTCCTTTCCGGAAGCAGCGAAACCCACAATCTTAGATTTCCTGACCCAAGCGCTGGCGGCAGTCTCTCGGCATCCCGACCGCAGTCGCAGCGCCTCTCATCACCGGAGGGAGTCCAACACCCGTCACTGGAGCAGAGGTCGGAGCAGGCACCGTGGACGTCAATAAAAATAGTGCAGTGGAATTGCAAGGGTACCGCAACCTTGACACTACTCGCGCCAACCGCTCTGGACGGCGTTGATATATTGGTCCTGACAGAGACCTGGGCGACGGCGTCTTTTGATTTACCAGGCTTCTACGCCGTTCATTGCTTTGCGGAAAGGGCGGTTGGACCCGGACGACCCAGCGGTGGGGTGTCCGTGCTGTACAATCATAGAGTGGGGGACCTTACCCCCTGTCTTGTCAGGAACAATCTAATCGCCCTGCGAGTAAGCTACATGGGAGAGAGAAATTCCTTGAGGGAAGGCGGTCTCCTGCGAGCGCACATCCCCATTGCGTTAGACATCAATGTACCAAACGACCCAACTCGAGCCCCCAGAAAACTGCCACTATCGAGAAAACTGGACATTCAAGCTCTGCTGGAGCGTTCTCGTGAGGTTCTCCCTATCCCCGAGGCCCTGGACGTAGAACAGTACGCTGGCCTCCTAGTAGAGATTCTCCAATCCTCGGTTCGGCGGCCCAGCACAAGGAAACACCGTCCGTGGTTTAATCGCAATTGTCATACTGCTCGCGCGATCCAGGATGCCCTCCGTCTCTTGGCGGAACTGCATCCTGTGGCCAGACCTTTAGCTGCCGTCTTCCGAACAGTCTGTCGAAAGACGTACATCCAGCAGAAGAAAAAGTACCTAGAGCAACAAGAGGCCGTACTCCTGTCAGACGCAGAGCGAGCGCCATACAAATGGCTTACTCGCGGTGGACAGACATCTTGCCCTATTGGCTCCGTCGCACTCGTGGAGCACTTCACTAAAATGTTTGCCTCAAGTGACACAATCCCACTCGTAGTACCGTTGTTCCCTGCTGTCTGGGACGAAGAGACTACAGAGCAGCGTAACATGCTCGCCAAGGATTTCTCCATAAAAGAAGTCCTGCAAGCTCTGACGGGGCTCTGCTCTAATAAGGCCTCCGGACCGGACGGTATTCGGAACGAACATCTCAAAGAATCGCTCCTGTTAGCGCCGTGTTGGACAGCCTTATTCAACAAATGCCTTAACATAGGGTATCTCCCTCCTCAATGGCGAAATGCTACGCTACTGGTGATCCCGAAAGGCAAAGGCGACCCAACTCACCCGTCGGCCTGGCGGGGCATTGCTAAGAAAAGCGTACGCTACAAGCTGTTGTCCTCTCTGATAACGAGAAGGTTAACCGACTTCCTGGAGGGCACAGACGTCATCCCTGACGAACAACATGGATTTCGAAGGGGTCGCTCGACGGCAACAGCGTGCGGGATTCTTTTAGAGGATGTTAAGGAGACACTCTCTAGACAAGGTCAATCCTTGTACGCGGTTTTTGTCGATTTCAAAGCTGCTTTTGACACCGCTCCTCGTGATCGCGTGCTCGATATGCTAGCAGTGGTTGGCGTTCCTTATAAAATTCTTAATCTCGTGGGGGCAATCTTACAGGAGAACCGTGTAACCATCGACGATGGTGTCTCGGAATTGCCGGCGTTTTCGCAAACAACCGGGCTTGCGCAGGGGGACAATCTAAGCCCGCTTCTCTTCTCTGTACTTCTGAAAGACCTCCCAAAACAAATACGAGGATCAAGAGACCTCGTCAAGGTGCTACTGTACGCTGACGATTTAGCTATCTATGGGAGAAGTCGTTTTCAAGTTCAACAAGCGCTAGCGAGGCTGAGCACAGTCGTCACGGGTCTTGGGCTAACAATTAACCTTGCTAAAACGGAAGCACTTAAGTTCCGAAGAGGGGGCAGAATTGCACGGGACGATACTCTTCACATTGGAAGCTACCCTCTTTCTTATATGAACAACTTTTCTTATTTGGCGCTAACACTACCGTACAACGGGGTAGGGTTCTCAAGACACGTTATGGAGAGATGTAGGAAGGCCCTGATAGCGGCAACGTCTATCAAAAGCCCACAGCGTCTATCCCTCGCCACGGTCATCCGCCTCTTCGACTTGAAAGTTGCTCCTGTCGCCACTTACAGAATTAACCTAATAAGGGAGCATCTGACTATGAGAAACCTGGATCAACTAAACCAAGTAAAAGCAGCCTTTCTTAAACGGACTCTAGGACTCCACACGTCAACGCGCAACCGACTCGTTTATCTACTAGCGGATTGTCCGCTCCTCACGGAAGATTTGAGGCGTCGTTTTAACCTCCCCCGCACCGCGGCCTTTGACGATTGCATTAAAAGATGGGAAGCAAAAATGGCCGAACTCGATCCGGAATTGTTTAACACCGGCGCAATGAGAAACGGCGAGTGGAAGGGACCAGACCGTACTAACAGACATGTGGTTACACGATTTGCTGTGCATGGTTTTCACCACACCCTATGTAGACGGTCTGAGTATCATGACGAGTATGACAGCTGTGTTTGTAACCGTTGCGGAGAAGTCTGCACTAGATATCATGCTGCAGAATGCCCCTTTGTGCAATCATTGAATGAACTAGCCCGCTTATGAGGGCTTTCTCTTTATCCTAACTCGTACCATTTCGAGAATTGTTATGTTGTTGTTATATTACTAATATTCTTTTACCTGTTTTATCTGTTTTATGTCGTTGATATGCTACTCTACATGAGTGAATAAATGATGAATTGAAAAATTTTATATTGTTATATCTTCCAGAATTTATGCGGCGGTTATTGTCGCCAGGGAGACAAATTCTGCGAACCTTCTCGCTATAATCAAGGTTTCATTAGGCTTGAGGGACGCCTCTACAAAAGCTTGACATGTCAGTTAACTTCCCAGTCTTAGGTTTTAAGACAGTAGTTCTCGTTTAGCACAGATAAAGCCGCGGCATTCGTACAGCGTCATGCGGGTATTGCCGAAGGCAGCCACCGTTCTACGCTTCCGTTGAGGTCATCATAGCTAACTACCATTGAAGACGGATTTAGGACTCCCCTACGATTATCTAGTTGCCTTTAAGCTCACGAGCAGCTATCGTGCCCTTGTCCTTGAGCGTTTTCCCCATCCTTCTCTACCTTTATTGTTCCACTCGCACGCTGTCTCTTTCTGGTGCTTTCGTCGATTTATCCTTAAAGGGAGGGAGCTGGAAATAAGAAGGGTGCCGAGGGAAACAGGGACCTTTTTTGGGGTTGGCTCCTTTCTAACGGCACTCCATGAATATCTGCCCCTGTCCTTTGCAGGTGGGGCAGGTCATGCTATTAGCGCGATGCCCATTCACCCCGCAAACGAGGTATCAATTTCTTTGCAATGCTTAACCATGTCGTCCGGCTGCCACATTTAAATCAGACCTTCTTGCATCTCCTTGAAATCTAGGGCTTTGTGGCCCAATTTCTGGCATTTAAAACAGTCCCTAAAAACAGGTCTGCACCTCTCCAGTCCTAACTTTAGGGTTTTATGGGCCAGATCATACCACTGATAGTGGTCATGCTACCGTCGCCATCAACTCATTGCGGTCGGCCCGCACCTTTGTGTTTTCTCGCCTGTTTTCTCTTTACACCCCCGCCATCCCTGTGCATTCCTAGTGCTTCTCAAACTGAAGAATGATGTCGCTCTCTCTATTCTGGGTAGCTCCGCACACGTTTGCCCCGACTTCGTTTAGTCTGATGTAGGCTTGTTCTACTGACCACTGCGGACTGCCGCATATCGCGTGAATCACCAGTGATGGCTTCACACGCACCACGGCTTTTCCGGCATCCAATTGATCCACCGCCGAAACTGAGGGGAGATCCGACGCGATCTTTCTCAGCAGGACTTTGTCCGAGGCAGACCCCTTAAAATCGGCCATGGTGCGGACGTCTTTCGGGGAGACGAGGTTTGCTTGGATGAACTTAATATGTTTGATCGCCCTGTCGGCTACTCCCGTTTCGCACCTCTGCTTGTCCCTCGAATATCACTGCTTTCTTAATTTCCTCCTCAATTTGCACTGCCACTCTCCGTACTTCGACATTCCTCAAACGCTCCTCCTTCCATCATATATCTTTATGCCCCACGTATCATCCTTGTTCCTAGGCTGTTTTATTCCATCGTTCTTAAGTTTATTTACCTCTGCCTGTACTTCTATCTTCTTTGTATTCAGCCGCCTGATTTCTTTTACGAGGTTTTCGATGGTGCATTTGTTCTTTATCCTTGCGTCCCGAATGTTCGTCTTTCCCTTGGTTTTCCTCCTCGTTGGCCATTGCCTGGCTCTACCTAGGGGGGTTGGCGGACCTTTTCCCAGATTATGAGGCCATGCGGCTACAACTAGACGCTAAACACTCTGCGACTATACCGTTTACGGTATTATTTCACATTGACCTTTAGCTCGTTGAGTACCATAGCTCTGTCCAGATCTGTTCGCAGTTTTGTCGCCAAACAAGGTAGAGGTCCGATCCTTGTTAAGGTACTGGTGTCCCCACTGATGGCGCCAGTAGCCAGTGACTTTACTATACGATTTCATGTCAAAAGTTCCATCAAAGTTCACAATTCTAAAGTTCAGGGATGACGTGATGCCGATTTCTAAATCGTTAGCCTACTTGCAATTTAGAAGATATCCCTATTGTGAGACAGAACAGATTTCCATTTTATGTGTACGTATTGAGCGTGGTGTCTAGCGAAGAAGACAAGCATGTTCGGGCGGTGAAATGCCTTCTGCTTTTCGTGCCACTTTCATTGCTTGGGTGCACAAAAGAGCTCTAACGTGGAGGCAATGAACAAAACATCGGTATCAATGATTGTAGTTCTCTGCAAACTATTGGAATCAGTAATCCGACAACCAGTCTACGAAAATGCTATCCCTCAGTCGCTCGTAACTTGTGAGGAGTTTTCACCGTCCGGCATACTCCGCGGCTTACTCAATTTTAAGTTGTCACCGTCCGGCATACTCAATTTAAAGTTGGCCTAGAAAGTGAAACCTTAATGTATGTGTAGTTCATAAAAACTATACATAAACTTAGCGTACCTCAGCGTACCTGGTGGGGGAGCTGTCTGCCTTTTGGAGAAGTGTATTGTACTGCACATATGTCACGCAGATGAAAAACATAGTTACACATAGGGAGGGGGGGGGTACTGTTTTACAGAACGCGTGTCTTATTCGTAAGCTGGGACTGATCAATAATTGAAATCTGAAATATTCCGAACATGTAACGGTAGTCGTTAAGAGTACCTGTGGTTACCACGTCGCTTCATACTCAAGCAGTCAAACTTGTATAATAAACTCTTTAAGACCGATGAACTGCTTGCCATACTTGGGATATTACTTATAACTGTTTACATATATCTACGTGCTTCAGAAGTACAGCGCACCCGAGCTTATGAGCATGTTTAGGGATAAGCGCTTGTGGCCGGCTAGCAGTCCAGACTTAACTTCTATAGGATTACAATGTGAGTCTAACAAGACCCGGTACAACAACACAGACTCTCCTATTGCCTCCATTCAGCAGATGCTTGCAAATCTCGTTAAGCCAGTTTTGCAAAATGTCTGTAAGCGGTTGAATTCAGGCAATGCTGAACGCAAACAGCGGTTACATTAGAGAAATACGTCCATTAAGAATGACCTTACCGGACACAAAAATATTGCATTCAGATAATTGTTTTTGTTTGGATACAGCATTTAAATGCTAACGACTAGTTAACATTGATTATAAATATATATATATATATATATATATATATATATATATATATATATAGGGTTTTTGTTGTATTTCCGACATATTGAAATTTCTATGATGAAATAAAATATCGCTAGGTTGTGAATTTATTTGGTATTTACAGGCCATAGTTTAGCACTGTTTTCTAATCAGAATTAGAACCGTTTTCTGGGAAATTCGAGGGGTATTTATTTGTAGACCATTCTTCGTCGCCTTCTGGCTTCGAATCGTCGTGAAGTATATCTTCAATGCGCCGAAAGCCAGACACGGAGATATCTAGGCTTTCCCCAACAGTCCTTGTGGCAGCATGGCCCTTAACTCTCAGCGGTATGGTTTATCATCGATTCTCAATATATATATATATATATATATATATATATATATATATATTTCGCAATAACATTGCATTTCAAGATGTTACATAATTACAATACAGTTCATTATATACAGTTTGAACTCTTTAGCGACCGTCCCACCGGGCGAAAAAGTGCAAAGATGGGGGTGGCAGCTCGCTACGTGGTATTTAGCGCATATCTGCGAGCAGAACCGGCAACGACATTGATCGCTAACTTGGTGAAATCCTTTGATCGAACATACCAAGTGATGATAGCCGTGCACAATTTACCTTGTGTACACGTGCCGGCTAGTGCATGCCATTCCATCCCAAAGCTCCCTGGCGAGGTACACATCTAACTGCGCGACCTCTGCCGAGGCCTCGGTCCCTTTTCTCCGCCACTCCAACAAAAATTGCTGAAGTGTGTGAAACATATCTCTAGCTGCGCTAAATTTGCCGCTGAGAGATGGTCCCACACCCTGCCAAGGCTGTAGCTCAACATTGGCACAATCTTAAGCTCAAGAAGACGCACGGCCGCACTCAGAGACAGTCGTCGAGGGTCTCTCACCTCTGTGTGAATAGAGGCAATAGCCGCCCGACATCTGTCGCCGATGTGCTGGGTAAAGGTCGTTCCTGTATAGTGTAGTCTCAGACCCAAATACGGGAAGGAGTTGACAAACTCCAGCGGTTGGCCACAACAGGGTATTATGTCTGCGGCAGCCAATCGACCCCCACGGCGAAACTTCATGGCTTTCGTCTTCCGCGAATGTATTTGAAGACCCTTACGGTGAAGGTAACTTTCAACGTCGCCGACAATTCTACGAATGGCACCGCGGTCCCGGTGGGCCACTACGATGTCATCCGCATACATGACGACAACGGCGTTTCTAAACTCCTCCCGTACATGGCGGGCTAGGTCTGCGATGAGCAAGGAAAATGCCAGGCAACTGAGAGGGTCCCCTTAAGGGGTCCCTACGTTTTGACTCAGCTGCAAGGTGTCCTCGCCCCTTACGTTTACTTCAAGGCGGTCTTCAGCAAAGAAGCTGGAGAGCACTCGCAATCGATTCTCAATACGCATCCCTCAAAGACCACCAAAAATCAACCAACAACGGGAATCGAACCGGCGATGCCCCTGTAGATGACATTTTCCCTACTATTGACCACGGCCGTGCCAATTTTTAGCCAAACGAGCGTTCTGTGATCATCCACGTTTTGGCAGTATATCACGTACTGAACCTGCCCTGCAGAACTTTGTACAAGTTCATGGGCGGTGTTCACACAAGGCCGGTCACTTAGACCAAAAATAGCTCGTAAACCGTAAAGTGCTTGTTCTTATGCCCGTAATCTGTATGCATTTTTCAGTACAGTAACGTTCTATTTTAGATTAGCCAGCCCAAACTCGATTTGTTTACAAGCGCAGCAGTCTGCGCGGACGGCAAAGCAGCGCGCCAGAAATAAAAAAATTAAACGTACATTTCTAAAGATCCTGTATATACAAGTATATGTATACGTATATAGGTTCGTTCAAACTGTACGTTAGATTTTTACAGTAAACGTGAAAAAGTGTTGTAGATATTTTTAGGATTATTTCTCTCTAACGGTGGTAATGTAACAACCTTCAAATATGCTAGCGAAATGGTGGTAATGTAACAACCTTCAAATATGCTAGCGAAATATGCTTTCGCGAAATACCTGTTGATGACGTTTTTAGAAGAAACAGTTTCTAAAGCTAACCTCCGTCGCCTACCTTATGACAGGATGGGCAAAAATTATTTACACCCGAAAAATGTCGAGCCCGGTGGCGTGGTGTGTTCGCCTGCGCTTCGCGGCCGGAGGAGACACATAGGTGCGCGCGTTGGAACTCCACAGTTGCACATTTGTATTTCTGGGGTCCATCTATGAATTAAATCTTGGCTGATGGTCAGCCCAAAAAAGCAGCGTGCTCCGGACGGACGCCGCGTTCTCGCGTTGGCCGTCGAGGTCGATGCGTTGCCTCAAAAAAGCCGCAGATCTCTTGCTTTCGGTTGCAAGGTTCAGCTACTCACCGGCCCTATGTAAAAATTAGTCTTTGAGGTTGCCCGGGCTGTGTTGGAACTTATGTGGGTAACTTATCGATGGTATTTCGCAAGTTTCCTCGTCTCGGCTAAATTATCCACCTGGCTTGCTGAGATCTCCCCGCTCAATTGATCACCGACACTCACCGACAATTGATATTAATTAAGTCAAAAAGTTCGTCGGCTTTCTGGGACCACATTTTTGAAATTCCCGCGCTCTGCAGCAGGGCCGCCTGAGAGTGCGTCTGTGTGTTTACATTCAGGAGCAGACCCGTGGCGGCGCGACGGTATACCGGTACCAACTTTACCGTTTCGTTTGCGGAATTGGCAGTTGTTTGCAATGGAGGACAAAAATACGCATTTTCGACACATTATGTTGTTCTCCTACCGTAAAGGCATAAGTGCAGCGCTAACAACCCGGAGGATATGTGCAGTCTACGGCGAAAACGCAGTACACAAATCCACAGTCGAAAAGCGATTCGCCTGTTTCAAAGCTGGAAACTTCAATCTCGAAGATGAACCGAGATCAGGACGACCCAATGTTGTGGAGACCGACGAAGTCATAAGCCTGGTTACTTCGAACCCAGGTTTGACCATAAAAGAAATTGAAGATGTAGCGGGAGTCTCCCACGAAACCGTTTGGAATCGCCTCCATGATGCAGGTTTCTCGTGCAAGCGGAATATCTGGCTACCACACGACCTCAATGATAGGCAGCTTGAAGGGCGAGTCGATACCTGTCACGCACTCCTCCGGAAGAACTCGAATGAGCCATTTCTAAGGAGACTGATAACCGGCGATGAAAAATGGATATTCTACAGAAACGTAACACAGAAAAGAAGTTGGGTCCCCAGAGGTTCTCAGGCCGCAGCTATCCCTAAACCCGAAATTCATCAGAAGAAGGTTATGCTGTGCTGCTGGTGGAACTGTAAGGGCGTCGTGTATTTTGAGCTGCTTCCAATGGGTCAGACGATCAACTCCGTCGTCTACTGCAGACAACTCGAAGATTTGAAGGCTGCAGTAGCAACGAAGCGCCCGGAATTGTCAAACAGGTGGGGCGTCACTTTTCAACATGATAAGGCGACACCACACAAAAGTTTGGCCACCCGGCAAAAATTGGCGGAGTTTGACTGGGATGTGCTGCCGCACCCAGCTTATAGTCACGACCTCGCACCATCTGATTATCACTTGTTTAGGTCTCTCCAGAACTCCCTTGATGGCACAACATTTGAATCTTTGGAGGCTATAAAAAATCACCTCACTCAGTATTTCGACGAGAAGGACAAGACGTTCTGGGAGCAAGGAATCATGGATCTACCGAGGCGATGAGCGAAGGTTATCGAACAAAACGGTCAATATATCATCGAATAAAAATACTGTTGTCTGCATAAATAAGCTCTTCAAAATCGGGTAAAAAAGCCGACGAACTTTTTGACTTACCTAATAGTGCTAATGAGTCGCTGACTGTGGCGTCTCAGATAAGTATCCTGTCCCTACTAAATAGTGGTAAGAATCATCTCATCCGGGCGCTTACCATCGTCCACGGAGAGGCCTTGGGGCTTTAGAATTCAGGGGTGTCCGCATGGCCAAAGCGCTCAGCCGAAGGTGTCGCTAATACCGACATGCCTGGCACGTTGGCCGGTTCTCAAGATGCATGATAATCCGTGATAGGCTCATTTGAGAATGGGTTTGCCACATTTGCATAGATGAGGGAGACAAGGTCACAGCGTAGACGAAGACCTGCCCCGATTCGAGTCGTTTTGTTGTACAGGAGGGTGCCCATTGTAGCACCTAGAGGCGCATGCAGCCTAGCGCAGACGAGTGGATCCGGGATCTCCAGGCCTCTCTTTGACATCGGCAATTGTGCCTCTTTTTGAGCAAAAGGCACCAGCAATAGATTACCAAAAGACTCGAGGGCGTTTAGAGTCAACTCGTTCAATGGACGCAGGTCGTCCAACCGCCATGTTAGATCAACTCCGCGAAAAAGGTGAGTGACTCTCGTAGCTGAGAACGAATATCGAAGTAAAAAGAGAGCTTGGTGATCAATGAGCGGTGCGTGGTTGTCAGCGACGTCTTTTAGCTTATTCTGTCATTTTTTCGAGTGCGTGTGCAAGCTCTTCCAGCCAGAGGGAAACTCCCAGAAGCTCCAGGTCATAGTCGGGGCCTGTGCACTATCGCCTGTAACATTGATCTCACATTCCTTGAATTTTTTTATTACTTATATATATATATATATATATATATATATATCGTAAGGCCTAGTTTGACCTCGTAAATGTCGTCAATTATCTATTTTATAGGGCACGAAAGCGGTTTTGATGCCAGGAGTAGCCTATATAATATTTCTATAGTTTTAACTGACAACTGCACGTTAAATTTTGGAAGACTGGAAAGTTTTATATTTCATAGGAAAAACATTCTGATTATGTATGTTGGATTGATCAGGAATGTATACCCGTCTTGCTATATCTATTTATTTTTTTATCATATTTCATCTCCCAGGACGTTTTTGTCTCCGTCAGAATAGCATTTGCTGCAATACAGTTGTGCCACCTTCTTTCCTACCCTTTAAACGTTTTTAATCGCGACATTCGGAATCAAGTTGAGTTGTTTCTATGGATTTTATTTTATATCATCGATAGCATCAAAACGTTTTTTTCCATTTGTGGTCATCCGTGGGAACAGGAAAACGTTGCACGGGGCCTGGCCCGGAAAATACGGAGGTCGCGAATATATATATTTATATGTATATAGGTTATTTCATCAATCAATCAGAATTCAGTAGCGACGGGTCCGCCGGTGCCTTGTCGCGATAGAGTATCCAAGAGTTTCGTATCCAAGTTGTTTTCCCAGAGTTCAGGCCGCTTGCGTCGGACGTTCCTGCGCAATATTCTTGAAATTTCACAGTACTATTCCTTTTTGACCGTAGAACCAGGTAGCAAGCATTTGTGGAAGATTCTCTTGTAGTCGAAAAACAGTCAAATAGATCTTAGATCTGCTCGGCCAGAATTTCCTCGATCAGCTCTTTCTTTGGAAGCACTACTGAGAGGATTGGGCTTTGGTCTCAATGTAACAACCATATACATACGACTCGTCTCCTCTCTGAAGCAATCCAGTGTGCTCTGCTACCGCCTGAAAGTTCGATTCTGACATTTTTTGACGGGTGTTCATCTGTTGGAAATTAAACATTTTTAGAATGAACTTCGCTGCCGGTCTTGTGACGCACGAAATATCGGTCAAGACTGTTACAACTGATCCCTAAGATACCTCAATTTCCTCAGCTTCCTCTCTTATAGTAATTCGGAGACTGCGGAGTACGATATCACGATCACATACTGTTTTAGGGTTTTAGGACACTGCTTGTTCACCATACATAGTTTGTAACATTTGTAACACTTTAGAATACATAATTTGGTTTGCAACGCAGAACTTGATGAGGATTCTTTGCTCCTCCATTATCAGTTCTCTGAACCAAAAAAACACTTCGTTGAAACAATAAACGGTGCCACTAATTGGCGCAAAATGTTTGGTGTGTGTCTAGCTGATGAGTGGCGCTTCTAAGCAAAATAAATCGCAAGACAATGGTGGTTTCAATTCAACTTATAAAATTCAATATACTAGAACTTCCGATCCGCCCTTGTATATACAGCAGAAATTACTATTATTAACAGTTCTAGAATTACATTTTTGTTTAAGGAGGTTGTTTTTCATTCTAGACCATCCTTCGCACCTACGGGTTGGGAACCCACAGTGAGGTGCATCTTCAATGCACCGACGGCCGGACATGTTAAGATATTCAGGGTTTCTCCAACAGTCCTTGTGGCAGCATGGCTGCCGCTGACTTTCAGCGGTATGGTTTATCATATATTCTCAATGAGCATCACTCAACGAAAATTCGATCAACAACAGGGATCGCAGCGGCGACACCCCGGTAGATGACAACCGTGACTAGCACACTAGTCGCTTAGACCACGCCGCCACATTTTATTAACGGTTCAGTTGGCTCCAACGGGGCGCGTCGTTTGTGTTAATGCTTCTTTTTCCCGCCCGAAGGAGCGGAATTCATCAGCGGAAATAAAGGGTTCCGTATTGAAAAATGATCTGTCTTGCTGGCAATAATCATTTCTCGAAGCTATTTTTTGCTATATTTTCTTTTGCTTCTTGGGGCGATTGTTGATTTCATATTTCGGCGTTATCGCCGCGGACCACCCCGGGCAGAATTTGCCTCATAATAGTACTTGTGACTGAAGCCACACGACGGCCACACATTGTGTCTTTCTTCTCTACGCCTGCGGCCTTCGATCTCTATCGAGATCTGACGAGGACGACAGTTAGAAGCTATTGAAATGGCGGGTTAATAGTTTTTTTTCTTTACTGTCATTGCTCCAATAAAGTCTCGAACTCTAACTATCGCTTCCTCAGTACTTCGCACTCCTTCCTACACCCAAATTGTCCCAAACAGATAATGTTGTTTCCTTTCAATGAAATCAACTAACTGACAATTTAATATTCTTTCGAGAATCTTGCCAAACACAGTCGTAACACACATATGTAGATCTAATGTTATCACTGTACATCTTCCGATTGCATAATATATATTTTGCAATAACTTTGCAATTTAAAATGGTACATTATTATAATACAATCGTCATTATATACATTTTGAACACTTGAGCGGCCGTCCCACCAAGCGGAGAAGTGCAAAGACAGCCGATGCCTCTGGCAGCTCGCCGCGTGGTATTTAGCGTACGTCTGCGCGCAAACCCTTTGCGCAAAACCGCGACATTGATCGCCAACTTGGTGAAATCCTTGGGTCGAACATACCATAGCCATACACTATGTGCCTTGTGTGCACGTGCCGACTAGCACATGCCATTCCATCCTAAAGCTCTGATGGCGAGGTACACATCTAACTGCGCTACTTCTGCCGAGGACTAAGATCACTTTCCCTGCCATTCCAATAAAAATTGAAGATAGTTAAAATGGTCCTGTATTAGGTGACCTAAGCCTGACTCTGGTTGTTTCCACTGCCGGTCCGCAACCCGATAGCAGGTATACGAAGCGGTTCCTTGCCGTTCGCGGCAAGCAACGAACACACATTATTGTGAAGCATCTTTCTAGCTGCTCAAAATGTGCCGCTGAAAGATGGCCGTACACCCTGCCAAGGCTGTAACTTAACATTGGCATCTGTGTGTGAATAGAGGCAATAGCCGCCCGGCACCTGTCGCCGATGTTCTGGGCAAGTGTCGTTCCCGTATCCCTGTCTCAGACCCAAATACGGGAAGGAGTTAAAAACTCCAGAGGTTGGCCACAGCAGGATATTACGACTGCTGCAGTCAATTGACTCCCGCTGCGAAACTTAATAGCTTTCGTCTTATACATATCGCCCGCCTTTTGCTTTGCTTAAAAGCAACGCGTTTCTACCTTCGGCGAACTATTAAGGAAGCGGAATGCGATTTGTTTTTGTCCCTTGCGTGCAAGTGCGAGGGCGCCTGACACGTAGATGAGAATAGTTCACCTTACACTACAAAATGTTGTCATTCCTGATACTGTCTTAATATACTCCAAGTTATAGTTATTTGAAGTTCGGCCCTTATCTGTCCTTATTCAAAAATACTAGTGACAAGGACAGCTATATCAGTCAGCGTGGCCGCGCAGGACTAAAGAGGTCTGACGGTCGGTCAGTAAGACAGTCGAGAGTCAAAGGAAAATTGTTTCCACCTTGGCGCCTGCCTGCATATTTATTGCACACGACAAATGACGCCCCCCCCCCCGCCCTCAGTTGCCTTATCGACACCTAACAGAGTAGTATGCTGATTGGCCGGTTGGCGGCGCATCAACGCGGCGGTCAGTGCCTATAATGTCGGCTAACGACGGACGAGTGGGAACATTCGCTCAGCGGGTTTACTCTTTGATGTCACGGGTTCCTCCGCCGTTCGACGTGTTTGTCCCAACACCTTGCTCACCTTCCGTCTCCCGGCCATTTGTTCCTGAGTAACGGAGCCTCCGATTTGTTTGTAACTGTTATAGCTCTAGCCTGTTCCAGCACCTGACACTTCATCCTACACTCCTTTCTGGCAGTGAACATAGCTCACTGAGGAAGTTTTACCAATTCGGAAGAGAAAGTTTTGAAAGTCTCCATGACTCGGAGGATTTGTTTAATTTTTTTATACTACAGACCGTTGTCCCACAGTCTCGACCTTTCCTCCACCTTAGGTCTCAGAAAAGGACTCTCGCTAATATCCACACAGCGATCGTGCTATTCTTAGGGTACGCGTAAATAAACCAGAAGAATGTCACTCTTTAGGTGCTTCTAGGGATTTCTCTCACATTCTACGGTTTTAAAGAAATTTTGGCCCAGACCGGGGACCCGAAGAGCGCAATCGATTCGGCCACCGTAATCAGCGGAATGTGCCTATATTTTTTCGGTCTATGAATATTTAACTGAAATCCTAATCGAGCATATCAATGTGGCTGAGCTCTGTTAGGCACTTGTCTAAGTGGATCATTAGGTATCAGGCATTTTCGTCCTGCTCTATTTGCTGCCCCGCTAAGTATAGTCTAATGAGACTAGTTTTCTTCCTTCCGAATTACAGAAATCTTGTTTTCACCGGGGCGATTACTTATCCGGCTTTACTTATCTATTCCCTTGTAGACTCTAGCCTTTTGTTAGCATTGCGTTCTAATTCTTCTGCAGTTTTTTTTCTGTACCGTGATTGCAACGCCATCATCTCTGCTCCTTGTGGGGGGGTTATCCTAGTGGAGATTGGTATTTTCACTTACCCGTTGAAAACACGTCAATTATTCAGATCTTCCAAAATTACTTGGATGAGATAAAGTTGGACATTTTTCTTACTGAGGCTGTTGATGGCATTTCTGATGTGTAGAAGGACTGCAAGACACGACCTTGACATGTCATTCTGTGTATATGGCTGAGTTATATAAAAGCCCTGTCTTGGCAACAACTCGGTAGACAGCGCTGAGCACCGACTAAGTTTTCCTAAATCCATATTGGGAAACCGAACGAAGTCCGTGTTTCCTCGCAGAAGTCCTGAGTCCTTCATTAATAATTGCATCGTATCTCGTATTTAGAGTTTCTGGGAGCGCCTTGTTTTTACCGTCGAAGCAAGCGTGTTGCAGGAAGAGTATGTTTAGAGCCTGGTTGAGTTGCTCCTTTGCGAGTACCCTGAGCTTTGGGCTCTTGTCTGTACCATGATGGCAAGGTCATCCGCATACGCGATCATTAATAACCCTTGTGGGAGATTTTTCTGGCGGAGAACGTCACCATATCAAGTAACCGAGCTTTATCTTTTAGAGCTTTGTGCGGCTTTTTAGCTAACGCCTTGCTTTATTGCAGTTAGACCTTTTCTGAGCAAAAGCCTTGTACCACTGATACAGTGGTATAACAAATCGTCTAGCTCAAGAAGACTTATTTTGATGCTGATATATAGTTTATCATATATTCTCAACGGACATTGCTCAAAAAAATGTTGATCAACATGCGGTACATGACAGCTATGGGTCGAGCCCAGTGGCGCTATGCATTCGGGTGCGCTTTGCGAGCGGAGGAGACATATAGGTGCACGGGTTCGATCGTCGCTGTTGCACATTTGTACTTATGGTGTATACCTTTCGAAGCAATGCGAACGCATTTTCCGTGGACGTTAAATTTTGGCCGAGAGTTAGCCGGAGAAGTTTTAGATGAGAACAATGACGTTCACGATTTTGTGTGTATAGTTGGACAGCCGGAGCGATTCGGTAACCCTCGTCGTAATATGTAGTTATTACAACGCAATATGTTAGTTGCGAATCTTAATAAATAATATTAACTATAATGTTATAATAATACACTTTATTGCCGACGAGATGTAGGCAGCACTGCAGACGCTCTAAGGGCAGAGTTTCAACGTTCGTTCGTGGAAAAATCGCATTGCAATGTCGTCGTAAATGCTATCTAATTGTCCTTTGCTTGCCTTGTATGTGCAGCCATTGATTTTGGCTGCCTGCCGGCTATGCGATGGGACAAAGGCACTACTCAGCGTTGACGTTTCGCCGTAAGCTGCCGCGGAGCTAAGGTTAAACTCGCCCCCCCGGCGGCAGAGTGTCTTGGGTTAGGGTAGAAACGCGTTCAACTTCCACATAAATCTGTCGTACCAGATTGGGTACGCGCAGACAAATCGGTCGACGGGCATGAATCGTCGCTGCTGTCGCATTGTGCGCCATTGTGTGCTATTATTAGATCCAAATAGCGCGCGTACGTGGAACATATGTGCACAGCATAACATGCATAGATGCATGCGCGCTCTAGGTTCCCGCGTTTCGACTCATGAATACTACTACGCTTTATACAAGAAAATGTTTAGTTTGCCAACGTCAAGTTTCCTTGGAGTTGGCGGGTTACTTTTCTTGGGAACGTACAGAACAGAGTTCGTCGTGTCGCTATATACTTTGGAAGTCGCGAGAAGAATATTCTTCTCGCGACGCGTAGTCGTATAGATGATGCTGATAGATGTTAGATAGATGATGACATTTTTAACATTAGTTCAGTATAACTATTCGCAGTAACAACGAAAACATAACAAGTAATTTTCAAATAATTTGTGAGTATCTATGTGAATAATCTCTAAGCATGAATGAGTGTTAAACAATCAACACTATATATATATATATATATATATATTACCTGCGCATCCATATCATCAATGTATCCTTCAACGCCTAAAATTTAGAAACAAATTTTCAGGAGGCCCTTTTTAAATTCTAGGTATTTGCCTTCCATTGGGACAACCTCTCCTTCGTAATCTCCTCCTTTCTAATATTTAATCCTAAGGCTAGGGCCTTCGACGTGACTATATATCTGCTCTCCTCCAAGTTTGTACATTGTTTTACAATATGTTCGATTGACTCATTCTCTAGCCCACAAGCTCGACAATCTGCACTTCCTCTCCCTGTATTTAGCTCGTTAAATCCTTGTATCAAACATCCCTGCTCTGGCATCTGACATTAGCCCACTAGCTTTTCAATGTTCGTATACCTAATCTACCCCGCCATTTACCCGCTTTTCCTTTTCATATATACCTACCAACCTCGATCTGGAAGCCATCGCCAGTGTCCATTTGCCTGTATATAACTTGTTTGCTCTCAATTTCATTATAATCTCCGATACCCTGGTTCTCGCCTATTGCTTATTACAGCACCCAATTTTCCTAGCTTCTTCTATCCAATTCTCCTTGCGAACTCCACTTTACGATCCCACTTCGTTTTGATCCTTAATGCCACCTTCACCATCTGTTTAACCCACTTTTTTTGTGACTTAATTATTCTTAATATATTATTCCTAATACTTAATCCTTAAACTTATCCTAATACTAAATCTTAGCTTACTTTGTACTTGCCTTTGTATAAATTTTGACATCTTCCTTGCCTCTCGAAAAAGTGCCTGGCGCAACTTAAACGGCAACCTACAGCAAATCATTCTCTTCTTTCCTAACCCCGCGCTGTGGACCAGAGAGGCCACTGACAATAACAAACATCCTTGCCTGACCCCCTTAGCGACTACAAGCTCTCTAGATGGTCTGGCCGCTCATAATATTCGAACCGTGTTATTCCTGTAATTTTCTTCTAGTAACTCCATCCAGCTTCTCTCAAAATCCTCCTTCAACATACTTTGACACAACATTGTCTTGTCTTCCATATCATATACTTCTTTATGATCTAAAAACCCTGGTTGCCTATTTTGTAAAGTGTCATTATCTACCCCTTCCTTGCGAAAAAGAGAAACTCTTTCCTTGCATCAACCCTCCGAGACTCTGTTTCTTTAAATATATTTATAAACTGCTTCGTTAGATAATACACGCACTCCTTTACCAACGCCTTGGTGATTCCTACCGAAATCCCGTCAAGACCACACGTCGTTTTTAGATTCATTTTCTTCATACCACGCCTTCGATCTCATTTGATGTGGTCGTAATCTCTACTAGTTCTTGTCTTCTCTACACTGTTTACGCCAGTCGTAAATAATAGTGTTTGTAACGCGGTGTCTATTTCCTCCACTGTATATGCTATCCTGCTTCTTATTTATCATCCTTATTTTTCCTGTCTGGCATAGTCCTAAAACTGCTTTGGCTGTCTCTCGGGAGCCTCCAAATTTCTGTTAGATCCGCGACTAAGAAGAGAGGTGCGAGTGTGCATGCGTCCCCACTAGTTGGCGGTATTCAGTTTGTAAGGATTTCACTTTCAGAGCTTAGATGTCATTCAAAGTTTTCTTCGCGTTCTGATAATGCTTGCTTATTCAACTTATTCCACGAGTTCTCGAGTGGTCACCGAATTTGAACTTTTACCATTTCGCCGCTTTCTCAGAAAGCAACTTAGCTTTTGCCGTCTCGCATGCAAAATTGCCTAGAGAGCGCTGAAAGCCTCCGAAGTGAGTGGGTTAACTAAAACATCAAGACCTTTTGAATACTCAAACATTTTAATCTAAAGGCGTACGCCTTACAGTCAACCCAAGTCGGTGGCAAAAACAATTTTACACAGCTAATATAACTAGAAATAAATACAAAAAAAATGAAGCCTGATGCTGCACTAGTTCCGCTTACACAAATTGCGCACAGTTTACCCGATTCGGCTCTCTGCGCAGGGCTCTTTGAGAAGAAGAGGGCGGCAAAAGACAACAGAGACAAGACAGTGACAGGATGACATGACAATGTTATTTAACATTGTTCCATGCATTTATCAATCCTAGTTGATTGTACATAAGCAATAACTTCGACCGAATTTAAATTAAATTTTAATGAGAATCGGCAAGCAAATAGAAAAATATTGAGTGTACAAGTTGATATTCCAAACGAATGTTCAGGTTGAGGATGCATTGATATTGTTTGGCGTTAATGTCTCGCGTTTTTATGTTAAGATGCCATCTGGTTTAGAAATAGTTGCGTATAGTGAGACTTTCGTGAATATTCATGCGTAAGAAAGGATGGGTGTTGTTTGGTGTGTCTGTCTCATGTTAACATCTTGTTTAATTGCATTTTAGATAAATGTATATATATATATATATAATATATATATATATATATATATATATATATATATATATCAAAGGGCAGTTTGGTTAACCATTTAATTCAACACTATATATATATATATAATTCGCAATATAGATCCTTTGAATAACGAGGCCGCATGCTGCACAAATTTTTCTTTTGTGCCATACCTACCTTTTGTATTACGTGTTTTGACTGCGTTGAATTGGTTTCAAGAACCTCTTCTACTTTTCGTACTGACTCTCAGCCTGTAACGCCCACGGAATTGCCTTGGCATTGCATCAAAAGATAGATCTCATAAATACAAATGTGCAACGGCGGGGATCGAACCCGTGCACCTATGCGTCTCCTGCGGTCGCAAAGCGCACACGAATGCATAACACCACAACTCGGCTCGACGTATTGTTATACCCAAAGCATCATCGTTACAGGACAGGTTCGTTACTCCGTCTTGCGAGGAAGGAACCACAATCGAGAATGCGACGACAGCGCAGTTGTGATAGAGGCCCAGCGCAGTTGGACGTACTCTAGGCCGTTCACTCTGGGGTGGTTGGGCATTGTCGGCGGCATCACCGCCTCTTTGTCATCGTCTGCACAGTGCGTACAAAGCTCGGAGGCTTTTGAGATCGCAATGCGGTCGACTGACTGCAAGCCACAGACCAAACAAACGAGACGCGTCGGGATTAACTAGAACAGGAACTGATTAATCACACTCTACGACCCCCGTCAATTGGCCACACAGACAGGTCGGCAAGTCTGCCTGTCTGCCTTAGAGGCTCAGAAGCGGCGCCGCCAGCTCAATAACTAACAAAAACCTGCTTTACGTGTTGGCGGTTGGCAAAGAACAGGAAAAGCGAACACATACATGCTTGCATGTAACACGAAACGCTCGCACTCACCTAGGTTCAAATAGACGAACAGCTCGAACAAAGCTAGTGCGAACGATAAAGAAACTAATTAGAACGTAGGACAAAGCGTAACCGGTTGACAGCAAATGCTATTCGAGTGGAGATCGCACAAAAACCAAATAACGTTTTTTATATATATATATATATATATATATATATATTATAAAAGGCTAGAGAGAGACTGTCAGGTCTTTCCATCGTGTCTGGATAGACGTGAGGGTTCTAGTAAACACGAATAGCCGGCAGGAATCAGTGCCCGACTAAAGGCGTTACTTAAAACGGAGTGTCGTGCTTGTCAGCCTGCACTCGGAGCGCATGACAGGCCAACGCTTTCTAAATGATCACTACAGCGACATTGGTGGTCGACACGATTAAGTCAACACCAAGCCGCAGATCATCCAGGTACCAAGCATTAGGAAAAGACGGCAGTAAATCCACCAATTTTTTGATACGCGAACACACAAAAAAAGAGGATCCCGGCAAGGGAAACACAGCCAGGAGTGATTATTCATTATACACTAGGTTCTTCGGGCAAAACAGTAAGGGTGCCCACGACTTGGCGACTCGAAGCAGCCGGACGCAATTAAAGCATGCAGCGACGCAACGCAACTGCCCGAATCTAGGGCGAATTGCCTGACCTCCGAGTTTAGGGGAAAAAGTAGGTCGATCCCAGTTGCTCTTCGCCAGGTTTAGATTAAGGTTCTTAGAGATTCGTCCAAGTCTCGCAAGGAATCCAGGATTTCACTATATGCACAGGATGCCTGCCTGTTTCTACCTGCTGCGAAGGATATGGATGATCTTTGCCGAACCCAGACATATGTGTATACATATATATATATGTGTATTTTTCTTCAGAGACGGGTTATCACGCGTATTTTTTTCAAGATGCAAACGTTAAGATTATTTTTTTCCGTATATTACATTGTGTATGCGGGACACATTTCATATATATATATGCGTTGTCATTCATCAATTATTATAATAGTCTTTAGTATAATAGGTTCAATGGTATCCTGCCAATAATCAGCCAGCTTTCGATCGCCGTTTTACTAAAGTCTTCTTTCCTGGAGGCAAAGCATTGTTGTACCAACTTTTAGACGTCCTCGGAAGAATTATATAGTTAATAGTAGAGATCCGCGTCGTTTCCTTCTCAGAAGTTTTAAGTAAACGATTCCTCTGATCTTTCACTTACAAAATATAACCTTATTTAGGTTACCGTTTCGCTTAGGTTGACGTTAAGAATTGCCTGCGCTTTCGAACCTGAATTTATGCCTGCTTAAATTTTCACAGACATGTTAGTTTTCATCGCTGGATGTCAAACGATCAAAGAACTTAGCGGCGGCAATTATGGAGAGAAATGCAGGTGCACATGCGCTTCAATTCGTTGACGTTATTCAGTTCGTTATTCAAAAATTCAAATAGTCAAAAAATAATGTCAAGTATATTAAGCGCCCAGACATTAGTTGTTTGGTCAACGTCTCCCGCAAGTTTTTCACCGCTAGATTTTGTTGCATTTTTTAGCGCGGAACGTCCTTTTCTAGCAAAGTGGGTCGATCGAATCTTGGTTCGTAGTCCAGGTTGAAATGTCCACCACGGAACTTGCCAAACCATTTCGACAGGTTCGTTCGTGGATTGAGTCGTCTTCGATGGTGTTTCAACAAGCTACAGCAGTACCATGCATACTAAATTTTAATCCAAGGGTATATGCTCTAAAGTCAACCTAAGTGATACCTACATTAAAAAACGATGCTGTATTGTCAGTTGGATATCAGGTGCACCGTTTATATCGCCTTTCTGGAATCAAGTCAGGCAACAAAATGTATTTTAAGATTCCGCCCTTATTTGTCAAGCTGCAAAAATTAGGTAAAGGTGGCTTGAACGTTGCCAAAGGGGTCGTTCAATTAGGGTTTTCCCATGATTTCATAGACGCATATGTCCTGACACAGCTAATAAAAATAGATTTGGATTCCAGGAAAGTTCCTACCAGAAAAGTACTAGAAAACAAAACTAATGTTGCGCTAGCCCGAATTGCACGAACTGCGCACAATCAATCCGCTTCGGCTCGTGCGCGAGACACGTAAAACTCCGATCAAGCTTTTCGCGAAAACAAGGGCAGGAAAATTCAGCAGAGGCAAGGTTGGAGGAAGACATAATAATATTATGTGACATAGTATCATGTATTTATCATACCTAGTTAAGTGCGCATAAGTAACAACTCCGACAGATGGAATTTAAATGAGAATCGGCAATTAAATAGGCAATAGTGGGTGTACTAGTTCATATTCGAAACAAACGAATGTTCAGCTTGAGGGTGCAGTGACCTTGTTTTGCGCTGCTGTTTTTTCATGTTTTGATGTCATCTTCTTTGGAAGCAGTGTGTGACTTCTGTCTGGAATATTCATACGTATACAAGAGTGGACGTTATTCGGTATACATATATGTCTCATGGTAGCACTTTGTTCAATTGTGTTATAGATGAACTTATTACAAAAGCTGTTACAAACGCTATTGTTATTCCTGCTTTTTGGCAGCATTTTGTTTTTCGCTATAGCAAACGCTTATCCATCAAGAACAACCTGCTGGTCAGCGACCGTGACAGTTTTAGGTTCAGGATTTGAGGAGAGCTTCTATTGCTAGCGTAACATTCAATTGTTAGCGCGATCGTACGTGCTTCAGAATAACTTTAAAGTCCTTATCCATCACACCTCAGCTGTTCAGGTGATACACGACACATTCAATGGTGAGAGCTTTGCGATGAACCTGTTTCGAGGACTTGAATCAAGGTGTAGGAAAGTTCGGTGTAGGCTTGTCTTGGTATATACTTGCCGCATATTTATGTTTCGTCTGTCGCAGTGTGAGCGGGACACATGTCGTGTGTTAAATCGTGTTTTAAATTACAACCGCATTGATAGCATTTTCGCTGAGTGGTTAATGGGCTTTTAAGCTTCTTTATTTTTTTGGGTGTCTCAAGCAAGAAAAGTAATTTAATGTATATCGACGCATCATAAGTTCAACTCGCGCGTCATAGTCGAGATGCGCCTTAGTCCATATGCACATAAGCGCATCATACGTAAGATATCGGTTAATTCTTTGATAGAAGACTATATAACTATATTAATCAAGCTGACGCCATGACTGAAAAGAATACTATATGTTTTGGACGATCAATGCGCTTTTCCTTCCTATATTTAGCTAAATATTTTTATCGTTTTGATAGTTTGCCTATCTCATTTACACCATGTAAAAAAAATTAACAAACACGTAACGATGTATGAAACACGCATGTTTTGTAAGGAGCGTATGACTTAAAATAATAATAAACCAAGAAAAATTAGGGCATTTGGCAAAAAATGAAGGCTTTACTTTCCTATGTGTCGTTAATTATCTAAACGATGGCGGTATATATGGCCTGGACAGCGCCGTGGCTGAGCACTGAAGGTGCTAAAGTGTTCAAGGACGAGTTCTCCTAAAATGCTTTTAGGGTCATTCTGTCAGGTCGTCCGCAAAGACCTGCAGGCTTGAAAAGGGTTAGTCAAAAGACCTTAGAGCACGGGCCAGTGTATCAGCCAGTAAATCTCAGAGCAGCATGTCTCGTCTTACGGCCTAGGTTTCGTATGCAGGATATACCATCGTATTCTAATAGTGAGACCGCGCCACAAATGCACTTAGGTTCCTCGATTAATGGGGTCCCAGAACAAAGACGCACATCTTGACGACAAAGTTTTCTAATAGAGTTCCAACGGGAGCCCTTGAAGAGCCGTGCACCAGCACCACTAGATAGAGCTGCTCGAAGGCGTGCTTCGACCACTTCTTCTTCTGCTGAATCACTAGGATTAACTTAATGTATATTCTCATATGGCGCAATTTAGCTTGCTTGCGAAATTGTGTTCTCAAGAAGGAGTGCAGGAGCAAGCGCGGACACAGACATTTCTTAATTTTTTTCATAGAGTACGTAACCTAACCGTTCGACAGCTGGGGAATTTAGTATCCTTGCCGGCTGTTCCCGGGCGCTAGACATTGATGCGACCACCGAAGGACCTGCTACCGAGACAACATCTGGAATGCTCTGCCCTCCTTTTGTCACGGGCAGAAGGGCTTGGTCGCAAGCTATCTCCGGTTAATTTAGATTAAGAAAGAAATATAGGGGCATCAACGTATGGGCGTTCAGTTGTTCCAAAGGACTGATATCTTCCGTTAAATAAATTCCGATATCTTCCGTTAACCGAGCAAGATGGCTTAGTGGCAAAGCTTTTGCCTTGCATTCGGGAGGACTGGGAGACCCAGACCGGCCACTTTTAAAATGGTTTGCATGGTTTCCAATTTAGACACGGTAAATGCCGGAGTGGATTAAAATTAGCCATGACATGAAAAAACCGTACACGGGCAATTGCTTTACGGAAAATCTTTAAAAAAAAAAATCTACGGAGCAGGTGGTTTACCCGTGCTATCGAGAAGCAGAGCCATAGAGGAACAAGCCCCGATATGCACCCATGGACGGAGAAGTTAAGATCATTGTCGAGCGACTTGACAATGATCTTAACTTCTCCGGCCAACAAGATATCTTAACTTTCTTCGCGTCATCAAGAGCAGTCTGAAAGAAGATCGGTTACCTGTCAGACTAAGAAGTCGAAAATTAATAATTCATTTCGACAAAAAGAGTTCCCGCTTTTGTGAGTTGCGAGCATTTTCGCTGCTATCCTACGGAGTGTAGATAAGCATGCAATATAGCGGGCTGTGCAATCCTTCTTTTACAATGTAAATAACCTCGCTCTAAAAACGATAGGCGAGGGATTCGTTGGCGGACCTCCCCTTAGAGAAATCTCGATAGGTTTGGCAAGCGGACCAGCTAGAGCGTTTGCTTTTTTACCCATTAAATCATGCACAAACTTTAATCACATAAAGTCACAACCCGCAGCGGAGCTTCCGAAACGGTTTTCCATTGAACAGTATATATAGTCCTTTAATCAGGAAGGCTATCCGCAGGGGATGCTTCAGCAGGGGAATCAATCAGCCTCAAATCCGTCGGTGCGCAGGGATGCTTGTCGCGTAGAGCCTTTACACAGTCGGGCTTGACACCAAACATGTTACACGAGCTTACGAGCCTTGCAGGGCCCAACTGTGTATCACTATTATTTAATTTTGCCATCACTCTTCTGCTCAAGTTTTCCTCGCAAGTGCCAACTTTCCCGCGTTTCTAGTGACTGGCTCGGCTAGCTAATCTCTTGAGTTTGACACCGTTCTCGACCCGAGGTTATAGCTTATGATGTCTGACAACGACTTCGAATAAATCTTGACGTTTGCATAGCAAAGAACAGCAGGAACAATGATAGTATAATAACCATGCCGAATTATGACTGTTAGTCGCTAGTCATGTAAGACTTTTGCCAGACAACATCTTACACAATCCTTCTGGCTGTCCTGGGTACTATCTGGTTCTCTATCCTGGATGCATAGAATCACTGTGTCTTGGTAAGCCTCTTGAGGTAAACACTTTTCGGCATATTGGGTAATCGGATTTACCTAGCTGTTGAGGTCGAGGAAACACCGGAATCTTGCCATACAAAAATATAATCTGACATTATGAGTTTCAGATTTTTAGGCAGCGGTAATAAAGCGAACAGGGACTGTAGAACCTCTGTCATCATTTTGATATCGTCCGTAGCTCTAGCCGTGTGGATAGTCTTGAGGCCCGACTTGGGAGCAAGTACTCGGTAACGTCGAAGACGTCGGCCGGTACAATCTTTCACATACAGACTTGGCCCGGCTGCCTTGAGGCTACGTACATGTCCATCCGTCCATTCAAAATTGCAGGGGCAACTTAACTGAGTGTCAAAAGATGCGTTTAAATTTGATATTGAAGACTGGCATAAAGAACAAAAAAATGGCATACGTGCATCGCAGAGGACGGGAGTTATTTTGAAGGAAACAAAAACACTTTGGGAGATTAAATAAACATATATATTTTTTATAAAATTGTCTCAGAACCTTTCAATCTGCCCTCATATTCTCTCAATAAAGAGGTCGGCTGTTGCTCCATGTCCTCAGACAGGTTTCGTTTACTTAGTATTGTATCATTTCCCCTAGTTTGATTAGTGTTATTTTTACAGTGACAACTCTGTGGTTACAAGAAGAATATCAAATGATGTGCTTCTGTTTCACGTATTTGATGTGTTTCTTGATATGTATCAGTCGTTCTATAGCTTTATTGATACGAAAAAACTCTGTGCATTTTTCTTTACCTGGCTTTCAACAAGCACTATTCTATTTTTAACGAGTTCCTCGGGATTTTGCTCTACACCCTGTAGACATCTCAGTATGATTGTGGCTTGAACTTCTATTCGTTGTCCTGTTTTTCAGCAAGGTATGCCTGTATTTTGTTGCTTTTACCTTGACCCACGCCTCGCTTACTTCTATTTCTAGCTGGCGTTCGGCTTTTCTTGTTATTTCATTTGCTCTCCCATTATACATTGTCGAGTGTCAAGTATATATATATATATATATATATATATATATATATATATATATATATATATATATATATATATATATATATATATAGAAAGAAAGTCAGTCGAAGAAAATACAATCGAGAATGAGACACACCTACTTGTGTTGCCCATCGTTCTACCTACTCTAGGCCGGCGCTGTGTTTGGGCATTGTCAGCACCGTCTCGTTGTCGTTGTCGTCGTCGTCGTTTTCACTGTGCACACAAAGCTCTGCCTTTTGAGAAACAAAGCGGCCGAAAGCGGTACAAGCCACAGGCCAAACAAACCGGGGGCCAAACAAACAGGGTGATTAACCAAAACATGAAACACTGGTTAATCACAGTCAACGACCCCCTTCAATTAGCCAGGCAGCCAGTCAGGCCGGCAATGTAGCCGCTTAGAGGCTCACAAGCAGCGCCACCAGGTCAATGGCTAATAGAACCTGTTTGACGTGTTGGCGGGCAAAAAAAACGGATGCCAACGCATACACGCTTGCGTGTAACACAAGACGCTCGCACTCGCCCAAGTTCAAATTGATGAACAGCGTAACCAAAACAAGATTGATTGTTAACGAAACAAATTAGCACTATGGACAAAGCGTAACATTTTGACAGCTAATGGTATTTGATAGGAGATCGCATAAACAGCAGCTATATATATATATATATATATATATATATATATATATATTAAAATGTACTATATTAGCACTTTAAAGTGACCAATTGTCTGCAACGAACGTATAGTCAGGAGGGGGGCAAAGTGAGACCGCTAAGTCTTTTCCATCGTCCCAGAGTGGATATAGGGTTCTGGTCATGATAGTCCAACGTTTTTTATATGGTCACCACATCGGCATCGGTGAGACTGTCCTGGTCAGCATTGTCATCAGGAGGGGAGTCGGATGGAGACGGCACTCTGTTAGTCAGCCTTTGGAGTTGAACGTTAAAAGAACGTCAAGCCTACGCTTAGGCCATTAAATTGCTTTAGCAGAAATAACCACTAAGTGTGTCACACTACCATGACCTTGATTTATCGGTTCATCGGTTTGGCGTATGGATGGCTATATATATATATATATATATATATATATATTGTATGGTCGGAAAGTTTCCGCCCAGAACGGCGTCATCTAGGTACTAAGCATTACAGGGGAATTGCGGTAAACACAACTACTCCATGACACACAAACACAAAAATGGAGGACCTAGGGCATCACCCTGCTAACGGTCTGTCTGCGACAACATGACGTTATAGGGCAAGGTCAGATGTGATGATTGATCAGACCAGGTTCGTCTGGTGAAACAGAAACGGTGCCCAGGACTTGGCGGCAAGAAGCAAATGCTTTAGAATAACTTAGAACTCTATTGGAAGGGTTTTGGAAGTCTAGTTTGACCATCACCGCCGGCACTTTACGTGATTGAAAAAAGAAAGGAGGAGAAGATGAAGGATCAGTTTCCTCCGCGATAATCAGTTTCTCCTAGGCCTTTTTCTTTTCTGCACTTCGGTTATACTTGCACTGCACCTAGGTAAGTAACTACTTTCTTTACACATAGGGCTCCCCGAAGAGCGTCGTGCAGACCCCCCCCCCCTCCGGGCAGTCTAATGCAACAATAAAGCGCCTAAATGTAGAGATCGAGGACCTTTATTCCTTGTCGGATGACCAGTATGGCTTCCGACGAGGCCGGTTAACAATGTACGCTTTTTAACGGATCCTGGGGAGGACGAACGAGGAGAGGCGTCCCAATCGTTCGTTCTTCTCATACTTCCCGATGCAAAGAGCGCTTTTCATACACCCAGCGGGGACTAGGGTGATTATGACGACGCTGTAGCATAGAGGCATTTCGCCTGACTTTCAGAGAATTTATTTTTATTTGATCGAGAGGACGCTCATGATGGGGCAAAGCCATCACAATGTGACAGCTGACGTGCTGTAGGGTTTTGTCTTTGGCGCGGTTATATGGAACCTGACTAATGACGGGGTCCTGCGGCTGGAGCTCCTGGAAGGCGCGGAGACAGTATGCCGACGATTTCGCCCTTTTCGTCTTAGCTTGCCCAAGATAGACACTAAAAGAGAGCGCCAACGAAGCGCTAGCCAACATTCAGGCATGAATGGCTACCCATCGTCTACAGTTTGCGCCACAGGAGACGGAGACAGTTTAAAGAACGGGCCGGAAGGTGGCGAGTACGGATCAACCTCACCCTCGTGGGTCATCCTATCCTGGTTAAGAGGCCTGCCAAGTATTTAGGCCTAATCTAAGATACTGAGTTTACCCGCAGATTAAGCAGATCGTCGCCAAGGTGAGCAAAATCACTTAGAACCTGGCCAGGATGTTCAGTACATCTGTAGTACCGTCTCAAAAAAATATTTGTTTTACTAAAAAAAGCTTATGTTTAGCTCATCAACCTAAAAAAAAAGTTTCTACGCAGGTTTCGTACATTTGGTAGTATAATACTTCCCCTAGTATAATGTGTGTGCTTATGAGAGACACATCTAAACAATGCGGTGACAATAAAGAGCACCTGATTTTTTCTGGTTCTGGTACGCTTATTTGGATTGGTTCTTGCAATGAGCCAGTCGTTCTATTACGTGGGTACAACGAAAAACGAGCACTTCTATTATCTATGCCCCTTATTTCACTTAGCTTTCAACCCAGCCTTTTTTTCCAATGAGTGCTTCGCAATTTTGTTCTACATCCTGCAGATATATATATATATATATATATATATATATATATATAAATTTAAAAAAATATATATATAGTTTGGCCAGGTGGACCAGCCCCATCTTGGACCTAGAGCCTTGAGTCGTTAGTTTTCAGTGCGTTAAGTGACACATTGTGATAACAGACAACATGGACAAATAAATTTGCCGGCGGGCTATGTCGGTGACATTATATATATATATATATATATATATATATATATATATATATATATATATATATATATATATATATATATATATATATATATATATATATATATATATATATATATATATATATATATATATATATATATATATATATATATACATATTGAATAGGCTCGACGCGTCATCATGACAGGAAGCTGCGTCTTACAAGGCAGGAAACACAGTCTAGAATGCGATCTACTTAATTGCAACAGAAGCCTTTGTTTGGGCATTGTCACCACCGTAGGCGTTGTCTTCATTGTGCATACAAACCTCTGTCTCATGGGATACAAAGCGGCTGACTGTAGGCCGCAGGCCAAACAAACGCGAAAGGGGGGGGGAGATCGTTGGGTGTGATTAACCAGTTGCAGAATAAGAATTAGTTAACCACAGGCAACGGCCCCCGTCAATTAGCCAGGCAGGCAGGCCGGTAACGTGGCCGCTTAGAGGTTGAGAAGCGACGCGAGCATGCCAATGAGTATTCGAACCTGTTTGACGTGTTAACAGAAAAAGAAACACGAAACGCGGACACAAACACGCTTGCGTGTAACACGAAAAGCTTGCACCTACGCAGGTTCGAATAGATAAACAACTCGATAAACAACAATATATATATATATATATATATATATATCAGGCGAGCACTGCCGAGTGTGCAATCGTATTGTAATTAATTAGTAAATCATCACAATATGTTTTATATATATATATATATATATATATATTTCAGCTATATGTAAATACGCTTAGTCCAGAATATGCATACTGCTCTGCCGGTCACTCTTGCAGTAAACGGCTTGTAGGAACGGGTGCGCCGTCATGCTAAAACAAGAATTGCAAACTATTAGACACATGATTTATGCACGGTTCCACCACAGATCGCAGAACATGCAGTTGCTGTGTCACTGTTTGACCTTTTTGAACAGTATGGTGATATCAGGTGGGTCTCCATCACTGAATGGAAGTACACTCAAGACGTGCATATAAGCTGAATATAGAATTAGAAATGGCATTATATCTGTATTTAGTAGTGGCGGTGGCTTAGGCGGCTAACGCACCGTTCGAAACGGGGCGTTGCCATGGCAACCACGGTTAGCAAAACAATAGCTAGTTCGAGCCCGGTCCATGCTGGTTGAATTTGTTGGACGTGGTTGTCATTGCCCTGCTGCTACATACCTCTGCTGGAGAAAGCCTATATTGTGCCACAAGTAACTTAGCCCATTACGAGCGTCTAAAATGTGATTGTCAGAGAGTTCAAAAAATGTATTAAAAAAAATATGATCTTGTTTTTAAGTCACATTAAAGAGCACAATGCAGACACTTTGCTTCATGATTTAAAGTTAGGCGTAATTTCCACCCATTCTATATATTTATGATAGTGGTGGACTCGTACATTATCAGAACGTGTCCTTCGATATTTTCTAGCTTCTCGGTGGCTTTGAAATACCAATCCGCGCCAACCCAAAGGACTTCCTTTATTTTTTTTTGAAACAAGAAGCAAATCGCACTATGCCAAGTCGGGTGAATAAGCTGGGTGCTTCAGCAGCGTGACTCCAGATGCGACAAGAAATATCTTACTGTTTTCATTCGGATAGGCTGGCGCGATTTTGCCAATCGCAACTATTGCAAGAGCCAATTTATGTCCAATTTGGAATATTCTGTACACACGTTCATGCACGCTTTGCAGAAATGGGGTCCCAATAGTCGGTCATGGCTCTCTAAAACGCTCTTGTGCAGTTAATCCTCACCAGAAGTTGTACAAAATAACAGTACGGAGCTTGGATTTAACGTGGCGTTAAGTCGGTTCCAGCGTGGTACCAATACATCCTGTCGCTTTACGCATACACGGCTTTTTAGGTGTGAATGAACTGATCAATGCGGCACATTCACCACGTGTGCGATCTCGTCAAGTTTTAAATTATAGTACTATTAGAGTAGCTGCTCTGTACGTATTCACCGTAAAGACCCCACCGAATCCACTACTAAAAGGACAATTTCACGTAAATGGAGCGTGATCGTATGTAGCATGCAATGGAATGCGTAACACTGGAGTATAAATTGTTGCACTACTTCTCCCGCTGAAAGGGCGACTTCTCTTTCACACATATATTTTATGAGGGCAACCTTATACACGAAGTATACATACATTATACGTAATCTTGAGTGAAATAAAATTGAATTGTTCCCTCACTCGTAAAACTACCAACGCACGAAAACCTCTTGGTACACCGTCTCGTGTAAATATGCTTTACTGCCTAATATTTAAATTGTTATAGACATTATATACATATGTTTTATATCGTTAGTTATATTTTTTTATTTTTTGTACAACATTGCGGTTCTTTAACACGCGCATACCAAATGTGTCGTGTGTCGCACACGTAAAGAAACATAGATAATAAATGTAAACGGGACGGAATGAAGAAGTGCGCGGCGACTCGAACAGTAGAGTCGAAGAAGAGTTCACATTTAAGTCTTGGGTTCGATCCCTGTAAAATGCATACGCTTTTAAAGCAATATTTCTTAAGATTTTTAGTTTTAAGCAAACGTTTAAATTAATAAACATCAAAACAATTACATATATATATATATATATATATATATATATATATATATATATATTAAGATGTTTACCTATAAATATATATATATATATATATACATATATATATATATATATATATATATATACCAGACACGTATCTGTTTTTAAGCATGGTTTTTTAAACGCCTGTCATGCCTCTAAAAAGTCTGCTGTGTTTACAAAGGAGAGATCTATGCGAATTCAAGTAACTGTCGAATCTTAGAAAGCTTCCATTATTAGTCTTATATGTTGTTTTTGCTATATTAATCTTGTCGAAATGGACAGCGAACTCCAGTTACGGGCGGAAACTTCTTATGAGTTCACAAAAAGCCTAACTGCTGCGAAAACTGTCTGAAATACTTGAAGCGTCTGAAAAAGTAACTTTACCAGAAACAGAAAGACACGCTTGGAGGCATTCCTAGAGTACGCTTTGAATGAATAAAATCGGTTAACTCGTTTCATTTTTAGAACGATTTCAAAGTTGAAAAATTCGATCAACAACAAGGATCAAACCGGCAAACCCCCGGTAGACGGCAATGTACCTCCTCTTTTATTAAAGCATATGCGCTCCCTTCGATTTTTTTACCCAATCATAGCAGATTATAGTCCACCCTGACATTCACTTTCATAACAACCGATATATGAGTTTGGTCGGTTCATGTGGAACCACGACCTCCCGATATGATATATATATATATATATATATATATATATATATATGTGCGTGTATGTATGTTTATATGCATAACATTATATAGATATTGTAGAACAACATATTGGTAACCAAGGGGACCTTAGGAGCGACGCGTGTTTTTCTAACTTTATTTCTTAGGCAAAATTCTACCAAGACGACGCTAAAGATGCTTATTATGTCTTGCTGTCAGCGGTGGGCTAATCACGTCCGGCCTGTCCCCTTAAAAGTGGAAGCGTGGCTCAGTAGAAGACTAAATATCAAGTCATGGTTGCCATCTTCCAGGCTGTCGCCGGTCCGATTCATGTTGCTGATCCAATTTTTTGAGCAATGCTTATTTAGGATAGATGGTAAACCATACCGATGGAAGTCAGCAACCGTGCAGCCATACAGACTGTTAACGGCAATCTTAGATATCCCGACAAGTCCGGTCCTCGGACAAAATATAGTCTAATATAAAGCACAAGCTTTTAAAAAAGATGTTTTAGTTCTAGCCTGTCACCCCGTTCAAACGTTCTGTAGCAGCTCGGCCTAAAATCAACGGATCATTCCTAAAACCAGTTCTAGAATACTGCAGTGACTTGGTGACACGTCACATTTAGTTTTGGAATGAACCACGAAAACAGCTGACTTTTTGGCCTGCGCTTAGACTGGAGCATTTTTAATGAATCTGCTTAGTTAGGTCCATGCGCGTACGTTCAAGGCACAATTGGCATTCAATCAGTGGTCTAACTGTACGAGGGTACAGTTCGCGCACTGGTTAACTGTCAATTGTTTTTAAGTACCACGGTTAGCCACGGGAATTACACTAAAAACGTATTGAATATATAGACGCGTTGTATATATGCATGCAGGTCCTATATAAACGTACTTTAAGGGCTGTATTTGAATTTTTCAAAGTGCAATATTGCGGCGAGAGAAGCAAGACCTCCTTCAGCAGGCAGCCTTCCAGACCAGGATAGGATGCAGTCAGTACGCAGTGGCAGCATCGTCTGTTGATGATGTCGTCAACGATAATCTGCGTTGTAAATTAGCGCGCGCTCATTCGTCGAGTTATGCGAGGAGTCTCGCCTTTGCTGACGATGCGCTATTCCGCTGACCGCCGGACGCCTGTGTATGCACAACTTGCCATTTGCTCGGCAGTGCAGATTTTGCTTCCGAAGTATCCTACCTGGGCTGATTGCTACAAACAATGTGGACACAAGAGACACTGTCCGAACGCTCCGAAGTGCATGCAAATGTCGTCGTATGACCGCCTATCGATCGGTATTTGCTTGGTGCGGGTGCGTGGGAAGGCGGCACGGGAAGGCGTTGCCCTAAGCATCGCCCCTGGGATAGTGGACGGAGACGTCGAAGGGACCAGCAACAGCTGTACAGCTGGACAGTACAGCTGCAACGAGGCTGATGTCATAGCTGCAACGAGGCTGATGTCATAGCTAGCTGGGGTTGAGCGGTGAAGCTCTACATGATCACGTCCACACGGCACGCCAGAACAAGGTCCGAAAGGTCAAGCACAGAGGGAAAGACGAGCACAAAGACACCACGGGCGGACGGACGGACAAACGGACGGAGAGAACGGGCAGTGTAGGAGTAAATAGATGACGCCAACAAATGCTCCGCCAGGTCACGTTGCCGCCGGCGCTAATAAAGCCGCGCCGCATCTACGCAAAAGACGTGGTTCGTTGGGGGGGGGGGGGGGGGGTTAAAGCCAGCCTGGCTGCTCTGCTACTGCCGGGCTTCGCATGCGGTAGGGAAGGGGCGGGACGCATCGTACGAAGGGACAGTCTCATTGACAGATACAGAGAGAGAGGAGGGGGAGAGATAGAGCGGGGGGAGGGTGGAGCGAGAGGAAAGATAGAGAGAAAGAGATGAGGAAATGGGGAGGGGGAGAGAGAGAGGTGAGGAAACGGGGGAGAGAGAGAGAGATACCGAAACAGGGCGATAAAACGACACGGACTTGTTTTCTGCTTGGTTAAACTAAGCCTGAGACACTCCAGGAATAACAACATGGTATGGCTATTCTGACTCGCGGAGCTACGCTCATCCGCCGTTTGGGTCGTTGTCACCTCCGAAAAAATGATCTGAAAGTCTGAAAAAATGCCTGCTGAAATCTGCACGCACATCGAGGCGGCCCAAAGAGTCGAACACAAACTCGCGGCCACCGAACTAGAAGAGTTCTCAGATCTACCCACTCCAGACCATCTGCTGTGTGTGTGTGTGTGGAAGCGCCAACAGCCAATGTGATTCGTGAGAGGCGTCGACTTGTTGCGATAGCTTACTGCAACGAATCGTCCGAGCTAACGACTCTGTGGCGGCACACATCATTGATGCGACCACCTCGTGTTAGATTTGATTTTTGCGCTCATAGGAGCTACGGGAATATTCGATGCACGTAAGCGTACAACGGCGTTGGCGGCTTTCTAGAGGAAAGATAGCGCAGATTGTTGACTTTGGAAAACGTCGACATTTTTTTTGCGTTTTTTGCAACATTTGGAAATATGTCATTCTTTTTTTTTGGAAAGATTTTCCGTAAGGCAATTGCCCGTGTACGATTTTTTCGTGTTATGGCTAATTTTTAATCGACACTCCGGCATTTGTCTAAATTTGAAACCATGCAAACCAATTTAAGAGTGGCCGGTCTGGGTCTCGAACCCAGTCCTCCCGAATACAAGGCAAAGGCTTTGCCACTAAGCCATGCCTTGCTCGGTAAATAAACTTTAGGTGTCTGTATATAGGTTAGTGCTGTTTGTATCTCGTGTGCTGATAACAAGTATAGCGAGAGAAACATCAAGTACATCTATATAGGCCGTTTAGCAATCAAAGTTTTTGAATATATTGTATTGTCTGTGTTTCAATTGCCACCGTTATTGGTCGCAAATTTATATTTTATTTACAAATATTTTACGCCACGTATTATAATAAATAAGAAAAATAAATTATTGCAAAAAATTACGATGTACAGACAGGTAGTAACGTCAGTTATATTGCCGCTTAAGGCGGCGCAAGGTGCGTAATCGTTCTTGCTGCATAGCGACAAATTGTAACAGTGCAACCACCAAATAGCGTCGAAGGTGGTGTTCTAAGGCTGGAGGAATATTAATTCGTTTGGACACCACACTAGTACAAAATGGATTGAACAAATCGCCCGGTACCGGGCACGCAGAGTTTTCTTGGTGCCTTCGAATTGTACGACTAATGGCAATGAAACGGGCCGTACTCGAAATCCCAGCCGCATCAGTAGTAATCTAGGACGATTTAAGGCAAACAAATCGATACCAATCTGATAACCTATACTAAGCGTCGCCTTGTCAAGTTGAGTAGAGAGCGTCTAAGCTTCTGCGACGACCTTTTGCTATTATTTAGCTATTTAGAAGTGTAGAGACACACCTGCCTCCAGCTTTTGTGGCCCAAAGAGATTATATATATATATATATATATATAGGGAAACACGAATTGAATTCACTGGGAGAATTACGCTCTCTCCACATTCGCCGAAGACGTATACATATGCGGCGTTCGAATCTCTTGCCATTATGCCTGTAAAGCCAAGGCAGCAGGCATCCCAGCAGGTACTCCTAGGCTGCCTAGGCCCGGGGCGTTGACAAGCCGGTCTGGAATGCAGGAGTGCAGACACCTCTTCGTTACGCAGTAAGCCTCACCAGTCTTCGAGTGGACCACGACAATATGTCAATATGAATTCGTTGCAACATAATCTATATCTCGTATGCCTTGCCTCCCATGGCCTGCGGGCTTAGGAATTGCTACTATAGAGAGTTTACACATCTATCTGACCAACTTTCTATTTGCGAAGAAGATGCCCGCAGCACGCATAATTCGCGCGCGTCACGGTCGAAGTCAGGCAGACAAGACACAAGTCACAGTTACTCTCGCAATGGTCGCAAGTGGCTTAGTCGCCAGCTTGGAGGAAAAAAGAGCTCACGGTGAGGCAAACAGTCAGGCCGAAACCTGACACAAAGACGGACTCGCGGAATACCACAGTTGACCAAGTTGACCCCGTGATAACCGAGTGAGCCTGAAAGCTCACAATATAGTCAATGGATTTTCGAATCAACATTTTGGTTCGCTCAGACGTGGACTGCAGATGGCGATGGCGCTTCTTGTAGCCAGACTGTTTTCTATTGTTGACTTACCTTTATGCTAAATATTCGGCAGCTTCCTTCTGCCTCCTCCATTGCCGAAGTGGTAGCACCGCCGCTTTGCTTAGGTCGGCAAAAACGCACACAGTACCAGCTGTGCTGTCCCTTAAACGTACTTTTCTATTACGGCTAGATCTATTGCTTCTATGACCATAGTATCTTTTGGCGCTACCTATTCCCTATATATATATATATATATATATATATATATCTTCGTACATCAACCTTTAGCGATACGACCGCCCGCAGACAGGACGTATTCAATCCAGATAGCCAAACCTGCATCCTTTGTAGCAACAGGCACGAATAACGCATAACGGGGTAACATGATATGATTGTAATGCATTGACAAAGAACATCTAGACATATATCTGCGTTGACTGGGCTTGACGCAAACTTTTCTATTTATGACTAGCAACCAAAGTTCGACAACCTCCGCTGGTCTAGCTCACCAAAACGTGATCAGTATAAAAGAAAAACCTATTTAGTCAGTTTCGTAAGAGCTCCTGGAACGCATGACCTCTTGCACCAACTACTAGATGTTAGGAAATCTTCGAAACGAACTAGACTAAAAGCGTATTAGCTAGAGAGGCCGAAAATGGAGCTCCCAGCATGCCGGAGACACCGTAATTCCACCAGCGGATCGGCGCAATAAATCGAATCGGACAGAAAGAGTGCACGACGCCCTCCTATCCCACCCCTCTCGCTCTATACTCGCTCTATATATATATATATATATATATATATATATATATATATATATATATATATATATATATTTATATTTATATATATTGTTTATTTTGCAATAACATTGCATTTCAAGATGATACATAATTACAATACTATTCATTCATTATAATATATATATATATATATATGAAACTTAGCCATACCTTGTCAGCCCCAGAAAGTAGTGTCAACAATTGATTATACCAGCTATGTCGCTAGCGAGTATCAGTTGTCTACGTGCATAGCCACCGTTCATTTGTTAAAGTGTTCAGAGTGAGTACGTTACATGTATATGTACGCGCTTGGACACTCTTCTGGCGGGACGCACAGCTTTGTTGTTCCAGAACGTTCCTTCGCTCTCGAAATCGCTTTCAGGCGTCAAGAAGTTTGCATTTCGATCCGTCGAAAGGCGAGCGTCGCTCTCGCCCGCTCACGCTAGAGCGAAGCAGTGTGCGAGATTTAGATAGGCTGCATGGGGCGACAGGTCAAACTCTGAATGGCAGCTGAAGTAGCATCACTGGGGTGGCCAATGTCATAAATCATATGGCTGCATCGGGCTCGGTACAGGCATACTGTTGTCGACTGAGCGAGTAAGTATGCTTAGGATAATGCGAAAAGTTCTAGTGTGTTCGTGTTCGTCAAATGCCTTTAAGTCGTTCTATGCGTTAGAGCAATATGAACGCTCATCTCTCCCCTAATTGCGACGTATGGTGCGCGCAGGTAATTCAACGGCCACAGGTATCGTTGGCGCGCTGGTTCAGCATAGTATCTAACATTAGGTACGCTATTATTGACGTATTAGCTTTGTATAACTTATATTATTATTATTATTATTGTTATTATTTATTTTCATTAATATGTGTTAGGACAATACAATTGTGAGGTGTGAAGGTGTATCCTCGTTATTTCATGGTTACCATCTATCTGTTCTCAGCCCATCGCACCTAATATCGACGCGGCGTTTCCTCTGCAAACTGCCAGTGAAAGTCGCTGCCTCAGAAATTCGTCTTCGCGTATATATCCGGTGTTTGCTCGTATTATTATTATTATTATTATTTTTTTTTTATTATTATTATTATTATTATTATTATTATTATTATTATTATTATTATTATTATTATTAGTATTATTATTATTATTATTATTATTATTATTATTATTATTATTATTATTATCATTATTATCATTATTATTATATGTAAGAGTCTCAGATTGGCCACGGGAGACTCACTAGCTTGTGTTTTTTTTCTGGCAAAGGCTGTTGTAGGGAATATATAACGCGGTAACACCACGGCGGTGCTTAGCACCTTGTCCAGGTGGTCGACCCACCAGGTCTGGAACTAGGGCTGATATAGTTTCTCGTCACGTTCACTTGGGGACAATTGTTTACACCCAATTATGAGTTAAATGCCTATAAAGCGCTTACAATTTTAGTGCGACGACCTAGGAGGCCTGTACTCCAACGGCCTTTAGGTCGAGCGCGCTTACTTTATTCGAATTCACGTAGGAATTGATAAAATAGCTGTGTTTGCTGTTGCAACTATTCACTATATAAAGTTTTCGGGCTGACCCTCAGCCAAGATTTAACGTCCACGGAACTGTTTTTCACATTGCCTCATAGGCGGACCCCCATAAATACAAATGTGCAACGGTGGGGTTCGAACCCGCGCACCTATGTGTCTCCTCCGGTTGCGAGGCGGGGACTCAATCCACCACGCCTCCGGGCTCGACTATTCACTGCATCGTTAACAACTATTAGCGCGAAAACAGTATCTAGTTCCATACAGTCCAGCACACACGTCTGCACTTGCAGCGATATATATATATATATGTCTTTCTCAAGCTGCTATACCAATAAGATGCGTGCCGTAAACTTTAGCACAAGCAAGATAAATTTCGTTGCATACCAATCAGTCTAGGTATCGATTCTAAATGCAAGCCTGTCAGTAAAGCCTCAAGAAGCAGAGATAGTGTTATGTTTCTGAAAGTGACTTCGATATCGTAGGAACAGTCTAATAAAATGTCTATTTCTCACTAATAATAATAATAATAATAATAATAATATATGTATGTATATATATATATATATATATATATATACAAAGCCTTCCATAAAGGTTCTTTTCCCAAAGCTGGAGTGCGAACACTGCGGATGTGCATTTCAGCGGCATAAAAACACTTTAATCTTCGAAGAATGTTATAATAGATTCGAAGTCTAGTTCAGCTCAATTCCATGTATCGGGCAAGCAATGTTGTTTTTCTATAATAACAAACAAGCTAAAACGTCAAACAATGCAGTTAGTTAAAAAATATAATAAATTAAAAATAATAAATCGAAAAGTAAGATCAGTATTATTGTTGAAACTGGATGAGTACGTTTATCTAATAATAGCATGTAACGTAACAACACATGCAATAACGATGAATTATCTAACATACAAGTAATATTTCCTATTAAATGTATACGCGTATATACATACATTTGTATTAAACTTTATTTATATTTACGGACCCAGCAAGTACCAAATATAATATGTATCTGCTCTGCGTATAACGTTGTGGTACCATATTTAATAATACTGATGATGCATGTAAAAAAACTCTAGCAGCGCGCTTCATTATTCTGTGGCCAGATGTGTGTATATATATACTGTTCCTGCTGAGCGCCTATAGCCGAATATGATATATAATGCATACATGCCTTATATGTATCTATCTGTTGCAAGCATATATATATATATATATATATATATATATATATATATATATATATTATATATATATATATATATATATATATATATATATATTTATATATATGACTTAGCCGCCTTGTCACACAACTGTGGAGAACTGCTGACGTTGCATTCTGGGGCAGTCGACTAACTTCTACTAATGTTTTTGTCCACTTAATACCTAGTAATGTCTAGCGGCAGTTATTTGGTAGCGTGGTTGTAGTAGTATATGTATATAGTGACAGTGGCATAAGTAGAAACAGCGGTAAGTAATTAATAGCTGCTAGTGGTCATAGCGTGTTCGGTCGACGTTGATGTCGGTAGGGAGCGAGGGTGCTGTCTATTTGGCCGGATTTACTGGCTTATGGCTGGATAGCTAGCGGTAATAGGTCAGCGAAACACGTCGGCAAATGGAATAGCTAACACTAAGAGACGGCGGGCGACCGTCGCAGAGCCCTTTGCCGATACTCTCTCGTACGAAGGAAGACTCCACTCACTCTACGGTTACCTCGTTAGTTTGAACTCAAAGCCGAGTTTCGTGCCGTACGGAACGACTTTTGCACGCACGTAAGCAATAGCGCTGTCTGCTGTCCAGCTGTTCTGTGCGCATGGGGACTTGCCGTTCTTCTCTGGCCCGGCAGGGTGAACACGCAACTGTATCGGACAGATACAGATACGCTGATGAGATTTTAAGAACTGAAAATGAATAACGTCACCACGTACCACGTCATAGGTGCTGCGCAAACACATTTAGACGGTTGTCGCTGCAGAAACAATAACAACGACGACAACAACAAAAACAGCGTTACCAACAACAACAACAACAACAACAACAACAACGAACTGAATTGGCAGACTGGCTGGCTACTGAGGTCATTGACAGAGACCCAGAAAAACGCTTCCCGCATTGCGAGAATGCCCCGCATCGAAGAACATTCACAACTCGGCTGGTGACACAAAACGTGCACACAAAGTGCACGTTCCTTTTTCGAATGTGTCCAGACAGAGAAAGAGGTGTGCGTCCGACCTTGATCAAACATCCGCGCACCGCAGATCTATGTACTTTGCTACTGCTCATATAGCGTCGTCGTCATCGTCGTCGTGAACCCTTTCGTTGTTAGTTGCCGACCACACTTTAATGGCTGTCTCGATTTGTGCCGTGAGTGCCGGGCGCCCGTATATATAGAGCCGCAGCTGCTTGCTTCGTCGGCCGCCGCGCCAGAGCGCAGAATTGACGATTTGGCGGACGCTCGTTGTCCGTCATTGTGTCATGCCGGGTGGATTACTATCCCTGCGGGTAGATAGATCATCGCTAATATTTAGCTGGAGAGTGCACTCCAGTGAACGCACGGTTTCTGTAAGAGAGCAGAATGCGATCCGATATGCGCGATCGTGTTCGGTCTACCCGAAGCAGATCAGGGCAGTTTGTGCGCCAGCTAGAAAACGGCCACAACGTTGTTGTTGTTGTTGTTGTTGTTGTTGTTGTTGTTGTTGTTGTTGTTGTTGTTGTTGTTGTTGTTGTTGTTGTTGTTGTTGTTGTTGTTGTTGTTGTTGTTGTTGTTGTTGTTGTTGTTGTTGTTGTTGTTGTTGTTGTTGTTGTTGTTGTTGTTGTTGTTGTTGTTGTTGTTGTTGTTGTTGTTGTTGTTGTTGTTGTTGTTGTTGTTGTTGTTGTTGTTGTTGTTGTTGTTGTTGTTGTTGTTGTTGTTATTGTTGTTGTTGTTGTTGTTGTCGCAGTCGCAGTCGCCAGCGAATATGGTGCATTTGTACACATATGAATGGATACACATAGATACATAGACGTCCACTGTTTTATCATCATCGATTCGTATTACAACTTACCTAAGTGAATGTATTCACCTTCAGCCTAGAATAACCCTGGAAGAAATTCGTCCACTCGTTATGTAAGTCGGCTTTAAGTAAGCAAGAGAGAGAGAGAGAGAGAGAGAGAGAAACGGGGGGAAGATAACGATTGTATTGTTGTACACCATTCCTGCTGTGGGGGTTGTCCGGAGTGCGTCGTTAACCGTCAATCGGGCTCAACTTCTGCGCCAGCCTTCTGGCCAGCAAGAACAACGAAAAGCTTACGTAACAACAATGTCCGACCATTATCGATCCGGTTAGATTAGCTGTCCGTCGTAGCTGGGTTGAGTTGGCCTCTGGCGTCAGTTGGCTAGTTCAGCTCATCTCGGTTTTATCGACATGTTCTAATGTACGATCCTATTATTACTATAAAATCGTATTCAACACTGTCCTATATATAAAATATAACTATTATAATATATTAAAGCTTTATTGTTGTTGTTGTTGTTGCTTTTATTATGATTGGTGCCTGCAGACGTAAGCCAAGTACTTTGCAGTGGAATGCACTTCTCTCGCCGGAAGTGATCGTAAAGAAGATAAAGCATTATGAAAAAAACTCTCTGAACTGAAGTCAAAAACATAATACTGCTAACAAAATATTAAAAATATTATGTATACGATATATATATATATATATATATATATATATATTTATAATGCTCTTTTAATCATTTTATTAATCAGCATTTGTTTTATAAACATTCGTATTACACACATACTGTGGGCATTAGTAAAGTTTTTATTCAAAAATAATAGCCAGAGGCTTGAACACAACTATCCCAGCGTTTCAACAACCGAAGGATTCTCTGCTCCCAGAATTCCTGCTGCTGCGATAAGAGCCAGTTTTCCACTGTGCGTTTCAATTCGTCGTCTGAGTTGAAGCGCCTTTTTTTAAAACCTTTTTCAACGGGCTGAAGAAATGGATGTCGCGAGAAGACATCTTCGGTCTGTAGGGCGGATTCTCAAGCTGTTGCATTTAAATATGGCCAATACACATGCTGTGACCCTGGAGACGTATACCGGAGAACACGTGTTGCAGTGCTAGCCCCATACGCAGGTATCGCTTTGCTGAGCCTCTTCAGAGCCCACTTCGCGCACACCTTCCGGCAACTCAACCTATTCTCCACACTGTTCTAACGCTGACCTCTATCATCACTGCCAACATTCGCATCGTGGCACGTCGGTCACTTTTCACCAGGTCGTTTTCTATGTCGATAAATTCGGCCGTTATCACAGTGTTCATCTGGCGTGGTCTCGGACGCTCCTTCAATCACTCCCGACTTCACGGAAAAAGGGGCACTTTACCCTCTCATTGACTTGTCGCACACAATCTCCCCCGTATACGGCCACCATCCTGTGATACAAATCAGCTGGTAGAACACCTTTCGCAGTGAAAAATCTAATGACAGTCTCTTGCTCTTCCAAGGTCAAAACAAAACTACCTACTTCTTTTCTTCGTCTGTGCGGGCGCCTGTATATATATATGTAAAAATCTACAGTATATGTACAGATATACTGTATATGTGTATACTGCGTATGTATATGTTTATACATATATCATTTGGATGCACATATACATATGCGTGTGCAATATATTATTACTGTTAACACCCAGGTTAGGTAAATTATAAACATATACATCAGACACAACTAGTGCTTCCTTCACATCACAGAATTTTCTCTCATCATGCTAGTTCAGGTATTGACTGATTTATTAGACATGCTGCGGCGTGATATCCTATCGCACTGGCCAGATTGCCTCGTGCACCTACAACACTTCCAAAGATCGTCGAATTATTCCGTGCTACATAACACGGCTGGAAACGCCGTAGTTAGATGTTTACTCGCACCCGGCTGCTCGTCAGGCCGTGCTTGTCATCGCTACCGTAGTGTATATTCCTATCTCGATTTTCTTTATTTTCTCCGTCCACTTCATAGTATAGGCCTCAAACGCTCTCCTCCTACATAAACCCCAAACTCGTTTCCCAGAAAGTTTTGCAAAGAGAAGCTCTCCACAAACGTGTTTTCGTTATTCTTTGCAAACGTACATTTTCTCAAAAACACGGCTGCTAACACGAGCGTAACACGTCGTTGCATCGCAACCTAGAACGATTAATTTGCATGCAACTCCGCTTATAAAGGTTGTCAGCTGCACGTCAGACGCTTGAAATAAAGATACGCGCCCGTTTACTATGCGAACTCTCAACATTTTTAGTTTCCTATCACGTTATCATCCGTTGTCCATCGTTCCTCATAGCTACGCACGACGAGTGTCGCTATAAATTACACTGGATGCGATCATAAAGGCAGCGGGAACATCATCAATCTTTGTTACGGAGGAGGAGAAAACTGCTTCGAGTACGGCAGCACTTCGAGCGCAAGACAAGTGACTTCTGATTAGGAACGCTCATCCTGGTTTTCGTTGGCTCTACTGCCGCCGCCGTCGTCTGCTGGACGGATAGCATCCAGCAACAATTTAGCAGTAGCCCTGTCGCATTATTGCCGCTTCTCAACGTAGTAACAACACTTACAATAACAACTGGTGTTTTTTTCTTCTGCACAAAACGGTAGAACAGCTATTGATCTATCTACAGCCGATCAAAAAAACAAGAAAAACCTCAAAAACTGCGGAAGACGATCTACCACTGCTACGATTCATACAACTACAACTGGTGTGTAACATATACCTAATGTATTATACGGAAAATAAACTGATTTAAACTACAACTGATGAACTTGTGCGCACCATCATCGTCTTTACAATAATACATATAATTAGTAATCCGCATATCATGCGGCGCTTGAATTGCGGCTTGTCATACGGGTCCGTATAGCAATGCATACCAATACCGTACCCACACGACACAAGTGCAAAATTCGAAAGGCACCCTAACGACGTGCGGGGTGACATTTTGGCAACGATATATTTGTCATCATCGAGCAGAAACAGATGACTCAGCGCCCGGAGACGCATCGCAACACGGGCACACGAACACACATACGCATACTCACACTCTGACACGCAGATACAAGCGATCAACGTCAAGCCGGTCGGCCAGCACAATGGCAGCTAATTAATGCCTATTTGGCAAGCCCCCAGCACAGCTTCTTCGGGTAGCAGCAGCCATGCAGGCAGCCGCGGCAGCGAATCTGCAGCAGCAGCAGCAACACCAGCCCTCAAGGAAGTCTCCCAGCCAGTACTCTCAAAGCATGTATGTGTTCGTTAACGGCTGACGACAAGAACCTGCCCTGTTCCTTCGTCCGTCTGGGACGCTTCTAGTCCAAACATCTGCCCGCCCGTTCTGGGCCCTCAGGGCTATCTATATGTTTCCATGGTTTGTGAGGTGCCTGCCCGACTCAGGCGTCCCACTTCCCACTTTCTTCGCTCCCCCCCCCCGCGCCTCTATCCGCCTATCTCTCTGTCTACACTCCCGCTCTCTTAGTAGTTGCTTCTATTTATCAATATACCACGACTGAACCTTTTTGTGTTTGCGTCTGTCTAGAAATCTCACTCCTTCAGGCTATAGGAGCTATCCTCTGCTTGTTTCTACATCAATAGTTGGGCTATCCTCAGCATTCGCTTATGTCATTTCCCCATTCGTTCGCCTTACCCGTCTATCGTAATTTCACTCTTTGGCGGTCCAGACATATTGCTTTAGACTACCTTCGTTTCCGCCTTATTCTCTGTCGCAGGAGGGGGCGCAATGCTCGTTGAGATAGTCGTTATTGCAGCTATATTTGTTGGCGCACGATTAATAGGCAATACACGGGACATTGTACTCACATAGGACATTGTACTCTAGGCGGTATCCGAGCTTCAACCTTCAATAAAGCGACGTCGCCTTTATGCCATCCCCGCTTGCCGACCGAGCTTCACTGAACGTCATCTCTCTCAAGCACAATCAAACGCCCGTCAGCGCCTTCTGTTTTTGTACCCAATGGGTGCGTATCGAACTGGTAGTGGCAGAGTGCAACAAGCCAGAGGCCTTTTTGTTCGTATGCAAGGTTTCGGAAAGAGCGGAGAGAGAATAAAAACAGACCAACCCCGCACCTCAGCTGGCCTGCTTGCTTTGTTTTGTGCTAGCTGCGCACTCACTCTGAGGGAGTGCCCACCTGTTTGTGATGCTCTGCCACGCCTCTGTTTCTGATGCCGCCAGCCGCGGCAAGCTTTAACACGGTTCTCCAAAGCTCCAAAAAGGTACCGGTTTATTCAGCCGCACCGCATGGCCCGATAGAGAGAGAGAGAGACAAAATGGAGCTGTTGTTGGTGGTGTTCTGCACCGTAACGGCGTTATGGCTTCCGTCGTTACGCGTTTGCCGCTGTTTGCTCGTTCGCCCCACGCCAACGATTGTTCGATCAACTAACCGATATATATGCCATGCTCCGTCTCAGGAAAATATTCCCAATAAAGCGTGAAGCCGGAGATTTAGTGGGTGGGACTTCCACACTAGGTGCGGATAGCTGCCGGTACCGACTGTTCCCTGACAATGGAACCAATGTGTTTGTGTTTATTTTCATAGTTTAATTTATGAACAAAATGTATATATTATAAGATGTAATAATATATATATATATATATATATATATATATATATATATATATATATATATAATTATAATATTATAAATTAAAATAAAAAAATATATATAATAATAATATTATAAATATATAAATAATATTAATTATATATAGGAGAAAGAGAGATACACTCCATGATAAAATATATATATATATATATATATATTATAATGAATGTTCTGAAAAAAAACAATGAAGAGGCCAATTGGAAGAGATTGGCTAGTGAATCATTCATTCAGCTTTTTATTAAATAGCGCGTTTATCTAAAAAAAATGTATAGTATATTATAAGGTTTGAGGCGAGCCATGTAGTAGAGGACGAGTATCCGTAGTAAGTGTAAAGAGGTAGGCCTCCCGCAGCAAAAACGGCAACTTTCTAAGTATTTGCACTACGCTCGTTCGTGCCCTTGGAAAGATGTGCTCTAGACACCTCAGCAAACTTTTGCACAAAACAGCACTGAACATATAACTAGGCAAGCAGTTGGATGTGCTGTTCATCCAACTATATATATATATATATATATATATATATATATATATATATATATATATATATATATATATATAAATATAGAACTAGACAAGCAATTGGATAAACAACGCATATATATGTTATCTAAATGTGGGGAAAAGAGAGAGACACTCCATGATAAAATCTGTGATTATAGATATTAAAAGCACAAGTGTCAACGGACAGGTGCAGCAAACTCGGAGACCGTTGTTCATTTTGACGAACAATTGCGGCGAAGGCGAAGCACCTTTAATCCGCCTGTGCCTTCCTTGGGGCCTCGTACTTCAGAATTAGGAACGTTCGCATGTCAGTTAGGGCGCTTAGTAGTATCTGACGTTCTGGCAGCTTGAATGTATTCATCCTCACATAATGTCACACAGCTAATAAATTCCAAAGCCAGGGCTAAAGTGTTCTGATAGAATAACTCATTAAACACGTACACCACAATGTTAAGCATAAGGATCGCCCTAAGACGTAGGTAGGTAAAACAAATGGTAATGACTTAAATTTGTTAAACTGTAAAAGATTACAAAGTACTACAATGTTTAAACTCTTAATTTTGAATATAAGACATAACGTACGAAATTACCTTACTCTCTTGTATACTTTGTATGTATAAGGAAAGCTAATGTTACAGCCGGGGGCTTTCATATATATATATATATTTTTTTTTTTTCTGAAACAAAGGTGTATTACGAACTTATGTATCATATCAAATCAAAAGCACCTTCATTCAAGGGTTGAAGCCGACTGACTAAAGAAGCAATCTGGATTTTTGTTTGTTTGTATAAAGGTATATGTATCAAGGTGCGTTCAATAGACGTAGCTCCCATGACAGCAATGGAACGATATGTAGCAAGCCTAGTAACGTAGACTATTTGACAACCAATTCGTGAGACCAATCGGTGAAGCAGTTCACTAAATGTCAATTTGTGTCTTGAGCACAAAGTGGAACGTCCGCGCACGGAAACACAAACATATAAAATAATGGATGGATTTATTATTAGCTTGACATGTTTACATAAATACACATGTCACCTTCTTATATCAGAGACGCTTAGAGCGGCATTATAAACGTACATGTTATATTATCTAGGGTTTTCCCAACAGTAATTGTGGTAGCATGGTCGCTGACATTCAGCGATGAGGTTTATCGACTATTCTCGATAAACATCGCTCAAAGAAATGTCGATCAAAAACAGGGGTCGATTATTATTCATATTATTAACCATGCACTAGCTCCCTAGAATACGCCGCCTATATATAGGCTTCTATATACTGTCACATAAATACTACCAATTGTTAGGTGAATAACTATATATATATATATATATATATATATATCTTACAGGACGCTTATGTTAGTACATTGCCCATCTGACAATACTAAGAGAACGAGATGAACTGTCTTATGTTCCCGAAACAAAGTACAAAAAGTTATTAAACTGACACTTGGAAACCACTTCGCTCACACATACACACAAATTCGCGTTCAACGCAACGTTCGCCGACCTTCGCGGCCTTCAATTGTTCGACTCACTAGTAGGCCGATGCCCGGGAAATTTGTGTCCAACACATAAACAACAAACAAGGGACACAATCAACAGCTACTTTTTAAGTTTTACAACAATGATAATAATTTAGCAATTATAAGATTAATACAAACAACAACAAAACCGACAACAGAAATAATGCCTGCAACAATAACAACAATAGGAGCAGTTATAACAACAAGACACAAGTAGCAACAAAACTTGACGACAACGACAACAGCTGCAACGATAGTAACAATTTGGCATCGGCCAAGCTAAAAAAGGAGAATCGAGGGTGACTCGCCTATATATATATATATATATATATATATCGAAGAGAAAACCATTAGGTATATATATATATATATAGAAGAGAAAACCATTAGGTCCAATTGGAAATGATGCGGCTTCCTATATTTATCTTGAGAACTTGCTCAGCACGGCGTTGTATTGCATGTATGTCGACATACATGATTCATGCACGCCACTTCTTCCGTTTGATTTGATCAGTATACGTTTGTGACGCTATTTATAGTATGTCACTTTTGATAATGCACTTGTGCCAAAGCAAAAGGTAGATGACTATGGGATGGTATATCGGTAGACGGACAATCGTTCTTTCAGGACGCTTTTTTTAACGGCTACGACTTGCAGCCAAGCTATTCAGTATTCATCCGCCCACCCACTCTTTTCGTATTCATCATGTTCACTCACATGTATTAAACAATTTGGCCCGGAGAATATCAAATGCTGGGCCTGCTGCTTGCGACCAGTTGCACACGTCGAAAAACGTGTGCTGCATTTCAATCGATCGAAAGCAATAAAAGGGGCACAATGTTGCCTTAGAAAACAGCGACAGCAACAACAACAACAACAACACCAGCAGCAGCAGTACTGAAAGCACCGATACAATAGTACAACAACTAAGAGGACAAAAGAAAGGCAGTCATCTATACGATGTTTTGTAATACCACGTCCACAAAGCGACTGAACGCGCCGCGAATCCGTCGTCTCGACACGACACAACCGACGAGATCTTTAAGCCGTAACAGCCGAATATCCAACACACTGTGAGCAGTTTTCGGCTGACAATTTCGGTGACAATTGAAATCACGGATTTTAATTGTAGTATTGATTGAACGACGACAAATCATATCAACATGGCGACAACTACCGTCAAAACTTAATGCTATTATTAGACGGCAGTAAATCATTGTAAATTGGGAATGTTGGAATTATTCTGCAAGAACGTATGCTAGGCTACACGAGAGACAACGATACGCAGGTGGAACGCAGATATTTGCGCTGGCCACGAGTTGCTTCAAACAGCATAAGCTCTTCATTATTGCTCTGTTTAGTTTTTGCCACCATCGGTGGCGGTGAAACGCCGTTTCGTTGGAAAGACTAGTGACGCCGTATATGATTTGTTGCCAGCTGAATGGCAGCCATGCTGATGTTGGTGCGCATATTGATATGAGGGTCGCTTTACTAAATGAAAGTGATCCTTCTTAGAACGTGGAATCTGTTGCGTGGATTACACCACCGACAGACAACGCGAAATGGGAACGCAGACATCGGAGAAAAGGAGGCGGACATCTCGGGTTGCAGGAATCGTTTTCTTAACCACGAGGTGCAAGTGCATGCGTGCGCTTACGTTCATATGAGGAGGCAGCTCTATACATACGCCTGTTCGATGCACCACCGTTGCTTTCACGTTTCGAGTCACGCACACCTCAACTAGAAAACACCATAAATACGCCACCGTTGCCAGCCACCTTGCAATCTCTTATAAAAACAAAAACACATCAAGCTGAGTATGGCGGCTGCGAATTCGACGAGACGATATTGGAGTCGGGCTAGCTTGCCAAGTTTGTACCTGTTTAAGCTTGCCCAATACCCATTCATACGATATAATGCCGTGCAGCATAAACTGTATCAACAGTGGTAATACATTTTATATATAATCATTAATATTGGAAACGAATTGAAAACATATATGTATATATATATATATATGTATATATATATATATATATATATGTATATATATATATATATATATATATATATATATATGCCTCATTAAGCTCTGATACGCGATTTTAAACAACTGCTAAGCAGTTTGGTGCAATGTTTCACATAAAATATGTTGCTATTCATGGTTCGGCATTTGCTTGCCTTGATCTGACATGCTCCAGATCATACGCGTTATTACTACGTTTCCAGTCCCTCTGTCGATAGGACAAGATGGTGGTGAAAATTCCAATAAGTCATAAGCTGTGCGCTCGATACATAAAGCAAAGCGAGTTGATGTCCAAGACTATCCATGATTTATGCAACACGTTGTATCAAACAATTCTAAATCAATCCATTTTAGGTTTATTTATTATCAAACAATTTTAATAAGATTTTTAATACTCGTATTGTGTTACATTTAGGACGATAATTTCCAATGGGATAACGATTAGGCGAATTATCTGGAATTCTTAAACGTCGTGCACAATCTGTTTAGTGGTATCCAACCCAGCTAACATTGCCGCGACTAAATACTACGAGCATTATACGTTACGTGAAACTGGCTGTGTCCCCTTCAACATTAGTGGTAAACAACATATTGTAACGTTGGAGTGTTACTGTAAGTCAGCTGGGGGATGTAGACACAGCCGGACGGGTACTGCAGCCCGAGGGACTCAGGAACGATGAATGACGACACGCAGTATAGGGTTTAGTGCAAATCACGGCCGAGCAGCGGATGACGCTTAAGCCATGCTATGCTGGTCGGTCCACTTATTGGTTCACTAGGCACAGCGGCGTGCTGACACCCCAAAGGGTGTCAGAACCCGCTCTCCAATCGGTCGAAATGTACAGCAGTTTGTGTTTGTTTCGTATAGGAATACAGGTGAAGTGACTGTTTGACTTGGACTGCCGATCATAGGTCGACCCTCTCCCGATGTCGGCCGGTGATCGTTTGGACGGCGGAGGACGTTGGGGTTTCAACGCGAAAGGCTGTGGCTGTTCTCTGCTGGCTGGTTGAGACATGTCTTGTTCGGTTGAGACATGTATCGGTCGGTGAACGTTGTGTACGTTGAGATTTTGGCGCGGGCGCTGTAGCTGTTGGACGTGGTCGATTAGGACTTATTTGAATTGCGCCATGATCTAGTAACTTCGTCACAATATCAAGCATAAATGCCTGAGTAGCCGGGTAGTTCAGCCATAGCGTATCACGTTCGAGACGCGGCATCATTTCGGTAGACAGTCTGCTTCGGTAGTCGTCTTACAAACAGATCGCTTATATTGCTGATGGATGTTTATATTGTCGCTTCGTTTTGCTTTAATTATTATAACTATCCTATTATTAGTGATAGTTGTAGTAGCAGTAGTAGTAGTAGTGTCGAGCCCGGTGGCGTAGTGGATTAAGTCTCCGCCTTGCAACCGGAGGAGACACATAGGTGCGCGGGTTCGAACCCCACCGCTGCACATTTGTATTTATGGGGGTCCGTCTATGAAGCAATGTGAAAAACAGTTCCGTGGACGTTAAATCTTGGCTGAGGGTCAGCCCGAAAACTTTACTTTAGTAGTAGTAGTAGTAGTAGTAGTAGTTGCAAGTGCAGTTATAGTTTTGCTCCGACGGGTGCACCGACACAGAGCTTCGTAGACTGTCGCATTGTGCATCAAAGTAGCGTTTAGTCGATTTGCTCCGAATATCTCTTTTTTTTTCGCCAGCACGCGGAGTTCGCGGTCTTGAAGTAACGTCGTCACCCTTGAAAAGCAATTGATTTTCGTTTGACACCGCGACATCACGACACGAACGACACGAAGAGTTATGAAGCGGTCCTGAGTGATACACACAGTTGAAGTGCGTTTACGTCGTTTTGGTGACAAAGCGTTTTTGCTGCTAGCTTCAATGCTGCTACTGCTGCTGTTGTTGTTGTTGTTGTTGTTGACGTTACTGCTTCTTTGTGGCTGCCTCTGCCGTTAATGCTATTTGTATTGTTGTTCCTTTTGTTGTTGTTGTCGTCGTGTTTGTTGCTGCCTTTCAATACTTGTCAATACTATTTTGATTGCTGCTGCTGCAGCTGCTGCTGCTGTCATTGTTGTATTGCTGTTGTTGCTCCGTTTGCTGTTGTTGCAACTACAGGCTATTGCTCACCGTACTCGACAACAACAACAACAATGATATTGTAGGCTGCACGCCACACAGTGACGACAGAGAACAGTACATCATTATCTGGCCTGCTTATCTGGCTGCGTGTCACGTTTTTCTTCTTTGTCAAGTACGACATGGGGTTTGTGTTTGGTTTGTCAAGTACGGCATGGGGTTTGTGTTTAGTTTGTCAAGTACAACAACGACGGGATACCACTTACACCAGGTGGGCAGCGGTATGGTCGTCGACAATGGTAGCTGGAAACAGTGGCGGTGACGCGGGCCGCGACTGTGGCTTTGACTACCTCGACATCGCATGGTCGTTGATGCCATCAAGCATTTCTGTGGACGCTTATATATATATATATATATATATATATATATATATATATATATATATATATATATATATATATAGTGTTTGTACTTATTTTAAGCCTTGGTAACACTCCTACATAGTTGTGCGTTCCGCCGAACACGTCGGTATGATTGGTTCCGTCATGCGTCGACTGGTTCTACCGCAAACATAGTTTTTGCACAACTATGTTTTATAGAAGAAAAAGGTCGAATAACTACGTTTATAAATTTCATCTACACTGCTGAACGAGACGTTTCCGCCCTCTCCTTACATTAGGAACATAATTTTCTTGCCGAGTTCTATCAAACCCTAAAGTACGTACATACAGTTATGGAAGACCCGCACAGATATATATATATATATATATATATGTATATATATATATATATATATATGTATATATATATATATATATATATATATATATATATATATATATATATATATATATATATATATATATACTTTTGTGATGTAAGTCGGCATGGGACAAGTGATGTAAGAATCAGTGAAACATGTACAAGTTGTGAACATATCGGATGTTAAAAACGTCTAAAGCTTAAAATGTGCGCCTGTGTAGTGGGTCTCTGATGTACGACTCTCCAGATTAGATATGCAGTCAATAAACATATATTGAAAAGAAATATATATATATATATATATATATATATATATATTGTCACACAAGTCAAGTGTGTATTTTCCCTCTAGCAAATTCAAACAAACGTATCCGCAGAACAACGTTCAAACAAGCTTTCGACGAATTTTCGAATCAGATCTCATAATGCAAATATATATGTATATATATATGTACGGCGAGCACTGCCGATTGTGCAAACGTATTGTAAATGATTAATAAATCATTACAATATTTTCTATATATATATATATATATATATATATATATATGTATATATATACATATACCCGTCAAACTGCCCAGCCGTCCGACTTGGCAGAAGTCGAGCGGCTGGTCAGCCCGGCTGTAATTTACTATTCAGGAATAGTAAATTACAGCCTTAACGCAATATATTACATTTTATACAATGTATTTGCTAACGAACATTGTGGAACGAACTGTTGTTGATCGACTTCGTGAGACGAGAAACCTCAGTGATCGCCATCGGTCGGGTGGAGGGCGCTCTGTAAGAACTTTAGGTGTTGTAAACGAACGATTTCATATACCATAGCTAACCGACCCGAAATGTTGACTTTGTGCAAAAATTTGGTACAGAAAATTTTGCGTTGTTGCGTTTCCACGAATCGTTTGTCCAAAAAGCATCTGTCACAGGCCGACTTTTTGCCGACGTCTACGTTTCGCAAGCTGACACTGTTACAACCTGAATCTCTCCGCCAGCGAAACGAACCAATCAGTATTTTACTTAACTCTAAGTTTTATGCATCATATACGCACTTGCATCTTATATATATATATATATATATGTATATATATACATATATATATATATATATATATATATATATATATCTCTAAGTATTTATAATCTATTTATTATCCATTTTGCCTATAAAGAAGGGGGTATGTTTGAGTGATAAATGTAGTCTGAATCAGCAATTGGCAAAATCTTCGTCTCGGCGAAAATTCCATGCATTTAGGTGCCGAGTAGACGACTAGGGAATTAAGGGTTGCGACACCCTAGTACCCTTCGAGGCAGGGCCCTGGCGTGAAACAGTACCCGGACCTACTAACTCTCTTAATTTCTCTTTAGTGAGTCACAATGCATTCTATTGCCTAGGGACCGGGTATAATAAGTTATGGGCAAAAAATCAATGTATCTGGCATTTGAGACGTGGAGAGAACACGCTTTGTGGGGAAAAGTACCAATCGCCACTCTGCGGTATTGAATAAGAGTTGACGCTCCTATATCGTATATGTGTTTTTCTTTTTAATGTTATTACTTACTTTACTTATAAAAAAAAAATATATATATATATATATATATATAATTTGGTACGTAAGGTAAGCAAGCTGTAAAACATACTCGCCACCAACAGAACAGATAACGGATTTAAGGCAAACTAACATGAGTTATTAATATTCTCAGAAGTATCTTAGGTATATTAAGGATCATTACGGGCATTAAAGATGTACAGGAGCGACTCTTGAGGAACTAATACGGCTAACGCAGAATGTCGTGAAGAAAATCCCCAAAAACAACGAGATGGAGGATACGAGAAAGATACCTGAATTCTGCACAGCAAAATGTGAACTGGGAATTAGCTTTGCATAAACAGAATAAGACAGGGGACAAGCGATCGCTACAATAATCGACTCAAAAAACGAGGAAAATCTACATCGACATACCCAGGGACCTCAAGGATAGTAAAAGACCTAAAGATTATGAAGCACGTCTCCAGAAATAGTGAATTATCTAAGCGGTGACTTTGGGCTCCAAATTAAGAAGATCAAGGAAGGGAACCCGGTTTCGTGCTACTAAAATTAAAGATGCGATTAAGCTGAAAACCAAGCCTAGGACCGAGGCCACGAGGCCATCAAGAACTTAGATGAAAAACAACTGCTAAATTTACAGATAGAACACCGCAACGTTGCTAGCTTGTGGTTAGGGGTGGCTGTATGCGCGTCTCATACTTGCTCCTATTGCAGTGTACCTGTGTCGCATGATCTAAGCTGTTTCAGGATCTACAGAAGGTACACCCGCCATGATGCCCTGAATGAAGTTATTTCAAAGACATTGCAATCCGCTAATATGCCCTGCAGAAAGAAGCCAGGCCGACTGGCAGAGAACTTAGCCTTACTTGCAAACGGGATTACTTTGGTTCCAGGGTGAGAATAATGGAAAGAGGACGGGGAAAATTTTGCTTTAATAGATATCATTTGAATTGCTGGGTGAAAATGTGGCAGTGGTGCTAGGCCCGCTGCCCTCAGGCAGAGGTTTACCTGAGTTAATCTGGTTATGTATCAAATATATATTTTGTATAATGTTTCAATAAATTGGCTCGTTCGAACTTTAAAAGGAATAACACAGACTATTTAAAAGATCATTGTTGTCCTATTGAACTCATTAGGGGAGACGACTTATGGACGTAAAGCTGAGGTAGTAAGGGTAATGAAGATTTGATTTGATTGTGGTCGGCACTCATCCGCCTTTCACACGCAGCGGGTAAGGCTCTTATAGCCAAGGGTAGGATTGACAACCTGCAGGTCATAAAATGGCTGAGCCTTCCCTGCTGCTTTAACTGCCAGAGCGTTGGGCATATCTTCAAGGTCTATAAAAGAGACAAGATTGGCGGAAAGAGTTGTCGTTGCTGTAACAAGAGCCAGAGTCGAAGATACAATCGAGAGAGAATCCCAACCTGCTTCACACGTGCATGGCCCAGGGTCACTCCGTAATCTCTGTGTTTATAGGGGTGGACACTTACAGAAAATAATAGGAAGTGCACTGGACAAAGTTGACGCAGACGAACGAAATGCCTTCCAGCAGAAATCGCAGAAGAACATGGACAAAACAGTATCATCGAATAGGCTAGCCCAGGTGATCAGTGACCACGGCTGCTTTTAGCAGTACCCGGACCGCACCCGAGGGGCGGTTGCACCTGACTGTCTAGTATGTAACAGCGGAACGGTCGACAGAATAGAGCACACGGTGTTTAGATCTCAAAGACTCAATAAAGCAAGGTAGAAGCTACATGGAAGGTTAAAAAGGACCGTTTTGTTCAGTTCACATGGCGAAAATAACGCTCGAATCTAAGGACAGGTGGATGCAAATAAACCATGGTCTGACTAAGAAAGTCCGACACAGTCACAAAAGTCCGACACACAACTACAAAAGAACTCGCAAACCGAACGAGAAAAGCCCAAACGGACAACTATTCTGCGCCCAAGGCAGTAGAGGTCAACTAGCAGGCACTGAGGGAGATTATTAGAGGGTATTTTAGGCATGTCTGGGCTACAAAGACCAAGAGAAGTTTATAAAGAGTAATACCCAGTCAGTGTGGAGTACCACACAACCTGCCGTTAAGATTGGCTGGATGTGCGTCAAGGCATTTTCCTCTATCTTATAAACAAAACGTTCATGTAATGCGAATTTGTCACGTTGTTCAACCATAGAAACAACGTATGGCTGAACATTTCTTCATTTTTTTTCAATTTTGCCAGGCGGGGCTTTCAGATCGGTGTGTAGTGCAAGAGCCTAGGAAGAACAAGCGATCTGTATAGGCGTACCACTCCTTTTTTTTAACAATAATAACTTTTTAAACAGCTTAGAATTATTGTCTCAGAGATTTTATAATATATAGCGAACTATATATAGAAACGAGGCGACCTATGAAAAAAATGTCGGAACGATTCGAATGTGGGGCACGCGTACAACATCACACCGTTCGCCTTTGAGACGCTAGGGTCTGGAGACTTTATTACGGAAAGATCGCTTAATTGCATCTGCTGGTGGCTTACCTATGCTGTCGAGAAGCAGAACCCAGAAAGAAACAAGCCCTATGTGCACTTCCCCAGCCTACTAGATATCTGAGCTTTGCTCCCGTACTCAAGAAGCGGCACACCTAGAAGGGCAAGGTTGGTCCCATTTGTTCTAATACAGTCTGGAGGAAAATCGGTTGATAGTCTACCACAAAGAGTTCGCATATTTTTGGGTTAAGGGCTTAACCCGCCCTTTGTTGCAAAATGCAGTACCTTCTGAATATTACGAGCTACCGTTATAGGGTCGCCAGCTAACACGTCATCATCCAGGGTTGGACAGGCCCTCAAGACAGTATTAAATTTTTCATGGCAAGACAGAACAGTGGGGGACTTAATCGGTCGCTCTGCTTTAGGCCCAATTGTGACAGTACACCGTGGTCTATCAACATCGCCTTAACTTTAGTCATATTCCCCAGGTGATCGGGCTTTAGACACGGTGCGCCCGGTCGACGGAATACTCGCTCACAAACCACCTTATGACTCTTCTCGCGGAGAAGTCACGATCACAGACGTCGTCATGTCTTTTTATAGTTTGCTTGTGTGTTGTATCGCACATCTGAGCGACATGAGCCAACGTCTCAGGCGCATGACACCCGTGCCAACAAGCCTACAACGTGTGTTGTAGCCCGGGCGTCCCCTGGCCAATCTGGCACGCGTTAGTAGTGCGTTGATCCTGAGCTTTAGTAGGTGTAAATACTCCTTACCGGATAGGTAGAGCATAACCTTACCCCAGTAATATACAGGTAGTTTAATAAGTTCTTATTGGCGAAATTTGGCCAAGATGTCGAACAATCTGTCGGATTTTTGGTGCAGATTCATGACCGTCGATGAAAGCCGGGTTCATCACTACACTCCCGAGACCCAAGAAGCATCTTGCCAATGGTGTGCACCTGATGAAGGACCTCCGAAGAGGGTGCGGACAACGGCATTGACCGGAAAGGTGATGGCTACAGTTTTTTAAGACCAACGTAGAATAATGCTGGTCGACTACCTTGAGAGCTGTAAAACGATCACAGGAGAATATTATGCAAGACTGTTGGACTGCCGTTAGCAAGAACTCATCGTGAACCGGCCCGCTTTGCAGAAGAAGGTTGTCCCGTTTCACCAGGGCAATGCTCCTGCACACAAGTCCCGGCAAGCATCGGCAAAACTGGCCCAACTGAGGTTCGAACTTATTGAACAACCCTCCTATTCTCCAGACCTGGCCCCCTCTGATTATTTCCTCTTCGGACATTTGAAGAATAGTCTCGGTGGAAAGCGTTTTTCCAGCAATGAAGAGGTTAAGGCCGCTGCCAATGCCTATTTTCAGTCTAACGACGCGGAATTCTACTCAAGAGGTATGAAAGCTCTAAAATCTCGGTGGAAAAAGTGTATTGAGCTTCTCCGGGAGTATATCGAATAAGAAAAATTTAAAAACATGATTTGGAAAATTCTCGGTTTTCATTCTAAGAACTTATTGAACTACCTGTATGTCGACAATATGTTTTTTAAAGTGTGCCTCATCAAACGTGTTGTGTAGTTGTTGAGACCAGTAATCGGTCTCTTGTGTAGCGGGCTCAATGGAAGTTCCCAAGCGCTCGCAAAGAAGTCTTGTTTTCGCAAGGTCTTTTTTGAAGTGCTCGGTGGTTAGCATCCATTGGACCCCAGGGTGCGTGGAGTGTTGTAGTGCTGTCAGACGGGAGAGGCGGAGTCTGGGGATAAATGTTTGGAGACAGGGGATGTCCAGACCGCCGTGTGCTGTGTGCGTGTAAAGGTAGGCGTTCGGCACCGAGTTTTCGAGCTTAAGCCATTTCGACTTAACAACCTTTCTGATCTCTTTGTCTAGGTCGCTAAGAAGTGCGTGAAATGGTCTGGGACCGAAGACCAGTTTATATAGGAGGCGGGGAATGAGAAAGTCTGTCAAAAATATGAGTCTTTGGTGGGGTTTAAGGGGAGCTATCGTGAGTCTGTTGAGTAAATTAAGGAGTATATCCTTAGTAGAGTCAACTCTGCCATTGCTGTCAAAGTCGACTTTTTTAATTTTTTTTATACGACTATATATATATATATATATATATTGCCTATACATAGCTTTTTGTACATTTATGTTGCTTGACTCGTTTAACTTATTGCAAGTTGGTCAATGGCAGAGCCATCAGATAATGCTGAAACTGGTATACGCGAAAAGCATAGCTTGCATCTGCCCATCAAAAGTGTATGGAACCTCTGTCGTGTGTATATATTTATGTAATGGCCGGAAACAGCGTACCCATAATTAAACACCGGTTAGGATAGGTGAAACCCTTCTAAGCGCTCGACATCATTGTCGGAGTTTCGTCGAACTCTGCATCGACTTGTGCCAGTTCATTCTGGCTGACGAAGATGTGTTTATCAAATAACGCTGTCCTAGATGGGTCAAGTTGTCGCTTTAGGATCTCAACAAATAAACAAATAACACAACGACAACATTATTAAATAAGCAAAACTATTCCACTCGGCGTTCCATAAGGCTATCTTGAGCAGGCCTTAACACGATTTGTACTCCTAGGTTTACCTTCGTCAGATGGAGCCATATTAATTGACTTTCATAAAAAGCTGTCGGTGCTACTTTGATGTCGAAGAAATTAATCGCAATATTTAGTGACGCTTTGCCGGAGCCCACGGCGCCGTAAAAAACGGAAGCCCTTTACGGGTCTCAAATTAGGAAAATCTCAGACAAACTCGATTTATATCGACTTCGAACAAAACAAACAACTTTTGCCCATTCTCCTTCCTCGATGAAACATTATTGTTTCCGCTTTGTCTACATTTGTCTTCAACATATTAAGATCAACGTGGCAATGCAGGGTTGGAATTCATCGTTGTGTCAGGACTAAAGCTCTAGGCCGGCTGAGTTACCATTGCCCCAAAAGCTTACATGGTACGCTTTTCTTTTCGGTACCACAATATGACAATGGCTTTAGGGGTCACATTTACTGTTATTACACAAAGGAGACCTATTTTCTATTCGTTAGGTAAACAAGATACACTCGATATGTGTGTTTTTTATATCTACTGCCAGCATACGGGATATACCAAATTGCTTTAACTATCTACGCTACAATAGTTTGGCTCCATTAATATTTGGCATGTCAACCATGCCACGCGACTCGGCTATTGAGAGTGCGGTATGTTTTAGGCTCCTTTCTATTCTTCGGCGCAGAAGGCTGGTCCTTTAGTATAATTTTTGGTGACAAACTATATTTTTAATTTTTTCCTAAGTATCCGTTGGACGAACAGTGCCTTAGCAGTTGTTTGCTGATTCCAGATTTTTATTTAAGGCACGCTTCATACGCAGTTCGTGTCAAACGTTTTAAGAGGTCGGCCGCTTCTTTTTATGCAATTATCGTTGGAGGTGTAAACTGCAACTTTGGTGAAATGCAAAATATGTTTTTTAGGGATTATTAAGCTGTTTCTGTTGCACCATCTGATTGTGTCCGATTTTATTGAAGTGAAATTACAGGTGATATCCGAATTTTCCTAGTATGGCCAGGTCATCAGCATAGAACGTATGAGAAAGCTCTAAGCTGCCTCATAGTTTTGAGAGCTCCGTTATATGGAAGAGTCCTTCAAGGCTAGATTCATATGACCCAGTTCATTAGAGCATAATAAATAAGTTACTGGAATAGAAATAAACGTGTGTCATGTAGACACACTAGTCGCCGTCGCCGCTGATTAGTGAGTTTGGAGATGCCGAGCTCGCCAAAATTAAGACCGTTACTTCGCTTTTTCAATTTTTTTGCCAACCATGAATTTCGTCTCCACTTCTACGCCTTATTGTTTCTTTAAGCTGGATGTATGGACTATTAAACTGCTTTCTCCATGTCATTAACATTGTTAGTACGGTTGACGAGCTTTAAAAGTTGTTCCAGTAGATGGACATTTAATGATTGCTCGTTCTTGGACGCGTCTATGCTCCGACTACAGTGTAGTTACAGCAGTGTACCAGGCAACTACAATGCGGCTAAAACAATTACACGTCCTTTACAACAACGCGCTGATGAGGCGACAAAAAGGGTAAAATCACAGACTGGCGGTTTGGGCTCCGTTGATCAAATTACATCAACCGCTCCGCTAAAATACGTTGGACTTGCTTTCTTGATGTGGATGAATTGTCTGGGCTCATTAAAATGTAATCTGGCTGCGGCTTGCCGCAGTATCGCACTTTGTTAGAGTGCAGTGAAATTTTAAAATTGCCTCAGGAGAAATGTAAGTAAAAATAAGACAGCCTTTAATCAGTATCCATAATAATGTACATTTTGCTATGTTGCACGCAAGGTTGACGTTTTCTGCGATTTACTTTGTTCGTTTACTGTATGTATGCGATGCACTACTGAAATGTTTCTTCATATTGTTCACTTCGTTAGTACTGTCGAAAAGTTTTTAAGTTTGTTCTAGTACATGCGATTTTAATGATCGGCCCGGGCGCTCGCTTGTTGTTACGACAGTATATCCAATAACTACAATGTAATTAAAACAATTATACTTTCTTTACGGTCGTTCACAGCAATGTGCCGATGAAGCGGATGACTGAGAGGTGAAAGTTACTTACTGTCGGTTCAGGTTCTGTTGATCAAACTACATCAAGCGCTTTGCTAATATACGTTGGACTTGTATTCCCAATGTGGATGCTACGTTTGAAGTCAATAAGATCGATCATGATTGTGGCCTCGCACAGTATCGTGGTTTGTTAGGTTGCAGTTAAAATCGCCTCAGGTGGCATTCAAAAAACATAGTACTTAATCTGTTATCCCATCATAAGTATGTTAGATGTCTCCCATACATCTGACTACGCTGCACGAAAGGGTGGCGTGAAAAGCGGTTTACACCTGACGCATGCTGACGCCTCATTTAGTCCGGTTTACTTCTTTCAGTTTTCACGTGCGGGCGCAAGACAAAGAGGGGATGCGTACAAAACTGGTTGTAAGCACTCCTGCTAAGAACAGTATGTCGTACTTTCTAAACGCATGATCTCTTGAAGAGAATCTTTGAAGAGAGCCCAGAGATTCTTTCGTAGAAGGCATTTCAAAGGCGAGACTGGACGGACACGATTTCCAGGGTTAATGAGCCGAGCCGCTTCAAGACAACACTAGATCCCAGATAAAAAGGAACATGAAGAAGAATAATCTAATGCCGGTATGTATGTGTGAGCAGCCCAGCTCTACTAGAACCTAAAAAGTGTCACACCTTCCTGACGTAGTCTGGTACGAGCCCAAGTAGTCACATAACTGCGCAGATTGAGGCATATGAACCGAGGCTACTTTAATGAAGAACACATGAAAAGCAAAGTTACGCAACTTAACGACATCAGTTTGAGCATTGAGTTGTATTGATATAAAAAAAAGAGAACTAGGTAGAGAGAAAGATCTATATATATATATATATATATATAAAGGGAGAGGGGGAGCGTTCACGGATCTGTCGGAATCGGCCAAACCTACTGTCCACCGTCTGAATGCCGCCTTCATCTGATGATGAAACGACATACGACCGAACGATGACCTGCTAGTCGGGTAAATGAAGCAGTCCAGAATCCGTCAATCCTGACACACCGCACACGCATTTTCGTGTAGCTGCAAACGTGTTTTGTTGTGTGAGCCGGAGTATATTTACAACAACCAACATACGCTTAGTATTAGAGAAACAACTCACGTTGACAGCGATGCTGACACTGCTACTTCTGCTGTTCGTTGCAGCGGCGTTGCTCATCACGGCGCCATCAAGCCATCACGGCAAGGCGAACACCGGCGAGCAAGTCATTATCGCCGTTAATCTGCCGACCACTTCCCGGCTGGCCTTCCCGTTTATGGTCGTTCTCTTTCTCGCAGCCTGTTCAGCGTTGGAAAATGTCCGATACTGTTTGCTTCGCGACACCGAGCGTCGACGTGCTGTTTGCCCGACAAGCGAATCTACCACCACCACCACCACAGTTGACTCAGCGAAAATCTATCGTTTTCATCAATCCGCAATGCGGGCGCACAAACAGACGTACGTCGTGTAGATGCATACGCACTGGGACGCTTTTGTTTCTGTACATCTGTTTAGTTGTAAGGTCTTCAAACATTGTCGTTAGGGCGGGCACGTGTGAATTCCCTGTCCTCGCTTTCTGCCTCGCTTCCTTTTCCTCCGTGCTCACGCCCACTTAATTAGACCTCTTGCTGCGTGGACGTTGGACAAAGGGGGGCTTTTTCTCCGGTGTAAACCAGTCGTTTATCACTCGAAGAGTTCTGTCAAGAAACGACTAAACGTGCTTGAAGAAGAAGTCATCACGATATTGGCATCACGACGATGTCATCATGGACAGGCAGCATAGCACTACGTGATTGTCGATGAACTTCTACATCGTTGTGTGAAGGAAACGATGCTCTTGCTTTAGAGGTTTTGCCCGATCCAAATAGCACACATGTTGGTGGGGGGGTGGGGCTTTGATTGGCAGACTGGTGGTTGCCATAGCACGACAACAGAACACAACAAGCCACAAGCATCGCCTAAATGGCGCCCATTCGTCAATAGATGCGATTTGCACTGTTGCTAGCACTGTCTGTTCGAATGTGCATTCAATATCGAACTGCGTATCATTACACTCGATCCGACAGGTTAGTCTCGAACGAACAGCCACAGTGTTGCAGGCGTTTGTTTCCCCCCCTGTATCTTAATATCCTCGTCAGTGGCACTTGTTCTCTAGTCTGTGTTGGCGCATCCGCAAAACATTCAAGTAGGCATCATTAGGCACAACGCGTACAGATACGCCCCCACCACCACCACCCCTGAGCCCTGTCCATCTTGTGGCGATGTGAAGCTGCATCTAGCTGGCGTTCCATTTCGGTACACACTCTCACTAATCCTAGAAAAGCGCACCACTGCACGCGACCGAGGGCCGTGCAATCATGTTTACCAGAATCTATATAGAAGAAACACCGTAACTACTGGTTCTGCCCAAGGTCTCCCTTGTCAGTGGTGATCACTAACAGCCTTGACAGCAGAAGTACAGGTGGAACACGTACACATACGAAACACTACAAGCTTAACTAACTAACAAGACAAATGGCCACAGATGACACGAAAAGCACGCACACATGTGTGTAATTAACTCATATATATATATAGAGTAGATACGCGAACCTGTCCAACCTGGAATGCGAATACTAATTGTAATCATCAGTCATCGGTCGTCTTGGGTCAGTCATCGGTCGTCTTGGGTCAGTCAGCAGTCGTTGTATGATGAACGGCTGAACCGTTCCGTGCTAACAACACATCACTCCGCCTCAGACTTCAGGCCCTGGGTGGGTGGCGTCTAGTCAGCAGGGTTAATCAGTTAGTTTGACGAATCCGGTTAATAGAAAATGCATGCTATGCTTCCCGCGGCAAGAGCAACTCGGAATTGGCGGTCTGGGATACCTCCGAACGTGCCGTCGTCCTCTTTCCCGTCGCAGCCCTTTCCACTCGGGGAATCCCTCTCCCGTTTGGCGGTGAGGAAAGCTTTCTGAAATCGGAACCTCACTCGCCGGTGGAGCGCCCGGGCAGTCGGGACCAGAGCAAGATTTTGTCCCATACTTCAACTTCGTCACACATAGCCGCACGGTTGCCACAGTGTACGTGTCAATGTTCCAGACAATGTTCAATAGTTATTTCATAAGGGAACTAGACAAACGCCTCAGTAAATACAGGTAATAGTAAAAGTCATAGTGATCATTGGCGGTTGGATGGTAATGCGCCAGCCCTTTTAATGGCGACATCTGTGCTCTCCGTTTTTTGCTTGATCATGGTCGATAATAATCCACTCCAGCATTCACCTTGTCTAAATTGGAATTCATGATGACCAATTTAAAAGTGGCCGGGCCAATTCTTAAACCCATGACATCCGAATGTAAGGCAATAACTTTGCCACTAAGCCACCTCGCTCGGTAAGGTGGTAATAATATTAATACTAATAATAAAGTTAGCTAGATATTTTATGGTTGCTGCTGGGTTGATTTCGTTATTAGAGGCAGGCGCTTGCTTTGGATGCAGGTCAAGTTTAATATAGCTACGACGGCTGTAACAGATATAGAAAAACAATGGAAACGCAGACTACCTGAAAAGATGCTGAGTATGTCAAAGAGTTTTAGCCGTGTTTGCCTAAAGAATAAACAGTACTTTACGAAAATATACGGGTTTAGTTTATCATCAACCATTCATAGGCATTTTTAGCGGCCCATCAGATCCTCAACATCCTTTTGGTGAATTTTTCTTCAGTTTGGAGTTAAATACGCACTGTCTTCCTCAAAGATGCACGCTTATTCCCGGAATAGGAATCTCTGAGAAACCTTAGTAAGCGATGTATCAATTTCTGTTAAGAGTGGTACACCTCCTAAACCAATTGTCTCCAATACGCTGGAACTGTTGCCAGAAATGGATCGCATTAAGCTACAAATGTATCTTCAGGAAATTGGAGAGAACCAAAAACACAACATAGCTCTTTTGGTCTGCGTATATGGTGTTGCTAAATGTAGGTGCTGTCTGCGAGTTTCAATCAAAATCGTCTTGTACCTAAGTCTTCGAAAACGACCTTTGTTTTGTTGTAGTAGACGACAAGAGTGCCTTAAAGATTTCAATGACGGATTCGGCACGTAGTACAGAGGGGAACCTCCGTGAACTTCTAAGAAGCATTGGTCCCCCGTTTTAGCAAACTGTTGCTATATATATATATATTTATATATATATATATATATATATATATATATATATATATATATATATATATATATATTATATATATACATTTATTTCCCTCTCTGTCGCACGCTTTTTTTTCGGTCCATGTATTTATTACCATATATTATACCAATCTAGTTGTACCTTTACACATGACAATGGTTTTATGTCTCGGCGAGCATATATTCACATTTAATCTAAATTAAGCCTGGCCGGGCCAACTTGCCAGCGAGCACAACACGAGCACTAAATTGCGTTACCCCGTTGCGTTGTATCGGTAGGGAGCCTGCGACGAAGAAACTCGGCGGTCTTTTGTCCTCTGTGGAGGTCTTCAGCCTTTCTCCTAGCTTCGTCAATAGTCGTTTAGCCGACCTACGTCCTTGGAGCGCCTAATGTTTCGAGGGCCACTGCACTAATGTTGTGTGGTGATTCGACTAGCTCTGCGTATTTGCTCATCTTATTTCTTTCCGCCGCTGGCGCGGCATGGCTTGGTAGCCCAATGACGGCCCATTGAGTGTGAGAGTGTGAACCAATGTTCGTCCATACATGTTCAAATTGTGCGTGGTACATACTGGTACGTGGTACATTGCGATAGTGGTACATGTCCGGTTTTGCTTACGGCCTACTTTATCAACCTCAATCTATATTACTCTGTTTACTCTGTGCACGTCTTCTCAAACAGGTCGCTGTCATTCCGAGGAGCTACCGGTTGACTCATTATTTATGTATATATATATATAATATATAATTGTGTGTTATGTCCGTTGATTAAATAATTTAACTGTGTCGCTGAGCAAACTCGGGACCCTCGTATAACACGTCGTTTAGTAAAGCGATGCTCCTGCACTCTGTCCCGGTGTCATTAACTGCATGACTTTTTGGCTCGCCCGGGAGCTCCTCGTAGCTTTTTTTAAAAAGTACGTTAACGTCCATCTTGATTAATGGCGAGCAGCAGGTTTCGTTTCTTACCTCTCGATATGCTTCTAAGCCGTAAGTTTGCCACCTGTCCATTAGCCGAGGTGTGCATGTTCTTTCTGAATGACACGACTACTGAGTAGCGCACGTCTTCCTGACGCGTATTGTGTTTTCAAAAAGTCTATGAGCTCTTTATCCCGCTCGCGGACTTCGGCTTTCTCTGGCGCAGAGGAACGCCCAACAATTCCGTCTCTCCTGAATACTCAGGGTCTTTTTCCTTTTGTTTTCGCTCTATCTCGGCGACCGTCGTCGTGCCGCGGCCCACATTGTGCAAGACGTTTACTATCTCGAATGATCCTACGCCCCTAGCAACGCGTCCCCTCCCTCCGGCAAGCCACCCAAACAGCACATGTGTCAACAACGACTTCATCGCCTAAAGTGTTTTCAACGCCCGAGGGAATCAGTAAGTTGTCTACACCTATCAAAATGTCCTGCCGCAAATACAGACATCGGTGATTGAATACTCGGCTCTGCTACGTCGATAAAAAACGGCAGGGCATTCACGTTCTAACCTCGCAAGTCGAATGAATTTAAGTTCGATAGCACAATTTAATTGAGTTTTGTGCATCGAACAGACTTAGCGCGGGCGTATCTCAACGTGTCTTTCCCGTGGTCGGTCACCTGGTAAACACTGCTGCTCGCCGTAAACCTGAGTATGCCCTCAGTGCCTGTAGCGAAGGAACTAGGGCTTGCTATGGAATCGATCTATGTTTTGATGTGCATGTTCGACGTCGACGCCCCCGTGCACATTACTGTGGAGTGATGGTTTTTCGTTGCATCTTCTACAGTTAACTTAATTATTTTAAAACTGTTTGGCAATGCGATTTATTGGCAAACATCGCAGGCATGCAGGCACTCGATGTCTTCACTTTTCCTGCTTTCCTCGGCAGCCTTAACCGAGCAAGATGGCTTAGTGGCAAAGCCTTTGCCTTGCACTCTGAAGGACTGGTTTCGAGACCCAGGCCGGCCATTCTTAAATTGGTTTGCATGGTTTTCCAATTTAGACAAGGTAAATGCCGGAGTGGATTAAAATTAGCCATGACATGAAAAAACCGTACACGGGCAATAGCCTTACGGGAAATCTAAAAAAAGAAGCCATTGCGCTTATAATTTAGGTGTGTTTCGACCAAATAAAATCGCGTACTGTTGCCCTTATGTGTGTTTTAGACTGTGTGACCGTTATTGTTGTTGCTGTTTATGTGGTTATTGTTGACAGCATGAGATGAGCGATCTGTAATTGTCCGTGCTCCTCCAAAAGGTTTCGTGTGCTCTCATAAAATTGTCTTGCTGCTGCCGTTTAGGTAAAGCCTCCAAACTATGTGAGATATGGCTGGTGCTGAGTTATCATATGAGTATCTTATCGCTAACAATGCCTTAGAACTCTTTATAATGTGGTTTGATGGGGCTGTTCCTCAGTGACTTCAACTTGTCACCATAAAGAACCTCAAGTCTCCCACAAGTTTGTGTAGTTTAGATATCTTCGTGCGATCAGGACGGTGCTGGGCACTGTGGTGGCCGCCCAGAAACATATTTGCCATTAACAGTTTAAGTTCATCTACTTGCTGTTGCTTTTGTTTGCCATTCAAGTGCTTAGATTATTGGTTTGCTGTGAGATCAATTACGTGCTTAAGTTTCGCCTCACCTTCCTTTTCTCACATTTCCATTGGATAAGCCTAATGGTTGGATTGAAAATGCGGACTTGCCACACGAATATTGTTAGCAACGACATAGACGTACATATGTTCACGTGTTTGGGCGTTCTATGCGCGTCGAGTTCTTTTTGTCACTTCTTGGTAAATCAACTTAGTCACGTGCACTAGGGTCAGTTGAAGCGGATTTGGCTAGATCGGAAATAGTTCGGCTTCTCGAACGGCTAGAATTAAACATTTCTCAAGTAGCTTGTTTTTAATTCTGGACCATCCTCTATCTCTTACGGGCTTCAAACTCACCGTGTGGTATATCTTCAATGCACCAAGCGCCGGACATGTCAAGATATCTAGGGTTTTCTAAACAGGCCGCTGATTCTCAGCGGTATGGTTTATCATCTATTTTCAATGAGCATTGCTCAAACAAAATTCGATCAACAACTGGGATCGGCCCGGCGACACTCCGGTAGATGACAACCATGACTAGCGCACTAGTCGACCCCTAGACCACGCCGCCACTTCTCGAACGGTTAAAAGCTTCTCACTAACCGCCTTTGCTGAAGCCGCCTTCGATTGCAGCTGCCGCTTCAGCGCAGCTCGCGCTAACCAGCCTATGACCGTATCTGTCATCGTACACCTGTCGTCACGAGACGACTGCACCGTAGCACTAGAGCAGTGGATGAGCGGTTGGTTTCGCATCGGTTGTACTTAATGCAATTTGTTTTTCACCATGTTACGCAGCAGATAGGGTGTAAGGGGAGGGTAAAGTTGAACTTCCAAAAAGTGATGGTTCTCCCGTCCTAGCAAACGGTAGGGCTAGCTAAATTAACTTAACTACCACGGGACCATACGAAGTTTTTCAATTATCTGAGGGTTTGGTCCGACTAAGGAATCGCGAACAGTTCATGTAAGGGCCAGCGATGTCCGACCGAGAAAGGTTACCCCGAGGAGTAGATGCGAGACAGCATACAATACGAGGACCTTCGCCACTCTCTTTCTTAATATATATATATATATATATATATATATATATATATTGAGAGAGAGATAGAGACAGAGAAAGAGAAAAAGTGGTCAACGGACGATGACAACAAGCCCATCTATAGAGTCTGCATCTGTTGAATTGCATTCTACGTTAGCTCAAAACAGAACAATGATTTATTGAAGAGAATTATTAAGAAATGGAACTCTTTGCAATTCTTATATTTTGACTTTGACGCCTAATTAAGCATTTTATAGAGGACTTTTCCGCACCTTGTATTATTCGAAAAAAACTCCTTTTTTGCCGAGTTGTACTAGCCCTATATACAGGTAGTTCAATAAGTTCTTAGAATGAAAACCGAGAATTTTCCAAATCATGTTTTAAAATTTTTCTTATTCGATATACTCCCCGAGAAGCTCAATACACTTTTCCCACCAAGATTTCAGAGCTTTCATACCTCTTGAGTAGAATTCCGCGTCGTTAGACTGAAAATAGGCATTGACAGCAGCCTTAACCTCTTCATTGCTGGAAAAACGCTTTCCACCGAGACGATTCTTCAAATGTCCGAAGAGGAAATAATCAGAGGGGGCCAGGTCTGGAGAATAGGAGGGTTGTTCAATAAGTTTGAACCTCAGTTGGGCCAGTTTTGCCGATGCTTGCCGGGACTTGTGTGCAGGAGCATTGCCCTGGTGAAACGGGACAACCTTCTTCTGCAAAGCGGGCCGTTTCACGATGAGTTCTTGCTAACGGCAGTCCAACAGTCTTGCATAATATTCTCCTGTGTTCGTTTTACAGCTCTCAAGGTAGTCGACCAGCATTATTCTACGTTGGTCTTAAAAAACTTAGCCATCACCTTTCCGGTTGTCCGTTGTCCGCACCCTCTTCGGAGGTCCTTCATCAGGTGCACACCATTGGCAAGATGCTTCTTGGGTCTCGGGAGTGTAGTGATGAACCCGGCTTTCATCGACGGTCATGAATCTGCACCAAAAATCCGACAGATTGTTCGACATCTTGGCCAAATTTCGCTGTTAAGCCAAAACAGGCGCTTCTTTTTGGCCATGGTTGAGCAAATGCGGCAGCCATTTTGCTCTAAGCTCTTTCATCTTCAAGTTTTCGTGTAGGATAAAATGCACACTGCCTAAACTAATCCCTAATGCCTCCGCTATTTCCTTAATGTTCATTCGCTTATCTGTGCCAAGAATTTTTCGCACTTTCTCTACGTTTTCCTCATCAGCATAATAGCAGGTTTATTTCATTTATTTAAAATGCACCCTGTTTGGGTATATAAATACGAACATAATATATATGACAAACATGGTAAACATTGTTTATGAGTATTCTCGCTGAAGCTGAGAAAGCGACACGGATTCCGTACAATCGGGTAGGTGGTACGGGGGACACGGACCGCCACAACGACGGCAACTCGGCCGGCGAGAGTCCTTCCAGGCCTGGTTAATCATAGCTGGTGAGAAATAAAATTATCTTAGAATTAGAGACTTTTTTGAGAATACTTATGCCGAAATGTTTCCAGGGCGTCTGTCTGCGGCAAATTAAAGCGAACCCGCAAACATGTATACTAGTCTGTTACGCGAATTTGACGAAAGGCCAAGTACTCGCTTTAAGAAAGCTGGCTTCACCCTATCCAACTTCCATAATTGCGAAGTGCTAAGATGTTTCCATGTCACTTGGATACCGTAAGCAGCTACGAATGCCACTTTAAGCGTGAGAAATGTCATGGCTGCCCGAACGGACAACTGTGTTGGGCTTCTGATACCCGCTGCTCCGATAGGCGCTTTTCTACAACACTTAGTTACATGTTTTGAGAAAGTTGTACCTCGAGACAAGAAAATGCCTTCGAGATAGCAAAACGTTTCTACGAACTGCACTTTTCACCGTGAAGTGAAAGCAGTTTATCTGCGCGGGCTCGCTGCTCGCCACGCCAAAACCTTACAGTCTTAGTTTTTGACACGTTTACTATGAGGCCAAGTGTGCAAAGAGCAGCCTGCAGGTCGGTACGGATTCTGCTGAATATTACCAGATCATCTGCGTAGAGCAGAATCATGCCTGCTGAGTGCCGCTCTTTCATGATGCAAGGCAGATCGCTGAGTAACGTTATGAATAGCAATGGGCTGCGATTGTCGTCTTGCGGATACCCAGTCGTCTCATCAAACGTGTTATGCTCGCACACACCATCATCGAGGATAATTTGGTTAGCCCTCAGAAGTGTGCAGAGTAGAGTAAGCTTTCGTGATCTAACTCCAGCCTGTCTTAACTTCTTTAAGACAATGTCACGTGGTGCGATATCGAAGGCAGATTTTAAATAAATAAAAACCGCGAACAAATGAAGTTTTTTCCGATTTAATGAGATTGTGATCTGCTCAAGAAGTACTTCGCAGACTGAGATATTGGAACGCCCGGTCCTGAAGCCATGCTGCTCATCTGGAAAAAATCCCAGTGCTGTCAGAAAATCCGCTTGTAAGTAATTTGTAGACACAACTTCGTTTTGATATCGGCCGCCACGCGGAAGGGCCTAAAGGATATCCTTTTCCTTTTCTTTCTTGTTGCGCCTTTAGTATAAGGAGACGTTCTTGTTGGTCGGCAAATGATCGCCTCTTGAAGTCTTAAAGCTTCCGATAATACTGTCGTGTGATTGAGTAAATGGCCGCCGCAGCTGGGTCATAGGACGATTGGTGGAGGGCTCTAAGTAGAATTTGTTATAGCGCAAAGCAATCACTGTCGTACCAGCGCGGTGGTAATTTAGAAGCTGAGTTTATAAGCACGCTGGTGACCTCAGCTATTGCCTCATCAAGGCAGCCGTGCTGTAGCCTGTAAGGGTTAAACCGAGCAAGCAGAGAAATAACCATGTTGTTATCAAGGCGCTTTCCTACGCCGGTGCGTCGTTTAATAGCACTAATCGATTTAATAGAAAGCTTGAGAATCACGGGGATATGTCTCTTAATCCCCGTCAGTTAGACATGGAAAGCCGGCCCTTCATATGTCACACAGTCTGGTGGGGCTGAAGTTGCAAAAATGTCTATTGTTGAGCATCCCGTTCTTGCCGTAGAACCAACGTATGCACCGAGTGACTCTAACAGGACGGTAGTCCGTTCACTCGGGGGTCTTGGTGCAGTCTACAATTGAGGTCCCCAGCTAGCAGTATCGTCTGCCCAACGCCAACGAAGCTCATAGCAATGCTAATCTTCTCCAGTAATTGGTCTGTACTGTCACCGCTTCCCGAGTTAGCACTGCTGTACATGGCAATCAACAAACATGTGGATGACGAGAGGACTACAGCATTATTCTCTGAATATAACAGGTTCATGTTTCCAAGGCGTGGACCACAATAAACAGATACGCCACATGTGGGACAACCGAGAGCAACAATGGAAACTATAATCTCCTGGGACATCGAAACGTTGAACGGAAAATGTTTCTGTGAGGACAACGACGTCGAATCCTGATAATTGGTTGCATAACCCCGATTCTCTCATGCTTGGAAATCCTTCGCAGATAAATTGGCATATCACTAGTTGTGGTTGCGTTTGTTGTGATTCCTTGCCTTCGGCGTCCGCCAGTTGTTGTGCTGTGAGCTAAACACTGTTTTGAGCTCTTTGAGGCCCTGCATCATTTTCAAGACGTACTCTTGAAGATTGGGTTTCGCAGGGCGTATAGTCTGACGTGGTTGTTCCACAGTAAAGCGACGATTCACTGGCAGTACTGAGCGATTTTCAGGGTTGTTGGCCGATTCCTCAGGGTTGTTGGCCAAGAAGCGGGTTTCCAAACTCTTCCCTTGGCGGCACTACGATGCTCGGGGCTACCCTGGTCACTTTGCTTTTTGTTTGTTTGAGTTCCCTGTTTGGAAACCTCTTTTTTGAAACGTTTTTTTTCAACCTAGTGTTAAAAAAAGCGTGCGACGTATCTGGCAGTTACTTGGGCTATATGATCTGCCATTTTGGGGCCGTACTTCCTTTGACTAAATCAAACAAGATCTAATTGAATTTTGTCAGAGACATGTACTTTAGAAGGTTGCTTTCATAGAGACTCTGCAGATCTGAGTTGGCTTTTTGACAGTACTTTAGGATTGTCACAGGCACTGAAAGCACCGTAAATTCTAAATCAGGGTGGTTTGCCTTTAGCCACTCAGCAAAGCCACGGACAGCTGATAACATTTTGGTACCTTCCTACCTCGTAGTCACCTGGATCGCAGATTTTTTTGAAGGTATGTCAGGATAAAAAGCTCGATACAACAATTTTTGGTTATGTCGTTCTCACCTTAAAGGAGGACATTTCCGTCTCTCGTTCCCTTGAAGAAAAAAAAGATTTTTTTTGCCGAGTATTACTAGACCTCAAAGTTTGTTGGGCAATCTATCTAAATCTAAAACACCCTATCTATTTCTTTCTTTCGCGTGCGCTCCTCTGCCGGCTGCTCCGCGTATTCGTTACTAAGCATAAGGCTAGCGCATCTTCGTCTTTATACTTTCACATTCTGACCCGGTACAATGTGGTAGTGGTAGTTACGTGTCTAGGTTGGCCTGCGGCATACCTATCCTATCTTTTCCGTTGCCCGCTGCCCTGTTTACTCTGTGCTCGTTTTCTGCTCTAGTGCGCCTCTCTCTCTCTCTCTCTCCGTCTCTCTCTCTCTCTCCCAGAGGAGCGGGGGTGTTTCCCCCTGTCGTGCCGGTTGACGTCCGTATGTACAGCTTATGTGAGCGTGTGACTGCATCATATGTACATTGGCCCGGTCTGTGCCAGTCGGCCATTTGTGTACACGAGTCGTGTGTACATGAGTACACATGTGAACATGAGTCGAAGAAGGCATCGATATTGTGCATTCTAGCATAATAAAAGATCTCTCATAATAAAAGATCTGAAACGGAAGTGTAGCCCTACGGCCTGATAAACTATCTCCAATTCAAGTTTTGTTTTATTGACTAGCTGACGTTTTAATTGGTTTCTTGAAGACATGGAAGACTATCTCTAGACAATCCATAGCTATGGCACTGCGCAAAAAGGCATCGCAATTCGAATTATGTAACTACACCCCCCTCTGCACAGAACGTAATCCCATGCTTTGTTATCAAAAAGGTCATTGTAGATAAAATATTTGGGGTTTTCATTCTGAAAGCAATCTTCTGGACTCTAACAGCGTAGCCTTACAAAGGGACTTTCCACGCATGGCCGGTTCCATGTAATCACGTTCTGGAGTAATTCAGGTTTCTCTGCTTCCATCTGACTGTTCAATTCTAACATTTACCGGTGAACGAAATTCGCTGCCAGTCTTCTGACGCATAAAATATGGGTTAAAACAGTTTTAACTGATCCATAGGATTTTCAAAACACTAGAACTTGCCGTGTTTCCCCTTCATATATATATATATACGTTGTTGTTATAATATTGTTATTACCGAAATTTGCAAATTCAAGACAGATTAGTTCCAAAAGCCATGTATCGCGCTTGGTTCGAGCCCATAACTCCTAATATCCGACTTGCCACACACCTACTCTACTACTCGTGTGTATGTTTTACGTTACAAATGCCTATGGTAGCTGCTCCACGTGGAAGCTAGATCATTTAAAGACGAATAAGTACATGCGTTAGCACTGTTGATTAGACACATGGGCAAGACCGGTTTGATTTGCCTAGGTCCCTCAAACGCACTGATAATACATTTAGAGAAATTTGAACGATTAGCTAAATGCGGCACGATGTTTTCAGCCACAATCAATACCTAGCTAAATGGGTTAGATATTCTCACTAGAATTTAATTAAACGAAACGCCTTAAGCGGCACAATGTTCTTAATAGCGTATCACGTTTGCGGCGTTCTCCGCCCAGTCTGGAAAAAAAGCGGATGTTGTTGCAAAATCCAATTAAGAGCCGAGCCACCCACTTGTAACTGGGACAGCCGTTGTCAACTCGCTGAGGTCGCGCAAGCCGACAAGTTTTTTGGACATTTAAGTATATTGACTCCTTACTTGAGTGCACATGACTACATCCAAGGATGCGCTCGATGTTAAACGCGCGTGAAGCCGCACGGACGGCAGATGTAGACAGGCAGTGATCCTAACATATACCCTCTTTTTATACCACTATAGTAGTGAAATTAAAACGGAATTTAGGGTTGCATATATCTTCAGACATGTGACGTCAAACCAAAGACGTGAAAAGGCTTCTAACGATACTGCAGGAATAAGGTGATGGTTGGCCGTGGCAGTTAGATTTGGCACTATTACGTAGTTAACTGATGACCGAGCAAGATGGCTTAGTGGCAAAGCCTTTGCCTTGCATTCGAGAGGACTGGGTTCGAGACCCAGACCGGCCACTCCTCAATTGGTTTGCATAGTTTCCAATTTAGACAAGGTAAATGCCGGAGTGGCTTAAAATTAATCATGACATGAAAAAACCGTACACGGGCAATTGCCTTACAGAAAATATAAAAAAAAAAATAATAACTCAACTTCCATGGCTTGATAGCTCGTCGCAAAGCTTTAAAGTGAAGTTATTAATATAGGACGATATCGTGATACGTGGTCGTTGAGCTTTTTCCAAAACTTGTCTATGATTCTTACGTCAAATACATACATCGTCGGCGACAATAATTTCTTACCTGAAATCACCGTTTCTCGAAGAGCGACAACGCCTTGCTTGAAAAAATGTTGCTAATAATCTTGTATTACACTTAAACCTATTACTTCCAGCACACATTATTTCCAATACTTGTTTCTTTACAGCTTATAAAGGATCTACACGAGACCGATCCAACTCGACTTGAGGAAATCTATCGGTAGCAATTCCCGTCAATTCTACGGTACAACTTGGTTAGAACAACATTTTGTTTAAAATGAATTAGTTTATATATATATATATATATATATATATATACATTTACCAGCCACCATCTCTGAGAGCGGCCATTTTTATTTGAACTTTATAAAACTTACAAAAATAGCACATAGAAAGACAAACTAGTGTGAACTCAAATACGTCGAATTATAAGATATATAATTATGAAAAAAAAATGAGAAGCAGATGGTTTGCACATGGCATTTTTCTTCTCAGATTGTTGTAGTGTTTATACATAGATGTAAGTCTATTTTTCAAGTAGTAACAACAATAATGACAGCTCAAGAGCATGTGGAATGTGAAAAACGCTCAATATCAACTCCTATAAACCATAGTAATCTCGATCTTTAAGGGCAGAAAACCAGTAAGTAGGTAGTAGAAATAATAAGTTTGGATGACTTATTAGTATAACAAGATGGCGGCGCCCAGCAGTGCGTTGTGTTTTGTATGTAGCTCCGTGATAAAGAGCTCGTGTGAGTGGACCCAGTGTCCTACCTGTCTTGTGGGTGTAGCCCATGTGAAGTGCTCATCACCGCGCACCGATGTAGGGGCAAACCAGCCCGCTCGGTGTCCTGGATGTCCGGAACTGGAGGGCACCCGCTCAAACGACGCCCTGCTTGAGATCCTGCAGCGGATTAGTCGCCTTGCGGCGGCAAATACAATCCGAGTGTCGGAACTAGAACAAGTTGTCTCCCAGCTTCGTCCCCATCCCACCGGGAACAACGTGAGCACAACGAGAGTGGAGAACGAGGCGAAAAAGCAAGTGGCACAAAACAAAGTGGCACAAGGCACCGGCGGCGGCTCAAATGTTCCCGCCAAGCTCATAATTGGTTCGAATGTCTCATATGCGGCCACCGTCACTCGTACTGTTGGTAAACAAAACCAACAGCAACAACAGTGCCAGAGACAGCAGAGACATCGAGACGAGAAACCGCAGCAGCAGTCGAAGCAGACGCCTCTCACGGACGTCGCCAAAAGTGTTGTTGATCTTGGTCAACAGCGCCAGCAACGGCGAGAAGAGAGAGCGGCTGAGCGGCAGCAACAACAGCGGGAGAAACCGGAGAAGAAAGAGAAGCCGGCGCCGGCAGTAGAAAGTGACGTCACGAATCCGCTGCAGCCGCGCGACCAGGCTGTAGAGACAATGGACTGTACAGAGACAGCCAAGGAAGATCAGCTGGACAACGAAGGCTTCCAGCTGGTGGAGAGACGAAACAAAAAGAAGAGGAAGCTCGCGAGTGAGAGTGGCGGATCGGCCAGCAACAGCCCGGAGAAGCAGGATGGCCGCCTGGGGCCGAGCCAGGGCGATCTCTCCCAAATTCACAAGCGAACAACAGTGGAAAAACGCGAAACTAGCGCGATAAGGAAGCACCGTCCTCTTCGAGCAGGAAGTGCAGTCGTAGACTTAGGTGAGCTAACACTGTGTGAAAACCGTGTGCTGCCTATGAAGGCTCTCCGTTTGGAGGGCTTCAGCCGAAAAACGTCGGCAGAACAGCTGCGTGGTTGGCTAACCGGGAGACATACTGTAGTGCGTGCTATTTGGAAACTCAAAGTTTCCCGGCCGGACTCCGTCTTCTGCGTGGCCTTTGGTGATGATGATTTTAGTAAAGTTTCGAGTAGCGCCTTCTGGCCGAAAGGCGTGAGTTTCCGGCGCTGGCTGGGGGCTCCGCCGGTCCAGACTAGAGTATGCGAAGAGTTTACTGATGGGCATGGTTTAACAGCTAGACAGCAATGACGCCTTCTGCCAAGGCAGCTGCATGCTGCTCGCAGCTGCAAATTATTGCTTTGGAATTGCGAAGGTTTATCTGGGGCTTTACAGCTAGCACCAGAGCGTTTGTTTGATGATGTGGACATTGTACTCTTGACGGAGACTTTCATGCGGAAGGAAGTGCATTTCGATGAGATGCGAGGTTTCCATCTGCTAGCAAGTCTTCCAGACGGAGGGCGGGGAAGACCAGTAGGTGGACTTTCAATCTATTTACGAGCAGGGTCACCCCGAATGCAATGTGTGTGTCGAGGTGAGTGTTGTATGACACTCACCTCAGGTAGTTTCAACCTCGCATTGTTCTACCTGCCACCTCATTACGATGATGTTGACGTTGCCGATGCGATCAGTGCTGGTCTAGCGGGACTAAACCTCCAGCTACCCACTCTGGTCGGCGGCGACTTCAACTGTCGTATTGATAGTGGCGCCACCGACAGGAAGGGCGATGTGCTTCTTAAGCTTCTAGAAAACAGAGGCCTGCATTGCGCAAATGAGCGTGATAAATTCACGTATGTTTGCCAAAGTGGAAGAAGCACTATCGACCTCCTGTTTCACAATCTTCAACATCCGACGGAATTTCAAGGATGCGAGGTACTTGATATTCCAGCACGGAAGCACCTGCCGGTGCTGGCGTCTCTGTGTGTGCCTGGCCAGGGACGCGCCCCACGTCGGCAGCCGATAACGTACTGGTCTAGGCAACTAGATTTGCGTGTGTTGACGCGCGAGTTAGAGCTGCTGAGATCAACTTCTGACATTGAACAAAGCAACCACGCTTTGGAGGCCACTGTCAAGGCGGCTGTAGTCAAGAAGAAGTACAGACAAAGACGGGCGCGGCCCTGGTTTACACAGGCCTGCTACTTAAAACGTCGGGAAGTCTTGGGGCTCCTGCGCCGAGCACGGGCTCTACACCCCGACCCCCAGGTAGTTGCTGATCGTAGGGCGCTCTATGGCCGACATAGAGCAACCTACAAGAAACTGCTTGTGGAGAGTAAGCGCCGGTATGATGAGGAGGAGGAGTTTCGTTTGCTTGAGAGAGCAGAGCGCGAACCCCATGTCTACATTGTTCGCCGGCAAAACAGAAGCATGCACAGCATGACAAAGGAGCAGTTGCGGCAGCACTTCACTGCCCTTCTGCTCGATGCAAACGCCCCCGCGCCTAACCCAGTTATTGAGCAACCGCTCACTCTGGAGCAGCACGACATGAATTCGCCGTTTACGGTGGAGGAAGTTGTGCAGATCTTGCGCGGGTTACCCAAGAAAAAGAGTAGTGGTCCTGATGGGATCTATTACGAACATTGGGCTAAGTCGTCCGATGTTTTAGCGGAGGAGCTGTGTAAGCTGTTTAATCAGATACTCAGCGGGGGACACATACCCCAGGTTTGGCACGAGGCCAGGCTTACTCTGCTATTCAAGGGCAAAAACGGTGACAACGTGGACGATCCAAATCTCTATCGGGGTATCGCGTCGGAACGCACTCTCAAGAAAATCTTCGCCAAGTTGATTATCTCGAGGGCGCTTCCAACTGTGGAGAAGGCCTTACCTCCGGAGCAATTCGGATTCAGGAAAGGTCGAGGTACACAGGACGCGATCCATGTACTCCAGTCGGAAGTTGAACGGGTGCTGGCTGTGCCCGGGGGTCACTTGTACGCCGTCTTTATCGATTGTGTCAAGGCCTTCGACAAAGCTCCCCGTCACCTACTAGTCGATTCATTTCGACATGCTGGGGTGGGTGGTTCTTTCCTACGAGTGCTCTCCAGCTTCTTTGCTGAAGACCGCCTTGAAGTAAACGTAAGGGGCGAAGACACCTTGCAGCTCTGTCAAAACGTAGGGACCCCCCAAGGGGACCCTCTCAGTTGCCTGGCATTCTCCTTGCTCATCGCAGACCTAGCTCGCCATGTGCGGGAGGAGTTTAGAAACGCCGTCGTCGTCATGTATGCGGATGACATAGTAGTGGCCCACCGGGACCGCGGTGCCATTCGTCGAATTGTCGGCGACGTTGAAAGTTACCTTCACCGTAAGGGCCTGCAAATAAATGCGCGGAAGACGAAAGCCATGAAGTTTCGCCGTGGGGGTCGATTGGCCGCAGCAGACGTAATACCCTGTTGTGGCCAACCGCTGGAGTTTGTCAACTCTTTCCCGTATCTGGGTCTGAGGCTACACTATACGGGAACGACCTTTACCCAGCACATCGCCGACAGGTGTCGAGCGGCTATTACCTCTATTCACACAGAGGTGAGAGACCCTCGACGACTGTCTTTGAGTGCGGCCGTGCGTCTTTATGAGCTTAAGATTGTGCCAATGTTGAGCTACAGCCTTGGCAGGGTGTGGGGCCATCTTTCAGCGGCAAATTTTGCGCAGCTAGAAAGATGCTTCACAATATATATGAAGCGGGTCCTTTGCTTACCCCGGACGGCAAAAAGCCGCTTCGTGTACCTGCTAGCGGGTTGCGGGCCGGCAGTGGAAACAATCAGAGTCAGGCTTAGGTCACCTATTACTGGACCACTTCAACAATTTTTGTTGGAGTGGCAGGGAAAAGTGACCGAGGCCTCGGCAGAGGTAGCGCAATTGGATGTGTACCTCGCCAGGGAGCTTTGGGATGGAATGGCATGCACTAGCCGGCACGTGTACACAAGATACATTGTGCATGGCTATCATCACTTGGTATGTTCGACTCAAGGATTTCACCAAGTTGACGATCAATGTCGTTGCCGGTTCTGCTCGCAGATATGCGCTAAATACCACGCAGCGAGCTGCCAGAAGCATCGGCGGTCTTTGCACTTTTTCGCCGGGTGGGACGGTCGCTGAAGTGTTTAAATTGTATAAAAGGAATGAATTGTACTGAAATTATGTACCATCTTGAAATGCAATGTTATTGCGAAATAAACCATATATATATATATATTGGCTCATACATTAGTATTATTGCATATCATATCATTTTGGATTCGGTTGAAGTAGCGTTGTTGTTTGGTGACTATGCAAAATGACACTAACAGCGGAGAAGTGTCACGAGCAGCCAGTGATACGGGAACCGTACGCATAACACACATGCAGGCCACACCGAGCACTCTGTAGTGTTGACTGCACATTCTGCTAAACAACGCGAAGTTAGCAAATCTCGTTAGCGGACTATGCCGTTGCCCAGCTACGAGGTTAAAGCTATGCAAGGGGTGGGTCTTCGGAAGCGTTGTTTAAACAAATCGTACATAACTCAATGGCTAGGAGAAGGCCTTTGGGAGGACTCGCTCTCTATCATATCCACGTGCAGACAAGGTCTCCAACCTCTCATCGGGCTTGTTTAGCTTTATTTTCCCGTTCCGAGAGACAACGCTTTCTAATGGTAGTTGACGCGGCGTTTTCAATCTCAATCGAATTGTATCAACAGCCGGTGCACAACTTTGACGTTTGGCGGTACAGGCGGTAAGACGGCTCCTTAACAACTACGCCGTGGTCAGAGCTTCGTCAATCTTACCAATATATGCCAACTTGTAATGCGACCAGGCGGCAGGTCCAATATCGACGGGTTATTGGCTACGAGGCGCAAAGTAGCTCCTCCTGAGTCTCTAAAAAATCGCATCGCGGGCAGACCATTTAGTGGTGTCCGCAGCGGGAGAAGGTGGGAAAAAAGGCATTTATTTCCGACGTTTATTGGCTCTGCACTGCTCTGAGTCTACTCGAGAAGCCAAAAATACCACATTCGTGCAGCTTGGCTTCTTTCTTCGATGAAGCAAACGACAACATTATACAGTTTCCAGAACGTCATAAAAACACACTGACCGCTGGCGTCCATAGACTAGCGTCGGACAATTACTGCGTAAATTGGACGCGCCTGCATACATTCTGTCGATTTTCACACAGCTTGCACAAACGCATAGCCCAGGAGTTAGCGCTGTCAGCTCGGGCGCCAGTGATGGCAGAGCATTGTAGCAAAAACGCTTCCAGAATCCGCCTTAAAGTCTGCGTGCAGATGACAGCGTATAACTCGCTCATCAAGAAACATTGTTTTGGCGGCCGCATTGCAAATCCTAATATCGATAATCGAATGTTCGGTAATCCTACAAAAAGTATGAGTAGAAACATACATATGATCAAACGGAAAATATCGTCATCTGAAAAACGAAACTGTACGTGAGCTCATAATAGAGTGATGTACTAGTACATCTACCATACATGAGGACTCCTGCGGCGAGTTCTTGTAAACGGCTAGGATGACTCAAATATTAGAGTTTTGATAACCAGTATAAATATCAATGGCAACAGGGCTAAACGAGCGTACTGAATTATTCTGGGATGGACAGAATGCTTACCTGAAATGATAATTATAATATTATTATAGTTCTTGGCAAGATTTCCTATGATTAAATGAGGTTCTATAAAATTTAGCATGTACTTATACTTTGCTTATATTGATTGTCATTGAGACGGTGTCAACAGCGATCGGAATTCAGATGTGTCATTATGTAATCAAAGAACTGGGCGCTGCCTCGATGTAACGATTCCGACGCTTCGATGGAACGTCAGCCACGAGGAGCGTCTCTTACCATGTCTAGCAAAATAACTAATGACAGCCGTTTCCAAACGTCCTGTCGCATTGTATTAAAGGACTGCTGAAGGGAGTTGCACGGAAACGTCCCAGAAGCGTCTCGGCCGAGAGAGAGTTTTTCGCTGCAATTTACATTTCGGTCTGTGTCCATGCAAAGAGTGGTTCTACTACCTAAAAAGCGGTAAATTAAATTTTCGAAAAAAAATCGAATTCAGTTGCGAGAGCGAGGTCCAAACACTGCAGATGTAATATATATATATATATATATATATATATATATATTACATCTGCAGTGCAAACTAAAAAGTGTTTTGGCTCTGCGAGCAATGTTATAATGTCTCGAACGGAGCAGAGGCTGACGTCTAACGACGTCATCAAAGAAAGTGACACATCTGACGTAGCCGATAGGAGAGCAACTTACCCGTACTTCGCAGCAATTCGAACAGGAAAAGGTGAAGAAAAACTTTATTAATTAAAGAAAAACATATTTCTATCAGGTTATCTGCTTAACTCGTGCTTCCTTGCCGTCACAAGGCAAAGTTCGTTTGAACCACCAATACAGTTGTTAATGAGGAGAGTGCGATGTTGAACGGTCAGCTGTAGCAAATAAAGTCGCCATTGCTGTTGCACGTGGCGGCTTCACCCGAACGAACGACACAGATGTGACAAAAAACGCCCAGCACACAATTATCGAGATGTAAGTCAATAGTGAGAACTGTAATGACATGTTCTGTGCTCGCACGAACGCACGAAAAATAACGCCTAAAGGAGAACAGGAAATCCCAGAGTTTTGGTGTCGACTCATCTGACTCGACGACGCCGACTAAGGGGTCGCGAAGGGTCAGATTAAGTGCTGAGTCCAAATGGAGACAAATACCAGTACGGCCATAAGAACGGCTTGAAAATCGGAACGCACCGCCAAGCCAAATCGTACAAACACCATGACGCAGAATGTGAGAGATATACACCATATACCGCCAAGTTCAACAAAAGTTGCAATCATATATAGGGTATACACCAAAACTATGATTAAGCTGGAGTAGTGGTACATAGATGACAGCTATTTAACTGAGTTTCTTAATAATTTGCAGAACGATTTGCATTGTTTGATTATACATATACACACGCGTAATTTGTTACATCTCAAATTTTTATACGAAACTCTGGGTCTTAGTCTATTTTTCAACATAATAGGTTTCACTTGTCAAGTCACTTAACTGCCGTCCTACTTGCTTGCGACTTCAGAACGGCATATTTTGGTGTCATCATTGTGGTCGCAGCGCTAACTGTCAGGCGCTTCTTCAAGTGCGAGAACAAATATTGATTTAATTTTATTAATTTAAATTAGGCCTATAGGCATGTTGCTTAGGCACTGCTAGCCACATAATGCGACAATACTTTGGGTCTAATGAATCATGTAGTATAGCTCAGCATAGCCTGTGTTATCTCGACGGGAAATGCATAGGCAGAACAGCTTTGCTATACGAAAACACAATGTATGTGATTTTTTTCGGGCCGAAATTGCTTGGTGAATGCCGCTTCCTTAGGTGATGTTGATGACCCCGCGTTTCGTTACCAGTCATAATTTGGCTTAAGACGTTCTTCTTTCGACACTGTACAATTTGGAGGAATGTGCGTTCTTTAGTTTTGTGTAACACAATCCAATTCCGGAATCCGCATTTCCGGCATTGCGCAACAACTTCCGAAAGTGTAAACGTCCTCTGTCAACTTCAGAGTTTTTTTTGAAAACTTAAAGAAACTGTTGAAATACAAATTAACTTCGATAGCGTCTGTTTCCTAATTTTCTTTTATCAATGTTGTGCACTAAGTCGTCATTAATGACGGATATTCGCCCGCCTCTGGCGAGAATTTGTGTCGTCTTTTCTAACATCTGAAGGATGCGATTGTGTCCAAAACAGTTAATGACAAGGAAGGTCACTATAAAATGCTAGACGCTCATGGGCCCCCATATATAGTGAGTAGTGACAACGTTTGTTCGCTAAGGTTTGGCCATTCGAAGCAGAGCACAAAGGAAATACTTGCGCGAGGGTGAGGTCTGCTTAAGTTTGGGATTACCGCAAATCCGTGTGATATACTACAGCGGAGATAATTACTTGCTTTGACATTAAGCTGCCTTGGTAACGAGCTAGATTACACAAGCGTATAATAATGCCTGTGATCATACGTTTGTTGGCATTAACAACGCCAACGGGCGTTCCTTATCATACATTTAATTTGTTCACCTTAATTGAATTCACACAAAATGTATGAATTGCTAAAGCGACACCCGACTTTAGTCTACCGCATCCTCTTGCCTTGATTACATGACCATAATTGTGGTGTGCGAATACAATATTGTTTCGTTTTATCACACACGTTTCCGTAATAACTAACGAAAAAGCGAATTTATAAAAATAGTTTTCCCCATATAGACGTGTAATCGATTCTAGTCATCTGACGTTCCACAAGAAACACCTCGAAGTGATCTGCTCATGTTTCTCTACCAGGTCGTTGGGTCACGTTTTACTGTTTAGTCAACACATACAATTCTAGGTTTCCATCTCATCATATTTGTCCTGGATGGCCTGGATGGTTTCGTGCCTACGGATCCTGATGGCTGCTGTTGTAGTTCAGCGCCAAACCCGAAAACCCGATCGGATTTAGCGGACCCCAAAATGGTCGCAAGCGTATCTCTTCCGGCCAGACCTCGGATCTAGAAGTCCAACCAAAATGATTGGTGCTTACCTGTGCATGGTAACTAATATAACAGGTTTGGTTTCTCCCTGCTAGTTTCGTCACTCTCATCCGGGCCTTACTACCTAAAATTCGGTTGACATATTATTTCATGTCGTCCTCACTTTGGCCTAGTTGGGGTCGACTTACAAACAAAGCCCTGTAACGCGGTCCCTTCGGTGTATCTTTATCGTGAAGAACTCTTGGGTTTGTCATTGATGTTGTCAGTTGATGCGACGTAGTGTGATATTTCAGTTTTGCACATCGTATTGCGCGGTACGCGGATTGCCCTTACTTGATGCTATAGCTGCGAGTGTTGGTTAATGTCCGACAATGCGCTGTAGAATTCTGCTTAAAGATGTGTTGTTGACATATCTGGCTAGCTCCTGAATGCGCTTTCGTTATGTTGGGCGTTCATTCAAGCAGCTGCATCTGAAATCTGTTTGTTGTAATCGGCTTACTGTTCTGGATGCTTTAGACCAACAACCTCATATTCAAGACTTATCACCCTTATTCGGACTTTAAAAGATGCAAATGTAAATACTTTTGCTGCAGCCATTGCAAGTTGTTCTGCATTTTAGTTGAACAAACTTTCTCCCCCGCATGTTGCGCACGGTAGACCAAGATCTACTTCAATGTCCTGTCTCCGCACTGAAGCAGCAATACAACGAGGCCGACGACCCCATATGCACAATTTCAGTTATTTTTGGATCCAACTTTTGTCAATTAATACTATAGCGCACAATAGACGCGACTGACATGTGGTCATTACGAGAGCCTACGCTTTCTCTTTGTCGCTCTATATATATATATATATATATATATATGTATATATATATGAGCAGACAAATGCTGTTCATTTTTTAATTTCGTACGCTTAGACCAAACATGTTATTTTCGTAGAATTTTGGCTTGCCATAAGTCTAGCGACAAAGAGGCCATCAACCATCAAAGCGACCGCACACATCTGCGCCACTGCGTCAAACATTAGCAAGGGCATTACTTTATTCTGGCAGGGCGCTCAACCTCAGGAAATCGAGGAGTCGTTAGAGCTCTGACAAACCGAAAATCGTGCGACACGTGCCGGCGCCCCCAGCGTCTGTGCTTGTAATTAACGCGTTCTTCTTCACGCGTGCTAAACAAGGCCAATTTAGCCTTGATTCCCGTTTTAGCTGTCCACTGCCGTATTTGTTCAGAGTGTCTCCGATTTCCGAGGCGGCGGATTTTCGCGTGGTCAGCGGTCGAACCTTACGCCTCTCGCGTTGGATCGGTCACCCCGGCTGGTCGATAGAGTTTCGAACGTTGGCTATTTCTACCAACTGTTGGTATGACCCACGCAAAAATACGGCATCATTGTGTTGATGATAGGAGGGATGAAAGGGGGGGGGGCGTCGACAACGAGAGCTACGAAAATACTACTAATGATGAGTCGTCCCGAAAAGACCACTGACGCTGGAAGAGGCATCTTAGCACAACTAGTTAGGATGTCCACTGTCAGCGTACGTTGTGGCAAATACGATACGAGGCGTTATGTCGTAATCAACAACGGTACGCTATATTACGTTAAACACGTAGTTTGTTAATTAGGAAATGTGTGTCACAACCTGCAATCGCGGATTTAAGGCTGAGCCGATACACTACTACTAAATTTATATATATATATATATATATATTGGCGCAGATCAATCAATATACTTGAAATCAGATATTGCAAACACGAAATAACTCGGTTCATATATTTAAAGCTCCAACAAATAATCTGGCTAACACCTGGTTAATATAATACAATGTACTAAGCTAGAACGATTTTATTTCTACGTATACCTACTAAAAGTTACTAAGAGTCAATATTGAAGCAAACCTTTGCATCTAACGGTTAGAGAATTTTGAAGCGAACGTAGATCGAACGCGCGACTTTGATCAAGGTCGCAAACCGCCTTCGTCATCTCATACACTCGCTATGCAAGCACGTAAACTGACCAAATTATTTTAATAGAAAGCTACAAGTAACAACCCCCACTGCAGCGCACTGCAGCTCAGTCACTCGGTGACTGCACATGTAGGACCTGATCCTTGTCATTACTATAGACAGAAATAGATCAAATGTTGAACGTCAATTGTTTAACGCTACAAAAGGTCGTAGTTTTACCTGTGAGGGAACATCGTAAAACGTCGTGTCGATTTGCGTCAGCTCTGCTACTTTAGATAGATGCCTATGCGCACCCCAGTGATCCAGACCTTCAGCAAAAGAGGATACTTTCCGTTTGAACATCGAGCCGTGTCGTGCGCCCGCAGAAACAACAACGTGCAAGAAAGCACACATCAAAACAACACGGTCGTATCCTACTATAGGTCAGGTAACATTACTACCACAAATAACAGAAATAAAATAACAGTAAAACAGCAAGACAACAACAGCAAGACAACAACAGCAAAAAACACAAAGCAGCAATAAAAAGACAGGACAAACCAAGTAACCGCATACATAGAAACAACAACAACAAAAAACAACAATAAAGAAACAACATCAATCAAAAAGCGGTACAAGGAAAAGTGTGGAATTAGTGGGCAAGCAAACAACAGGCCCCGATCAATGAGAAAAGCCTCCACTGCAGCAAACACTTAATGGTTGCAGGTGCTACAACTTTGTCATCAAACGGCCATCTGAGGGCCTTACATCGCCTCAGGGACGCGCAGTATTCCTTGGCTGCACGAGGTATTTTTAGCGGCGATCTTCTTAGAAGCCTAAAGTTGCCGTAGCAATTTTTGCGCAATGGTCGCCCTCAAAATAAAAGTCCTAATTTGCAAATTTTAATTTCGAATTCAGGATGAGACTCAGACGTCACCATTTCGTTGCAAGCAGGTAGCGGTGGTTGTATTAAGATCTTTCTGCACAGTGGCATTATCGCATCTACAACACAGCGTCCTAGAGGCCAAACGGTATACAAGTAAAAACAAACCGGGCGCCGAAATAAAAAAAAAGTGGACCAGAGTCGTCGGGGACACCTGATTTAGGTGTAACGTTTGGAAAAAGGAAGCCCCAACTTCAACTCAGAGTGAGGACTTGCCCATTGTAGAATATTTACTGATCGTATGTATTAAATACTCAAAGTTCAGTCTGATCTGGCGTCTTAGTAAGGCGATGAATCATCATCTGGCACGCCCGTTGTTTTCTAATAAAGAAGTCGTGAGTTTGAAATTAAAACCGGCCACTAGTGGATCTATTTTCAGTTACACTGCAAGCTGATTTCATAATGTAAATAAAGGGGTTAGATAAGCGGTATCCCCATCGCGGTTGAACTCGGGCTTATTATATTGTTATTTCTGTAACGAATGCTTGTGGACTTTATTCTTTTTACACAGCTTTCGCTCATGAAGACAGGACAGAAGACAAGCATGTAAGTTACGGTAGTACAAATACTTTGCGATGGCGTGCAGGGGTTGTGTTGTGATCTCTGCTAGCCCTAACATTTTAGGGACATCGTGGCGAAAAACCGGTCGAGCATTTCACCTTTCGGGAGCTTTCTAATAAGTCACCTATTAGAACTGAGAATAAGAAACAGAGCAATGGGTTGGAAAACCCGTAACCACACGTTCGCGCGGAGACAATTATTTACTCTTACATGCTAACCTAGCAAAGTTATATAAATAAGATTTAAATACATTGATTTATACATTTATAAACAAGAACATTTTAATGTGTCAGGTGCGATTATCTTAGAGCTCCATGGAAGGCAGTGCCAGAAACAGTTGCAGATCTGACTATCTCTAGCGGAATAATGGTGAACTTTATAGCACTGCTTTCGATGCATGTACGGAAATGTTGAAAACATGATTTTTTTTTTTTGACCGCATTAAGCCTTTGACAAAGCGAAACGTTATAAGTTAATGATACTACAGATATTGTAATTAATTATATTATCTGAGACATGAACTAAAACTGTCCTATATATATATATATATATATATATATATATATATATATATATATATATATATATATATATATATATTGAACTCAAAGCAAAAAAGACAAAAGAACTGGGCCTTAAGGCATGCTAGTGGCTAACGTCCTGGACCCTGACAACGAAATCATTCTTTTTTTAAAAATAGTAAGCGAACGATTGCGCTATTAAATTGTTCAGGCCTAAAAGTGTAATCATTCTAGGAAAGTGTCAAACGCTCTCTAGTCAAACTGTTTTGGCCGCCTGCAAGAACAATCAACAACTACGTCTCTTCTCTTATATTTCTTGATGTATTTACATACTTATCTTTTTCTACAACGCTAAAAACTTACGTACTGATCTTTTTCTAAAAGCTTCGAAAAGTAACTGTGGTAGACCGGCAAGTTAAGTTGATTAAGTTGTATTTATATTTTTTCAATTGTTGATTCAGCAAGTTCGACACAGAACAAGATGTTCTGTCGCTCGGAGTGAGGCTCATGTTGCTACTAATAAAGGACGACCAACATAAGATCCTTATGTATGGACTAAATATCGAAAGCTACTGCTGGTGGTGAAACGGACCTAGGCGGCGACGATGCGTGGAAATTTTGTTGCGTTGCTCTGACCAGCGAGCTGTTTGTGGCACACAACATGAGACCCTTCGCAAATCTGGAGGTACCTCCACTCTCACAAATTTGGCCTCGAACCTGGACGTTGACTTACAAAGGTGATCTAGTTTGTGGGATGCCAACAGCAGTAACACTAATGATACGTTCTATTTTGTACAGTTTGTCTAATATCGTACAGCGGCCCATAGCTGGCGCCAGATGTCGGCATGTGCATTGAACCGAAGTCAAGTAACTCCTCACTCATGACAAGTAAATGATGAATAATTATGATTATTATTAGTATAGACAATGCTATGTGGCCTTGTTAAAATGCATAATGCCAAATAAGCATATAATTTTCTTTTATATACTTTTTGGCGTTCATCTTCCCGACACTTTGTTTTATCCAACTCATTTGTCGGCTACAGAGCGAGAAGAAAAGTTCAAGTGTGACTTTCCTTACACCCGTAGCAAAAATTGAATGCCAAAATCTTTATTGTAACGGGTCTTACTAGCCAACTTAATATTTAGTCGCCATTTTATTAATTTTATTTATTCTGGCAACCTTAGTAACTAGCTTGGTGATTGCCTACCCAGTTACTCAAATATATTTTGCTTTGCGTCTGATTTTCATGTAATGTTTATTGAGGCTGAGCACTGATAGTCTAATCGGAATGTACATAGTGTGCGTAATAAAAACTCCGTGAACGCGTGTTACTGAACCTTGCTACTAGCGTACCTCACAGCAAAGACTGCAACCCACTAAATAAGAATAACTAAACGAATGAGCGTACTTTTATAACAAATTACTCAGTAAGTAACACGATAACGAGTCAGAGCATTCAACTTGTATTAACGCTGTTGGGATCAAACCCGCAACTTATAAGACCTGAGCCACAGACTATATCTTCTATCTCGTCCCAATAGCAGGGATGTCTTAAGGTATGTCAAACATACATTAAGGCGCAGGTGGCAATAACACAGCATATGATTTCTCTGTGCTTGTAATTACTATTATACATTTGCCAAATTTCGTCACGCTTATCCTTTGCATTTATATATGCTAGTCTATTCGCTGGAGGTCTTGAGTACCATGGTTCATTCGGTACATAGCAATTGAATGTTTACAAGCAAGAAAGTGGCGAGCTTTTAAAAAGCCTACGCCGGAAGAGCACCGGAACACACCTTGCAACAAACACGTGAACCGTTTTCTGTCGTGTCGAATGCTGAAAGGTAAGCAGTTTACAAGTGTTCTACGTATTGCAGGTATTTGGGCTGCCGTATGTTATGGCAGCTCCAAAATTGTGGACGATTTCTATTTGGCGGCATATCGGCAATAAATTCTGGTGGTAGGAAAAAGCGTGCCATTAGCCTTAGCAGCTGTATGACTTATTGGCGCTTATTATTAGCGTGCGGGCCGCTATTTTGTCACGTAGCACAGGGGCTTGGCAAAGCCGACTCCGTGGACGTGACCAACAGAAGCGTAGCAGACAGGATCACTATAGCCGGATAGAAGACCTGCGCGCCAACGCAGCTCGGTCAATCAGGCTGATCAACGTACAGTAATAGATACCTGGATAAACTAATAAAGATCTACGCCGTCCGGCCAAATTCCACCTCATGAATAACGGTACATTCTACGCGACTGACCATGTTTGTTCGTCAGAGTAGGGAGGCAGCAGATTCGTTCCCGCTATACGGCAAAAAAAAACACACATTACGCGGTAAAATGCTGTTTAGTACGTTTTTTTTTATATTCAGCCGATTTAAGTTTGACGGGTGAGGTTACGTCAGACGCAGAGCGGCGTATGCTCTATTTGCATTGGTTGGCCGATGCTTGCTTGAGTGTGCACGGGGGACAAGGGAACTGCAGATGCCCAGATGTCGATGTCGTTATGCCCTTGACAAACCAATAAAGGCTAACCATAAGCCATGAAGATAGAAGGAATGCTTCTATCAGCTTGGCTGTCACCACCAACCAACCGAATCGAGTCGCTGCTAACATGGCTACCAATACTCCGACTGCGAGAATAAACAGCAGTCAAACAGATAGATGCCTCCTTTTCGTTCTGTGTGTTTGTTGTGTGGCGACATGGCGCCATGAACGCCACGCGGCGTCTAGCTTACGCTGCTACACCGAGATACAGTAGTGATACCGGAACAACCTGGAGCGCGGCATCTAGCAGACGGCCCGGCCCGCCCGGCGGCTCGTGTGTCGGTCTATTTGATTCCTGCTTTAGCCGCAGCTTCTTACTGCAGAATCGGCCGCGAAAGAGCGCGCTGGTCAGCGCACTCACCGGACGGCACCTTGTGCTGCTCCATGACCCATGATTCCATCGGCCTGGCATTGGGCAACTGTTGGGCGTGCAGCAGCAGCAGCAGCAAGCTTGGAGCCGCCCTAAGATCAACACATTGCATCTGCTGCATCTATTGATCGTCCGCCGCTAGCTAGCTGAGGGGATAGAATCTCCAATAACCTCAGGATCTCAGGGGCCGGCAGCGCGTGTCAACCCCACGAGCAGCGTCCGATGATGGTTACAAACACGGCCGCCGCAACATCGCCAGATCCGCATGCCGCATGGCCACGGTGTGCTGTTTTCGTTACCTACCCTCAGCGAGCGGCGTGTATCGTTGCCTATTGTCCGTGACCCTTTGGCGTGCCACACTCATCTAACGTTGACCTTAAGTTGCCCTTATCAACTGTCAGGGCCGCCACGTAGAGGCTGGCTGCTGCTTCAATGTTCTCACATATCTGCGTGTGTATACAAGGATATATATATATATACGAGTATATATATATATATATAAATATATATACAGCTCAAATGGCACGTTCACAGCTGTACTATGAAATATATATATATATATATATATATATATGCCGCCACTTCGCCTTAAAACCTGACTTACTCTCTCAACGTATCATTTGTCTTCCTTTGTCCTGTTCATTCGACTTCGGAGCTATAGCTTGAAAGACGAGGAATCGAGGAAACGAGGAAAACTACTTAGCCGTCGGGGTCAACCATCTCAGACTCTTGTGTGCCGTCTTTGTCACGCAACCGGGTTTGCCTTCTCTACAGGCTTGACAGCTCGAAGTACACATTCGCTGTCCCATGAGCTCGAACGTACCAGAGCTGCTGCTGCTATCTGCAGGCGCAGCGACCAAGCAAGGCCATCCTACTATTAGACTCATTAAGCCAACTCTTGCCTACCAGCAAGCAATGCCTCGGGATTTCCCAGCCCTTTTCTGTAGCTGTCCTGATCCTTTGTTTGATTCATTTAAGACGAGAAAACCAAAAACTAAGCGATGCGACGACCAAATTTACCAGTAGCGTACGGACTGCTCGATGACGTCTGTGATTACGATGTTTGGGGGGTTTGATAATGCGTCTTGCGCGCTTTCTGTCGTCTACAGTGCACTATTTCAAGGCGTGCATGATTAGCTGACATTACTCTATATAAACGATCGGTGGTGGCAGATAGTCTAGATAGGCTGTAGAACAGTATCGGGTCCTTGGTGAAGCAGACCTTTGAGGGCTATATACTTACGAGTACATTTGTAAATCATGTGAATGAGTGTCATTGCACTGAAAAAATCCATAATGATTACGCATATTTTCCGTACCGCTCATTTTCTCGGTATACGGAGCCGATAGGCCTCAGTCGATTTAATCCACTACTGCATTCCGAATCCCTACACTATTGTGTAAGGAAATATTATGTATTTCCCTACACAAAAGTGTTATCTTTGTTGAGGCGACGCTAGTGCATCGGGCATTTACAAAATTTCTTATAGAAAAAAACACGAACGTATGTGTATGATACATTTGCGTAATATATTGCATGTGTAGTTCAACAACACCTGCTCTTAGTGGTGTTGTCCTTATCTACGGACTTAAGTACGGATGGAAGTGTCAAAAAGCAAGATGCCAACTATGCCTGTTGTGATCATTTGTAGTGAACCCTTGGGAGCTCTTGGCTGCAACGATTTTTCTCGATTGGCCCAAAACATGCAGCTACCGACGGCCAATGTTCACCTAAATTCTGCACCGGATGGGCACACCGTACATCGGGGAGTTTGGCTTACCGCTCGGGGTCGATAAGCGCTATTCTGATGGTCTGATCCTAGTTTAGTTTACCAACATCTGGACAACATGCTATTACAACCACACTGTGACTGAGACCCGAACGTTTTCTCTTATCAGTGTCTAGGCGTACGTAACTCAGTCTGTGCGACCGGCCTTGCAGACGGAACAAACTTCGCAAGCAGCCCGGCTTGCACGAACACAAAGCTTTGTTCCACTCGCATTTAAGGCACTGAGTAGCTTTGACCCACTTGCAGCCTGTCTACTGCAGAAGGTAGCTCATCGGCTATTTGCCCTCTACCGATGACAACTAAACAGGGAACTCTTTCGTGAAACGTCTCTCCAACGACATAGAGCGAGACAATGCTAGAGCAATCTGCGGGACGATCTGTAGTTTGGCGCCAGCCAAAGCTAATGACCCAGCTAGACCGGCTCCAAATAGGGCCAATCAGTACTGTATTTGGCAGACGTTGGCTGGGGACAATTATAGCCCACATAGTGAAAGTAGAAAAGCGCTCCTCCAAAATATCGAAGGAGTATGGATACATACTTATACATGAGGAAGTGACGAGGTAGGAATACAGGTTTGTAGCGACTAGTGTACTACATGGAGTTCGTATACTACTACTTAGATGTAGAGTTTTGTGTGCGATGGTGAACGCTCAGACCTGTGGTTGGCAGTGTCTGATAATACAATAAAAACACTAATCCCCTTACCCTATTAGTTGTCTGTTCTGCGAAAGGATTTCTTTCGATTCGACGGCGACTGATTCGTGGCTTGGCGAACGTCGCATAACCAAATACCTGAAAATGTGTGTTACAAGAAATTATTATAGGAACGTTTTCCTCATTGTATTTCCACCTTATGTTTGCTTGGATGGGTTGCTGTGTAGAAAACGGTCGCTGTTAAGAGCGATCACGACTTATTTGCTCACTGGTGAACGCGCGTATGTAAAGAACAGTTATAACAATGGGGGCGGGGGGTCATGCACTACGTTCTAAGTAGCCGACGGTGGAGTTGAACGATGGTTTCCGAACTATAGCTAAAATTGTAATAAAATTATTCGACATCCTCGAGCCGCAGTCACCTGGGAGCCGTTAAGAAAACGTGAAAAAATACCGTTTGAGTGTATTATCCAGGCGAGGGACGCCTCGGCTATGTAGTGCTACAGGTCAATACTGGCGTGGTTAAGTCAAGATTTGATTAAGGGCATCTTAGTTCGATTGGTTTTTTACGAGGAATCAGTTTGAATTTGGTAAGACACACTCAACGGAAGTTGCCCTCGCTCATCTCTATCAAGAGGTCGTGTTATTTTCTCCAAAACAACCAACGTTGTCTCGGTATCTTTTTGCATGTTTCTGCCGCCTTCAACTGCCTAAATTATTCGTTGTTTTACATGGCTCAAAATTATTGGTTGTGATGGCACTGTTGTGTCTTGGTTTAAACCATACCTAATAGACTGGCAGCAGGCAGTAAAGTTAGGTTGTTTTAAATCGCCTTTAGAAAGAGTAAACATCGGGACGCCGCAAGGGGCAATCTTAGGGCCGTTTTTGTTTATAATTTTGATCAACCTCATTACTGAATAAATCGCATCAGAGGGGTCCTGTAGGTCGATTGTCTATGCTGATGATAAGACCTTATTTTTTTGTATTTTACTATCTACGATACAGGATGACGTAAAGAAGGCGATACAAGTAGTGAAGTATGTTGTTTTTGTGTTTGAAGAGTTCGATCTGGTGATAAATGCAACCGAAACTGGAATCACGCTGTTTCGCCCTGCCCAACTGGCTACGCAGATGCTAATGGAAATGTTCAATGGAACGGAAATGACACTCTTCTCCACTATCAAATTCCTGGGCTTAACTTTACATGAGACGCTTCGATAGCATGATCACTTAGATGTCCTTACGCATAAATATTATTCGGTAATTGCATTTATTTGCCGTCTACGAGCACGCTTGTTGAGGGCCATTTTATGGTATAAAATATGCCATTAGAGCCAATTCTATGTTATGGTATCTTTCTTTAGTAAACTTGTAATAAGCGTATAACTCATAGAGCGGAAGCCATTCAGAATGATGCCCTCAGGGTAGTTTCCAACCTGCGCAGTAGCGATTCGGTTTATAGGTGTTTCCAAGACTAAGCTTTTGCCGCTAAGGGATATTTACAGGGTAAACATTGCCTGAATTTAGGATTTATAAAGGAGTAATTCCGGATGATGCTGCTTTTTCTATAAGAGCTGCTGTTAGACGCACAACTCCACGTGCAACGGAATATGTAAAGCCTGTACCTCTAAAGAAGTCCACTCTTGAAAATGGGTAACGAGTAAACAATCTAGTCAAAAGTAGTTACCTGTCAATAGGATGAAGAAGGCGAGACATGTGTGTAAATGGGAGAAGTTTTAGCGATTTTAATTATTAGTTTCGTATATAGTGAGACATGTGGAAGTATGAAATATATATTATTGGTGCTTTTACACGTTTTAAATATTTTTTATGAGAACATAAGCATTGTGAAATTGCGGTTCCGTAAAGTTCAAGATTTAGTTTGAAAAAATAAAATACTATATATTTCATAATTATTGTTTTTAACGAACTACTATATATATAAAACATTCATGAACATTATATATAAAATATATAAAAACATACCTAAAAAATCACCGATAGCAAACTCGTCTGGCCATCTTTATTGACGTCAAGAACACGTAAATTACGCTTTCGTGGGATGCCATAAACCAAGTACATGGAAACGAAGGTGTGTTCCTCTAGCTACGACGTATCCTAGCGTCGTACCTGAAAGACCGAGCATCTACATACGAAGGAGTGGACTACGCAGTCACTACCGGGGTCCCCCAGGGGTCTGTATTGGGACTAACAATGTGGAATATAACCTACGATTGTGTACTTAGACTACAGCATCCCCCGGGAGTTTACTCCATCGCCTACGCAGACGATCAGGCACTGATCGTTACCGCCCGTGACGAGGATTTGCTCGAATGAACAGCCAACGGAACTTTGGCGGGTATCCGACAACACCCCGCATGCTAGGCCTCGAACTGGCTTCACACACAAAGCGAAAGCAATTCTTCTAAATGGTTTGAAGCGTCCTCCACGGAATTTGAATTTACACCTGGAGGGTCATCCAGTAACACCCACGCCAATGGTCAAGTACCTGGGCGTGATCCTGCATAAAGCTCTCACAGGAACACCTCACATGTGCGCTATGCAGCAAAACACACCTAAGTAATAAAACTGACTCCCCCGTATGCCGTATGCGCAACTCGGGGGAGGCGGGCGATGTAAGGCACTGCTATTAAAGCTGGGCCTTTTTCGACACTCAGCGAAAGCTACTGTCCCGGAACTTACGACCGAAGAACCCCCTGACATGCCGAGCCCTTGCAGATGCGCTCCTCAAGGATCTCAAATCCTGGATTATGTTAAGAAGATTCGCAGAAAGTATTTCCGAGGGGAAAATAACCACCGCACAAGCCGAACAGCCTAAATGGCAAGAAGAGTGGCTAGGTGAAGTAATCTCGAGAAGACAGTACTGCGGCCACCCTCCGACAAGGGGCAAAGACGATGACTGGATGCGAGCCCCACACTACCTTGGCTTTAACAACGACGCCGGTGTGCATAACGCATTTGACCAGTTTCCTAGATATATATATATATATATATATATATATATATATAGTAGAAAAAAACAGTCAGCTTTTTTTTTTTTTTACTTTTGCCACATTACACACATTTATAATATCCAGTCGTGTAAAGACTACAGTGATACATGCTTATAGAGTAACAGCGGAGACTTCCATCGACATTTGGGGGTCTCGCATTACTTTAAAACACGAGATCTCTATAGTTGACACAGCTACACCGCGAATTAATTATACAGTAACTAGCAAGATGCATGCCTTAGCAAGTGAATTCAGCGGATTAACTACGCTTAAGCTTATTATACGGCTCGACGGAGACAAAAGCAGACCTTTTACCAGACGTTTTTTCTGTGTTGGAACGATGGACTTAGACCGGCGCCTTACGAGTGACGAAAACGTCCAAATCAAGATTTATAAATATATCGGCCTCTCTAATTGCGAAAGTTCTTGTCAATTGGGGCGCTATCCCCAGGTAATGAACAACTTTGTGAATTTAGGTGAAAATTACGCTGTAAAAAAGAGTTCCGGGTGTTCAAATGCCATTTCGGAAGAAAGCAAGCGTGCAATTCTGAAGCAGGCGTCGAGCTCTGCGCTCTTTTTTCACTGACAGCATATATATATACATATATATATATATATATATGTATATGTATAATAAACGACAACTGGACACTTTAGTAGACGTGAACATAAGTTTGGTAAATATTTTGCAGTTAGTTTCGTTTTGGCGTTACACAGCTTATCCTATCATATTCGTTTCTACTACATCTATTTTTAGCCTTAAATTATTATTAACATGACACCAAAAGCAATGGCCATCCATTTCTGATCACACAAGCGGACTTGCTTTGCTTGGTGCTTGGCTAACGCACCCATTTATCACATAGAGAGGACTTTATTTTGTTAGGCCTAGGTTTGCCTATATAACAAAAACGGGGTTGGGACATAATTAGATTGTAATGGGGGGGGGGGCTCGCTTATAAAGTTGAACTTTAAATGCTGACTGAGAGATTGCCGTATTTATTCGACTCCTTTTTTTCAGATAATAACAAGCATTTGAACTATTTCGGAAGACAAGACAATGCGCATTGGCGCAGAACTGCGGCTTGGTGTTGATCTCGTCGTGTCTCATCATGGCCTGTCATGCGTCCTGAATGCTCCGCTTTAAATGACACCTTTAGACGGGCACTGAGATCTGCCGGTTTCCCGTGCGTACTGGACCCCCGGGTCTATTCACCCTCGAGAGCATCCGAATGCTTGCATCAGAGGCTATCGCTCGACATTCAACGAGAAAAGCGAGGCAGCATCTGCTCAGGGAGAATTGTTGAACCGGGATTACCCTGGGTTAGATAACTTGTGACTACACCTTCACGTAGATACAATTGTTCAAAAGCCAAAGTGCTAATTTATAAGATTTTATATATATATATATATATATATATATATAGTACGGATATATCTGGTAAAGGAGATCTTTTTATTTTGTTATGTTGTTCTCATTTGGTTTGCCAAATGCAAAAAGTGCTAATTTATAAGATTTTAATATACATATATATATATATATATATATATATATTATACGAATATATTTGGTAAAGATTTTCTTTATTTTGTTATGCTGATCTCATTCGGTTTGCCAGCTAGATTTTGATTAAATCGTACATTTATCAAGAATTAATACAAGGGTTGCCCTGCCTTTTGTATTTAGCCGTGCGTCAAGCGAGCAGATTAGGTGATCAGACATGGGCATTGTTTTCGGTGTAAGGTTGTTTACTCCGTAAGTTGTTGAAACGCATACTAAAAGAAGTGTTTGTGTGTAAGCAAGCAGTTAGCTGTCGTATCGCAATTCGATTGCGTTGTTCATACGGTAGGTATAGGCTAGAAAGAATATCAGTATCCCTTGGGGGAAGTCTGAGGAGGTGATTTGTACCCCGAACAAAAGGTCCATGTAATTCAAGGCACACAAATCAAAAAACAGTAAGAGACTTTAAGAGGAACAAGTGCTTTGTACAGGATAATAAATTCACGCACAAGTATAACTAAAAAAGGTCAAATGGTATAAATAATTCACGGTATACCGTGCACGACATATGAAATATGGTCAGCGAAGTCAAGGTCAGGCTAAACGTGTTCTGGATTGTCGGTCTGAGTAATATTTGGTAGTACAATATCATACATAATGTGGTTAAAGTCAAGTGCGATAACGTTAGTATTCCCTGTATTATATTACCCTCACACACGAGCTCTATGTGGTGCTGTAAACTTCATTTGGTTTAGATGTACGTAATGGATTTCCGGCAGTAATACTGGCAGCGATACTGTTTGTTCAAATTTGACTTTGGAAACAAATCGCTGCCTGCAAAGGCATATTAATAATTCGGTATAAAATCGCTGCCTGCAAAGGCATCTTAATACTTTTATGTGTAGCAAAAATGAGAGAAACAGATTTATTGTAAGGCTAAGCATAGTTTTGTAATCTAGTTTTGTAATGTTTACTGACGGGCTGCGATAGGGGTTCTATAGCTGTGTAATCTACTAACTGTCTATATCAGCAATGGACCGGAGTAGCGCGTAATGCACAAGTTATTGGTCGTTTGATTGCGGAAGAATACCCCAGCAACTCATAATACTTATATTGTTAACTAAGTGCTCATTGTCAAGGTCTGTATCTTCCAACAAGCCGCTTGAAGGAGCGGAACAATAATAGTAGGAATTCCGACAACGGTGTTCTATTCACCAGGGAATCTGCCAATTAGCAATGTATACACGCGACGCTAGTAATTGTCTCAACAGCTGCAGCTAAGTTCTAACGAGAAGACGCCGTAGTCCATCTGAAGGCGAGCTTACGAGGCTTAGAGCATTTGAAACTAAAAACCGAGAACCATGCTTAAGCTTTAAGATATATATATATATATATATATATATATATATATATATATATATATATATATATATATATATATTGGGCATAGCATTCCTGTGTTGGGGTCGCGTGCGAATCTTCAAACTGCCACAATTTAATTTGGCCTACGGGCATCACAGTTATAACAAATTGCCCTTTGCACAAAGTCATTGCCAACTGCATGCGCACGATATGGGTATGCGGTTACATAGTTATTGTTTAATAAACTGAGGTGGCGAATAAGAATCTCTCAACATGCAGTAATTTTATCCACAAAAAAAAACAAAAACATGCTGTAATTAGAGCAGCAACAGCTGACAAAAACTTACCACTAGCAATACGATTGAAATATTTACCAAAACAAAATCAGCGGCGGTCAAAGGAGACACTAACGGCAAACGCATAATCAAGTTAGTTAATAATTCAGATGATCGGTGTAATTTAGACGCTAGTACGCAACGACTCCTGAGATGACAACGGCGTTTTGAAAGTCAACTATTGTTTCGAAGCTTAGTGAAGCAGTGTCAAGTTGTTGCCCTCCACGACGGTATAACGACGCCGAATCAAAACAAAAATTGCAGGTGCACGGTTTAGCGTTAACATCCATCCGTTCAGCTGTCTTTACCTGTAACGCACTAGTTTTAGGGAAGATTAGAGTGACTAGAATTGACAAATAGAGGCTAGATAGTTGCCTCCCTGTCTCATGTAGTATGAAATGGTTTGAGTCTATCCTGACTCACTCCTGATTTGTGCATCATGGCGTGCCGTCGGCCCGCACTCGAGCTAACAGAGTAAACCAACTCAACGAACAATATACATACATACGTGTACTATATTTACGCTCCACGCACTTCACACATGCATATATTGCCCGTACCTTGTTATCAGCATAGTTCTATGGTCGGTGCGCGGCAGATCAGTGTTTTGTTGACTCTGAAAGAACTAAGAGCGGGTTGTCGGCCTACCTTTACGTCGGCAGCGACCGTGTAGATGAATATGCGTGTATGAACATTGTGTCAAGCCCACGCTAGACCCATGCAATGTTTACGCTAAAAAGTCATAGGCTTCGTAGATGGCGGCTTCTTAGTGGCCGGTTTCGCGGAACCTGTCGAATTACTGGCCCCGGAGACCGCAGCGCCACCTGAACACCTCTCTGTTGTGTCGGCGTTCCAGCGACAAGCGTGTTATTGTAGGGGAGCCCCCTACAGCTCTGTATGCAAGTTCGGCCAACTTTCTTTATAACTTGCACCGAATTTGCATACAACCGCCTTAGGCGCAGAAGAAGGTACAGCGCCAGACGGGTTACCCGACGGCGTTACCCCACTATACAAAAAACAGGTTTATCACATGCCAGCGACCTTATTTTTTTAAAGCTTATTAAGTCAGCAACTAGATTCTAATGCATAAGTAGTCTCTTTCATTTACTTGTGACATCCCTTTAAAGTAAACTTTTAGATCATGGATGCACTGAACCTTCGATTTGCCGAGACCATGGATGCATTGAACCTTCGATATGCAGAAACTAGAACAACTGAAAGGAAATATATTTTCGCAGCTTTCAAGAATAAAGAGCAGGGTGAATTGATTTGAATTGTAGTAATAGTAGTAGTTCCGTATTGACGCCGAAAGCTCTTGATGGATAATCGTGAGTCAGCGTCGTACATCAATCACAATAGATGAGATAAATATAACATATTAATATAAAGTAGTATAAAATCATTAGTTCATATAAAATTAAAACAAACAAATTACATTCCCTAGACACGTAGCAAACTTTTTCGATACTAAACTACCAGAAAACTCTCTGTCTGCTTTCCTATTACTAGCTTAAATAATAGAGTGGGGGCAACCAAAACCATATTGTTGTTACAAAAATAGCTGATTATTGTATCTGACTGCTGTCTCGTGCATCAGTCACGAAGTGTCGCGTACAGGGATTGCCTCAAAGTAGAAATTTCTAATATAAATATTTACGTACAAGTTTGACAAGTTACTTGCAGTCAGTTTCCTAATCGGAAATGCCAATATAAAATATGCCTGAAAACAGGTTAGAAGGTTGTGACCAGTTGGAGCAGGTATTTCGTTTATTGTTCTAACTACACAGGGTATTGAGACAGGGGGTCTAGTAAAGATGCTGTACTATTAAATTAATATTTTATAGAAATATCATCCCAGTGAACTCTTGCATGTACGTATATTATGTCAAACTGCCAAGTTTCTGATTAATACATTAGATGTATGTTTTGATAATTCAAAATGGCGCACCGGCATGCCAGTAGCAGAAAAAAGGATAGAGAATTGTTACAACTTGTCGACCGCAGTGTTCCGTCCAGCGAGAACACGAAAATGTATGCAGAATGATGTCATTCAACGCCTTCATCGGCGGACAGCTGGGAGAGAGGAAGAAAGACACATTGCGAGCCCTTAAGCCCTTCATAATAGGCCGACTAATGGTGAAGCGTAAGAAGAAGAACGCTAACCGTGCCCAGAGGGCGGATATGGATTGGCAAAGGCTACATGCCTCTATATAATTGGATTGTTTGATTACCTCAGTATACGAAGGGATCTGCGAAAACGCCCAGCGTGTGGTCGACAAAGAAAGATGGTTGGGAAAATGTGAGAGGGTCACCAAAGGGCCTTGGTAAAATATCATCACTACGAAGCAAATCTGCTTTTTCTCACACACTCTTTCTCTCTCTCTCTCTCTCTTTGACATGCGAAAGTTACCCCTAGATTGGCTCACACGTGGACAGCTGCTACATGCATTGCTACGCACGCTTACCGCCTGAAAGGTCTACGTGAAACACCTATTTATGAGGCTGCTGGCAGGGACGTTCCGTGCCGTCCGAGATGGGCGCAGGCTTGTACACTTTTGATCCTGCCTGGTCAACCGGCCTTCCGTCACCAGCCATGTTGTCTAGCCGAATCTCTACTGATGCAATTGTCAAAAGGGTCAAAAGGTCAGGAGGAAACTTTACTGAGGGCTGGCCTGTCAGCACCTGCTCATCCCAGCATGTTGCTAGTCAATTTGTCTGATTGCCAGGAACTAACGGGCCAGTGTCTGCCCCATCCAGTATTTAAAAAGCCTGTTATCCTACACGGTCCGCACATGTATAGCTTGTACAGACCATGGTGTATAATATGAACGTGTAAGCAGTGAATGAATTCATATAAATTTCACCAGCAATGAAATAATTGCAAATAGAGCATCCTAAGGTCAAAGCTGAACGCCTGGTGTTATGGTTGGTTAAATATTCAAGGCACCTTTGATAGATAGATTTATTTAATTAAAACCGGTATTTCTGCAAATGTCAGTAATCTACAGCAAACAACATGAGGTAACTCATGTTGTTTGCTGTGATTGATGACCGCAATGCCTGGTTTATGATATCAAACCACGGTATTGCGGTACGATCGTGCACATTTTCCCGCGAAAGCATCGTATTCAATTCTTCCTGACAGTAAAAAGGCACAATTTTACGCAAATGTGAAACGAAGCTCACTAACGAATAGGACATTTATAGAAGATCGATATATAAATATATATATATATATATATATATATATATATATATATATATATATATATTTGCTACAAATTTTTCTCCACTAGTATTACAGAGCCGCAGCTAGATTTGTAAACCATTCATACCTAATTGAATACTTGCTACCTAACGGCTTTTACGTGTTAAGTGTTTGCAGCACTCATGCAACTTTATATTTCTATGTGGTACCGACCTCGCTGAGACAAGCGTTTTTAGCTAACAATTGTGGTTAAGAAGAGTGATGTGTATGAATGCATGTATATATGTACATATTTATACATGCATTTATGCGTATACAGAAATGTCTACCTAGCACGCGGTCTTGCTATATATGTATATATATATAATTTTTTTCAAGAAACGTAAAGTCAAGCTTACTAATTATTTTCCTAAGCATCCGCCTGATACACAAGCAGTTCAGCAGCAGGGACGATTCCTTATATCCTTAGAACTCCCTCCTATAGCTCGTCCGTTTCTCCTCCTTCTACTGAGGCCATTATGACTATGGCGTTGCCTCATTAGATGTCCAAAGAGAGCTGCAGCTGCCCAAAATACTGGCTTCTCGAACGGTCGCCACTCTCTCTCGATACCGTTTGCCCCCGCTCTGATAAAAATATATTAGTTGCGTTGCTTGCCTAGGCTCCCGTGCGTGTCGAATGCCAAAGGTACTACCTCGAACTCAGGACGAAAGACGGCATACTTACGGCCTTTTCCTGGCTTCAGCTTTATTCGCAGCCACACCAGGCACCTACGAGCTGTGAGAGTCAACTCAGGGACGCACACCGTAGAAGGTGTAGTTGCAGCAGGCCAAAGAACACTTTTACCCCCCCCCCCCATAGGCAGAAGTGTTATTCCGTCTGACTGCTTCTCATTCGCCACGACTCGGTAAGGCGGTTCCCGTTTCATAGGAAAGCTGGCCTGTCGAAAGCCGCTTGCAATAGTTTGGTTAAGGCGCTTGTGTCGGACGAACCTCGCCAGGTTTCTGCCGCAGGCAAGAGAGAGCGGGCTCGTACAGGAAGCACTGGGGATCCACACACACACAGACTACAGTCATGAGTTCCAGGCAGAGCTCATTGCTCAGTCAAAGAATAGTAGCACATAACTTGAAAATAGTTTGCTTGTAGTAACGTATCAATCTCCGAATCTCCTGGCAAAACGTCCAACCAACAGTAGCTGAATCTATACTTGACCGCCAGCAGACCGGCTTGTTCCTCGACTGTATATAGTAGCTGCTGCTGACTTGTATGTATATGGCTCCTTGTGCGCTCTATAATCAGCTTTGTGTCTATGATATGTTATGACTTTCAGTCAGTACCATCTGCTAATTCTAGTCGCTGATCGTAAAAAATATAAAAGTATTTTTATAATAAAAAATATGATTGATACGATATAAAGGAGCCATACAGACCTATAGACAGTAGTTGCTTGATGAGTGAATCTGCGGCATGCAGGGACGACACGTAGCAAGGATGTGCCGGCTATGTCGGCCTTCTAATGTCACTGTCCACTGGTCCGCAGAGCAAGTACACATTTTTCTAACGACTTCCTATCAAATCGTATAGTAGGAACTTTTTGTGAGATTTTCTTAAAAATGACATCGAGTCTTTTCAAAGGACCGGATCTCTTCACCATTCGAGCAGCGCGTAGGAGGTAAATGACTCCTTGGCGCTAAAATTGTGTTTCTCAGAAAGCAGAGCGCTTGCTGTGAATGGTTGCCTAGCAAATCTTCAACAACATTCGGCGTTTCCCTTCGTAAGCTTCCTCAAGGCCTTCCCTGAAAATAAGTGCCTCGAGCAACAGCAGCTTGTGCCTGTCACGAAGTTTTACACCTGGTAGATTTGCCGCTAGATTGCTTAGGCTAAACGACTTCTTTAGATAAATACTTCACGTTTGTAGCTATTCAGTACCAAACCATTTTCTGCCGCAAATCGTTTTATTCGTCCAATATCAGTCACTAGTGTAAACGAAAATAGAGCTAGCTTACATCGTCTAGGTGAATCATGGCTATATGTCTGGTGTGCACCTGCATAAAGGCGACGCGCATTTGCTTAGACCATCCAGCTTGACTAATAAACTTTGCTCGTTATGGAAGTGTAGGATAAAAGCTGTAACTAAATAATTACTAATTTTTGCTCCATCCTTTACCGCACATCTCAGTTGTGAAGGAAGTAGAGTTAATCACTGACTGTGTTCGTTTCGGAGTTAAGTATTATCTTTGTAGCGAGTCTCCGAAAAGCCGGCTCACATGCAGTTAGTCGCATTCGTTTATCGCATCCGTGTATAACCATTTTGCAGGCAATGTCAGGGAGCGATCAAAATCAGTCCCTGCTCTATTGACTGCATCCCGAAGATAACGAGATCTCAGAACGTCAAAAGTTCTTGCTGTCACGAGCAGCAAAGAGGATATTGCTACACGGACCTGTGAAGCTGATTCTCCAAAGTTTCCAATGCCAATAGGGCCTCGGGCATAATCGCGCCCTGCATTGGCGGGTGTTTGTGAGCCCTGAGTAAGCATATGACCCCATCATCAACGGACGGTACTACATCGTTTGAGGCAACATGTCTTACGGCTGCTCTAACTTTGCATTTTTTAAGCAGTTTGTCGCGTTATAATGTGTCCGCTTGGCCAAGTCGTCTTGGCTCGTAACAGCTGTGCGAACGGTTTTAGAATGTCCTGGAATGTAATGGCTTGCTCGAACTCGCCGATATCGGAAGCCAGGGTCTTGTGCAACTGATTTTGTTTTTATCGGCTGGCTGAATCCTAAGTGTAAGGATCGTAAATATGTATAGTTTTATTCATGAGTCTATATCGCGACGTAGGTTTTTTGTTGTTCAGGCTTATTCGCCACACATTTATAGTATATTACAATTGTTAATACATTTTTTGTTGGCCAACAATATTGTTAACACTTGACTGTAGTGACGATGTTTCGATCTGTTTCGTTGCTGGGTCGTTTTTTACACGAGGACGATTACGGAGAAGACCTGACCCTGTGGGTTATCTATCTGCCTTCATAAAGGTTTTTGACCGACGAAATGCGTCAGGAAAGATGTATAACGCGTGGTGCTCTCTGCTGGGAGAGTAAACATCGCTGTATTCTGTTTTTCATTCACACTCGATTCGGTCAAGATTGCTGAGAGGGTAAGCTTTGGACTTTCGGGATTAAACCTGGCCATGCCAACTATTATCGGCGGTGGCTTCAATGTCAGAATCTTTTGTGGGGCCAACGATACTAAAGACGGCGTGCTGCTTCAAATGATAAAAAAATATTTGTCATAGATGTACAAACGCGCGTGAAGTCTATATATATTAAATATTCACAATAAAAACAGTACCATCGATATGTTGTTTCACAATCTTGTCAACCTTGAACTTAAAAGATTCGATGTTCTCGATGCAGCGGCCCAAAAAGCCAGCAAATTTTGGCCGTTGTCCATGTTCCCGGTATTTGACGAGACTGACCCGCCGTGCTGGTCTGCATAATAAGACAGATTTAATTGTTAATTGTTATAATAAAACAGATAGAATTATTAATTTTAATAATAAAACAGATTGAATTGTTAATTGTTATAATAAAACAGATAGAATTATTAATTCTAATGATAAAACAGATTAAATTATTAATTCTAATAGGCCACGCCGCCACTTGGGCTGCACAGAATTAATCTGCTTTTCGGGGTAGAGCCTATCATGAGCATTGGCCAGCCACTTCCTTTCTTGGCAGAAACTCCTTGTGATTTCGTTCATACAATAATAAAGTCGTGGCAATACCTAAGGCCTGGCAAAGAGGCCGCTTGTCGTTAAATAATTCCAATGAGCAGGAGTGGATGGCTCTCTCCTGAGTGTAGTGGCAGGCTACCTTTGATGTTAAGTTTGATGGGGACACCTTATTAAGGGATGGTGAATATGATGTCTTGGAGATTAAGCAAAATATGGAAACTCCGCAAGGAGACCTGCTAATCTGCGTCGTATCTATTGTTTTTTTAATCACATCCGACAGAAATACCAAAAGGCAGTGGTCGTGATGTATGCAGATGATATCGTGGTCGCACATCGCGACCTAGGTGCCACCAAGCTCATGGTAGAAACGTTTTTTTGTTTCCAAAGAACTGGAAACACCAGAACAACCAAAACCAATAAATTTGGGAGAGTAGGTCGATCGCTACGGCCAACCGTTGGAGCTTGTTTGCTCTTTCCCGTATTTTGATCTTCGGGCCCATTAGACAGGAACGACACGCACAGCGCAAATAAACGAAACAGTACAAACAGCTCTTGTCTCGCTTAACGGGGCAATAAACAATGCCCGAGGACTGTCCGTTCTGTCCCGTTTCTCAGTGGAGAGGCTCTTCATGCTTAAAATTACCCGGGGATTAATGTATGTTCTTGATAGGGTGTGGAGTCACCTCATGCTAGGGAAAACCAGCCTGAGAAATATTTTTATTATATATTGGTGCTTTGTTTATTAGAGCGAGCAAGAGCCAAGTACAATGCAGTAAAATGCGCAGCATTGGTGCATAAATCGTGGCACCACTTCTGCCGCCGGAAGCATGATGACGATAAAGGATTATGAAGATAACCTTATTGTCACTTTGAGTGGATCAAACAGAACTTTTACTAAAACTTACAACAACCTAACAACTTAAAAGTTTAACTTCACCATAAGCATACTTGCGGCGCACTACTTACTGTTTTTTGATAATAAATGGACTCTGTTTCTTCTGTAATTTTTGCGGTAAATGCAGTTGTGCATTGTTACGCTGCCATATTCTTGCAATGACAATTCTTTGTGAATAGACATCGATAAACTTTACAGCTTTGCTTGTATTTGGTGCTTTGTACCGAAATAATTTAAATTATAAAATAAATATGGTTATAATCATTATAGTTTTAGCTAAATTTTGTGGAAAATCGTTTTTTTAGCTAACATTCAGAAAACTGCTATCATTACTCCCATTATTAAAGGGCTTCTAAAAGGATAAGACCATCCGTTCAGTACTTAGGTATGTTTCAGATCCTAGTACCAGGGCCAATAACATTATTTTGGGTATCAATGACTTACACTATTATTCACTTGACAACGTCAGCTTTTCGCTTGCTGGCATGGCTGCGTGTTTTGACGACTAAACGTTAAAAAAGCTTTATGCACCATGCTAATGCGGTGTGGTCTAGTGGTGCAGTGGTCATGGTTGTCATTTACGGGGCTGTCGCCAGTTGAATCCCTGTTGTTGATCGATAATTCATTGAGCAATGCTCATCAAAAGTAAGTGATACCACTTACAATGAAACCATACCGCCGACCGTAAGTAACATTCCAGCCCATCACGCGATGCTCACTCTAAATAGGACTTCTGCTTATGTATTAACATTCTTATCCATTGACTTGTAAGTAAAAGTGCAATCTATTATTTTTTTAAATATGCTTAAACTGTTCTTCTTACTAACATGACAAACGATTATAATTAAATGATACCAGATACTATTGTTCTATGTATAGATTCACCCGTTCGATTTGCCCATTTACAGCCATATATGTTAGTACGTCTGCTCATTTTGTCAACTAAGATATAGTGACAGTGATCACGGTTGTAAAGGGCTGACAACTATATCTAGATAACAAGTTTGCGCTTAACCGCTTACAGTGATATTACTATGTGAAAATTAGTTTGCAGCGAATCTACAGTGGTGTGCAGCTGGTCGCCAATCTCAATCTCGAGACTTAACACATAGTAACCAAAGTCTACAGACATTTTTGTAGTTTCTAATTTTGTACTAATGCATTCACCTCAAGCCTTACATCACAGTGACAAATAAGGTGCGCATCTTTTACAAAAAAAGATTAGGGAAAACGTATTACATTGGGATGAATTAAATCCCACGACCTTTTCTTGATTAAGGGCGGCGATCTACCCAAAATTCCACTTAATGTACCGATGTAAAATGCAAAGCGGAATTGGAGTCGAACTTGCGCGATGTCGAGCAGCTTGATGCCGATCAAATCAAGTGACAGAACGGTGCTGGGTCGTCGCGAACCGGGTGTTCTATTTTTCAATAGCGCTATTATAGCAACTAATAATAATAATAACATAATAGCAACTATTATATCTTTAAAACAAACACATGACTCTGGAGGTCTACGGCAAGCTTGCAACTTCTCTAAACAGAGACTTGCTATATATTTTTAAATATAATTGTCAACAATTCGATAGAGCTCAAACAGGAAAAAATACTGTTTTTGCTACATCTTCGAGAGATACCGATGAAAATTGTCAACACAGTAAAAAATTAGTTTGTATGGACTTTGTTTGGAGTTTGTATAGTTAGTATGGGCGGTGGCAGGAACATTTCAAAACTAGTGTGAGAATAGTAATAGTCAAATCTACCCGATGTGCGTTTATATCGATAACGTTATGGAATACCATTTAGTTGTTTTTCAGCAGTAACTGTACAGGAAACTGCAACTGGTTTAAATGTGAGGGAATTCAAGTATTAAAAAAATGTTCATTTCAAAACGTTGCATTTGCCGAACTGCACTTTTCTTTTATTTACTTCTCGACGAAATATTGTTTTGGTGAAAAACAGTTGCGAGCATGAAACACTTGGAGGATATACTCGTTGATAATACAAAATAAAAGAGCGGAAATACAGCAGCAAAGCTGCGCGTAAACAATGCACAAATTCACGGGATTACTTCAGGAAACTAAGACAACTTTTGCAATTACAATTACCACAATGTATAAAACAATTATATCATGTAACCAAGACTAAGCGAGCTCGGAGCGAGCTCACCATTCACTCGTAGCATGATGAGGGTCATATTACAGAGATATATGACTGTAATCAATGCGCAGCATAGATTCATGCAGCCATTTCTGTAGTTCGCGCACAAATAGACTTATGTAGGTAGGGCCTATTTTTGACTATTGATAGAATCCGTTTCGGTATAGAATTTCAATTTAGGGGGTAAACAACACGAACGCAATTGAATACTGCACATTGTTAGCTAAGCAAAAGGCACAGCAAATGTGGCCCGTCTGGACGATCCGTTAGGAGCGGGTACGAGAGGGAATATGCGAGCGAAGATCTGCAACGCAAAGAGAGCAACTCTCAGCGCATACAATTTGTCCACCGAAACGAAGTTGTGTGAGATCAAATGTCCCTTGCCGATTCCCTCCATTTTCTGGAAAAGATAGCTTAGAGTGCATCGTTGTGCAACTTATTTGTTCTGCGTGGTATACGTTCTCCCCCGTATGATAATACTACAGTAGCAAAGCACTGACAAGGCTAAAGGAACAAGCCCTTATGGGATACTCCGATCGTCTTCATACGCCGTAACGCCCTAGCGCTATAGCGTAATATTTTAGCGCAGTGTAATTGATGTGAGACTGACAAATATGTTTTAATGTCGTACAAGGCCAAACTTTCAAAATTAATTTATAGGCTTTTATATTTCTAAGAGTGCTATAACTACTAAGTAAAACAATGTATGAAACACGGATGTTCTGTAAGGAACGTGTGTTTGAAACTAATAAAACTGAACTGAACTAAGCCAGTGCCACTCTCCGGGGACGTATTTTTAGCGGGACAATATTCAGAAAAATCAAAGAGCATGAATAGTCCGAGAACGAACCCCTGCGGTGTTCCGATGTCGACCTGAAGCCACGCAAGCTTAATGCGATCAACCATAACCACCTGTCCCCGGCCTGAGGAATGTACAAGCCAACAGACAGTACTCGTTGAGCGCATCCAGAACAATCAACATTTGAAAAAAAGAAAAATGGTCAGGACAGTTAAAAGCTGCGGCAAAATGGAAAATTGAACGCTTACACGAATTTCGCGACCCTTAAGTTAGTCGGCCACATGGTAGGGAATGACAATACTGTATGGTGAACATCATCCAGTAGGCCCGACGTGCAGGGCGTGCCCGTGTTCACCTACGACTTCCTAATCGGCACTAAATAAGTTTGGAATTGGCCGTGGCTCGTCAGGACCTAGATCGAGAGGTATGCAAAGGGCATACCAACGTCGGAGGTCGAGTACAACCAACGGGTCCAGTTTGCCCGGGGCACTCCTAAGCCGGGCGTTGTTGGCCCATTGGTGAGCCCACGCGTTAAGCGTTGTTGTTCGGGCTTGCATAAAGTTCGTCGCGCCATCCCTTTTATGCTCGCTTCTTTCCCGGGCCAGGAGATCCCAGGAGATCGGCCTACGCCGACGCTGCATGCATCGTCGAGGACTCCATGACAGACGCTAGAAGCCAGCGGCACTTCTCCATAACCCCCCCCCCACCCAATAAAAAATCCTGGTCAGGCTCTGGGCGACCTTGCTGACCTTGCAAACGATTTGCTTAATAGGCGAAGCATCCCTAAGATCGGTATCCAAAACGACGCCCAAATACTTAGCAGCCACTTTGCCGGAATAGGATGGCCCTCAAGGGCCAGATTGAGCCCACGTGTAACCTTTTGGCTCGCTAGGTACCTTGCCTACGTCTTTTGTGAAACCAGCTGTAGATGATAAGCGGTCATCCATGCCTGTATGTCGGCTGGAACCGCGTTGGCAATTTCCTCCAACGTTGTGTCTCGGCGAGCCGTGACGAGGTGGGCAAGGTCGCCGGCAACGGCCTCGGCGTCTTTCAGGAGCTTTAGCTGCAGGACGCTGTCGTTGGCGATGAAACTCGGCCAAGAACGAAGCCCTACGGTGCGCAGACTGTCACACTGTGCTAGCTTTGCTCTGGCATGAGCGTCATGTCGTCCAAGTAAAAATAAATTCTCCGCCGTGTGTGAGGTGAGATGCCCTTGTGCTCCAGCATCATCATGATCACCCCCTAGTTGCTGTATTAAAAGTGGGCAGCTAGTTAGAACGTGTACGTACAGAACAAAAACAACGACCCCTGTTTTTCACAGACCAGACCGTGCCACAAGCTGACAAAAATGGCCGTATTCAAACAAAAAAATAGTAAAAAGCAAAACAAATAACTGGTGCAACCTTCCAAAAGACTACTTCTGAGTAAATCTTACAAGATAGTAAAGAGAGGTAAGGAATGCTTAGACTTGTGCTCCGAATTGAGCCAACCAACCTAGCTTTAAATAAGCTCTTTCTGGTCTGGTTGCATAGGTTTTTACGTCAGCGACCAGAAAGGTCGATCCTAATTTCTTAAATCTAGAGTATGATGATATCCTTATTTAAGTATAGAGATAATTGCGACTGCACGTGACCTGGCCATTACGATAAGAAGTCAATACTAATAAGATTCCAAGCGTAAGCACGGTTAGCGCTAACGCTGCCTGGGTGCTAGGAGGAGCCTGGGATGGCAGGCGCGCATTTTTACTTTTAACCCTCAACATTAAAAAATGGATAGAGCGGCCGGAGGGAGAATTAAAGTGCCAGGTACTGGAGCACACGCTAGAGCCACAGCAACTGTAAAACTCTGAAACATATGGGCTTATGGCGGAGGCGGAAAGCGAGAGCTCTTTCAGAGAGACCCTAAAGAAGATTGCACACTACATATGCGGCACGACTTCTGAGTACAAACTGGAAATCTATGGCCACGGAGGTATAGGAGGAGAAATGAGCTCTGGGAAGGCTCAGCGGAGCCAAAAATCTGCGATGATGACGTGACTCTGATCGATACAGGTTCGCAGGTATTGGGATAAAGCACGTCACAGGGTGCGGGAACCCGTTAGTTACCCTCGTCATATGATCAGAGTGGCACTCGCTACGTCTCCTGATAGCCATAGTACTGACCTATGGAAATCTGGACCATCAGAGAGTGATGCTTAAGGAAAGAGGTGCACCTGGTGGTGTAGGTCTCAGTGGGCTAACGTATATCCAGTGGAAGCGAGTCCCGCACTGCTCGACAGATGATAAATGAAATTTCATACTTGTAGAAATAATGAATTTAGTAATAACTTTTATATTTCCTCTACAAAAGAAGCTAAGACAATAAGGGGTTGACTGCCTTTAATAATAATTTGAGACACTCTAGGCTATACTGCGCTGAAAATCTTTACAATGGCTCGAATAGAGAACGACATAGTATTCATGCTCCTGTGCTTTTTGTGAAGCACTGCTAAGCAGTGTCTCCTTTGAAAGAAGCTGTTGATACTTTATATTGGCTTTCTCCGTGATTTGCGGGGTATTTTTTGGGATGCTTCTCTCGGTTTCCCACGCTCGTAGGGGCCATGATAAAGAGTTCGACGAGTGCGGGTTCCAGCAGATAACGCATTTTGTCGCGTGCTTACACGTTGCAACTATGTGCGTAGAATTAGTCACAACGTTCGCCTCAGTTAGTAGGATTTGGTAGTTTAGTCTACTATTTGACTGGTTCTAGAACCTGTAGTTTACAGAAGGGGCTCTTGCGTACATAGCAACACTATGTATCGTGGACGGTAGAAAAACGTCAGCAGGCGGGATCCTGCTGAGCTGCAGAGCGCTCAGCGCTTGAGCCACTCTGTTAGTCGAAGCTGTAATAATGATAACAACACCGTTTTGTCAACCTACACACATGGCTCGTTAACAGAAGCATTTGTGTAAAGGCAGTATTCAAAATGCGAACGCATTGGAATTGATGCCATGTTCTGTGTAGTGCTGGGTGACGGCGAGCACGCAAAGTGCAGCAAGAGTGAGTTCTGGCCAAAAGGTATCCTATTTCGTCGTTGGGCTGGTGGTGCTCCCTACGAGAAAATGGTTATGGAAAGCTTTATCGCGCCTGGCGGTCCGCCTCTTCGCAAGTGACTGAACAGATCTAGAGATGCTAACGTGGAGACTACTAGGTCTCTGCGGCTGCTTCTTTGAAACTGTGAGGGACTAAGAGGAGCAATAGACCTAGCGCCAGTTGACATGCTTACGTCGGTGGACATTGCACTCCTTACGGAGACCTACCAGCGGGAGGAACTGCATATCAATAATATGCGAGGGTTCCACCAGCTGGCAGTTCTACCTGCTGGAGGCCGTGGTAGACCAGTGGGTGGATTATCAATCTACCTACATAAACGTTTACCGCCGGCGCAATGTGTGAGGAAGAACGATTTCTATGTGGGTCTCTCGTCTATGAGGGTGAACATAGCCGTCTTCTACCTCCCCCTCTTCTTGACTCGGCAGAGGTCGCTGACACGGTGAGTTCCGGTATATCAGGTTTCGACCTGTCTATGCCAACCATCGTCGGTGGCGACTTCAATGCCCGTATTGATGGTGGGGCTACTAACGATAAAGGAGAGGTGCTGCTCCAGTTGATGGAATACTTTGGTCTGAGATGTGCAAATGCACGCGAAGACCACACGTATATAAGTCATAACGGAAGCAGCACCATTGACCTACTGTTTCACAACCTTGTCGATGGCGAAGTTGAAAGCTTCGATGTTCTCGAGGTGGCTGCAAGGAAGCACCTACCGGTGTCAGCAGTCGCAAATATTCCAGATATCTGGTTTAAGCAGCAAGGCGACCCACACCTGGTTGCCACGAGGCGTGTTGACCTTTCACTATTAGAGGTTGATAGCCTCGAGGTGGGCTGTGATGTGGATACTTGTTGTGAACTGCTAGAGAGAACCATGAGAATTGCAGTCAGGTGGAAGAGACCGGGGCAGAGGAGATCACGACAGTGGTTTTCTCAGGCTTGCTATCTCGCCCACCGTGGGATGGTCGAGCTTTTGCGCCAAGCGAGGGTAAAGGCACCACCACAGCTGCTAGCCAGACGCAGGCTTGACTACTTCAATAGTAGAAAAGCTTACATAAAGCTATGCCTTGACCACAAACGTGAATACGCTAGGCGGGAGGAGATCCGACTGCTCGAAAGAGCGGAGCGCAAGCCCTCAGCCTACGTCGTACGGCCTCGTAGGGGGGCGAACCACCTGCTCAGCGACGAACAGGTAACGAGTCACCTGACCGGTCTTCTATATAACCGCGAGACGGTACGCCTGGCTCCAATGATTGAGCACCCGCTCACATTGGAGCAGGATACTATGAATCTGCCCTTTGAGGTAGAAGAAGTAAGTCAGGTTCCTCACTCTCTTCCGAGAGGAAAGAGTGCGGCGCCAGACCAAGTGTACTATGAGTACTGGGTGCAGTCTGAGCCACTTTTGGCAAACCATCTTTGTGATTTCTTCAACGAGATCATGAAGAGGGGACAAATGCCAGGAGCTTGGCATATCGCCAGGCTTTCTCTTTTATTTAAGGGTAAGCATGGTGATGACAGACGAGACCCAAACTTATACCGCGGTATAGCGTCTGAAAGGACGCTGAAGAAGATCTTCTGCAAATTGGTTATAAAACGGATCGAGTGCGTTTTCGACCAGACCCTTCCACCGGAGCAATTCGGCTTTCGAAGAGGTCGAGGAACGCGTGATGCAATCCATGTGCTTCAGTCAGAGATAGAGCGAGCTGTGGCAAAGCCCGGAGGCCATTTGTATGCAGTCTTTATAGACTGCGTCAAGGCTTTCGACAAAGCACCTCGAGATCTCCTGGTGAAGTCATTCCGATACGCAGGGGTTGGTGGCTCTCTTCTGAGCGTAATTTCCAGTTTCTTTGATGAGGACACCTTACTGGTACAAGGTGAGCAGGAAGTGTTGCAGGTAAGGCAAAATGTGGGAACCCCGCAAGGCGACCCATTGAGCTGCGTATCCTTCACTCTTCTGCTTGCCGATTTTGTTGATTATATTCGACAAGAGTTCCAGAAGGCCACAGTTGTGATGTACGCAGATGACATAGCGGTCGCTCATCACGACCTGGGTGCCATCAAGCGCATCACTTCTCTGGCGGAGGTGTTCCTTGTCTCAAGAGGGCTGGAAATAAACGCCATGAAGACCAAGGCTATGAAATTCAGAAGAGGAGGTCGATTGGCTGCTAAATACGTTATACGTTGCGGCGGCCAATCCCTGGAATTCGTTAACTCTTTCCGGTATCTGGGGCTTCGGCTTCATTATACTGGGACGATCTTCAGTGCTCACATCGTCGAGACAGCGCGCACAGCCTTTCTTTCTCTTTATGGAGAAATAGGCGATGTTTGGCGACTGTCCGTCCCGACGGCAGTGGCGCTTTTCTACCTCAAGGTTGTTCCGGCGCTGATGTATGATCTTGACAGAGTATGGGAACACCTCACTCGGGCAAACTTTGGCTTGCTTGAAAGGTGTTTTACAATGTACATGAAGCGAGTACTTTGCCTGTCAATGCGGGCAAGGAGCCGCTTTGTGTACCTAATGTCAGGCTGTGCACCAGTTGTTGAGATCATTCGATTGAGGTTGAAGACGCCGCGTACAGTACCATTCGAGAGCTTTATCTCGGAATAGGAAAATAAAGTTGAACAAGTCCGACGAGAGGTCAGAGACCTGGATGTTTTCAGGGCCTTTCACCTCTGGTCTGGTCTTGCGTGTGACAATCGCCACGTCTATACCAGACACATAGTTCATGGCTATCATCACCTGGTTTGTTCGAATACGAGCTTCCACGAAGAGTACACCGAGTGCGTCTGTCGACTGTGTTCTCAGGCGTGTACGAAGTTTCATGCATCTGCCTGCCTAGCCCTTGCGAAGAGATCACTGCACTGCCTCTCTCGTATAACATGTCGCGAGGAGCTGAGTGTATAATTGTATAATATGTATAATTGTTCATGTTATATGCATACTCAATATGAGTGAAATAAATACGATGAACAACACCGTTTTTAACTGTGGCAAGCTTTCTCTTAGATGAAACGACAACCTATACAGTAAACAGGATATCGCTGTCGGAGAACTGCCCCACCAGGTTATGGTATTTAGCAATCACCGGAATATCAAGAAGCGCCGATAGGCTTAAGGCCTCAATTGCATCCTCAAAGTTGTTGAACCAGAAGGTTCAGTGATTGTGATGATGACCAGTGATTGTGTGTTTGAATTCGGATTTATAATTAGAACGCATACTGGATAGTTCATTACAAAAAGGTAGCATATTGTTGTCATACGGTTCCATAATCGGCACGATTTTTCTAGATTTATTATTTTTCTTACAATGACAACGCAGAAGAAACGTTTTGGTTGCCTGATATCGATGGCACGGATGCCACCAATTTGTCCTTTCAATTTATTAAATCGCCTAACAGTGTAATTTTAGTAATTCCTTGGTTCCAAGTTTTGTTAGAATCACCAGCATCGGTGACTGCATGCGTACCGTCGGCGATAGCGTCGGCCACCTGCACCATCCTAGCTAAAACGGGGATTCCTTAAGTCCGGCCCAGATGTCGACGCAACTTGTGACTCACCACTTCTACCATTGGCGCGCTGATTCAACAGACTGAATGTCTGGGGCTGCTACCAGATTGCGTGGACTTTAAAACATTGCCGAGCAGCAGTCGCTAGTTTTTTCCGTCTGTCATTCGTGGCTCCTTTGTCTTAAAAATGCTTGCTAAAATGGCAAGTAATGCCTTGATTCCTCCTCGAGAGCTTCCCCGTCGCTCATTGATATAGTCAAGAAGCAAAGTTGACATGCAAGCTAACAGTGTACACGTGCAAGCCCCGAAGAGGGCTATCACTGACAGATGTCCACGATTTGTTTGTTGATGACTCACGGAGAGATAGCTAACAAAGATGCCGACTAGTAGAATTATATCTCAAGGGCGTCTAGTAGTTAGTCATAAAATAACCAATGAAACACGAGCCATGGTTATGGTGGAGCAAAGCGCAATGACTAGCTATATCGTCCTATATCGTCAACGTGACATAAATAGATTTTTACTTATTCCCAGTTAAGTATAATACATACCAAATACATATTGTCTTAACCTATCAGGTATTGTTTTTTTTTTGTTGATAATACTATATGCACGAGGCTTTGAAGAGACCGAGGATAAAAAAACGTTTAACAAGTTCATGATACCCTACGCAACGATCGCCGAATTACTATCAGGAAGATAGCTAACAAATTAAAGATATCTTATGTATCAATCGTAACAGCTTGGCAAATACTTTATGCGCCAGAAGGTTGGAAACAAAATTCGCTTTAAAAAAAATAGAATTTACAGCAAATGAAAAAGCGTCGGAAAATATTGGAATTGAACCTTCAGCAGTAGAACCTGAGTTGCTTCGGAGAGTGATCACAGCAGGCGAGCCGTGGGTATATGGTTACGACATCGAGACAAGTTACTATCAAACAATGTAGACAGAAGCGATAAAACTTGTAGTTGAAAATGCAATTAAAAGCCAAGGTTCTTCTGACTGTTTTTTCGATTACAAGGAATTTATTTCCCACTATTTTTTGTCTGTTCTCTCGATAACCACTGCTGTTGGGGCAGGCTGCTAGCCTTCTGACCACTAGAGAAGCTAATGTATGTTATTCATCTTAGCTTTACGCTGCTTTTCTCCTAAGTACGCCACTTCTGATAGCCATACATCTCTTACTCATACAATTATATTTATGCTATTATCCCATTTCCCTACTTGACAGTTCGGCCATTCTAATCTATCGATGTCCCGATCCTTAACATAACAAAAAAATTCACGTCAACCAATCGATGCATTTGACGTCAATGATATCAGCCAACACCCATGCGCCGACCCATATTTGTTTCATGTCATAATCTTGCAGATATTGAGGCGTATGCCTTTGTGTCCCCGACTCCTATTTTGTGGCCTATCGTGAGTATTTTGGCTCGCGTGAACTGTTGCGTTAAATTGTCTGCCTTTATTTGCGCCTTCAGCTGCTTAGCTCGTCCGGGAACGTTAAATCGGTCCCACTTTACTGAGCTGACGATTTTATCTATTACCTGAATCTGCTGTGCAACTGGTCCTGCTTTGTAAACCTTAGCTACACTTGCTTCTACCCGATTCTTGAACTTCACGGACTATCTTGGTCCGGTATGACACACCCTCGCTTTCTTACAGACTTTTTCGTTAACCTCAGCTCGCTTTGACCGCAATTGACAACTGGTGCGATTTAATTGCCCGCCTCAACATCGCACGTCGTACCATATGGCACTCGCCGAGGAGGAAGAATCACCTGCTCCGTGGTCCTTAATCCCACTTCTGTTCCCGCCGGTTGGAACACTCGCGTGTTTTAAGGATAGGCGCTCGGTATTCGTGCTGCACAATTTACCCTTACCAGATAGTCCCGATCCAGCAAATCCTTGCGAAAAAAAACCGCATGATTACACAGAGCTTTATTCTTAAGCACTGTCAACACGGCATCATCATGACTAAGTCAATCCACTGTTACTTGTACCTTGAAGTCAACATCAGGCCAACACGTTTTACCAATACCGCGGACGGATTTAACTCTCTGGGCATAAAATCAAGCTTATTGTGTTGTGCTGCTATCTGCGATATTACCTCTTCTGTGTCTATGTTGCCATGCCAATCGAGTCCGATTACTTGAATCAACTCCACCTTTCCTTCCGCTTTCTCAGCCTGAAGCGCTTCAATCTCCGAGTCTACATCCTTTGCTACCGGCTACCAGCAAGGCCGCGTAAAATCTCGACTAATGTGGCCCGTTTTCTTACAACGAAAACGGACAATACACGATGTTTCCCTGCTGTCTGACTGCATTCCCACGCTGCTGTTGTTGTTGTTACTACTGCCACCACTATACCAGCAGCTATCCGTGCCGGACAATAAACCCTAACATGGTCTGTCTGGTTACACTCATAGCAAGTTACCGATCGACTTGTCGGCCTGACCAACGACCTACGGCCTCCACCCGGGCTTGCTGCTTCCGACAGAACAACATCTGAGTGCAGCTTGGTAGCATATTCAAAATCACGCAATAGATGCGAAACGTTGTCAAGACATCTCCCCGACATCTCCAGCACCACGAAACCAAATTATGTTCGAAGACTCCGAAGAACTCGATCTTTTATAGCATTTTTTTGCAGTCCGAGCTGAAGAGCTATCGACTTCTTCCGCCGGGCATATGCATCAACAGGCTCGCCTCTCAACTGTTTATATTCGTGCAACATTTGAAGAAGGAGGCTATACTTATTTTGGTTCGCATATGCAAGAACGAACTTCTCTCTGAACTCGCTATTTGCTGCAACGTTGACGCCATGATTTAGATTCATCTCGTCGGACCGCGTCAGACATTTTCGCCAATTGTATCTGCTTGATCTGGGCCTCGTTCTAGCTCCCGACTTTCTGCGCGCACTCAAAGCGTTACAGTCATTCTGCCCCCAGCAACGGTTTATTTCCTGAAAAGTATTCTAATTGTGTTGCCGCATCGACTACCGGTGCTGTTAATGCTACTGCAGAGGACTCGCCGTCAACCGTGGCTGCTTCGCGATTTCTCTGACTGACAAGACTCAGTGCACCACACTCAACCGATCTCTTCTCGCCGCCACTTGCTGCTTCTGCAACTACCGATTCCACCCTAATGCGACTACCCAGATGTCACCACGCAAACGACAAAAAAAATTTCCCACGGCACCAGCGATCTACAACAGCAGCAACACCGAATGGGTTAGCACGCTCGGCCTTCAACGGCATGTCACACTTCTCGTAACCCGACCAAACCGACATGGTCTCGCACAGCTTGAGAAACGACCTTCTTGACTCCATTTATGACTGAAAACGAGCGTTCCTAGGGCCAAAGGAAGACATCTGGTTTTGCTACTAACTCAATTGGTTTGTTTCAAATGCGGTTTACCCGCCGTCTCCCGGCTTCTCTCTGCCACATTTTTGGGCTCACCCGACCTACAAGCGGCACGCAATTTACTCCGCCTCCTTTTCCTGTGCGGTCTCTTTGCTGGCTGTTCTCTCGTCAATCACTACTGTCTACTGGGACAGCTGCTGTCTTTCCCCCAGAGACCCTCACACCTTATTGCATTTCTTCCTCTCTCAGCCCTGTTCCTCCTTAATATATTTTTCTCGAAATAAACATTGTCTAGAAGAAAGGGAGATATTAACAAACATTTGTATATATTCTCGCATCCATTTCTCCACTAGGGAACTCTCTGCAACAATTAAATTGGCAATTTATTGCAAATCTTATGATTTATCTTTATACTTATTTGAATGCCAATGTCACCCTAACATACTTGTACAATTGTATATATTGCTATAAACCCTTTGCGCTATTCTATTTGTCTACATATCAAAATCTACAATAACAATGAACACCACTGTTTGAAACCTTTATATATATATATATATATATATATATATATATACTCGTGTATGCATATAACATGATTTTTTCAGAAGACTAAAGCAGATTGTAGCATTGGGTTACACCTTTCCTTGATACCCGTGTAGCACCATGCAAAGACTCCACTGGTTTTATTAAATAGAACAAATTTAAATCACTAGCAGGAAAAATAGTGTTTTCCGATGGCAGCAGTTGCATGGGTGCGTAGGTCCTATTCACAACATATTTGCAGTATAAAGCATATCACTAGCACGGTTGTTATGAATTACCGAGGTCCGGTAGGTATCAAGACGTTTCTGAATGCCTCACATCGATCAGGCACAGTCAGTAGCTTCAGTCTTCACGGCTTTATGGCGTTGGCTTACTTTTTGCCCTTAAACACATTCTGCCCCACGTGTAGCCTAGGACTTCTTAAGCTCATCACGTCGAAGCTACTGCAGGTGCTTATGGTAATAATGCCATTCTGTTTTTTAATTTTTTAGCGGCCAGATTCAAAGAAAAACCGCCAGAAGCGATGCCGAGGCTTTGTTCAAGGTATGCCATTCACTCCTTAAAGCATGTGCATTTCCAAGATGTGGTCACGCGATTGCTCTCGAAGAGGACGCACTTGGCGTTTTGCCACTTTAATTCAGCTTCGCTTCTTGCCAGCCCCTTTCTTTTCCCGGCATCAATCTGTTGAGACTTGCAACAGTAGGTGCTGCTTCTATGGTACCCTGTCCCACGTGCTTGAGGTATATATAAATATATCGTGAACAAATATTTTTCCAGCTGGACAAAATCAATACTCCCCGATTTAAAAAAATGGCACAGCCTCAGACACGGCTTGCTTACCTACCCACTCGCGGAACTGCTAACAGGCCACGGTGGCCGCTTTTAGCAATACTTACACTGCATAGTGCCTCATGTGCAACTCACGGAAGGCTGAAGATGTAAGGCACTGCTATTAACGCTTTGCCTTTTTCGATACTGAGCGAGAGCTATTATTCCAGAACCTACAACTAGGGAATCCCCTCACAGCCTAAGCCCTTGTAGAGGCGCTACTTAAAGATCACAAATCCTGGATAATAAGAAGATTCGCAGAAACAGTCGCAGAAATGTAAAAATAACCGCCGCACAAAGCCGATCAGCCTAAATGGCAAGAAGCGTGACAAGGAGAAGTAATCGCGAGAAGACAATACTGCGGCCACTCCCCGACAAGGGGCAAAGAAAGGCTGAATTTTAGTGGGTTTGTAAGTGAGCTCTACTTTACCGTGTATTTAACAATGACTCCCGGTGTGCATCACGCATTTTACCAGTAACCCCTATGAAAAAAACTTTTTGGGGCAGCGACTTCTCACAGCCGTATTCAGGGTACCATCCCCATATATATATATATATATATATATATATATATATATATATATATATATATATATATATATATATGATCAACTATTAGCTAACTAGCGAACGTGTGCAGCATTACGGAGGTCCAGTGTAAGAACCAGCCAATTCTGGAGGGTTTTCCGAACCCAATGTTTTGGTACTCTCTAACCTTGCCTGCCCCGGGGAGAGCCAAAGCATAGCCCGAGCCGAGCCAGCACTGACCATTGAAGGGGTTCCATTGAACGAGTCAGTAACTGCCGCGTTCCAAACGAGCATGCATCCGCTCTCGAACGAGGTTAAAGTCAGATCGTCAGGTCTCTTCTCGTCCTCCCTGCAAAGTCTGACGGGTTCCAGGACGCACGGTAGGCCACTGAATCGTAGAGCTCTACTAACGGTTTTGTTTAAGGCTTAGTGTCTTGCTTGCCTACGTGCGCTGATAATGCAAGACTGCCCAAGACTTCCGTCTGGCCGGACAACGTTGTCGCAAACGCAGGTATGACTGCACACAAAGTCTGCCCCAAACGAAGTCCGACCGCGCTCGTCATCGACCCGTCATCTAGAAGAGTTCCGATTTGGGCACAGGGCATGCCGTAAAGTCATGCGTCCGACCCTTTGGAAAAGACGCCGCGCAGCCTGTCCTTATCAGCGTCCGTGGTGTATCCCGACCCATTGCTTTTTTTCGACCCATTGCTCATATGCAGTTGCAGACTATTCTCTCTGGTGTCCAGCTTCGGCGGGCTAGTTGTTTCCAGTCAAGTTTATAAGTCCGTAAGAGCATCAGAATCAGGAACTGCTCTAGGTTGTTGCATTGGCCTTGGAGGGAAGTTGCCAGAGCTACCTCCGATAGAAGAATCGCATCTAGTTACTCTAAGCCACCCCAAAGAACGGGGAGTAGAGCTTGTTGGCGTGCACCTGCGGATAAGCCGAGGTTCAGCAACGCTTTTACTGTAGCCCGCACGCTGGTCGTTGAGTCGTTCAGGGAATCCTGAAGTCAGCGAACAGTCTGCACCCCAAAATAGGTGGTTAAGACGCGGGGCCGAAAACAAGGTATTCAAAAAAAGGGTCTCGGTAAGAACCTACCAAGTGTGATATCGCAAGTTCTTGCCCGGCCAGTCACCTCGTGAGAGCAGCCGAAAATCCCTGCGGGAATAGAAGGATGCCTAGCAATTCTAAGTATATGTTGACGGTCTTGCTCCCTCGAAGAGCTTCCAGAAACTCAGAATCAGCAGCATCTTCTACAATATGGACCTCACACTTTGCAGGGTTTAGCCAGGCCACTCTGCTCAGCAAACTAGATGACTCTGTGGATGTCTTTTAGAACTGTAGCGGGGCGCCTCCCATAACACTGTTGCCCAATGCATTTAGAGGGCACTCAATAGACTAGACTAACTCCTTGATAGCCAGGCATATGGCGTCTTGTAAGCTAGTTCTACCTGGCGGAACATACTCGGGGTTCAGGCTTTGATCGCACTTAAGAGGTGGTCTCTCTGAATACGGTTGAAGGCGTTCCTGAAGTCAAGCTTGACCACAAGAGTAGCTTCAGAGCGTGACTCCAGGGAGGACCGAGTCGAATGCACCGCGGCCTCGCATCCTCCCGGTGTCGCAAACATAAGCTGATGCTCATTGTACAGGGAACAGGGCCTCACCTATACTAGCCGGGGAACGACGCACAGCTGTACCGATGACCGCCTCAGGGTAATCCGCTTTGACCTGCTGGAGCATGCGACCCTTCAGCTTAATTCCGCTTTTCTCGCGCAGCCGGTAAGCCGGTCGCGGGTATAGGACAGACCACACTTTACGAGATCCCTGGCAGTTCACGCATTTTGGGACTTCATTTCAGGAATTGGCGGTATGATCAGTCCCTACTCAATTCTTGCAGAGCTTTTTTCCCAAACACGTTAGCCATATGGTCGAGTTTCAAGCACTTAAAACAGATTCTTGCTTGGATCGGGTGCAGAAAAATCGGGTAAGATCTATGGCCGATATATATATATATATATATATATATATTTACAACGGAAGATAGTTATAGCCATATCGCGTCGTGCCTTTTGATAGCGTATTGCTACCATGCGCAGAAAGCTTAGCAGAACCATATAAAATTATAATACAGCCTAAATCGCCCCCTTCAGCCAATGATATCGTCACAGAGTTTGCGGCGGATGCCCGCGTTTCCAGCGTTGGTGTAATCGTGAAAGAGCGTGTTTATTCCCGGGGATGATGCTCTATTTACCATGTGTTTGGATAGCCTACTGCCAAGGGCCTAAGTGTGGAAAAAGAGCTCCGGCAATGAGTGCGCTCACTGCGTTTCGCCAGCGGATATCTACGTCTTGATCCGGCCTCGAGGCCTATAACTTGCCTTAGAATACTCTCCCTGCACTTTCTTTCATTAGCCATGCACCGTATAAATATATATATATATATATATATATATAAGAGCTCAACAAATTTCATAGGTTGAATGTTCCGGCTTCTGGACAAATAGCCGCCGGATCATCATTTGTTTTCTTATCCTATATTCATCATGTTATATATCCGTACATGGGCATCAACTTTGCGGCATACGTTTTTTCTATAGACCTGGCCGCTTTAACTTGCCATTAAAGCTGCTCGTGCCTGTAGAGCTTGGCTTTTTGGGGAGGTTTTTCACTTCGAGGCCGAACGCATGTACTCATACTTAATATATATATATATATATATATATATATATATGATTAAACAAATATTTTTTTGAATGGCCAATTACCCTTTAATGGCTTTTATGCTAAGGCCATGGGCTTTTTCTCCGTCGCTTGTGCGTAACCTCTCTCTCTTCTGATTCCTGTCTATTGTGTTTTGATTGGCATTTCTGGCGGCGCCGCACTCAGACGGCCTTTGAGAGGTGTCTCCTAGATAAGGTGGCTCTTTAGGCGGCTGACCTCTGCTCCAAGTCATCCTGTTAGACAGTACGACGTTTCTCAGCATCGCCGTCGTTGTCAGCGTAGAGTTCTATCTATCTAATGGTCGTACGCCTTAATCTCGTTGACTTCAACGTGATGGTTTTTGGAGTAGTAGCAGTTGGGGCTCACCCGTCTGCTTGGCCACTGCCGGGCCACTTACTTACATTGTCCGCCATGCGTTCCCGCTCCTACACACATCCACACATGTATGCTTAATTTATGGTTTGCTGAAATTGGCTGACAAGACGAAGTCGAAGCTCGAACGGCCAAAAACCTCGGTATACAAAATTCAGCCAACCCATCGACATCGTCATCAAGTCGAAGCCACGAGTCAACGTCGCGTAAATAATAATAATGATAATAATAATAAATAGAAGTTATACCCATTAAAAACTCAATTTGAGATATTGACGCAACCATGACTATATAATAATAATAATAATAATAATAATAATAATAATAATAATAATAATAATAATAATAATAATAATAATAATAATAAATAGAAGTTATACCCATTGTAAACTCAATCTGAGATATTGACGTAACCATGACTCCGGAATTAGAATCTAATATACATATAACTAGCACTATCCAATCTGCCACTCTTCTATGCAATACAATGCTCAGTTTTTTCATCAAAAATAAACCGAAATTCAGAAAGCACTTTTTATATTAAGTTTCAACTACGGCGTTTACAGCCCACGATTTCATCACGTGTTATGCAGCTCAGAACACACATTCCTCAGGAGTGTTGCAGGTGCACGAGGTGCTCTGCCCAGTGCGATAGATACCACGCCGCAGCATGTCCAGCAGTTCAGTCAATAGCTGAACTAGCAAGATGAGAGGAGACCTAATGACGTGAAGGAAGCACTAGTTCTGTCTGATGTATATGTTTATAATTTTATTCAACCTGGGTATTAATAAACCATAATAATAATATTAAGTTTTAAAGTTACAGGGATAAGTAAACCGGTATTTTATATCAATTTATATCGTATCTTGGTTGTACCAATATCCACGCACTTTTGCGAAGTGTAGCGACGATATCTAAAGAACTATATCGAGACTATTGAGAAGGTTAAATATAAATGATTAAGCAGAGTATCCAGATGTCATTATGCAATCAAATGTACGCTTACGAGGAGGCTTTACACGTCGTAACAACTGTGCATCATGGTACATATTGCGAGCATCTCCGACTTTTAAATATACCGAAAGCCTTGCTGCTTACGACGATACTACTAGGGCTAAAGTGTTGTTAGACATTAGTTCAGATGAGAGCTTATAAAAACGAGCAAGCTTTGAAATAGCTTTCGGGGCTTCGGTTATAGAAGGGCTACAGAACTTGCCGCAGCTATGCTGCATCATTGAATAAAGTTGGTTTATTGATAGAATCACTTGTTAATGAAAATTCAAAAATGGGATAAAAGGAATAAATTGTGTTGGTAGATAAAACGATTACGAGCCCATCTAAGTCATTCCTCTGGCAAGGGATGGCTTCACGCTCTGCCCTTACGTCAGCTTGGCACCATGCTGGATCCTTCTACATAGTTTCGGTTATTTGGATATGCCCTTCGGTGAACCCCGTTCCTATGCATATCTTATGTTGCCTGGTTAATTCTAACGGTCTACACCCGTTAAGCTGCCTAAAATATTCCGGTATGATCACAAGGCTCGCAGAGCTCCATGCAATAAAGGGAACGGCACAGAAAAGAGCAAGATTACTATCCACACTCAGACGGAATCGCAATAATAATAATAATAATAATAATAATAATAATAATAGCAAAGCACGCGGACGCCAGAAAACGGGTTAAATATGCTGGACTGGAAACAAGATATATTTTGGTGCCTATTGTCATGGAGACACTAGGACCAATCAGCAAAGGAACCGAAGCCTTTCTCAAATATTTAAGTGAGCGAATTCAGGAGGTCACAAGCGATCGAAGAGAGGGTCAATTCTTGAGGTAAACGTTGTCATTGGCCGTTTGCAAAGGGAACGCGGCATCCATTTTAGGCGCCATAGAGTAATAATAATAATAATAATAATAATAATAATTATTATTTTATTATTAGTTGAGAGGTCTGAACGTATTATTGCAAAGTTTTTTAAATAATTAGTTCACTCCATGGCGCCTAAAATAGATTATTATTATTATTAAGCGTGCCAATGATCATGCTCGCGTTGCCGCTGAACCTAAGATAATCTAATGCTGAGCGATCTGGGTGTTCAACTCCAACTTCATCTCGATGTTTAAATATTAAGGGTGTTTCAAAAATCGTCAGAGATCTTTAAAGTAACAAGATTGTTTTAAATAATTTATAATCATTTTAATACGGACGTAATGTCATTTGTATTGTCACCTCAATATCTCAGGTGGACTATTTTGGTTTTTATATTTATGTATACGGGGCACTTAATTGTACAAGTTTATTTAACCAGAAATTGGTAGATATACACTTAAATGTTTCACACGTGTTCACATAGAGCAGGCTCAAATTACATTAATGTGCATTTCGTTGTTGGTCTTTAGTACAGGGATGGTCGTGGAATTATTAGCGTTTACTCTACTCTTTAAAATACAGTATAGGAAAGTCTAAAGGCGTTAAATTGCAAGATGTGGAAGACCAGTGAATGTCATCGCATGTGGCGCATGTAGCGGTTCTACGTAAGGGTTGACGGTGTCGGATAGTATTATCATAAGGCCTGTTATGTCGATTGTAAGTTGCGCGAAAAGCTCACCAGCATGCCCATACAGAGTTTCCTTTTTAATGATAAATGCTCACACTCTTTACGCGGAAAGAACAGAGCTGAGCACGAAACATTCGAGAAATGCCAACTGATTACTCGGACAACTCATGTTTATCGAAGCATATAACGATAGTCTTGTAGAGATTCCAAGCATCGTCAATATACTGTAAGAATAAAGTACATTGATTAAAATAACATACACATGTTGAAAAACGGAGCGACAAGAAGAACGAATGTTTACTATCGCAAACGTTTATGGGGGTCACGCCCTCGGAATAAGCTTAATCTCGTGTCTGCTAGTCTAAAAAACGGCGCCACAGAGAGAAACATTAAAATTTGCAAAACATAGCAAGCACATTGCTGCCTTGCTCACAAACTGCAACAAAATTCGCTAGCATGCCACTACAGAGTTTCCTTTTTTATGAGAAATGCTCACAGTCTCTAAGCGTTATATATATATATATATATATATATATATCTATCAACTGATGTCTTAGTTATTGCTATATCTATGTCCATGCCTTTGATATATCTATGTATAGTTTCTAGAGCACCAGACTTTACAATGGATCGAGCATTGTGTAAATACATCACCACCAATTTATTGGGGTTTTTATTTTCCCAAGATCCTATTGAATTTGTCAACAATTTTTCATATTTGGCTTTAAAATGTACGCCAAGCGGCGCCTCATTCTCCAGACATATAGAGAAAAGGGTCCGTAGGGCGCTGATTGCAATTCACTCAATTAAGAATCCGCAACTCCTCTCACTGAGGACGACTTTAAAATTGTTTGAGCTAAAAGTTGCCCCTACAGCAAGCTATTCGATCGAACTTATTTATTCGATCGAACATCTCAGAGCTTCAAGTTTTGACGAACTCGACCACCTGAAGGCAACGTGTATTTGGGCGTTCACCGAAGCAGCCGCAACCGATTGGTGTATCTGGCTGCGGGTACCTCACTTGTAACAGAAGACCTTCAGCGCCGCTTCAACCTGCGGTTAACTCGCGAGTATCAAGAGCACTTACTAAAGTGGGAAGCAAAGGTGTGTCAAGTGGACATGGATTTCTATCGGACGCAAGCTATGTTGAACAACTCGTGGAAGAATGCCCAATACGAAACTTCCCACCTTATTATGCGTCATGCAATGCACGGTTTCCATCATGCAGTGTGCACGAAAGTTGGTTTCCAGGAGGCAGACGAGCAGTGCAAATGTCGGCACTGTGGAACGACTTGCTCAACCTATCATCTATTGCATTGCCGGAATCCACCAATCTTCCGGCAAATTAATATGTAAAACACACTCAACTTCAGTAATAAATAATTGTTTTGTATTTTCCGAAGATAACTATTTTACTATTTCTTTCATGTTCTGTACCTTCTTTACTGGGCGGCGCGCATTTTCCGCATTTCACTGTGCCTAGGTTAATACGATCATTAGCGGCCTTCAGAGTTCGAGAGTTTCGTACAGGATAGATGATTCCACTAAAGGCACTACACACACTTGACGCTCGCGTGCCGTGAGCGTATAATACTCTTATCACAGTTTTGACAAATAGTGCAATGGTTTCTGCTCGTATAGGTCCATCGCAATCCTCGTCTTTGCGCGTATCTCCTGGCTTCCCCATACTTATTATGTAGCAGAAATTATATTATACAAATTGTAAATTTTGCCAGTCAGTTAGGTGACAGTTTCAAACGCTGTAGCAGATTATAATATCCGGAGTTTTTGCTTGATTTTTGTTCTAATGACTGCATTGAAAACGTTCAACGATGGGTCTTTAACTTTTGCTTTGAAAACGGCCCCTGAGAACCCCCCAACCTCACGCTTCCTACGAGCATTCAGGGCCACACATGTGCATAGCCGTATCTAGTCAGATGCGGCTGGGAAGCAGGATACGCCACCCGCAGAACTAAGTCATGCAAGCTGAAGGTCTACAGGGATCTGGCAGATAGCTACCAGGTTTTCGAGGTAATGCCAGACCATTCCGAACCGTAAAGGGGTTGGAATGAACACGGACTCTGTGTTTTTGTGAGTCCCACACTAGAGACTTCAAGGTTCCGCTAATGCATTTGCATAAAACATTCACACAATTTCTGATATAGAGAAAGAAAGGTACAAGGAACAGCTAGCAGTAGATACATCTGCAACAGAAGAAACGCGAGGCACTTAGTTGCCTCTGCAGAAGATTTTACACATAAAATATTGTACAATAAGGTAATGCTGTGGTCGATTCGAGAGTGAAATTCGTGGGCCCGAAGTCTTTTTCTAAACCTCCACTAAAGAGTATGTTCTTGTAAATGTCTATAGAATGATTTCATGTATTATCTACAGATTAGATTTTTTTTCAGGTTTCTTCACCATGTATTGGTAAAATAAATTTGAAAATATTTGTAAGATATTCAAGCAGTAAAACAACTGGCATGGAAATTGTTTAAAGCAGGATATGTTTTGGATGGTAGACACAGTAAGTGTTGTAAGCAGGAGAAGCTATGGTACGCAAGACCATATGTGGCAATAATTGCAGTCGTAAATATCATTTATGATGATTTGCGATATGAATAAGTAGAATCATATAAGTTTCCTATTCAAAATAATATATGTTTCCCCTTGCGATGCCCCTTGTGACTATCTGTGTCGGTAGAAATCGCAGTCGCTCTCAATGCCCCTATTCCCTCTACCCAAATTACCTGAACTATTCTGCTAATTACTTTGTGACTCCTCTTTTTTCGGCCTAAACATTTCTCTCGACAGTTCGAACATGGAACTCAATTGTTACGAGAGCAGAATTTTTAGTGCAGGCAGTCGTTACTAGCTAATGTCCAAGCATTAGCGGCGCAATCTTAATATGATGGCTTCGGCAAGAAGCTACTAACTAGAGAGTTGGTTCACAACGTAATAGAAAAAGTCTTGTGTAAGAGCTCAGTTCCTCAGCACCGCTTTTGCATTTAAACCATTATAAGATGACCATTGGGGGCCTCGACCCAGCCTATAGCATTCCGTTCGGACCAGCTATCTCGGGATGATTTTGTGGTGCAAGTCAACAGAGGTTTTGTAAGTCCAGAATGCGGTACGAGCGCATTCTTCGATATGCATAACGGAGAAAATTTAACTTTAGAAGTTAATATCAGAGACAGAACTAGCATGGCGCACGACAGGGATCTAGTTTTCGGGCGTTAGCAATCATATTGTTGAGGGCTTTCTTAAGGTTTTCCGTTTGAGCACCACTTAATTATAAAGCACTCAGTAAGCTACTGGACTGGTGGCGGCTACCACTTGCTTGCTGTGCTACAATGGCATGACGCCGCCTTGCCCCCCATTGTCTATATATGTTGGCAGTTACTGAATCAGACCCCGAGGTATCTTACCGATCGCTGTTGCTTCGTCTTGCTCTTTTGTCATCAGCCCTTTGACTTGTACACGCTCGCCAGCACCTCAGTCCAGTTGACCGGCGCTCCTAATCTTCCACCTCACCGATACATCTAAACTGTCCACGATTGACGGAGAGTTACAGTATTGTTGTTTCCCAAACAGCTTGAGTACTAGCTTCGCATACCGTCTCCACGAATAAATCGACGTCTAGGGCAACCAGTCGAATGTAGGTGCACCAAAAGCCAATCCGATCCCGACAATACTAAAGACCATTAACGATGCCGGTAGTGCAAAAGATTCGGTCACTTACGCCTTATGTACAATAGTTACAGCTCTGCAGCCGTTTGAGAGTCGTGTGGAAAACTTGCACACTTTCAAATAAACGTAAGCGCGATCAGGTTGTGAGTGCGCCCATTCAACCGCCTAGCGTCAAACAAGCAATGCCTTTTGTGTTATGAACCGTTTGTCCCTTAGGCTGATAGAGCGAACATTCAAAATGTCTGTTAGCACCATATCCAACCAGCAATCGGTTGCCACTAATTGTTACAGGACGATGAGCGAATTCAATTTGGAACTTCATGCGCCTCGACAAGACATTCGCCTGTGCTGGACACAAGCCAGATTTCTGCTCCAGCAGAGCGAGGAATTGCATTGTACACGACTACTGGCGTTTGTGAACCGTATAGGCTTAGCCAGCAGTCGTCAGCTTCTCGACACTAAGTCGTTGAACAGCGCCGCCCGCATATTGTTACCACTGGCGGACGCTACCAGCCTGTTCGTGAGTGAACAGTTTGTAATTACGCAAAATGTCTACGACGGGAACAATATGCAGGGGACGCGGCCTCCCGAGTATAAGCCAATGGTCTACGGGGACACAGTGTCGCCTTTGAAAGAGACACCGCCCTGGGAAACGTCAATTGCCCGGCACACATTGCAATGGCGGGATAGCTTCAAACGAAAGCACAATCATCTTTGTTGTACATGCCACGTGACATTGATTTACTAAACTGACGGGTTAGAGGCTGACTAACAACGACAAGTGAAGCTTGTCATTGTCACTTAATTAATCCACACGATGTCATACAGCCGTATCAAGACCATTTAAGATTAGAGCCTGACTCCCAACAATAATCTGAGCTAATACGTTATAGAGCCATACTGCATACACACTAAAGTCGTGGCGGTGATATCACTAATAATGCTAAGCCAACTGAGTATTAATGCCAAAATCGTTGCGTGGCTCCTGGTTGGCCCACCTTGTGAAGACGGTACAGCCGGAGACAGACAATTGAAAACGCTGGAATTGCCCATGGCCGGTCAGCCCTTGCGTCGTGCAGTGTGTCAGCTAGCCTCATGGAGCCCGCCCCGCCTTATATTGTGCTTGTATAATATGCTTTATAAAACGTATCGCCCTTCTCATGTTTAGACTAACACGAAACTTTTATTATCTTACACGATAGCGTAATCTCTTGGAGATCCTATGAACTACTACACAACACAAACTAAAGTGATTGCAAAGATTTCGTTTTTTTGCTGTTAGAAATTCCCACCACCTGGGTAGTTCAGAGCAAACAAATACATACGACAGAGATGATTTGTTGTTTCATTGCCTCTCTAAGCGATTAAAGCTGTATGTTCAATCGATGGGTGTCGTTATGCCCGAAATATCGAACGTCGAAGACGCAAACAGTAGTTGTTTAGTGGTGTAAACAATAACGCATGTGCAGCGCTAGGAGCATTTCTGTAAATGTCTAGCCCGGCATAGAGAAAAATTGGTCATGTATGTAAATAACCTTTCTATTGATGGACGTTTCTGAAAGAAAGAAATAAACAAAGAAAAAGCCCCATTTTTAATTAAAAACTGCATGTCTTGACGAGTTTTGGGACCATCTAAAGTACGATGGCTGAGTTTTCTTATACCCAGAACGTAAAAGCACTTGCTTAGAAAGAATGCCAGCAAAAGTGCTTTACAAACATACGTATATACATACATATATAAACTAATAAATATACATACAAGTACTTAGGTTAGAAACAAGAAACACAACGAATAGGCGCTTCTTTCTTTTTTTATACAGCATAGAAGTTCCAACAAATGTAAAATTATATGGCGGAAGAATTGCAAAGCATTACACGGCGGCGTGTGTACAAGAGACAGAGATCAGCGCTCATTGAGCAAACGACAGCGACAGAAGAGCCATAGGTATATAACTGCAACATCGAAAGGAAAGCGGAGAGCTGACTGAGAAACGACGTGGGAGATCGATGATGAGAGGCAAAGACAGCAGACGAAATTAAAGGTTCGATTATTGTAGTCCTGCCGGGTCGTCCTGCTGTCTCTCTGCACGTCTCTCGCTCACACCCTTTTCTGCAGCTTCTCTAGTTTCGTATTTGTTTTTTCAATCAATCAATTAATCAGGTTTATTGACGTGCCCAACAAGTTGGCAATCTGTCTGACTTTTCAATATAGTTTCCACACGTAAACACTAAGCACGTACACACGCACACACACAGAAAGATACACACGGTCAGGTCAGATAGGCATTCACACAGACATTCACACGAGGGCAAGTTACAACATAGTCTTAATTCACACATGACGACGACGACGATGAGGTGGCGGCCGGACGCCCTGCTAGAAGCGCCCTCAGCGCCCCAGGCGTTAAGGTAAACGAACGCTATAAGGAAGGGGGGGGGGGGGGGAGTGGGGCGACGATGACAACAACGACATCGTTGGCGTTGTCACCACCAGCAGCAGCATCGTCATCATCATCATCGACGTCACGGCGGGTCTTGCAAGTCTCTGCGGGGGTTCGTTGCGTTCGGAAAGTTTAGTCGGCGTTGATGGGTATCGGCGGCCGGAGCGCCGCCGGCGCCGCCTTTCTGCCGGGTTTTGCCGCCTCGGTGGTCGGCGCGCCGCGACCCTTTCTTGGCTCGGTTTGCCTTACGGGCGATAAGTCGGTTCAGGTTCTCCATCTGGATGGAGGGCAATCATGTGGCAATCCAGCTGAGTGTCACACCGATTACATAGTTACATCTGTCATAGTGTGCACAGCCCAACTTTCGTAATTAATCCACACTTTGAAGTACATTCATTCGCATAGAAGTATAGAAACGTTCTAAATAATACGCAACTATTTGTATATGTATCGATCATATATATCTATATCTATATCTATATATATATATATATATATATATATATATATAACACCGGCATTAACCTCGTGATGGCGGGCCACCCGATAGAAATCAGAAAGAAGGTAAAGTACCTTGGGGTCATGCTAGACACCGGACTGACCGGATCGGCACACGTTAAGTACGTGGCCGAAAAGGCCCAAAGGGTCTCCCTGAACCTGGCGCGGATCATGCCTAGGGTCGGTGGGGTGGCTGAGGTGAAAAGAAGGCTCCTGGCCTCGGTGGCCGAATCAACGGCGCTATACGCAGCCCCAGTCTGGGGGGACATGGCAATGCGGACGGCGAAAAATAGGGGGGCACTAAGGTCGACCCAACGAACGCTGGCAATCAGGGTAAGCCGGGCGTATCGAACAGTCTCGACCGAAGCTCTCCTGGTCCTAGCCAAAATGCTGCCATGGGACCTCCTAGTGGCTGAACGAAGTAAAATGTATCTAGACGAAGGTCTGGATCTCACCAGGGCCAGGAGTGCCACCATATCGGCCTGGCATGAGGAATGGGCGCACGTAAGACCCGGTGTGACCACAGGGAGCTGGACCAAGAGTCTGATACCGGACCTCAGGGCATGGTATGACCGCCGACACGGGGAGCTTTCCTACTGGACGACTCAGGTTCTGACCGGACACGGCCAGTTCCAGAGCTACCTGTCAAGGATCAAGAAGGCCATCAGCGATATCTGCGTACTGTGCGACTCTGGAGAAACGGACAACGTAGAGCATACTGTTCTGCGGTGTGATGCTCTCAGGGAAGCACGGGACGCAGCACCAACCGCTGTGAGGGGCCGACCCATCAAGGAGGTGGTCTCCCATATGATGACTTCGGCGGAGGCATGGAGGGAGGCGACGAACTTGTTCGACGCTGTTTTGACACTCAAGACAGCCAAGGAAACGGCCAGGCGGGAGAGGTTTGAGCGGGTCTCTCGAGAGAGTGGTCGAGACGAGGAGCCGAGGGAGGGGGGGAGGGGGTGGGGAGCAGCCAGGCCCTCATGGTCTCGACGCACCCTCACAGGACGGATTACAAAATGGCATCCCCCTATCCAACCGCAGTTAGACATGCGGGATGACAGTCAGGGATAGAGCTGATTGAAGGAGAACAACAGAGACGCCTCTCCCACGGTTTCGATGTAATGCCAAAGTAATACCGAGCCTGGGGGGTGGGGAGGAATCCGGGTTTAGTGGGTTTGCGAGTCTCACACTAGTCACGCAGGCTGCTAGTGGCGCATGTGCATCATGCATTACCGAAACCTCCCAGAACAAAAAAATATATATATATATAATATTGCGTATAATATATATATATATATCATCGCAATATTATATATAATATATATAAAATTGCGATGATTTATTAAACATTTACAATACGTTTGCACACTCGGCAGTGCTCGCCTCAATATATAGTATAGTATGCATGTACTTAAGTTAAGGTTTAGTAGAACTCGTCGAAAAAATATTTTTTTCCAACGGAAAAAGCGGAAACGTCTTTTTAAAGAGCGAGGGTGAAGTTTCTAAAAGTAGTTACTCTGCCTGTTTTATCCTTCATAATTCATAATAAAATTTACGTTTGCAAGCTAGCGAAAGACGAATTGAGGGAAGTCATAAAAATCAATATGTTATTATGCCTTACGGTGAAGCTTTCACGCGCAAAACCGTAACACTTTGCCATTACGATAAAAATTGTACGCCAAAAATGCTTTACGTTGAAGCTTTCACGCGCAAAACCGTAAAACTTTGCCATTACGACAAAAACGGTACGGAAAAAACTGTACGCCATTATGGTTTTTGTACCAAGTGATAGTGCTGCGTTACGTAGTTGCCGAGTAACTACTGAGTTTTTTGACAGCCATGTGCCTCATTGTGCTACAGAGCCAGCGGACAACCAGGTTAGAAAGCAGTCACAAATGCTATTCGAAGTGCTACACTACAACCTCAAAGTGTCAGCCTTAAGTCCGCAAACTTTCAAAAAACCACTGCACAGAAACTCGACTAGCAGATGTATTAATGTATCTTGTAGATAAAAAAAACGTTTGCCAACAGATGCGGAGCAGCAAACGGCGCCAGACAACTATCTCGTACATGGAATTCAGTTCGAATGAAATCTAGACAACCCAGATGGGGTCTTCTAAAGGTCTCTTAGTGCATTGAAATGTACAAAAAAATGATTTATCCGTTGTTAGTACACTGCCAGGAATGTGTGAAAATTTTCACATAGCCTCCGCATAATATGCCGAGATCCTCACATAACTTCTAGAACCAGACTCACTGGTAATAACTGAGCGGTTTAGTCGTTTTCGTTTGCAGGTACAAACTAAACAGTCTTTAGTCTCGACATTTGCGTAATATACTCGATCAGCGCGCCTACTTTGCTCATGTCTTCCGGAAGCATATTCTCGCATCATATTACAAAAGAAGCTAGCTAAAAGTCTTGGAGGTTTGATCCTATAGCTACAATTCGAACGTTGCAAATCATTTGAACAGCTAATGTTCCCCTCTGCTCAGAGTTGCAGCTGGGCATTTGAAACAGTAACCAGTATTACCCTTTATTTACGTAGAAAAACATACCACCTAATCCCTAATGGATAATGTAGCGTGATTTTCAAAGATACGTTATGCACAGGCTCCCCATTACAATGCTTAGTGTCATAATAATAGACACATAAAGGTAAATATTTCAGAAGAAAATTCAACTTGCGAGAGAAGCGGCTGTCCCGGGCATCAACTAAGACAGTGCCCGAATGCCCGCCGCGCCAATTGTGGTGGCAATCAAGCCTGTAAATATTGTAACTGTGCTGTGCGAGAAATTATGTATAAGTCTTTCAGATACAATGATGAATATCGACTTTCTGACAAAGAAGATAGTAAAATTATAAAACAACCCAATATTAAGCGAAACGCAAACACTTATTCTCAATAAAAATGTCTACGGAGCCAGCTGAACGCAAGTGCTCTTTACTACAACAACAACAACAGTACATTTACTTTACTTACACACCTCTTGTAAAACACACACCGCGTTTAAGTTAGAAACTAAAGGTTATGTGTCGTGCTCGAAGGGTAGGGCAAAATAATAAAAACATTGTTGTACTAGGACGACCCGCCAATAGGTCGAGACCGGTATTGCACAAGGTAAGCCTATACGTATATGTATTGCTAATAGAACTGAACTATTCAACACGCTGTTCCTCGGCGATACGAGGCTGGCACAGATAAAGAGCCACGGCCGACCAGTGGTAACACAAATCAATAAGCCTCAACAGACTGAGTATAGACTGATACCGAGAGTCAAATATTTTCCCGATGACGTGGTGGCTTAAGTCTGCGCCTCGCAACCGGAGAAGACACATAGGTGCACGGGTTCGAACCCCACAGTTGCACCGATTTGTATTTATGAAGGTCCGTCTATGAAGCAATGAGAAAAATAGTTGCGTGGACGTTAAATCTTGACTGAGGGTCAGCCCGAAAACTTTTTTTTTTTATACCAACTGTCGAAGTTCTGTTGTATTGTAATTAAGCTAGGTAAGTTCCTTAAAGAGGTTCCCGCACGCCTCGCCCTACCTGTGGAATGAGGAACGACAACTCCTGGATGTCGGACTCCTGAAGTTTGGCTTCATCGTTTTGCTGCTGCTGTTGCTGCGCCTGCTGGGGCGGGTCGCTGACCCGGGCGGAAGGCGTGATGCACGATTCGCTGGCGCCTGCCGTCTTCGTGCCGGCATCGGCTGCCGTCTGCTGCGACACGGCAGGTGGGGCAGCCACCGGGCCACCCTCTTCGCCATCCGCAGCCTCAGCAGCGGGAAACTGTTGCCGGTTGCCGGCGGTGGCGTGGCCAAAGGTGCTCGCCGCAGCTGCGGCCGCTTCGAGCTGTTTGCGGCGTTCCTGCTTGCGCCGCTCGAGCGCGTATCGGCGCTCGTCGACGACCTTGATCGTCGTTACGGTCATCTCGTCCGAGTAGTCCATCGTCGTCGTCAGGCCCTTGGCCCCCTGATTCGCGGCCTGATTTCGGCCGCCACCCGCCTTTGCGCCGGCCCCGGGCCCGGCGCCGGCGTTCGCGGTGCCCTTCGCTGTGCCCGTATCCTGCTGGGTGTTGTTTTTGGCGTTATTCATGCCGGTCGCGGCCGCAGGCGTTAGTTGAGCCACTGCTCCGACGGCTGCCGTCCCTGGTGCTCCGGCTGCGATCGGGGTGCCACCCGCTCCACCAGCGCCTCCGCCGGCCCCCCGAGTCAGGCTGGCCGGGATGTCATTGCGCGCCTTCGACGCGTCCTGATCGTCCTGATCGGATTTCGAGGTGCCGGCCTTGTTCGTCGCCGTACCGCGAGCTCGTTTTCCCAGCATCGTTTTTGGCCGGCTATGGCGACACTCGCCGTCGACGTTTCGCCATCGACAGCGACTCTCGAGCCAGAAAGCGCCGACGCACGTAAGTGGCGGCGTTAGCAATTTCTTTTGCTATCAGCACGGTGTTGCATGCACATGCACTAAGATGGCGCCGACTGTGCACGCAGTGGCGAGCACGCTCGTATTTAGAGTGTCAGCCTAAACGCGAACCTACCGGCACGCCGTCGCGGGTGTCCTCAAACATCGTTTCCTTGAGCACAAATTGTCAGAGTTTGAACGGGGAGTGTACGATGTATTGTTTGGTACAGCTTGTAAACTCCTAGTCCCCACTGCACATCAGCGCGACTACTAGCACAAAACGGCGTCTTAAGGTTTGAAATTAGATTTGGTCTGAGGTGCCGAGTGCAGGCGTATGCTGGGGAAAAAAGAACATTTGGTGTCGAACTAAAAATATACACGTTCAGGTAATAAAAACAATTATACGAACAAAAAAAAGTCAAAAGACTACTGCCCCACCAAATGTCGTGTATTTAAATCTAGAACCTACTACAGTGATTACTCACGACAAAAAATCGGCCACGGCAGATAAAAAATGTTGTAGTAATATTATGTATGTATTGTTACTGCTGTGCTGAAACTACGGACGAGAGGATATTCAAAAGGTAATTGATGTCAGCCACCTGCTTAATAAGACCAAGTCGTTAAGACGAAGCTAACTACCGGTGACATACAATATGAAGAATTCTTCTATTATCATCCGTAGTATGAAGTTAAGTCTGGGAATACTGCCCCGGTGTTCGGCACGTTACACACGGATGAATGCACACGTTGACACGCTTTTCAAAACTTCGACAACATCTACATTTCCTGAAATTAGTGTTTTGATATGATGGCGCTTGAATAGTAACGATGCGTGTTGTTTGCGTACACTAAGCGTAAATTTAAGGGAAACCAAAATATTTATGAAACACTCAAATACGGAGACAAAGGTCGTAACATCTACGATGGCGGCGCCCAGCAGCTTGCTGTGCATCACAAACATCGTTAAATACAGCCGAAGCGCCCTGTCGGTGTAAGCATTAGCCAATTCACTTATTAGAGACAGCGCATCCGCGTACGAGATCCGTCAGTGCTCCAAACGGGAAGTGCTAGCATAGATCTAGGAAAACTTGTGCTACCTTTAAAGGCACTTCGTGTGCAGGGCGTTAGCCGATCAGTGCGGTTACGCAATTAGTTAGTTCGAAGGCGCGCCATTTTAAACCTAAGGGTTCCTAGGGTAGATAGCGTAGACGTCCTTTTCGGCAGTTGATGGTAGCTCCGCCAACTCAGTCTAGCGTCAGCAAAAGATTGACCGATGATAGGCAGAGTTTGACGGCCCCGCCGTTGCGGAAGCTGCATGATACCAATGCTTTTTGCAACGCTAGCCGGCAGTGGCAGAGTCGCACGGAGCTAGACCTGCGCAAATCGCTGCGAACGAGAAAGCCAAGCAACGACTGGGTATATAGTGGTTCACTCGGTTATTAGTGTGGGGGTGCGGTGTTTGACGGGTAGCCAAAATGGATCCACTGTTTTTGGATATGCAGGGGCAGAGGCGCCGGTCGCTTAGACAGAACGCAAAGAGAGGTGGTTAACAAAAAGAGTAAATAATAAAGAGACTCCACAGGGATAATGATCCATTCTGGTACGAGCAGTGGCTCCGTGCCCTTGTGTGGCTTCTGTTGCTTTGGATGCAAGTTATCTGCTTTGCTCCTTGTTGGTTGTTGCTTCGAGCAGATCTTCGTCACAGGCGGTAACGATCAGTACCGCATCGTTTGCGTAAACGACGGAATAAACTCCCGGGGGATGTAGGAAAAACCTTTTATAAATATTTGGTGCCGGTTTTTAGCCTAACCCTATCAGGCCTGCTCTCCAGGAGTTCAGGACGCGAAGATGTCGCATGAAGATGCGACAAGTACCCCGCGATTTCTACAATATGCAGGCAATGACGTCTCTGTTCTGGAAGGACCCCGTGTAAGAGCTCAGTCATCTGGTCACACTAAATGTGGTTCATGGCTTCCCTCTCAAGATCTGTCAAGATGCCAGAATTTTCGTGCACCGAAGGCAGGCTGGATGTGCAAACTTTTAGCTGATAGGTGCACACTGTATAACTTTTATGATTGCCAATCTTCCAGCACCCTTATGCCGGCATCTGGTCGTCGTATATTTACGTTGTTTCTGTAAAAAATGTGAATTCATTTTATCTGTAACGATCTTCACTGGTCAATATAAAACACTAGTAAACCACGCCAGATTAACGCTTGAGTAGTTTGAAGAATACCCTTATCGCAAAACGCTATATGTATATGGCTAAATATTGATCCAAATAAATTTAATTTATGCAAGTATAGGAAGTTACGAGGTTAGGACACAAATGACAACTGACATAAGAGCAACCATTAACTTTCTTTGTTACTAGTCTATATCCGTTTTCGGTTTTCTTATTTGATTAAAAGCTTAACATAGATATTTGCATGTAAAGAGTGTCGAATCAACGGAAGACTGAATGTTCTTGACTAATAGAGAATATTACGAAATGATGTATATGAGGAAAATACATTTATTCAATGTAATCAATCATTCACGGTGGGAACATGACAATTGGGTCCCAGCGAACATATGTGCCACTACGGGGGGTCCAGTATAGGGAGCAGCCATTTCTGGAGGGTTCCCCGAACCGAGCCCATATTGCCTTGTTGCACATCTAGCAACAGGCACTGTCTGAGAAAATCACCCGCTCGCTTATTCCTGCTCGTTAGAATCAGCTGCTCGACCTTCTGTAGCAAACTGCGAGTGGACGGGCCCGGCCCGCCAAGGGTCTCGAAAGAAAGTGGGTAAATTCAGTACGGGTAGTTGATGTTCTGGTACTTTATAACCTTGTCTGTATCGGTGAAAACCGAAGCATGACCGGTTCTCGCCCGAATGAGTCAGTAACTGTCGCGCTCGAGCCGGGTTAAGGTCAGATCGTCAGGTCTCTTCACGCCCTCCCTGCCTAGCCCGACGGGTTCCAGGACACACAGTAGACCACCGTAGAGCTCTGCTGAAGGTTTCTGATGCTGACGATACAAGACAGCCTGTGGCGTCCGCCTTGCCGAACGACGGCTCCATAGACGCAGGTATAATAATAATAATAATAATAATAATAATAATAATAATAATAATAATAATAATAATAATTATTATTATTATTATTATTATTATAGTCTGGGGTCTTCAAAATTTAACTTCACACTGCGTACATGCCCTGCTATAGTGTGATCTGAGGAATTAACCGCGTATGATGACGTCAGCAGAGATATACTTAGTGAAGTCCTAACGTCAATTTAGAAGACAACACCTGGCAGAGAGCAAGTCTGCCAATACGTTAAGGTGGTCTGGGAATACAAAGTGCTATTGACCTAGCTCCTGTCTGCTACGCTGCTTCACTGATCCGATTTGGTCCGGTCGCAGCTTCGTTAGTGGAGGAGACAGTTCTACCACAAATAAAACATGAAACCAGTAAAGCGCGAGACACCATTAGAACCATGCTGGACCCGGGGCCTTTGAAATAATCAAAAGCATATCCCAGCCAATATAACCTCGATTAGCTCAAAAGCAAAAAAAAGAGCAGGGAAATCTTAGAGGGGCTTGTTTCCCAGAGAGACCGCGCCGTATTCTTAGCGGCACAAGATAACTTCAGTGGGGGTTGGCTTAAAGCCTTACCCTCACCTCAGCTCGACACCATGCTGGATCCCAACCATTTCCGCATAATGTTAGCACGTAGAATCGGCGCTCCCGTCTGCGAGCCGTTTCAGTGCAAACTTTGTGGAGAGATGGTAGATTCCAGTGAGCTACACCCACTGAGTTACCCGAAGAGCGCCGGTAGATCATCCAAACATGCTGAACTAAACAGTGTGATTATAAAGTCTCTTAGGAAAGCCGGTATACCATCTACACTTGAACCGAGAAGTTTAGTGTCCGCTGGCGAAGAAAGACCTGATGGGGTGACCATTGCATTATGGTCTCATGGGAAGTCCCTTGCTTGGGATGCAACGGTTTCGTGCACCACCGCGGCTTCCTATTTACACTACAGCTCAGTTGAGCCGGGGTGGGTGGCAAAGCACGCGGACGCCAGAAAACGCGTTAAATACGCTGGACTGGAAACAAGATATACTTTTGTGCCTATTGTCATGGAGACGCTAGGACCAATCAGCAAGGGAACCGAAGCATTTCTCAAAGATTTGAGTAAGCGAATTCAGGAGGTCACAAGCGACCGAAGAGAGGGTCAATTCTTGAGGCAAGCGTTGTCTTTGGCCGTTTGCAGAGGAAACGCGGCATCTATTTTAGGCGCCATGGAGTGAAATAATTATTTAAAGAATTGGCAATAATACGTTTAGATCTCACAATTGTAATATTGTTTAACATGTAATAAACAATACTAATAAATAATAATAATGATAATAATAATAATAATAATAATAATAATAATAATAATAATAATAATAATAATAATAATAATAGACAAACAATTGGACCAGGCCCCTGGCAAGAATGTCCCACACAGCATACATTGGACTCCTACAGATGCAGCGCTGCAGCTAGAGAGCTGTTAGACAACCTCCAATCTCCAGTGAAAAAAAGCTGTCTTTCTGGCAGCACGGGACACATTTAGTGGAGGCTTTCTAAGGTGTGTCCCTTCCCTGCAGCTGGGTACCATGCTGGACAACATCTCATTCCGCATGGTAACAGCTCTTCGAATAGGTGCCCCGGTTTGCAACCCCTACAGTTGCCGCGCATGTGGTACCATAGTAACTGAGGATGAACTTCACCCTCTTAGCTGCATCAAAAGCCATGGTAGAGTTTCTAGACACGCTGAAATCAATGCAATTATAAGAAGAGCCTTACGCAAAGCTGGTATACCAAGCACGCTCGAGCCCAGATTAGGACTTCATGACGACAAAAGACCTGACGGTGTAACAATCCCGCTATGGGCTAACGGCAGATGCTTGGTATGGGATGCTACAGTGTCCTGTACAGTGGCTCCCTCGTATATACGCCACAGTTCACTAGAAGCGGGATGGGTTGCCGAGCGCGCAGATAATGGGAAAAAACGCAAGTACCAAGAACTGGAGACAAGTTATATCGTAGTGCCAATATAGATGGAAATAATGGGCCCGGTAAGCAAGGGAACCAAGAGATTCATCAGTGAGCTGGGCCAACGGATTACAGATCTCACAGGGAATCGGCGCGAAGGCGAGTTTCTACGGCAACTGCTGTCGCTTGCTGTGTGCCGAGGAAACGCCGGCTGTATTGTCGGTTCCATGGAATAATATTTAGGAGTTAGGAGAAGACAAGAAGTACACGTTCACACCTCACAATTGTAACATTTAAACAATATTAAATAATCATAATAATAATAATTTTTTTTTGGGGGGACAAGGGTTTATTTTATCAATATGTACATGTATCACAATTATCAATATATTACTTATATAATATCTACAATATTGCTTATATTATTCTTATTGCTTGAGTGTCGGTGACCACTCAACATCATCTTGGCGTTGTCTCTCTGTAATTCTAATGACACTCTCTGTCGGAGGAAAGCGGTCGATCTTGGCTCCGCTGTGGCCTCGAAGAGCTTCTTCCCAAGCTCCTTTGTCAGTTTGAGCGCATCCTTGCCCCAAACGCCAGATGACTCGAGGCCGAACGCCATTACAACGTGGTCCTCAAGGAGATGCGCGTATAGGCGCCGTTTGTGCATCTCCCGTTGATGGATAATGTTGCCGACGCCCGCGTTGGCTAGTGCACGATAGCCGAGAGCGTACGTGTCAGAGACGGTGACGTCCCATGCCAGCGGCCGATTGCGGTCCCAGTCTCGGCTGGTAAGGCCGTCCGGTCGACGCTTGTCGTCGCTCTGTAGTCCACCAGGCTCCAGTGTGACGCGGTAGCCGGCTTGTCTGAAAGCGCGCCCGAGGATGTCATTAATGGCATCGTGGCGGCCCTGCATACGTCCAGCCAGCTTAGTGCAACTAAGCCGGTGCAGGCCACGTTCATCCACCGTTCCACCACACGGGCATGCCTCTGTCTCAAACATGGCAATGCCAAGTCTGAGGCCACTGGCGGCACGGAAGTGGTCATCAGCCAGCTTACTGCCGACTAGCTCGGACGGAAACACGTCAAGCCACGCTCCGGCAGCGTCGGATAAAACCGCTTTCAGTCTAATGCCGTCTATATCTAACTCACAGGCAGACAGAAGAGTTAAGTGGGTAGCCTGAGTGGCGATTTGGTCCCACCCCTTCTGCCTAGTGACCTGTTCCTCAGATGGACGACCAGACTGACGTGCATCCCAGATCCGAGCGGCGTCTTCTTGGTGGCTGATGAGTCCGCCAGCAGTAGCGGCCACTGCAGAGGCGCAGCTATGCGACGAAGCAAGGAAAGCGGGTAAGGCAAGGTCCGTGGCCGAACGAATGCCCATTCCACCAAGCCGGACCGGTAAGCTTGCCTGCGTCCATGCCTTATCATCAAGCGTTAGGTCAAGGTTGTTTTCCAAGGCTCTCCTCACCTGGTCGTCGAGGTTCAGAGTTTCTGACGGTAGAAGGAAGACAGGTAAGGTCCGTAGTACATACAGGACCTTTTGCACTCCCATTGCGTGCCGGAGCAGGAAGTAGGCTTGGTGTCTACCGAGATGGCCCAGTCTCTGGTAAAGCCGGTAAAGTTGTTCTCCCTTCTCGGCTAGTATCGGACCGATCATGTCGGGAAACATCGCCGTACCCAGCAGGTCCAAATCACATCGATCCTTTACAAGGATGCCCGGGAGGTTGCTGTTAAATTCAGCGATCACCTGCTGTCTCTCTTCGTTCTCAAAACCCTGTAGAAATAGCTCGCATTTAGATGGGTTAAGCTGCAGCCCGCTCCATTGCTCGAACGCTCGGAGATCCTTGATGTCTTTGAGTAACACCGAAGGATAGTTGTCCAGAAGGGTCCCATCGTCGAGGTAAAACAAAGGGACCTTGGATGCCACCTGCTTGACGTACTGATGCAGAAGCAGGCTAAATGCAAGAGGAGCCGCTACGTCTCCCTGCTGACAACCGGCTGATGACCTAATTTCAACCTCACCAAACATTAGGGGAGTCGGTTTGCTATATGCCTGGTGCATCATTGGATAGAGGGCCGGGGCGTGCTTGGAAATCTCTGTCAAGAGGTGTCCTCGTTTGTTTAAGTTAAACGCATAATAATAATAATAATAATAATAATAATAATAATAATAATAATAATAATAATACTAATAATAATAATAATAATAATAATAATAATAATAATAATAATAATAATAATAATAATAATAATAATAATAATAATAATAATAATAATAATAATAATAATAATAATAATATTAATAATAATAATAATACAAAGTCAAGCAGCCTACAGGACAGAGAGGTGGCCAGGTAAAGTAATCTCGAGAAGTGCTGCGGCCTCTCCCCGACAAGGGGCGACTGGAGGAAATAGAACGACTGGATTTTAGTGAGTTTGTGAGTCCTACAGTACCGTAGAGTTGACAACATCGCGCGGTGTGCATCACGCATTTTATCAGTTAACATCTATATACGAAATGGGGTCTACGATGGATGTCATCGTGGGGCATGTGTGTATGAAGCACCTAGATTACCTTTGCATCGAAGTGTTGCCTTATGCAGAAACTAAATACCTGAATTTGACTTGAGAATTAACATTATCTGCTCCATATAATTTAAACATAGATGTTTGACTTTAGAAAGTAACGAACGTTTAAACGATCTGGAAAGCAAAATTGGAACAATTGACGAAATTGTTCACGTCGTGGCAACGGGAATTCATTCAGTGTATTTATTTAATGCTCCTAGGATATATAACTATTTATCTACATCTATATAGAAAACAACACGTTGCAGCAATTCGTATAAAGGTAATGCCTATTATACCGTTCGCCAATATCTTATACCATGTCTAAGAAATAAGAAATTATAACAAACATTATGGCAGGTTGTTACCGACTAATTTGAGGCACAACAGTACACGCACATATTACGAGCATCAATCCAGCTCGTAGACGCAATGTTTGAATTAAGATTAGATTACCTCTATAACTCTTGCCGTGACGTTCCACACTAAGGCAGAATTAATTGGTCGACTCGAGCAGACCTTACCGCATAATGATTTAGGAGAGCTTCTGTAGGTCCTTCACATATGACCCTATTTTACTACACACGGCGCCACTCATAAATTTATTCCGAGGGCAATAGCCGCACTAAGAATGCCCGTTCTTTTTTCCGAGAGCTCCACCATGTCGGAACGACCCTCCGTTAATTATGACGCATCTTGACAAACTGCTGAAGAAAGCCCATATAATCACCTAATATGAGCACTATGTAGTCTGGCCAATGGGAAAGATGAATGGTGGCATATCGTAGTCGTCGGCCAGTGAATATTTACCAAGAGGGAAATCGCATATGGGTAGACACTAAGAACGAAGAACAGAAGGGTTTATCTGCAGAGAAAAAACAAACACACATACGCTTAATGATATAGGGTATATTCGATTAGCATGCTTAGCAAAACACTCTTGAGCCAATAAACCTACCACTGAAGACATTTTTCTAGGTTGCCAGTTACACCAAAGCTACATTGATGCGGTCTAATTAATGCGCCAATACTTTTTTCCTTATACCCGTTTGTCGGCAACAATATTCCAGTACTGCAGTCTATTGGGATTATGCTAGCTTGACGTTCAAATATATTTGAGGTAAAGGTGTTTGATTGTTTACCAGATCTAGCAGAATATATATATATATATATATATATATGCCATTGAGCCGGAAGAGCAACTAGAGCATTCTAACACTTAACGATGCTAATTCACAATACAACACACCAATATGATTACACTTGACAATTGTTTTTTTATTTTATTTTCATTCGTTAGTGCACATATCTCAATCTGCTTACCGTTTTTGCTAACGCTATTATTACGTTCAGCGACTTAATTCTATTTCATGACATGATACAGTATTTTTTTTCTTTGTAATGCACCGGTGCTCGGATAAGTATACGCAGCCTGGAATTTGGTCGAGACATGCTTGTTTTATGTATGTATGTATGTATATATATATATATATATATATATATATATATATATATAAGATGGGTTCAAAGAAAAAGGTATAAAATGACACTGCGGGTGTTTATTCAAAAGTAATCACCAGAGGCTTAGACACAGTTATCCTAGTGTTTTACAAGCAGAATTCCCTGTACCCTAAATTCCCGCGGCTGAGACGAGAGCCAGTTCTCCACTGTATCCTTCAATTCGTGGTCCGAGCTAAAGCGCCTCTTCTCGCTAACCCACTACGCACATACCTTTCGAGAAACCAACCTGACTTGCACAATTGGCCACACTGTTTCAACGCTTAACCTCATCACCTTCGGCCGTTCATCTCGCGTTTGCCTGGCCTGAACTGACCTCGGGTCATCACTCAAACACTCCCCTGCCTTAACGAAAACCATTTTCTCATTGAATTGTCGGACACAGTCTCCCCCGTATCCGGCCAACATCCAACGATGAATATCAGCCGGGTGAACTCCTTTCGCAGTCAGAGATCTTATACCACCACGTTGCTCCTCAGTCGTCGAATTCTGCAGTGGGACCTCCATTATGTCCGCATATGCACTGCCGCGTCAATTGGATGAGACACACAACTGTCTACGTCCGTAGATGTCTCGCTATACGAGCCTAAAGCAGTGTATTCTAATGTCGACGCGTCTGGTCGTAACGGCGTTTCGTGTTTTTTTATTTGAACCAACCTTATATATGTATATCTATAAACGTACACGAGAATGTACCCGCTATTTAAGTCTTAAAATGCGCTCCCAGGTATTTACAAATCGTTTAAGGTGATCTCGGCTATCGGAAAAAATCCACGCTACCGTGGATTTTTGCCTGTAATCGAAATTCTTTCCTTATCCTATATCCAGCCTAAGCCATAGGAGGCTTAGGCTGCCAGTTAGTGATCCGCTTATCTATAGTACAGACCCGAATAAGCAGCCGTCAGGTAATGCTATGAATTATTATAGCATTCTATGGTTTAAAAATGATGTTGTGATGTTGTTACACACAGTGAATAACAGAAAGCAGTAATCATAATGAAACCTTCTGCGTTAGCCCTGTCTAGACTAAAGTTATGGTCACCTTGTTTGGTCATGGGTGTTTTTCACAGTGTTTTATCCATCGACAAGTGTCTCACAATTTCTAAATGAACTAGGTGGGTTCAGAGAGTAGTTGAAAATTATCCATCGCGTTTTGGAAAGCAAATATATCATCAAATAAGTTAATGGACAAATGCAACTAAGGTTAAATAAATAATAGTAGTGCGGTTGTTAAAAAAAAGTCATATTGTTGACTTATATAAACTGCCGCAAGTAACGTGAAAGATATGGTAGTGGGAGGTATACCAAGGAAAGTACAACTTTCGCTAAAGGTTGTACTGTCATAAAGAAATTTGGCCTCGGATATCGTGGAATATGCTGTTTATTTGAGACTTATTTAGAAATAAATTAATTAAAAAAAATCGTGATTTGTCATATATTGCGTAATGTAACTATTGAGAATAAAAGGTAACGTACTTGTATGGAACTCGCATAAAAAGTAGCAATTAATCGGTCACCTTTCTGGACAGGTTGTCCTTCCCTAATCCCACTGCTGGTGTGAATTCCAATTTGGACGTGCATCTGATCATAGATTTTCTTTGATGGGACTACCTGCTCGTAGGTTTTTTTCACCCGTTGGTTTGCCAATTCTTGACCGGAAGCAAAAGCTAGTCGTTAACAAATGATCTTTCATAGCCAGAAATGTTTAGGGTATTCGCACAAGAGCCTAGGCACACAAATTCATACCCACGTGTACCTGTGTTCATATATAGAATTTATAATTACTAGAGATTGAGATCAGACAGTTGTCCGGGCCATATTTACATATTTGTACGGATGCATCAACGCAAATGCACCTGTATATATATATATATATATATATATATATATTCTGCTAACATAGGTGTGTTCAAACATAACGTAGCTGACCGGTGCGTGAGGAAGCACTTATGTGTCGTAACACGTCTCGCGCAGATATCGTTAGGCGCTCAGCAGGCGGCTTGCAAAGGCCCTGCCTGCAACGGCCTCAAGGACTGTGGGCTCTCTGGCTGTTCGTGCCTACTAGGTTCTATTACAGCGTCCGAGCTCTGGCTCTCTGCTAGGCTTGGCATGGCATGACCTAGTGCTCAAAAAGATACTTTAAACTCGTCCAAAGATCTATTTAGATGAAGAGGATATCGGATCACTGCCATGAAATCGCCTGCCAAACGTCGAAATAACGGTATTACTAGTACCGTTGTTAATTCTATTGTTGACTCTGTCGTAATTGTCGATGATCTCGGCGTTGGAAAATTCTTCCGCATGATTTTGCTTTTTTATTGAGCCGTTCCTCTACAACCTTGTTTAGAAGGCAAATGCTCTAACTGCTACTACAGTAAAAGCAGTATTAGTATGAAGTTCACAACGACGTCTTCGGCTTCCTCTGTAGAGGAGAGCATCCTTAACGGTAGTCTAGAATACAGGGTGTTGCAGAAATTTTTCATAATAGACATAGGGAATTGTAAGGCCGGTTAAAGCAAATATTTTTAAAATGGAACATGGTCCCTGAGAAGTCTTGTTTCGGTGTTGTTTCGTGAAAGTGAAATTACTGCAATTTGTAACAGTGGTGTTTTTGCCCGACATAGGAGCACAAAATGTGCTGTTGCGAGACAACCAGTCCCCCTATATAGAAACTAAGCACACCTTCGTGTTCGTGAATCGTTCGTGAAATTTTGCTTTTCGCTTAGAAGAGAATTTGCCAAAAATGAAGTTCTTTATTAGCGTTCACGCCAAATACTTCAAAATCATAACTATACAACCACTCACAGCGCTCAAAACGGACATATTCAGCAAGTGCGCATTTCGCGATTATTTTGGTACCAAATCTATGTTAATTCGAGCTGTGGTTGCGGAGTAATTACAATTTTTCGGAGGGCATGTCCAGGTTAAGTGCTTGTAAAATGACTGTGCGGCGACGTTCACTACCGCCGACGTGTCGCGCGACAGCCGCAGCGCGTCATTTTTCATGCACTTAATCTCGACACGTTCACCGAAAAATCGTCATCACTCCACAACCACAGCTCGCATTGCCATAAGTTTGGTACTAAAATGGTCGTCATGAAATGCGCATTTGCTAAATATGTTTGTGTGTGAGCGCTGTGAGTGGTTGCAGGGTTATGATTTTGAAGTATTTGGCGTGAACGCTAATAAAGGACTTCATTTTCGGCGAATTCTCTTCTGAGCGACCATGCCGCGTCTTTTGACCGGTCTTGCATATTCTTCAGATGGAGCAGAATTTTCTCAGGAACGCGACGGTGTGCTTAGTTTCTGTAGAGGAGAACTGGTTGTCTCGCAACAGCACATTTTATGCTCCTATGTCGAGCAAAAAGTGTCTAGTGTCACAAATTGTCGTAATTTCACTCTCACTCCAAAACAAGACTTCTCAGAGACCATGTTCCATTGGAAAAAATATTTGCTTTAAAGAGCTCTACAATTCCCTATATAATTAGGAAACATTTCTGCAGCACCCTGTATGTAGAGTTTAGCGCACCAAATAAACGACAGGATCGCGGCCTAATGAAGCGTACACTAAACTGGCTAGTGTATAGAATAGATCTAAGTAACGTTTCTTAGATTTGTTTTTACTATTTACTTAAGCATTTTATTTAGACAAAATGTGTAGCATATAGCAAACTCAATTTTTACGGTATAATAGACTTTCATCTGAAAGAAGCAGAGGGCCATTGTATGATTCTACGTAGGCTTGTCGCTGCGAATATGTTTTCGCTTACGCAGATGTGTAATGTAGATAATGTCCACGCAATTTGCTCGTAGCCCTTGAGCCAAGCAAAACTGCAAACTGATACTGGAAAAACGTCCCCCAGGTATTTATCGATGAAATCGATTAAACAATGCTCTGTTTGTGAGGACAGGATAGAGCGTTGAACTTACGACCTCACTTGTCGCTCTGCCAGGGAGCAACGTCAAAATTTACAGCGTTGTAAAGTTTAATGACGTCTCCTGATAAGACTTATGCGGGAACGCACTTTGCACTAACGTCCTTAGTACACAGAAAAGAGCCTTCTGTATTGGATATTCGGATAAGCGCTAGTTAGGTGACCAGTTCCTAAAAATTAATTTAACCGAAAAATTGTTTTTGCCAGAAAAGCAGAGCAACAATATAGTATTAAAAGTACTATACATCAGCACTTTTAAAGAATAGAATAGAATAGATCGGTCGTAAATAATCATTTTAATTTTTTTGTTATGTTCCATCATTGTGATAAATGTCTTAAACAAGGGTATTATGTATTTTGGCTGGTCTTCGACTAAAGGGTGTAAAGTGGATGGACCCGCCGAATAGAAGAATACGATATTTTGACTAGCAGAATTCATTGCATTCGTTTGTTTGGAGTTCCATATCAAGTTGAGTTGTGCGTATGACAAAAATGTACATATATAATATAATTATGGTCTGTCATCATTGAACCGGCGTTATCTAGAATTAAAAAACAATTTTTAAGGAAGTTGTTTTCACGTTATAGACTATCATTTTTAACATACATCGCTCAAAGAAGGTTCGATAAACAGCAGGAACTGGCGACATCTCAGTAGATCCCATGACTAGCGCACGAGTTCCCTATACCACGCCACCATCAACCGGTTTTATTCGTAGTGTCCAAACTAAAAAAAAGTGTATACATACGGCGTGAAAGACCAAACATGAAAATGAAAAAAGAAATCTTGGGCGCATATTCAGTTAGTCCTTCAGCAAACTGTGTTTTCCCAGTACTGTCAGACTATTTTACAGCAGATGCAGGTTTCAATAATACGTCGTATTATGTCGTGTTTACATGATGTGTATGTACAGTTGAAATTCCTTTATAAAAAGCTATGTACTCATTTTTATAATACCTACTAATAATTGCGATGTAGTTCCAGAACGATGCAAGTGGGATTTGTGTACGCTCAGAGCTAGTCGTTTTGTCGAAGAGCGTTTACTGTCTTAACATTCCCTCCACACAAAAAGTAGGCGTACAGATATCTGCTATAAAAAATACCATTATACACTAGCGTATGGATTTGTATACCAACGTTGCTCCCTTATATCCCTATAAAGTTCGTTTGATTAAATGTCATTGTCTTGTTTGGTAGTGTCGTACGCACTGAACTCTAATTCTGACTTAGCACATATACTTTTTTTTTCAAAATGCAAATGTACGTATATATATATATATATATATATATATATATTATCGGCGGGATAGAGTGGAGGAGATGGCAACGACCACGACACCACTATTCCGTTTCAGTACGCTACGTATTTAATTGAAGCGATTTTGCATTCGTTTTGCAAATTTTTGGATTACACGTTCGTCGTAAGAGTAAGCAAATATATAACTATATGTGTATGTGTATTCATATGCGTATCAAAATGCAATCGCAATTGCTCGTTTTGGTTTGGATGTGGCGCCGTAATTATATACATATAGGTAAAAGGTTGGCTAGGCGTTTTTAGCGCTGTAATCTTTCCAAGGGTTTCTCTCTGTGTCGGCGCGCATCAGAGGAATGCGCAATTGGTCGCCAACCAGTGTCAACGGCTCACTTCACACACAATTAACGGGACGTCGAGGAGCACAAGAAGAAGAAGAAAAACTCGATTCTCCGAATATCACAGTTGATTGGCGTTTGAACAAGTGTAGGTTTTAGGCGAGTAAAACCTTTGCCACGCCAACGATGCCTCTTAAGTCTATCTACATTTCGTTAAGTAGACCACGTGTCGAGATGCTTTTCTTTCGTTTGCTAACTCTGTCACGTTCATGCGCACATACATGTATTTCCCGCCATTTCTCCTTTTTGCCATATCGCCCGTCCTGCAGACGTCTACGCCTGCCTCATATGCCGTCACTGTGTGCATGGCTTTCTATTTCTCGAGCAGCTCCTGCTCTGCATTCGTCTTTTTGTCTTTATTCCCTTCCTTATTTCCCCGTCTACCTGTTTCTCGGAGGGCACCCTCGGGCGTGCGGTTGCCCGCCATTTCATCGTTGACGTAAACTTTTCGATGTAATGCTATTTTGTTCATTCTAGTTTCTTGGTCAGAGTTCGTCTTCGGAGCTGAAAGAGACAGGTGGTCGTCAGGTGGTCAGTGCGAGACGAGGCGAGGTGCCCAACAATGATAAGGTGTCGAACGATGGGAACTCGATAAACCAGGACCAGGACCGTGAGGACCGGCCAAGAAGCGACAAAGTCCAACAGTTTGGGGGGGGGGGACAACACTGCCCATTGTTTGTCAGCGTTGTAGCCGTTGCGTAGTGAAGCCGTCGAAGCCGAAATTGCATATACCGAGCCGAGATGCTGACGATCGCGTACACGTGGCGGGGGGAGGGGCACCTCACCGTGGGGTACTCCTCCTCGTGGGACACTACCGCGCGTGCATCTGTAGCCACATATAGCAATTAATCGTTGTCGTCGTCGTCGCAGGAGCAACGGCAGCAGTAACAGCTACAGTCGAGGCCAATATGAGTACATTTCGATTTGCGCGTCGGTGCACCATTACGAGTGTCCGTTCGCTTACGCTCCTCTCTGATGGGCAATGTGTCGTTGTTGTTGTTCTTGTTGTTGTCGTTGTTGCTGTTGTCGTTGTTGTTGTCGCCGTCGTCGTTGCCGTCGTAGTGTGGGGGCGTGTCATGACAGCCTTGAACAACGTGTTGAACACTGCCGGCTACCTGCAGTTAAACGCCTGATTCGGCATGCTGGCCATGATCTCGCTGACAGCACGGACCCGGGTCGGAGACGACTACAGCAGCGCTCAGGAGTCCGTTAGACTGGTGGTCCCGGTTGTCTCGCGAGTGAGTGCTGGCCGTTCGCGACGGTGGACTATTGTTGTCGAGCGAGCAAAGGCACGTATGCTCAAGCTCCTCCTTCGTCGTGTACTGCGTCGTCGAGCCTCCCCGTTGCAGCAGCTGACGTCGCTCGTAAACTGCAACAGCGTAACCACCAGCAGCAGCAGCGGCAGTAGCAGGTGTATGTAAGTCGCACAAAACGCATCAAAGAAACAAACGCAGGTCAAACGCGGTCAGGCGCTCTCTACGGCGGCTATGCATGCATTCGTACTACAAACATCATGAGTGTATGTATGATTGTATCCATATATATATATATATATATACATTTATATATATATATATATATATATATATACATTATATATATATATATATATATATATATATATATATATATATATATATATATATATACATATATACATACAAGGGCATTAGCTTTACGGAAAAACCAAACGAAGTCATGGCCATCGCATATTCTATCAACATAACGTACTTAAAAAAAAAAATTATATATATATATATATCAAGCGTAAAATTCTAGTCTCAAAAGTTCTCCTGGCATGCTCCGCGACGTATCTGTTATAGGTACTGTTTCGTATTTAGATCATGCAGTATACTTACGTTTGTATTGAAAATGTTGGCTCATTACGTTTTCTCGCTATATCGTTTTATATCAAAGCTATATCGACGTTCTAAATGAACTAATGTTTGTACCTCTCTGAGATGTAATGATACTACCGCACACAGACCAATCTGGGGTCACTTTGTCCGCGGCGTTCGTCTTGATTTTCTAGTTGGAAATCGTTTACCATTCCGACGAACCAATTACTGAGCGGCTGCTTCTAAATTGAAAACCGTAGCGTCTTAGATCCACAATGTCTTTACTTGTCGCCTTGCCCCGTGGGTCAGTGATTGGAGCCAGCCAAGTCATTCTGGTCGTGTGTAACACATTTGGCCTGCGCGTAGCGGAAAGGCTCCCTTGAGAGAAGCGACGACTGATATAGATACCCTATTTCCGTCAATGCTTTGGCTCTCTTCGTATCGTTTGCCACTTGAGAACCGAGAATCGCTCAGATGTATCCTTGTACGAAGCAGCCCTCGCCGGACTCAATCTAATATACTGTACGACTCATCCAGTGACGCTATATAAGCACAAAACGGCAGCCAGGCTAAAGCACTGTGCATCAAACTAAACGAACAACTACCGTGCCGTTCCTACTTAAGTCTCAATCCAAATTTGCTAACAATATTCCAGCACCGCGCTCGACGACACGTCCGTGGTGAAGTCTCTCCCAACCGCAAGAGAAATGATAAAACGGATACTTATTTATAGGGCATCTCCATGCAGGTTGTAGGCTTCGCGCAAAAAAAAAACTAGCGGAGGAGATGCTTACTTATACGAGAGCTATTAGAATCAGGCCCGGCGCGTTCGAGACGCTCAGCGGACCGGACCCGGCGACGTTGAGGATAATCAGGATGCGAGCCTTGAACTCGCATCGGGTGATAAGCGCTCGGCGGATTTCTTTAGGCAAAGGCTGTCGTTGAAAACGCTGAGAGTTAACTTGACAGCTATACTGGGGACCCTGATCTCCCGGTTTTTGCCAGATTTAGAGTTCTCCTCAAAAATAGCCGGCGAGAATCTACGATAATCCATGGTGTACGACACGTTTAAACAAGTACGTCATTAGATATATATATATATATATATATATATATATATATATATATACAGGTAGTTCTACAAGTTCTTAAAATATGCTTTTCAGAATTCGATTTTTTTCGCGCTTTCACCGCTATTGGAAACGGCAACTTTTCGAATGCTAGCAGTCAAAATATTATGGTGATTGGCCGTTGCGATTTCGTTTGATCGCTTTTCCCGTGCAACGTATCGGCGTGATTTTGAAAAATTGAGAAAAAAGAGTTTCGAGTGGTTATCAAGCGTTTTAATTTCAAAAGTTGGAATGCGACCCAAGTGAAAACTGAGTTAGACGAGGTGTACGGTGACTCTGCGCCATGTTTTGCCACTGTTTCCAACTGGATTAATGAGTTAAAAAGAGGTCGCAGGAGCACCGAGGATGAACTACGTTCAGGACGCCCAAAAACGGCAACTGATGAGGAAAACGTGGAAAAAGTGCGGAAAATCGTTGCCGCAGATAAGCGAGTGAACATTAAGGAGATATCGGAGGCCTTGGGGATCAGTTTGGGTAGTGTGCATTTCATCCTGCACGAGAACTTGAAGATGAAAAAACTCAGAGCAAAATGAGTGCCGCATTTGCTCAACCAAGGCCAAACAGACGCGCGCGTTTCCGCTTCACAGCGAAATTTGGCCAAGATGTCGAAAAATCCGTCGGATTTTTGGCGCAGATTCGTGACCGTCGATGAAAGCTGGGTCCATCACTACACTTCCGAGACCCAAGAAGCATCTCGCCAATCGTGTGCACCTGGTGAAGGACCTCCGAAGAGGGTGCGGACAACGGCATCGGCCGGAAAGATGATGGCTACGGTTTTTTGGGACCAACGTGGAATAATTCTGGTCGACTACCTTGAGAGCGGTAAAACGATCACGGGAGAATATTATGCAAGACTGTTGGACTGCCTGAAGCAAGAACTCATCGTGAAACGGCCCGCTTTGCAGAAGAAGGGAATGCTCCCGCACACAAGTCGCGGCAAGCAACGGCAAAACTGGCCCAACTGAGGTTCGAACTTATTGAACAACCTTCCTATTCTCCAGACCTGGCCCCCTCTGATTATTTCCTCTTCAGACATTTGAAGAATCGTCTCGGTGGAAAGCGTTTTTCCAGCAATGAAGAGGTTACAACTGCTGTCAATGCCCATTTTCAGTCTAAAGACGCAGAATTTTACTCAAGAGGTATAAATGCTCTGAAATATCGGTGGGAAACGTGTATTGAGCTTCTCGGGGAGTATATCGAATAAGAAAAAACTAAAAACAAGATTTGGAAAATTCTTGGTTTTCATTTTAAGAACTTGTTGAACTACCTGTATATATATATATATATATATCGTGCTAAACTCTTGGTCCTTCTTTCGCCTTTTCTCTGTCTCTTTTCCTATTCTCTCTTGATTGGCATTCCTAGCGGCTCCGCCTCTCAGTCGTCCGAAGACGACTTTTTGAACGATAGTTCTGCGGCCGCCCGACCTCTGCTTGAAGTCATCTGATTAGGCGGTCTAACATTCACTCCCGTCGTTGTCGTCGGCGCCGAGTTTAGTCGGTATTATCCTCTTCTCTGCCAAGCCTGCTGCGCGCCGCCCTTTGGGTTGCCATTCCGTTCGTTTCCTTATATTGGCTTGTGGGCCGTCTGCTCAGCCCCGGGCTAGGCCAAATATCTACATCGTCAACTAAACGTCCCCAAAATGTACACGCTTAGTTGACGCTTAAATAGACTACACACCGTATGCGAGTAATTACAATAGCAACGAACACAGACGATCAACACAAACAAAAATACTTGAGGCAACAGTTGTTGCTTGCAACGTGTAGGAAATAGTGCCGTTTCGAATGTTGGATTTATCATGACATAAGCTTGCTAGCTCCAAAATTGTATACGAAATTGGCAGGTTAATTAATGCTAATCGCTTAAACTCAGTTGTATGCTGCACTGTAGTCGTTAAATACTACTTAGCGGTTTTAACGTTTGTTGCATCGATCTATAATACCTTGAGATTTAGGAGTGTGTATGTGCACTTAGTAGTGTCGGCCACATTTGGAAGCCTTTAATCTTCCTATACGTGAAGGGAAATTTTGAGGCCTCCAACTTAAGAAGAAACAGTCTAACGGTATGAAGACTTGAAAGGCAAACTTGTAACGGCTGGGGGTATTAAATTGTCATTCGCTGACGTCGCTTTCTAACGACTATATTTGGCGCTTCATACAATTATTCTTTCCACGTAAAGGTATATCTAAAAGCCAACTAAATAAACTGATATCACATAGGTACAACGGCAAAGCCAAGTGCGAATTTCAAGAGCATGCTATGTTTCACTACATTTGGGTAATCGTTGCCTTTCAGATCAATTCCCATGACATGTGACAACACTAATCTTTTACAGGCAATGTCCTCCCATATATACACAATTTGAAACACAAAAAGACTACAAGTTGGAGGTCGTACAGGTAAACTTCAGAACGTTTTTGCACGTTCCCCTCTAGTAAAGTAAATTTGTAACCCACTGGCGGTTATCGCTATAGTTTAGGATGCCTAAATAGAACATTAAAGTTGGTTTTTCCACAGAGAAAAATAGCGAACACGAGCCGATCGGTAGCACAAGAGCTGTACCCAAAATTTGGCAGCATACTTTTATTTTGTACAATTTCTAGCGAGGAAGTGCATAAGTGTTTTGAAGAGCTTCGGCAAACTAATGGAGAAGGTCAACCAACTATCGATGAAACCCCATCCCTGAAAGCTGCAATTACTGAAAATGACGCGTGTAAAACTAGAGGAGATTTTGGGCGTGCATGACGTGACCATGTAAAAGATGCTTTATATCTACTTCGGGCACATTGAAAATCTACTGGTGAGTACCTCAGTAGTTCTTATTAGAGGAAAAAGAGGCGTGGATTTTTCTATCTCGTGAAATCCTTATGAAATTCCGGAAGAACCAATCGTCTCTATTTTTAAAGCTTTCGCAGTTGATGGGACTAGAATACATATTGGCTACCCTCTATTCAAACGTAATTTGAACTTGTGCTTTGATGCAGGACACACTGTGTCAACAAAGGTATAGACCTTGGTGGAAATGACGTCGGAATTTAAACAATTGTTACACTGTCAGAAAAAAATTAAAAACATGTCTGTACTCTATCATCAAAATTGCGAAAACTAAGTTAGGTCCCTACGTAGTTTTAATATATTAAGAAGCGGTGGAAGAGCGATGAAAATCCCACCTACGAGAGCGCCCCGCTTATTTTGCCACAGACTAGTCTGCGGAGCTATGAAGGACAGCCGGAAAAAATAAAATATAATCTAATCTAAGCTGAGGTGTGGACCATCAATGACTTACAACAGTGGTCCAATATGCTTTATTGTCAAAGACAATGTGAGGAGCGCGAATAACTTTTAACAGGAGCAAAGCAATTGAAACTATATTTCTAAGGAGTAAGGTAAATGTAACAAAGGACCAGCTTTGCTCAGCGTCTCTAATCTAAAAGCGTTTTTACTTTGGCGGTAGTACATAAAATGTAGCCTTCACAAAACTTTTTTTTTTAATTAGAGTTTATTGTAACAGTAATTACAATTGAGGGTTTCACAAAACTTTAGGACGACGCTTCCCTGCACGCAATATTTAGTGGCATAACCTCGCTAATATTATGGCACAGTGACCATTTTGCATTCCTGACAGTCAAGACAAAACCGATATTGACTATCTAGTATACGGCTTTTAAAAATTATCAGCACTTGAGTTGATCACGCTTAGCAGTGGCTCTAAACAGCCTGTATTAGTCCTTATAGCCCGTGCAGTTCGTGAGACTAGACAGCCACGTGCTTGCTATCTTTATTGCAGGTTTAAATGTTCCTCTCTGTTGCGGCGGCGTTTTTTGGACTTGCGGGTGCGAGCTTACACTAATTCCGAAGCGAAGGCGTCTAACGGCCTGGCGTTATCGGTTTGAAGAAGGCGTCCCTAATTAAACGTTTGTGATAATGAACGTACTTCGTATTGTCGTCATTCCGTTCTTTAATATTTGTACGCTGTCCAAATCAATATATTTTATTTTCAGAGTATAACAATGTTGTTCGGCGTCGCTACAAAGCGGTCTGCATGTACGCCTATGTGGATATATCTGTAATGTCCGCATAACTAACTGGTATGTTTCAAAAGTTTCCGCGCTCAGCTTTGCCCGTTCGGCGTAGGGATCTAACATAAGAAACGAAACTCTTGGCCATGCTGGCAAGCTGTTTGTGCAACTTGCGGTCGACGAAACCGGCCTTGTGAAAACACCATTCGTGAACTTGTGCTAAAGTTTCACGGGACAGGTTCACTACGTGAGGTTTGGCGAAATGCCCAAGAATTGGGTTATTCTCGCATCTCATCTTCATTTATTTTAAGATCGAGTTTAGCGATGTATCCACACAAAGTTTAGTTATTCAGTTGACGCATGAGCTCAAGCTTTACGTCAGAACTTTCAGGAGCGGCTAAACCTTCAAAATTGGTCTTCCGAGAGGATGCAACGCGATGCTGATTTTGTGAAGACCTTTAGCCTTTTCTGGCAAAGCCGATCTCTATCTGAATGCTTATTGCGCACAACTAACATTACCTTTGTCTGACTCGACAAAGCAGCCTCTGGTAATAAAGTGATAGCGGCCGCAGAGTGCCATTTGGCGAAAAATCGAATTGCCGATATATATATATATATATATATATATATATACGACGACCAAGTTGCGCAATATGGACTAAATTCCAGATACAACAGGAAGGGAGGAGGCATTGTGACCTCTCACACCAATTCCGGGGTCATCCACCAAACCGCTCTGTCCTATCCACAGCAGGAGTGGCGCATCGACCACGACATCGCGCCTGCACCAGGACGGTCTCGATGCAACACAACCACATCTCCGCCTTTACGACCGTGCAGGTTTCGCAACGCTACACGTGCATCAAGACGGTCGAAATGCATCAAAACCACTTATCCACTGTGGACAACGCCGGCCGAACCTTCTTTCGTGTCCAGCAGCGGCGAATATCACAAACAATAAACGTCGCCGCGTGGATACATCGCCAATAAACCAGTCAACGCTTCAACTTTCTAGGATACTCGTAAGTACTCCATTAAGACGTCGTCATCCGCTGGGTGCAACAAATGTACAGGCAGAGGAGAGGGCCATTCTCGTTGGATCTCAACTGTCCTGGTGACCGTCACGACCATGTATCTTTGGTAATGTACACCCCTCGTGTATTGCCGCTCTGGGCATAATTCTTGCTAATTACTTTTGACAATAAGTTGCAAGATAGTATTGACGTGGAGACATTGCCAAGGAAGGCCGGATAAGCTTTGGTAATTGTACACGCCACCCCCCGTGTATTGCCGCTCTTGGCATAATTCTTGATAATTCGTTTTGACAATAAGTTGCAATGTAGTATTAACGTTGAAATATTGTCAAGGAAGACCGGACAAACTTTCCGTTGCTCGAGCAAACACTGTCTGGGCGTCGAGTGGCGTATATGTAGTAAAAAGTAAGGTGACAACATGCCCGATCAACTCGCACACACCGAACATATACGCAAGCAGTATATGATTGTTTGAAAAAAAATACGTTTTTAAGAAACTGGCATTTTGATTTGTCTTAACAAATCTAAAAACATTTAATCAAATAGTAGAGAAAACGAGCAAGCTGGTGGTGCTGCTCCATGCAGTTAAAAACCTATGATGACAACGATTGGTCCACATCGCAGCCCTACATGTGGCCATTGTAATGTTTTGTTTCCTTTATTATTATTATTATTATTATTATTATTATTATTATTATTATTATTATTATTATTATTATTATTATTGTCCTTCTTCTTATCCTTCATTTCTGCTGTTATTGTCGTGCATGACATCGTGAAGATGATGCGAACTACGTACATTTGGTCATTACAGCATGTGGCGAGATCGAGTCCCTCTTCGAGTAGGTGGCGGACGACTGGAATGTTCGAGGTCCCCTTGTGAGGAACGACATCTTGCTTTTGAGGCCCTGCGGAAGCAGACGCACCACCTCGGACTGCACTTCGTTGTTTAAGAAGCAGTAAAGCAATGCCACTACTGAACCCTGAAATTGGAAAAGAAACGGATGATCACAAACATAAAATATTTTAAATTTCTGTTACGACAGTCAACAACAATAGCTGTATTTTTTTTCAATTTGTTTTTGAAGTGTCACATTATGAAATTAGCTGATTGCTGCGCTTTGTAAAAACGCTTTCCTATTGTACGTTTTGGTTGTTGTTTTATTTTGCATAGGTTAGGTCATACACGTTTTATTCGTCATAGGTTGGGTCATATATGTTCAGTATGACTAAAGTTTAGCAATTACTAAAGTGGCTAACCTTAATCCACCTTATTTTAAATTACAATACAGTGGTTAACATTTATACGCAAGCCCAACGCAACGATTATGTATGAATGTATTTTTGGGACCGTCTTTCCCGGACGGCAAATTTATTTAAATTCAGTAATTCCTCATTGAGTTTGAAATTTTCACAATTACACAATTCAAACTATTGTAACCACTCAGACCATATTGCAGAAACGGCTATCGCCCGTGTCTGCCAATATATATATATATATATATATATATATATATATATACACTTATAGTGCGAAAGTGCGGCCGCCTAGATGGGTTGCTCTTAAGCCGGCTTTATGTCTGCATACGTTTAGGTAATCAAATTTGACCTATGTCAATCAAGCTTGTTAATCGCAAATGAATATAATTGGTCTATTAATAGGACAACATAACTTACACATACCCAAGCCTCCAAACTCTTGCCGGACTTGTTAAACTTTTTTATCCTGTTCTGAGGTAACGCTTTCCAATAGCACGTAACGTTTTCAACTGAATTATCTCAACAACTCTGTGCACAGCCTGAATTTAGGCACACCTGTACACAGCGCACCACCACAACAACCGATAAGCGAAATCTCCTTCTTTCCCGAGAAAAGCCGGTCTCACGCTGTCGAGTGCACTAATGCAGGTATATAAGGGTCCGCGTAGGTTTATTTTTAGATAGAACTAAACTGAGTTAAAGTAGTAAATACGTATTTTCTTCATCGCCAACTACGTCAGATTTATATCTAGCTTCCTGGGCGAGTTGACTTAGAAAACCAATGACCCACGAAAACCTAAGCTGGGTAATCATGGGGATCTTAATGCAATGGCAGTTTGACGGGTGAGCGACACAATCATTACCAGTATGTGAGGCAATGACATGAAAAGCACAGCAATGATTGAAGAAGTGGTACATAAACTTTTCATGCGCGGTCAACAAAACTATGTGTTCTTCGTAGCCTAAAAGATACTGAGAGCAAACGGTATCGCTATATGCCACAAAAAAAGCAAAAAGCAAACGGCAACTTCAGCAACAACGAACGTTAAGCAAATAGGCCGTCCGTTGCCGCGCCAACCTCGAAGTAATGCGAGAGAGCTGGTCGGGAACCTTTATTCAATTCAGACAGAAGCATCCGATGAATCTTGCAACGTGAGCAGGGGAACACTTTACAAGTTCCAACAGATTAATGAACTTGCTTACAAAGAAGGAAAACGTAAGTTGCCTTAGAGCAAAAGTGTTAATTGACGTGCTGAGTGGTGCTAAGCGACCCTATAATTTCTTATGTAACTATAATATTCTTAACTATCGAGTCAGCGGTAAACCAACAAAATGACCGTACAGGCTCAGCAGCAATCGGAGTCAAAATGCTGACTAATCTAAGGCGGTCGGACCTAGGGGGCGCAATCTGCTATAGTTTGGGCTAGGATAACTCGGTATCGGGTGGAGATCCCGTACCGCATTCATTCCGTATGGAACAAAATTATAGGCCCCCCTTTACTGTCAAATGGTATTGAAAGGAGGAGTCCATTTTTGGCAACAGCCGATACACATTCTAATAGGGCTTTCCCTTAGAGCAAAGCATTTTCAATGGTGGCCCCGCAACGACGTTTAACAAACATTTATTCAAAAAACTGACTCCCAATAATAATATTATGGATTTTTAAGAAAAGCCAATTAAAGTATGTAGAAGAAACCTCTTAAGAGTCTCGTTTCAGCCGCAAATCAGAGGTTTTGAGGCGTTGACAGGATGCAAAAGATTAAAGAGGCGACATGTGGACACACAGGGAACTGATAAGTTATTTGCTTCGAAAATATCCTGAAAAATATGCTAGAAAAACTTCAATGCAATCCTTTAATGATTAATGTAAATAGCTGGTGGTTTATGTGATAACTTAGGCTGTTGCACACTGTACTAACGGTTTAATTACGTCGAATGCATTAGATAATGAAAACTTGGGCAACGCTAGTTCCATGCGCTAGCTCTCTTACTTTTGTTTAGATTTTTTGAATGACGAAACATTATCCTCAGGGCATACATAAGCGAAAAACGTAACATCCAGTGTACCCAATGTGCAACAGACGAGTAGATTATAAAGTTCTAGCAAAGCAGAAAGTAATTTAATAGCAACGCAAGTAAGCGCATGCAATGTGAGACCAATCTGCGCAACAGCTACTAGACCGGCTTTGCAGTTCTTCTTTTTTCGTCTAAGGGAACCCTACAGGTACGAAAATGTTTACACATAATATATATATATATATATATATATATATATATATATATTAATAATTTAATAGCTACGAAAGTAAGCACATGCAATATGAGACCAGTCTGCACAGCTGCCACTAGGTCTAAATATATATATATATATATATATATATATATGTATATACATGTTTACCTTTGAAAAGATTCTGTCATCTGTCTTCAAATATTAAAGCAAATTTAGAAATCATTTCATGTGGTGTCACTTCAAACAATCATATATACACCACCTCTCACTATTAATTTTCGTTTAACGGCCGTTTAGAAAAATCGTTTAAGAACTTGTCACCTTTATATAAAAAAAGTGATCAAAGTCTGATCAGATCAGGATGTTTGAAATTAAGCGCATTACGACGCCTCTGCGGTGGCACAGACAACGACTGTCCGGAGCGCTTCTTAACGACGGCCTTCTCCAAACGGTCGAGCAACCCGGCAGTACATTTCACGGTTACAAGTTTTATTGTTCTGCAGAAGCTTGCAGTAAACCACGGCCTCTTAATTCATTACATTATTATTAAACATTTGTACATACGGAAGTCTTCTTAGCATAGGAGCCCAGCTTTTGCATCGGCTTGGTGCCTTGTTCCGACCATTACCTTGTTGTTTTCTTATAGAAGAGAACGCTTGGCATGTCGCGTGGCCTTTAACTTCAGAAGTTTGCTAAGACATAACGGCGAGGCACTTCCGGGCAGTTTTTCGGGCTTCCCTTATTTACGACCCTAGAGTGCTCCAAAGCTATGACGCCTTCATACGAATGTTGTTCGCATTTGCACGGAGCATCTACTCGGTATAATCAACGAGTAACTTTTTGTTTGTCGACGACGGCGTCCTCACAGGAAATCCAGTACTAGCGACTAGCAACGTAGATACAATTACCCGATTGTGGTTGGAGAAGCTGAAGTCGTCCCCAAGACGCCCGGGTTTCCTGGGAGCTCTCCGCGGTTTGTTCTGATCAAGATCGTTTCTCTCCACTACCTAAGAAAGGCCACTGTCCCTCATTCTGGATCTACTCTGAGGCGACGTGGATCACACTTGAATAATTTTACGACCATTCCTAGAAATCGCTCCGGCATAAAAACAGAACGATATTGCTGACCTTGTCAGCTACGTACGCCAAAAAAATTGGAGCGCCGTGGTGGTTACGCACGCCAATAAAATCCCATATGTTTTGAAGCGGAGGACGACTAGCAGGCCATGGCATCATTCACTCTGCGGCCAGCCAGTGAAATTTGTTAAACATCTTTCCATATTTTGGTCTACAAATGCAATATTTAGAAATGTCATTCTCAACGCATATTGATGAAACGATGAGTTCAACTCCAATGTAATGTCATCAGACCGATGACACATGTAATTAGACGTCGACGACAACACAACAATGAAAACTGGAAACGAGGAAAACTGTAAAGAGCCTTGGCGCACTCCCTCAACACTTTACATGTACTTGGTAAACCAAAATAAGCATTGTCCATAACGAGTTACTGAAACCTGGCGGGAGGTAATGCCCGGGGACGTCTGATATACTCAACTAAAAATAAAAGATGCTGCGCTGCTCAAGAAATACATCAGATATTTTACAAGCATATGGACTATAGTTCAACATGGCGTGCAGCATTGGCGTCTTGTGCAGCTAAATGCGGCTCGGTTCTAAAAACCTGAGGCGTTGTCATCTGTAGGAGCGGGTTCTGCTCAGGTAGAATTCTTTCTTCTTCCCTGATTTTTTAAAATAGGTTTGGGTGTTGCCTTGCTTTTACGTTCTTCTGGTAAAGAAAGCCCACATACGTCCACTGTGAGCACACATAAAATAGCTTAAAAGGTAAAGCAAAAAGTCTGTCATCTAGACCAGGCAATACTCCGAACAACTAGGTCATATTATGCCCAAAACCACCCCAGGACAAACGTTGAAGATATAGCCTACGCGGCCGTACCGATAATAGCCACATATCGGGGGATTGGTGCTGAAGCATTTCAGCCCGATTAAACATTTAATTTTCCAACATGACAACGCTACATCGCATATGGCAAAGGACACCCGTAGTACCATCACACGGTTGCGGTGTAAATTTTTTTGGTTTGCATTCACTCTCTCTACTCACCTGGCCTTATGCTGTCCGACCTCAATGTATTCCCGAGTCATTAGAGGGCTCTAAACAGCCAGAGTCTTACTAGAGAGAACTGTGTAGAACAGCCGCTTTTTCATTTGTTAGCACCACGATAAACATTTCTACATAAAATAAATTATTTAGTTGCCAAATAGATGGGAGAGCGAGATTATCTTGCCTGCCTGGAGAGATGTCTGCCGAAGGAGATTATTCTAATCAAATAAAAAAATCACACTAACTTTTTTTAATATATAAATAATTATTTTTATAATATGTTATGCATGTTAAATTAAACTAAACCATACATGCATGTTTATGAAATAAATAAGAAACAATAATAATTTATTAATTAGTAATATATTAATTTATTTTATGAACACTTGGGCTGGATAAATGTGTTTAGGTTATATAAAATTATTTTGAGCCACTTATCAATCTAGCGTTTGGTTAATTCGGCTATGGAGCGAACCGCTGGACATACCGTGGAGTGATTTCTATCACATTTGCTTCAGCACTGTCTGCATGGACATCCGTGCTGTGTTTCATGAAAACCCTACACGTTGTACAGAACGTGATGAAATCCGTGGGCTGCAAAGGCCGTAGTTAGATGTCGATCTCTAGCCCGCTAGCCCGTCACTCAGTGCTCCTCATTGCTGCTGTTCCATAAATCCACATGTCCACTTCACTAATTTTGGTTTGGCAGTTCCGCATATAAACATCAAAGGCGACGCTTTCTTAAGATTCCATCTTTGTTGCAGATCCTTTAAAAGTAGACCACATTCAAACACGTGAACAATTTCTATTTATGCACGTACTCGATGGCGCAAAAACCCCACCCCTTTAATTAAGCACAATTTGTCCACTCCCACCTTATTCTATATTAGTGGAATAACATATGTGGCGACGGCTACTATTTGTATCCCAAAAAGAGCGGCTGCTGCATGAACCGAAAGCATACGCGGACATTTACTTGCCGCAGCTGCAAAGCCGTCCTGACTTTGTTATTGATAAGGTGATCATTAGGTACGTAAATTTGTTTAATTTTGTTTATTTATTTCCTAGCCAGACGGCTAGGAAATAGCCGTTGCTTCAATATTTCATGACAACTGTCTTTTCCTTCTTATCCATGAATGTAATTAGTCGATCTATGGCTTGTTCCACCCTGAAAAAGGCTGCAACCAAACATGGCCACATCATCCGCATACAGGAAAATGCTGACCCACTCTCGGATCCATCCAGTAGTACGGAAAACAGCAGTGGGCTTAGTCCCGTCGCGCGACACCTGTGGTCTAAGTCCCTTTCCCCGCAATGCCGACTTCTTTAACAATCGGCACCGTAACATTTAAGATGTTGATAAACACCTCAACATTGTTCCCGGCACTCCGGCTTTTGCCACCTATGTCAAACGTCTACTTGAAATTCACAGCATATGGACCACTCCTTGGCCTAAATAGAGTATCCCAGATTGCTCCGAGCAGCTACTAAATTGCTTCTCCAGTGTTAGCCCCCTCTCCTTTAACAAAGACTCCAGTCTCCTTGCTATTATTCCTGAAAATATCCTATACGGGCAGGTTTTATTGCTACTCCCTTCCAAGTCTTTGATTCCGTTTTCACTAATTTTCCTTTGGGAATCACTATTAAAGTTGCTTCTCTCGAGGCCTGTATAGATTTCCCAGTGTTTAATCATTCATTGAATAGGACTTGCCAGCATGGTGCGAAAATCTATGTATCTTTTGTGTTCATTCCTTATAAAATTCTTTCTGTGCGCTTTTCTGTGTAGTATTCTGTCGATTGCTTTCATAAGATTTTCGTGTGAGATTGTCCTTGTTATCTAGACCCTTGCGTCCTACGGCCTTATCACCGTAGCGGTATTTACGTATTCCCGCGTCAGGGATATTGTCATGGAGAAGCTAGCCGCCGCGGGTGTGGGCCCACGAGTTTTGGGGATACTGGCAGCTATCCTGAAGGCAAACCCAGTCATTCTAGATGACGGCATTCAGGAATACCAGCCTTTCCTACAAACCACCGGCTACCCCCAGAGTGATAATCTCAGCCCGCTCTTGTTCTCAGTCTTACTCAGTGATCTTCCGGGCCTTATCAATGACCACTACCCCTGTGTCCGCATAACTCTCTATGCCGATGACCTGGTGGTATATAGTAGAGTGTTCATGGATCTAAAAAGGTTCCTGAGGCTGCTGGAGACATACAGCAAGCAAAATGGTTTAACAATTAACGTATCCAAGACAAAAGCTATGAAATTCAGATCCGGGGGACCCCTGAGGAAAAGTGATAGGCTCAGCTTGGGCGGTGTCTCTGTAGAATTTGTCTCGGAGTTTACTTACCTGGGTGTTAAACTAACGCCAAGTGGCACATATTTCGCAGCTCACATATCTCAGCAAATTAATAGCAGCATTGTCGCCATGACCTCAATCTCGGCTCCACAGAAGCTCTCAGTAAAAACAGCTTTAATACTGTTTAATCTGAAAGTGGCCTCGGTGGCATCTTATGGTATCACATTAATTTGGGAACACCTATCCGCTCAGCAGCTTAGCGCTCTCGACACGGTGAAGGCAACGTTCCTTAAGGGAGTTTTGGGCCTCCCTGGAAATGCTCAAAACAGGCTAACTTATAGTCTGTCGAGGACCACGCCGTTCATCGAGGACATGGTAAACCGCTTTCAACTTCCGACCACCGCCTCACTGCGAGAGTTCCGTAGGCACTTCGAGCAGAAAATGAGGGAAGTGCCAGAAGCCTTCTACAAAACACTGGCAATGTTGAACAATACATGGATGGAATCGCTCTTTGAGCAACGACACGTTCTCAGCCGCTACTCCGTCCATGGGTTCCACCACAAACTGTGCCACCGCAGTGGGTTCCATAACCCTTCTGATGAGTGTTGCTGCAAATTTTGCGGCCTTGTATGCACCAAATATCATCATGAAACATGTCGGTCTGCGCCAGCTATCTGGGCGTTAGGTCGCTGACATCTTCTTGAAATGCTTGATTAATGAATATGTGTAATGTAATATAATCAACAATACCGAAAGGTGATGTAATAATAAATAATTTGTATTCCCGCGTCAACCTACTGGCTTTTTTAGCCGCCCTGCGCCGCTCGTTAAACCAATGCTTTTCGCTTCTCTTTTGAGGTGGCAGCATCGCAGACCTTAAAAACCCTCCAGACTGCGTTTGTAGCAATCTGCCTGAATTGTCTCTGACGCTAGGAGTACCCTGCTAAGTCCCTTAAAAAGGCACTGCGTTTAATCCTCCTCCCTGAGCCTTTCCTCCTCCCTCGATTTCAAATGTTCCCCCAACCTTTCATCTAGTTACCCATCAGTATCTATTGTCCGAGTCCTGTAAAAGATTGTCATCTCGTGAACATTTATGTTCCGTCTATACATGTTGCATATAGGCCAATATGACCCGGAGTGGTATTCATATGTGCATACATTCGCATTGTTAACTCCCCAGCAGCCGAATCAATTCTGCCCAATCTCGCATTAAAGTCGATTCCAATGACCATTGGAGCCTTTCTCGGTAATTGCTTCTATCCCCAACAAGAGGCCCCCAATCATCGTTTCTGTTAAGTACGTCCTTGCCAGTTGCACCTAGATGGTCACTAGTTCTCGTTTAGATGACGCTACTGCAATCAGATTTATTGCTACGATTACCGCGCTCATTTTTCCCACTATCGGTCTAGTGAAAATGAATGCGCCCGCCCTTCTTGGCCTACATGGACACCTTCTTCATGATGCCAGTGCATAGTACCCATAGAATCCCCGTATATCAAACTGCTCTCGCGCCCAGGTTACCGTCAAAATGAGAACGTCTACCCCTTTGTACGCATCGTCCCCAAGCGGATCCTACACTACCCTTTTCTCAGAGTTCCGCATCACTATCTGAATACTTGCATCCACTAAGTCTTCAAACTTTTTATTATCTTGCTGGATCTGCTGGTTTTCGCACGTTTTCAGATGTCAGGTCGACTCAAAATATTATGATGTTGTTGTACGATCTGCGCTTTTGTCCTGCAGTCTAGGTGTGGTCCTGTCGGCGTCGTTGGTTGGGGGTTGCAGCATAGGTAACGTGGCTAAGGGGTACCCATCAGTCTTTCCAAATGCTCGGAATAGCTTAGTAAATGGTCCTAGCCACCTTCTGTGACATGATATCTGTCAACATCGACATAATCGTCGCATTCACCTATTGCACTATATATTTCACTCTCAGAGGGCTAAGATCAATAATAATACATGTATACCTAAAAATCGGATAAGGTGCACATAGCTTAGCAACCTAAAGAAATAAAAATTGAACTTTGTCTGCTCTCAATATATATATATATATAGATATATAGGGTAGAAATAACAAATCCAACAAACAGGCCCTTATCTTCTTTTTTTTCTTATTCTTTATACAGCATAGTAGTTCCAATAAATGTATTATATGGCGGTAAAATTGCCAGGCTTTATACGGCATATGCACCGCCAGGAGAGATCAGTGCTCATTCAGCAATAAGCGACAACGACCGACAGAGAAACAAGCACGGGATATCGACGAAAGTCCAGGAGATCCAACAAAACAGCGCCTGAAATTGAATTCGTTCAACGTTCTGTTTCTCTCTCTCTCTCTTGTCCGAAACCCCTTAGAATGTTTCTCACACGTAAACATAAAGCACGCACAGATACACGGTCATTCACAGACATTCACACACAAATACACACGGACACAGATTAAGTCTTAAATCACACGCAAAAAGGTGATGGGCGCCTTGGTATTCCGACGCCCCCCAAATGCTCTTGACGGCAGTGCAGACGACGATGACGATAACGCTTCTCATTCGAATCATAAGGGCGGGCCTTGCGGGTCTTTGCGGGGATTCCGCCCGTCCTCTACGGCCGTCGTGCTGGTCGTCGGCGCATTATCAGACGAAGCACCGGGGCCGACGGTGTCACACTTTGGCCGAAATCTGCCACCGCCGCCGCTCCGTTGGTCTGTAGGCTTTGACGCTTTCTTCGTTCGATTCGCCTTACGGGCGAAAAGTCTGCTCAGGTTCTCCATCTGGATGGATCGCAGTCATGTAGCAATCCCGCTGAGTGTTATTAGATGGATTACGTAGGGATCTGTCAGATTTCACTGTTCCACCGTCATCAATAGTCTAAAGGTGTGTACATATATATATATATATATGTTTGCATGTGTAAATGCTGCTTAAGGGTCATTCTACGCTACATTTTACTATTTAGTGGTATTCATACATACGAATTTATATATATATATATATATATATACGAGATGTGTTCAAAAAGTATCGCGACTTTTTAATTTTCGCGGGTTACGTATATTCGAATTTCGATTTTTTGTGGCGTTATGTTGGTACTCATGTCTCTCACTTATGCCGACAAGCTCGGCCATTTTGAATGTTCAGCTTAATTGTTGACAGCTGCTTTGTTTGCACGTGTTTTGGATCGTCTTCGATTTTTACCTATTCAAAAAAATTGATCAAAGAACCTGTATCAAATTTTGTGTGAAAAACGAAATTAAGTGCGCGGATGCATTCCGAATGTTGACTGTGGCATACGGAGAAGCTACCTTGGACCGAAGCAACGTTTATCGGTGGTACAAAATGTTCTCAGAAGGCCGAGAAGATGTGAACGACGAAGAGCGTGCCGGACGCCCGAGCACTTCAACAACAGACGAAAAAATTAATGAAGTGGAGAAAATGGTATTGGCCAATCGTCGAATCACCGTTAGAGAAGTTGCTGAGGACCTAAACATATCGATTGGCTCGTGCCATTCGATTTTTATCAATGATTTGGGCATGAGACGGGTCGCCGCGAAATTCGTACCAAAATTGCCCAATTGCGACCAAAAACAGCATCGCATGAACATTGCTAATGAGATGTTGGACTCTGTCCGCGACGACCCAAATTTGCTCCAGAGGGTCATAACTGGTAACGAATCGTGGGTTTATGGTTATGACGTGGAAACCAAAGCTCAATCATCTCAATGGAAGCTGCCGCACGAACCAAGACCGAAAAAAGCGCGCCAAGTTCGGTCGAATGTGAAAGTTTTGCTGACAGTTTTCTTCGATTGCAGGGGCGTGGTGCATCATGAGTTCTTGCCACAGGGTAGAACGGTCAATAAGGAATATTACCTGCAAGTTATGCGCAATTTGCGCGAAGCAATCCGCCAGAAACGCCCGGATTTGTGGAAGAACAAAAATTGGCTTTTGCACCACGATAACGCCTCTGCTCACACATCGTTGCTTGTGCGCGAGTTTTTGGCCAAAAACAACACACTAATGATGCCGCAGCCACCGTATTCCCTAAATCTGGCCCCCTGTGACTTTTTCTTGTTCCCTAAACTGAAGAGGCCCATGAAAGGACGACGTTACGCTACGCTTGACGAGATAAAGACGGCATCGAAGGAGGAGCTGAACAAGATAAAAAAAAATGGTTTTTTGAAGTGCTTCGAAGATTGGAAAAACCGTTGGCACAAGTGTATAATATCTCATGGGGATTACTTTGAAGGGGACAAAATAGATATTCATGAATAAATAAAAAATGTTTGAAAAAACACAAGTCGCGATACTTTTTGAACACATCTCGTATAAATAACTATATATATAAATATATTTATATATATATATATATATATATATATATATATATATATATATATATATATAACTATATATATAAATATATTTATATCTATATGTATATATTTATATATGAGCATGAGTATTTGTGTGGAAGCCGTAATCGCACATGACGTTACCCACGTGTTAGCTGTGCGGCAGCGGCCACCAATGTCAACACTCATGGTCAAATCAAAATCATAAGAGATCAGTATTGGCCTACAGCGTTGAGGTCCAGCGGTCAACGACACACAGTTAAGCACATTTAGAGCGGACCTAGCCCAACAACGGAACGATTTCGTCCCTCGCGCTTTGCCCTACCTGTGGAATAAGGAAGGACAAATCCTGTATGTCGGACTCTTGAAGCTTGGTCTCATTGATTTGCTGCTCCTGCTGCTGGTCGTTAACCCGAGCGGACGGCGTGATGCACGATTCGCTGACAACGCACGTGATTTTCGTGCCGGGATCGCATATTCGCTGCGACAGCGTCTTCAGAGCGGGCGGCAGGGCGGCATCGTCGCCATCAACGGCGGCGGCGGCGGCCTCGGTGGCGCCGGCAAGACCTCGGTCAGCGACGCCGAGCTGGTCGGTCGAGGCCGTCACGGCGTTGCACGAATACGTCGGCGACGTCACGGCCGTCTTGGCCTGCTTTCGGCGGCGTTCCTGCTTGCGCAGCTCCAGTATGTAGTGACGCTCGTCGACGACCTTCACCGTCGTGACGGTCATCTCTTCCGAGAGGCTGGGCGTCGTTGACGGCGCCTTGGCCTGCGGCTGAGTTGGGCCACTCTTCGTATCGGCCACAGCCACCGTTACGAGATAGTTGGGATGCTTTGCTGTCATCGTCTTGCAGGTTACCGCCTCCTGTTGTTTGTTGTTGGTTTTGTTTTTAGTAGTTTTGTTGTCGTCGTCGTTTTTGTTTTTGGTATTTTTGGTGTTGTCGTTGTTGTAGTTTTTGGTATTTTTATTGTTGTCGTTGTTGTTTTTGGTAGTTTTGTTGTTGTCGTCGTTGTTGTTGTTTTTGGTATTTTTGTTGTCGTCGTTTTTGTTTTTGGTATTTTTGGTGTTGTCGTTGTTGTAGTTTTTGGTATTTTTGTTGTCGTCGTTGTTGTTTTTGGTAATTTTGGTGTTGTCGTTGATAGTTTTGTTGTCGTCGTTGTTGTTTTTGGTATTTTTGGTGTTGTCGTTGATAGTTTTGTTGTCGTTATTATTATTTTTGTTGGTGTTGTTGTTCGTGTTGTTTTTGTTGTTGATGTTAGTCGTAGTTGTTATCACGGCGGGTGTGGGGCCACCGGCACCACGGCATCCAGTAGATCGAGCAGCCCATGGAACTGTGGTGGCTGCGTTGTCATTGTTGGTCCTCGGGGGGTCCTGATCGTCTTGATTTGACTTCGAAGGGTTGGCCACTTTCGACTTTCCCTGAGCTTGTTTTCCCAGCATCGTTTTTGGCCAGCTATGGCGGTAGTCGACGTCAACATTTCGCCACCGGCGCCGGAATAGCAAGTCGAGCCACACACCCGAATTAGCCGAGCGCGGTGGTGGCTTAAGTCTGCGCCTCGCAACCGGAGGAGACACATAGCAGGTGCGCAGGTTCGAGCCCCATCGTTGCACATTTGTATTTATCATGAGGGGCCTATGTCTATGAAGCAGTGTGAAAAACAGTTCCGTGGACGTTAGGTCTTGGCTGAGGGCCAGCCCGAAAACTTTACTTTACACCCGAATTACACATAAAGTGCGACAACGCAGACTGTATACGTTCGCAAGAAAAAAATGCGTTTGAAATCTAACCTGAATATGAATTTAGGGCAGCATCGTGCTGTCGTCGACGTTCACATAGTGTTAGAATTTGAGCCCGAGTTGTTATGTAAACTCTTCGTAAAGTGGTTGCGTTTCGTAAGCTCATCGGGAGCGTTCGAAACCTGAGTGCAGCTTCCATTGATACTAGCGCTGGGAATCTAGCTAGATGGCTATAACGGTTATTGTCAGCACGATAAAATAAGGAACCGTTCCACAACACCCAACCAAGATAAAGGACAAACAATGCCTCTCTCAACCGTCTCACTATCCTCTCTGAGGTGACAGCCGAGATGTATACCCGGCCGAAAGATACCATGCGTGTCATTCTTCACTCTAAATAAATAAATAAATCAAATATGACAAAAATAATTAAGAAACAACTCATGAATGCTTGAGCTTGTATAACATCTAGCGATGCATTGGTCATCATCTAATGCATATATAGGTTTTATCGAATCAACCATATACTGAATCCGCTTCCCCCGTCTGTAGAATTGTTTCACAAAATTCGATTCCATTTTAAAAGACACAGAACTCCTTTTGTAGAATTCTTGGTTGTCAAAAATGGCCACACTCCACTCAGATTTAAAGAAAAAAGAGTTGCGCTTCCTGGCTGTTAAGCCAATACTGAAAATCTGATCGCAATCTGATAGTACTAGGTATAACGAAACTAAAAGTTAGCCAAATTATCATTGCATTTCATTGTTAATTGAGATGATCTCTTTTAGTTTACGTGCAGCCGTCCGGCGAGCAAGCACTAGCATACCATCCGCAATGGTGAGTTCCGTGATATCAGCTCCAAAAATTAACGCCTCGGTTTTTCGTAGGTTAAAAACAATAGCAAAAACAATTAAAACTTGTACGATCGACGATTGCTCGCCAAACATTCTCTCGTCCTTACTAAAAAAGATTTATCAACTAATTTTGACCGAAAGCAAACAGCGGGTCAGATTGTTGTCTTAAATCAAAATTAACTAGAAAAAAAAATAATCGAAAAGCAAGGCTGCGCCGACCGACGGGTGAGAGCAGACGGACATATTAGACGGTCATAGTAGGGAGCACACGCGGCTGACAATGGAAAACGTCATTCGTAGTTGCTTGTGCAACTTGAGGCTAGAGACACATCAAAGGTGAACGTGCTAGATACTACGTGGAACGTGGAGGCAGTTACGCGGTAATAGGTAAATGCCGAGATCACTAAACGTTGCTGACTTTACTAATCGATGCCTACGGAGTTCTTCTATGAACAATGGCGAGACCAAGATCACCGTCGACACATCGAGCACAACAAGTTAAAAGGACAGACAGACATATCACCGCAACCAAAGTCGGAAACACACAAGCACTGAGAAACGTTTCAGTTTAATGCAAAGTTCTGCCTAATCTGTCACTACTTTTGTCTAAGTACATCATAAATAAATTTCATATCGGCAAATTTTATTCTGTTGTATATATATATATATATATATATATATATATGCCCGTCGAGCCCGGTGGCGTGGTGCATTCGCGTGCGCTTCACGATCGGAGGGGACACATAGGTGCAGCACGGGTTCGAGCCCCACCATTGCACATTTGTTTTTATAGGGTCCGTCTTACGAAGCAATACGAGAGCAGTCCGGTGGATGTTAAATATTGGGTGAGGACCAATCCCAAAAATATTAGGTTCCCAACCCAGGTTGCACATTTCTAAAGCCGGTCTTGTGCACATGGGGGGTCGCGCGTGCTCTTAGTGAAGGATTTCAGAAGAAGAAGAAGAAGAAAAAGATCCAGAAGTGAACGAGGCCTTTGTTATTCTTGCAGCTCCTTCTATAGTACGCTTGTCATACCAAAGTGTACACACTGCTCACACGTGTGGGCACTTTTCTACAGAAAAGATGTAGAACTGCTTCAGCGAAACCAGGATAAATTTGTTAAACGAGTCCAATGGCATTGCAATGTGAGACGTGAGAGCCTCGTGCTTCCAAACTTGAGCGAGTACCAGATGCCAGTCGACGTAAGACTTTTTAAACAACTAATCCGGAGCAATACCTTTAATACCTTTTTCACAGTACGTCCGAATCATTCTCGTAGTGATGTGTCAATTACTCCACTGGAAGCTGCTTATGTCAACGGGTAAATAATGCGTTCACCCATGCCCATGTGTGTAAAGACTACAATTTGATTTCAACACCCCTTTTTCAATAAAGGAGACTTCGTATTATTTTGCATTGTATTGCATGCCCCACCAACAACACATCTTTACTTTACACATTATTTGATTGAATGTTTTGGTTGAGTTGACTCTGAGAACTGCCTGTGTCAGAATGTTTGCCTATTTACATTCCTGTAGAAGATCCACATTTTTATCGCAGGAAGTACAGTCGTTCCAATTTGTGAGCGTTACCTAGCTTGTGAGGAACCCACTAAAAAGTGGCATTAATTGCTCAGTACGCCTGCACGGTACAGATTACACGGTAAACGTTGGGCAGAAGTTGATTTATATATATGCGGCTTAGTAGGCCCAATTAGTTGGCAGAAAGGCTGGCTTTCAGATGCCAAACGCCTTCGACATCATGTGTGCAGTACAAATCCAGTTGTTTGTAGCCCAAAGTAGAGCGAACCAACAGAAGACCCGGAGGAACTGCTTGCTGGATTCGTAGAATTCAGTTCATCTTCTCAGTGCAATAGATCGCTTCGATCTGTGCGTAGACTATTTGCAAAAACTACCCAATCTACCTACAATACAGTACAAAACAACAAGAACAATAAACTGGTAGTGCCCGTTCCGCTGAGGCTGGGTCTGCTACGCTGGTTAAGCAGCTTTTCTATTGATTTACTAAACACTTTCACTAAACCCATCCATAAAAAGTAGCAGTCATTCTGTTTAAGCAACGCCTTGATCCTGACATACGCACAACGTGCAAATGCCGCCTTCATTCGGGGCACACTTCTTCGAAGTGGTCTGGGCCCGCTCGAAACGAAACGGACACATGAAAATTAGCATCTATGATACACATGTGTCAATTGTTATGGCATTCCGCATTATGTAGACACGTATAGTTAATATAGGTTATTGTGTATAGGCTTCTTTCGCTCTCTTATGTTATATATTAGAGCTTCCCCGCTTAACAAGAGTACGCCGAGGAGGAACACGACTCTGGCTCATCCATGTAGGCACACGGACGACGCAAAGCCAAGCTTGAATAGAAGTATAGCAATATAAAAAGGAAGAAGCAACTTTCTAATAAGCAGAACGACCTTTTTCGTAACAGCTACGTTGAGATAGTTAGTACGTTCATTAGCTGTATATGTTTACGAAAACCTATTAACGGCTATAACCATGTTTGTTTAGCGCAAGCTTGTATGTGTTATGATCTTTAGCCCGACAAAGTTTGACATGTTGCCACATTACAGGTGGTTTATTAACCCTGAGTGTAAAAGCGATTTAATTTTAGTATTGACATGATCGTGTTTTAAATGCTAGCTTTCTTTCTTAAAAAAGTTTTTTTAGTCGCAAACTAAAGCAACCCTGTATCACTTTGCACCATGAATAATAGGATGAGCATCTGTGTAGAATAAGTGTAGTAAATACAACTCAGGCAATTCGTTTTAAAGATATATATATATATATATATATATATATCGCCGGCATATCAAAGAAATATATATATATATATATAAGGATGAGATAGATTTATACATTTGTTTATATTTATATTTATTTTTAGCATATAACTTTGTGGTGCATTTATAATAAATATAAGCAGATATACTCCAGGATCTCACGAATAAAATCTGTAATCGTCAATAACCACCCACAAGAACCAAGTAACTGTTCCAAAGTACTGGGTGTAACACTGGCTGTAATACTTTCTAGTGATGCCCATGTAGAGTCCTTCATGTCGTCGACTTGCTAGGACAAAATTTTTATCAAAATACAATGTAAACAAAATTGTAGCATTGTCAACCATGCCGCTCTACAACGCTTTTGTTTAAATCATCGTATGTGCGGATTTTGAATTGCCTGCAGTAAGGGTTGAGCCGAACGACTGATTACAGCATAAGGGTGCTTTCACCGTGTCCACCGTTCGGGCATCGGTCAGCCGGGAAATATGACAACACAATAAATTAAATATAGATAACATCACGCGCTACTTAACTTCTGTAGTGAACTTTGCAATACATCTGTAGGATCGGACCGAGAATACTTAAACCTAATGGCCTTTGAGGGGCGGAGGAGACCAGCGCATTTGACACGGTTACACGGAATATCCGCATGCGCTAAAGCAGTAAGCAAACGCAGCCAAGCACGTAGCGTTCGTGCCGTCAGGGAGTAGAACACTCTTCCGGTTGGCATGGGCTGCGTGACATTCTTACCAGGCTTCAAGGGAAATTTAGACTTATATTTATTCCCCGTCAATGATGGGTACACTAAATTGCTTAAGTGTTGATCCACTTGTGAAAAACATAGTAATTTCATTCCGACTTCAACTTTTTCCAACACAGTGACAACTGTAGTAGGTTTTTGTACTAGGCAGGGTCTGATAACTGCCCACTCGGTGCACCATTGTGAATATGTGAAATGATGTTTACTAACGTGGCTTAACCATGGTCTTAAAATGGGCAGTCGACTTGAAAACGATCGGCCGAAAGACTTACTAACCTGAAAGGATGAGAAGATTTGGTCGATGTACAGCCAGTAGATCTGTACGAGATCGTTGTCGACGAGCGAGACGATGAACAGCACCGTGTAATGTACGCCAAAGAGGGGCACAAGCACTAACGTAGACCGGAACCACTTCCTAAAAGACACGCCGACACGCATTAGTAGGCCCTGAAGCTGCACCACGTCGTTATATTACGATTCATTCCGGCTATTCCAACACTATCTAGATGAGAGAAAAACATATTCGAGACAGGCAATAAGGTGCAAAATCTTAACTACAGGAACGGAGACAAGAAAAAAAAGCCGATCGATAATTAAGAAGAGGTTTAAACTTAATCGGATAGACGTTAAATGCGTGAATCAATCATTTTCCTGTACTCGACAGCAAACATTCATGTACCTGTACTCTACAGCAAATTATATATATATATATATATATATATATATATATATATAATGTAAGCCTGAAATTTCTCGATAAGGGATTCTCCTCCACAATCCTGACAAACACAGTGACTGTATTAACAGTCTTTAGAACAATGTCACTGCCGCATCCAATGATTATATCTACAGGCTTCTTATCGCCGCTGCGGCCTTTTTTCTGTCTCTTGTGTACTAAGGCTTGAAAGCAAATAATTCCCAAATAGGTAAACTGGTTGATAAATTCAGTCATATTGTCCTTTAATTTTAGTATACCCAGTTAATGATTAATCCTAGCTCGCCCATGAAGCTATACACTTTCGCCATAACTTGTTGCAACCTTCCCAAAGAAATACCACCCGCGTTCATTAAAACTCTTGTACATTCTCTCGCTCGACCACTTCTTTATAAACCGTTCAGGCAGGCTTCCAAGCAGAACCGAAAAAATACCAGACTAAATTCGTCACCCTGGGCAACCTCGGTTGTTTGTTTTAATATTTTGTTTCGATTACAATTCCGCTAGCCACCCTAGCTAGCTTCTTAACATGCTTGACCCTAACAGCTATTTCCAACGCCGCCTATAATTTTACAAAAGATCACTTATAAAGGGTTTCGGTGCCTAAGCCACCAATGCATCGTTCAGACATCTAACCGCCGCTCACAGGGCTGTTACACTAGAGACGTGGCCTTCTAGCAGAAAAAAATCTAAGTCTAGTAAGCGGACCATGGCTGAGCTTTTTTTAAGAGGTGGGAAATGCCTTTACGCACACCCACCGACATAATGGCGGATAGTGTGGGGCTAAACGCATGGGCAGAGAGTACATGACTCACTCAAATCCGAGCGGACTACCTACTAAACCCCCCCCCCAGAACCCCCTCCTGGTTCGGAATTGTGAACCATTACTTCGAGACCAGGAGGAGGGACCATGACCGAGCTGGTAACGCATGATGGGAGGTTACTGCAGGTACCGCTAGGTTGACCATAGTCAGCAGAGAACACACTACGCCAACGATGGGCAAGCCAAAAGCAAACAGGTCTTTTCATTAGTCACAGCTCGTTAGCGCAGCAAAGCCACGGCTAGATCCAGGAAAGTCCAAGAATGGGACTTGCACGCAACGGGGTCGAGGCGGTACTAAAAAAAAGGGCGAGTGAGAGAAAAACAAGGCAAGGAAAAAACAAAAAGGCTGAATCCGAACGCACTAGACGTTGAAATTGGTCGCCGTTGGCAAGGGTATGATGTCTGCCTAAATAAGTGACTCGACGACCGGCCGCTAAAGAGGCCATACTAATGACGCAGTTAAATTTTTAATACTTTATGCTCTACGCCGCACTACGCTTACTATCAATCTCAGCGGCCGCTTGCTGAAATCGAGCATCTATAGCTACCAAATAGAATACACAGATCCGTGCGCTTCTAGACTGTGCATGAACAGATATGTGTAGGTAGAAAATAGCAAGTGCTACAACATATAATAGATACTTAGATATGTTCCGTTGGATTGTCACTGTTAAGGAAGATATTGGAGGAGGCCGAGGACTGAGTTATTTGCAGTTGAGGCAGTCAGTGCCTTGAGTCCATAAACTAAATTCGAACTATTTAAGAATGAGTTTATTATACACATGCGAACTTCACTGCGCATATTGAAGACGTTGCGAAGACGAGTTTGCCCTCCCTATATAGATAGGTCGACGATGTACGGAGCTTGTCAGTCGATGCGGATCTTTCTGATGAAGGGCGTACTCAAAATAGATTGCCCTCCTCCGCGAGTGTGTTTGGAGTTACCATCAGCAAAGTTTGTGTCGCTAGAGCGATGTCTTGCACTGCTCACTGAGCGGGCTGGGCTCTATGCTTGTCCGAGGGCGAGTATACAATTTGGCTAGCCGCGTACCAGGCGTTAAAATGATCTGGGTTAGATTGCATTTGCAGACAACAAAGCCGTACGAGCTGTGGTTGAACGAATGACGCCGAAATCAAGGAAGTAAAGGCTTTGAATTAAATCCAGATATCCTACCTGTAGGCAGATCCTAGCCACACGATTGCAGTCCCGATTACCCTAGATACATAAAGCACCATCATCTCTCGTAGACAAGAACACCGAGTGATCTCATAAGCCTACGCCTGTTGCGCCTTTTGTTTGCAGAATATTTGCGCTTAATACCACGCAGCGGGCGATGTTCGGCGTCGTTGAGGGAACTTTAAGCTCTCGTATTTCTCTTCACTTCCCGTTGTAATGGAACGGCCAAACTTAGAGATAGAGCAAATACGGTTGTAAATGTGCATACGTTCTGAGCGTACAATCAAATGACAGTTATAAAAGTAGAACATTAATACCGCTACTTATAGCCGCTCAACGTAAAAGCATAGACGCCGCAGTAGACTAGATGTGTTAGCGTGTCCGGCACTCACCGATAGCGCATATGGCGGCTTTCCGGCACGGACGTCGACGACATTTTCAAAAACACGACCCGAGCTATCTTCAGAAAGAAGAAAAAATTTAACTGAAACAAAGAGAGTAAGAAGAATGAGACTTATAACTAAAATACTCATGCCTATATATATATATATATATATATATATATATATATATATATATATATATATATATATATATATACGCCAATATTCCCAAATACGTGTAGGGCGGTAAAAGTAGATCAACAAGTGGTAAGAGTCGATCAGGCCACATGTCGTTTCCTTTTTGTCTGTCATTATGGACGGTTTTTTTGTTGTCTAAAGTAACAGTTATATAATATACTTTGACTGTATCGGCCCCACATTAATTTGTTTGTGTATTGAGCCTTTAACTAACTACTGTGTTTTAACGGGAAAGGTTTTTCGTCTTTTTATAGTTTGAATTTTGTCTGGAAATGACAGTCCCAGTAACGTTACCTATGTCGTCTATGGGACGTTAAAATTCAGAAAAATTGATTTATGATGGTGATGATAATTATTATTAGTTACAAAATCAACTAACGTAATAATTTTTGTGTGTATATTGAGGCAGTCAGAAAGCTTTAAAAGCGAATGGGATCTCTATCTAGCGGATCCTGGTGGAGGCAATCGAATGTGCCATGGTTTTTGTCTACGGGCCTAAAGCTATGTGCAGCTGTGTGTAGCAAAGATCCTATGTGACAGATTGACCGCGGCTTTGCATCGTGGATAAAAGTGAAATAATTTAACTAGTTTTGTGGTAATACAACATCTTACACAAAGTGAGCGCATCGCATGACTTCATTCGCGCCTATATAGCCGTGAGATGTGCCAATATGCTATAGTATGTACCTGCGCCATTCTTTCTAATAACAAAAAAAACGACGTTTTTTGTAAAGGCAACTTAATTATTATTAAGGATAAATATATCGTGTACAATATAACATGGCTCGTACAGAGTCCTGGTCGAAGCGAGGCACCGGCCTCCACGTCATTCACCTGATAGACCTTATCTGATCTATCTTGATTTTTGCATCCTAAATTAATTGCATTTTCTCATCAAAAATAGAATAAAAACGCCCTTATTCACAGGATATGGGAGACTTACTGTAGTGTTTCACAGTAATAGTGTTAAAACCGAACCGTGCGCATTGGGTCTTTTTACGTAATGGTACCATCGCCCCGTCACATAGTATAAGTACAATCAGGTTCGTTTACCCCTCGCAGCGCATTATCTACTTACCTAGCAGCGTGTGCCAACAAGCTGCAAGGTGCGTAGATAATCCTCTGAGATCTGACCGTTAATCCGTCTTGTCATACGCCAGGCAAATAAATTATTTACATAGCACTGTTTCTTAATTTATTTGGTCTGAAGCCAAAGACTTTGTCGATTAGACGCCAGATTGTATTCAGTTTTATATCGGTTGCATACCATTTACTTACGTGCCACCAAACATATAAAATACATTTTTAGATATGCCGTATGGGAGCATAAGGTCGGTGCGTGATCCGTATAGTTAACCCCCTTTAAATCGGGGAGGCCTCTGATGTGGGATGTAACTGTGTCAGACTCTCCCTAACCTTGAATGATCCGCATTTGCAGCGCATTTCAAAGGGAATACGTAGCAAATAAGGCGGGAAAGAGGAAATATCATAAGTACCCAAACGATGGGCGCGCGTAGAACTCACTGTTCACTCCGTTTGCTTTTAAGACGTTAGGGCCTGAAGTCATCAAGACCGGATGATCGCTTAATTCACATCTGCGCCAGCCAGTGGTAGTAAGACGTCGGGCAAGTTTCTTCGCCAGAGGATCCAAATTTTGATTCAACGAGGCAACGCAATGGCGTTGGTCGGGTCGTTAGGGAAATGAGCCAGTTCAGGACCTCAGTCTGACCGGCGACTGACGCCTAAGTGATATATCTCTCTACAATTGCCACGGGCAACGTAAGTAAGGCGAAATTGGCCAAAGGGCTAAGTCGGTCTTTACACACAGTATATATATATATATATATAACGGATTGTATCTACACTGTTGCAACCCATCCATGTCAACTTACCGCAATTGATAACGTGATGGGTCCTCGAAGGATCCACGTTACCGCTGCCGGACTGGTCACCCAGCACCTTAAAATGGAAGAGAAAAATACAGGTTGAATTTTCAGTGACTGATTCATTCCAGGAAAAAATAACACTCTGCCCCAAAATAATAAACTGATTTTATTCACTTCAGTATATTTTTCTCTGCTGTACGCAAAAGTGGAACAGTGCATTTATATATACGTATGTAAAATATACACGTATATATATATATATATATATATAACCTACTAAATTATCATATATTATAACATAAAATCCGAAACCGTGGACGCGTCAAACATAGCGTCCGCATTCGGTTGACCTCTGAATGGTTCTTTCAAAATTTGAAAGTGACGGGCACAACTCATTGAGCTATATGAATTGACGTGCAAATAATTTTTGTTTTTTGATAAACAGGTTATTATCATTTCCGCCTAAGTGACTATGTATTCAAGTTAATAAACATTCATTGATTTTTCTTTTTTATTTTAAAATGTACGTATTTAGTTCATGTAGATGATACAATTGACCAATGAGCATTTTCTACAACGAATAAAGACTGCGCCCGGCCAATACCGTAATAGCATACGCAGGTGCGTGTTTAAAGGGGGAAAAGGTAATTCCAATCCAAACAATATTATTGTTACTATGCAGAAATATGTGTACGCTTTACTAAACTATCTAAAAATCATGGCATCAAAATCGTAATAATCACAGTAGTTAATTGTAGAGCGAAGTGTGCAAAGCGCAACGCAATACACTTTTCGGTCGCTTACTCATAAATGCGTCCTGGTATTCTCTAATCAATCGATCAGGACACATTGGCGTGCCCATTCCCGCAAAATATTGGCTCTTCTCAAACGCACGAGTGAGGCCACCACGGCATAACAAATCCTGGTGCTTTTCTTTCGGGCTGACCCTCAACCAACATTTAACGTCCACGGGTTCGCGTTCGCATTGCCCTGACACCTTACCTGACTGCCCATGCAGTTGTGGTACAGTACCAAGGCAGTTCGCCTCTGAGCTGAGAGGGAGGGCAGAGCCGCCTACTCGGGGGGAGATACTACCTGTTTTTAATTCTGTCTCGATGCCCGTTGTGGGGTGTGATCGAGTGTCGTCTTCGTTAAGCTAACGACAAGCCCACATTTTCGAAACAACGATATAGTCTTCTCAATACCGGTTTATACGTACTGAATATTATGCGTATGATAATAGCCGTGGGGAATCTCAAGAAGCATATAGTGGTCGAGGCAGTACAGTCGCAGATCGAGGCGAACGCTTTGGCTACGTCAGGAAATGCATCAAAACACGTATTTCCATCCTCCGTAGCTTTAACGAACTTCCACCAGATATGTCCCAATTCCGCCCATACCTTTATATAGCGGAACCACCGCGGATGCTTTGAGGCTTCGTAACGAAACTGGCATTGGGCTCGAAACACAATAAATTTAAAAGGAAACGGTCAATATGCAATTGAAGGAGGCATCTATTTTAGTTTCATTTAAATTTACCAATTACTGATAAACTGCGGTGAGCGGTTTACCCTTTCCAAAGTCATTCTTTGCCGCAACGGGATGCAATCGCCATACAGCAGCCGAGGCTTGCCATTAAATCACTCGAAAATCGCGTTAGGATCTGTTAAGTCGAAGAACCGATTACCAATCCACTCTGATGACATCGTCATAAAATCTTCGTTGGCTACCATCATCGAAGCTCGGAGACTCGAAGCAATCGAGCTTGATCTCCGTATGGCAGCGACATGGTTTATGCGCATACCAAGTGACATTGCATCGGACTTAAGATTGGACGAATGGTGACATTAATGGTCTGCTAAATGCCCTTGCTAGCAAGTTCAGAGCACTCACAGCGACCTCATTTAAAATATTAATGTTTGTGTCACAGGCCCCAGTCGTTCCCACTAGGTCGTTGAGGGTATCCACTAGAGTGCCGACTGATCGGACGTCATTGGAGTACACCCTGACGACATAGCCATGAAAACCAGAGCGACGAATTTTCAATTTAATAGCCAACACAGTCCTTTCTTCAGTCGACCGTGTCGTTAATGCCACCAGATCGAGTGCAACATGCGCATAGATTGTAAGGCCGTTTCCCTTTCCGCCAGGCCAGTAAGCAGGCACATTGCTGTAGACTCGCTGTGTTATACAATGGGGCGTCAGGCTCACTGAACCAAGTCGCATCCGCCATCACGACATTCAAGTCTTCACGCGAGCCATCCATGGGGAGCGTGAGGTCATCAAATCTCCTTCGAGATTAGAGGTCCCGTGCAATTACATGCAATCCTGCGAAACTGGTATAGTAATCCGTTAAATCCTTCAGATTTAAGAAACGAGAAACTACCAGTAGGTCGACATCATCGAGGAGACTAGTCATGGATGACAGGGGGGTGCCCAATACCAACCGGACCTCCTGGCGGCAGGCTGTTAGACCAATCGTCGTGGGATAGCAGCACTGAGTCACCTTTTTGCAGTCATGAAAGTAGTGCGCTTTCGTTGCACATTTTTCCCTCCAGTCATTTGCTGGTTGGCGATTCCGTCACAGGATACACCGAGGTGCTACACGAGAACGATAATTTGTCGTTCAATACGGTTGATGGCCAGGTGTAATTGTCGACGGCCACCCTAAACGCTTCAAGGGCCTCTATTTTCCACAGTAAACGCATCCATACAAGATGTTCTCATCTATGTCATGTGTAAATTTATAAAATGATTTTTTGGCATGAGCCGCAACTCGGTGACAGTTTTATTTCTGGTGATGGTGAGCGCAGTGGTAAACCCCTCCTTCGACTTCTCGAAGCGAAGTTCAACTATTGAATCCAATCAATAGCTGCTATTTATACTTTACTAAGGTAAAGTATAGTTAGCAGCTATTGATTTGGGTACAATAGTCAACAATGGGCAAGAGCGAGAATATTGGAGAAATAGTGAACTTGAGGGTAAAGAAGTTATAGACAGGCAAATGGAAATTGGCGATGGGTTTCAGATCAAGGTGGGTATCTATGGAAAGGAAAAGCGGGAAAAGGGCGGGGTAGAATGGGTATACGCAGCGAGGGGGCGATTGGCAGATGCCCGTCTAGGCATGTAGGATACAAGGAAACAACGAGCTAAATATAGGGAGGGGGAAAGTACAGAATGTCGAACTTGTGGGCTAGGGAATAAGTCAATCGAACATATTGTAAAGAAATCCTTGAAGGGGAGCGGCGATACAGACCTGTCGGAGGCCCTAGCTTTAGGACCAAATGTTAGAAGGGACTAAGTCAATATAACAAAGAAAAGGTTGTGAAAGGCAATAGAAGGTACTGGAGAGTATATTGATAATATGGATGCGCCCGAAATAAAAAATGGTGACATGTGTATTTAGGTATACATGCCAAGCCTATAATAAATAAAACAATCAATCAACATATATATTCGGTCGATCGGCCTTTCGCTATTTTCGTATTTATACACGCATACATGCATGTATGTGCGCAAAACGTACTTACTCTGTGTTGTTTCTTGCTGCATTTACGATTCCCCAGATTAACACCGATGGTATTGGCAAACCTAGAACGATATAAGTAAGCATACTTTTTGTGAACAATACAAATGCATATATATATATATATATATATATGATGTTTGCAAATAGACTAAATCTCTTGCAGCTACGATTAATACATGCGTACTAGTTGTGAAAACATATAATAGAAATGTAAACTGTGAGTTACTGCAAAATATGACAACATTAGCAGAAAACGATGTGCGGCTGAACAAAAGCGACGCAAGTCACCAAACTCCAGTCATGTGCGCTTGTACTCACCCCATCCCATAACGACGTACTTGGTGATCTTCGAGTTATCGGCGTAAACCGACATAAAGATAAGGTTGTACAGATAGAAGCCCTCCATTAATATCCAGCAGTAGTTCGCAGCTAATGTGTAATGAAAGAGGACCATAAAACAGCGACAGCCTGCGTAGTTCTGCGGACACAATCACAAAAAGCAAAACAATAACAGTTTTGTCAGTTACATCGCTCGCGACAACAATAAACCCACAACGACAACTGTAGCAAATACATGGGCTCTAGTAAAACGCTGTAAAACAACAAAAACAACAGCATCGGCAAAACAACTGGTCATAAGAACAACTACAGCAACAACACAAATATTTATAACAACAACGAACGGCTGAAAAACAGTGATAAACGGAGAAAAGCGTGCGATTATGAAAATAGTAGCGAACGCAAGTGCAACGTAAGCAATAATAATAATATTAATAATAATAATGGGGGTAAGCCTAGGCGGGTACACGTTTAGCTCCCACAATTGTAGGGAAACACCGAAAAATTAAATAAATAATAAAATTAGAAAGAAAAAAAAAAGAAAAATGCCGTAGTGAAATACGACACATTCTACGGCTACATACACGTCGTAGTCGCTTGCTGACGATAGTTTGTCTCAAACGAGTGAGAGCAAACTAGTGGTAGTTTTTTTTCATTATAATACTCTACCCGCTCTGTAGATGCTCACAGGCAATCTCATCAGGCACACCTAATGGTCTTCTTAGAGTGACGGACTGTCTTTGCAGCGGCGTTTGGCTTGGCGTACCGTGCTTTGATCATCTTATCCGTACGCGACACTACATATTTGTAAACAATCGACTTTTCATTGCCAGCGTCTGAGTGGTTAAAATGATGCAGTTCATTATATAGTTTTTAGTAAACCTATGCGGAACCCATACATCAAGGGCACGTTTTATATAACTACGGAAAGTTAGGTGCTAATGCACTAATCTATGCAATTCGTTCACTGGGCTCTACATCAGTTACGCTATTCGTTCCTGGAGTGTATGTCATGCTATTTCTCACTTCGCTTTGCTCATTTTTCGACATTTGATTTCCGTCATAGGTACCTACCCACGGTGCTAGAACGTTGTCAAATTTCATGCGCTGATGCATGTTGGCGTATACGTTATTATGTATGCATGCAATATATGTGCGTAAACAGTAGTCCGGCCTGGCGCCAAACAGGCCTGAATGTTAGGACGCCATTGTTTGTGTTGTTGTCCATGCTATTAAGTTGCCTCACACGTTTACCTATGTTCAGCCTTTAGCATCCTCAACGAATATCGTTCTCCCTCATGTTTCCATGTCTCTCTCTCTTCCTCTTCTCTCTCTTTAAAATACATGTTTTAGGAAAAGTCCAATTATGTGCAAACATCGGCTCCATTGAAGGAGGGGGGAAGGGGTTCTGATAAAAACCATCAACATGTTGGTCTCGGTCGATCTGTCTGCTACAACTCGGCATGGAATGCGATGCCGGTGTAAGTGCCAGAACGGAGGGGAAATCGAGGACGTTCCAACTATTGACGTATTTACATTAAATCATATTAGAAGACTACAGTAAACAATATGTTGATGGTCGATATAACTCGATTAAACGCTGCGTCTTCCTATTACCGAAAATAAACAAGTCGGCTCTAACAAGCAGTTTGCCAGAGAAAATGTTGTCGGTTGGAAACGACTGATAACGTCCATCTGAAATCTTTTGGGCTCTGCTGTTCTGATGATTCGTGCTACATAAAGTCCTGAGGCCCTCAAAAGTTAAACGATGAGTAAATAACTCATCATTTAACTTTTATGAGTTCCGTCGGCATACGCAAATCAATTTCGTCCAGTCTCGTGAGAGCAGGGTTGTAGGCATAAACAAACCCATTTATTTCTAGTGATGGCTGATAGAAGCCTGGATTTCAAGAGAGTAATGTAGCAGCAAAACAACCCTCAACCATACATTTTGAATCGAGCCCCATCGTTGCACATTTGTATCTATGGGGGTTGTCCGTCTATGAAGCAATGTGAAAAACAGTTCCGTGGACGTTAAATCTTGGCTGAGGGTCAGCCCGAAGACTTTACTTTTTTAACCATACATTTTGGAGCTGATTTTGTCAAACCCTTTCTTAATTCACGAAACTGCATGACATAAAAAAATTACTTATTTTTAAACTTAGCAAACGAACCACATTGAGTTATAAATAGAGCGGTACGACAAGCGATCTTTGTCGAACCAGCCACGCAGCCAAGTAGTGCAATAACATTTACGCTCTATTAGAACATGACGGGAATATTCTTGCAGTGAACAGCCTTAAGCCAGACCCGTCTAACGGTCACTCACCGTCAAGCGAGCAATGTTGTGATACTTTACGCTATCCCTGTCCAGGACGCCAAAAAAGGTAATGTTTTAAATGCAACCGCAGCACAGCGCCTTGTAGTTGCAATTCTTACTACGCATTCTGGGTGTCAAGATAAACGGCTGTTATTTTAACTAATCTATGTACTCACTAAGGTGCATATAGATGCATAAATACATGTTATCTATATGTACAAACATATATAAGCCCGATAAAGTAACGGGTGCGGCAACAGAACAAAAAAACTCTAGTAATTGTAAGAAGAAACCGTAATTTTTAAATCCATTAGGTTGATAGGTGTGGTCTTGCTAGGCACACTTTGGCAAACGTAACAGCTTCAACAATGACGAATGATATCCATGGTATGCCAGCCAGGCATGTCATATCACACAGCACGTAATAGGAGCCATATTGCCACCAGTCCCCAGATGACGTCGCTAATGTTACCTATTGCTATTCAAAAAATTATTCCGTCACTCGCCTGTGAGGATTTTTAACACGATCAAAATTACAGCATTGTTTCATAACTCCGTTGGCGATGTGAGATTAACCTAACATCCACGGCTGATAGTATCAACCTCGAACTGCTAATGCGTAAGATGTCGTAGCATACTTTTGGTATGGAAGCGTTACTGTTCACATCCTCTTCAGCAGGAAAAATAAAGCTTCTCAGGTTGTAGCAGTCCTCCTTAATTTCTACTTTAGCTTGTGTTTGGTTTACATTTAATAGCAACGCATAATGAAACCGTGACGTATATGCTTATCCAGACAATACTTGCATGGCTTCAGATACAGTCAAGTGGCCTACTAGAACATCCGCTTGTGAAGAACTCATACCACATCCTGAAGCTTTTCGGGCACTCTGTAAACTCTAAGCACTCTTGCCTATAACAGATTGTAATATTCCCGTTTTCGGTAATAATGGACTGGTCGTTTTAGATTCAAGGTGCTACGTTAAATTTCGCGGCTTCAGGGTACTTCAGGCCTCCGCGATATGAGGGCCAACTGAGGGTTCCCAGATTCAGGCTGACCTTAACTTTTTAGCCTGCATGCTGTCAAAAGTACGGAACGAGCTATCACAGGACCTCCGAAATACAAAGCAAGTTGGCGTCTCGGGTCGGCGGTTGATCATGCAACTAAACTCAGCAGAAACATCCTGTTATTTTTAATATGTGAATTGTTGACATTGAACAATGTCATCAATTATTCCAAAAGTCGTGGTCCGCGGTGAATTCGTGAACGGATTGTTTGCTTGACTGTTTGCTAAATGGGCGCATGCAAATTCAAGTTTTCCTGTTAGGCGATGAGTTACGTTTTTTATTTTCTTTCAGAAGTTCGCATATTGCACAGTGCATGTGTGACCAGGATAATCGTACCACACACCCTTTCATGTGACAATAAAAGTGATTTCATTTTATGTTATATGGAATTACTCCTACAATATAGGTACATAGTAAAAATCGTTTATGTAATACAGACATGCGTATATATGATTTTGTGGTCACATTTTGCAGAGGCTACAACGATATGTATTTTAAAATGAAATATGTCCTTGGCCTAGATTGTGACAGATTGTTTGCAAAAAGAGGGCATATCAATAAAACGACAAGGTTGGAAAGACACAATCAAGATTCAGCAAGATTGTGTCTTTTATAATAGCGATGTTCACCAGCTCCAACAGTTTTATGTCTGCAAGGGCACGGGGGGGGGGGCTTTTCGATGGCGGGGCTGCACTACAAAATATCACCTTGATGTATGCGGAGAACGGCGCGTAGTCCTTTTGTTCGTCGTGACCGCCATCAATCTGGATCCAGCCCTTGTTTATTAACAAAACAGGCAACTTATTGACTTGGTTACTAAAATGAAGTTCATATGACCTAATTCCAACGAAATGTTTACGAGTGCGGTCTTCATTAGAGTGGCAACGCCAAAAAACCTAAACTCAGAACATTTTACGGAGGCTACAGGTCAAGAAGGTTTAGTGCAAGCATTTAAGCACAATGTGACAGCGGAACAACGTCGATATGTAGAAGCTCCACTGGATAAAAGTAGTTGAAACATTAAGCAGTTTCTTGCCAGAAGATCACCCATCGTATTTGCGTTCGGCCACCCTAGATTTGCCGCTGTCAAACTGTCAAAAAAGCGGATATTTGCTAAACAGTACTGATGCGGCCATAGTGGAATCCCATAGACAGGGTGCTGGTCAAAACTCACCATTCTTGAATGAATTTACGATATGCGCTGGAGTGCTGCCTGAGATGATTGAGAAAAGCATTTGAAGACGACAGAGCTGCTATTTGCAGATTATCAGAAAACATGGTCATACGTCAAACAGAAGTGCAAATAAATGACCAAATATAGCGGTTAACATAGGCAACACATTTGACGTAAACCAATTCACAGAATGCGATCTTCTTTACCCCCCCCCCCTCTGCGTCCCGTAAGGGAATTATGAGAATGTTTGGGAAGCCCATCAGCGTACATCAATAAGCAGAATACCTTAGCATATGAAGCAAATCCCCTAGCGGATGCTACTAAGTCAAAGCCAGAAATATTTTCTGGCTATCGCGGACACATACGGATGAGCCCTAAGTACATATTACAACATATCTTGCTAAATGCACCGTTATTAGTACTATGCTCTAGGACGCGAGATCAAGACAGCAAGTAAATAGCTGACAATAATCTGCCAGCATGTTGGGATATAGCTAACTGTAAACAGGAAGAGATATCAACATTAGCTGCATAAGCAACGAACAGAAGTGCACTGTCCAAATAAGTAGCTTCAGAGGCATACTTTAAAGCAAATGTTGTAAAGGCGCTTGGATAGATCGCATGCTTGGAGCGGCCAAGCAGCAGGCCTTGGTGCATCTCAATGTGAGCCGTGACTGCGTGCGAGACTCCACGGCCCCGCATGCAGTGACGGCTCACAAATGGTGATGCTTTTAAAATAGAGTTTACACAATCGAATTTAGAGTAGGCCTACACACGGGCATAAACTAACTAGGGCGACTGCTCTCTCCTTAAAATCTCATCTAGGAACAGCAGCGTACGCAAGCGGGGCAACTTGCGCACAAAGGAATTAGATCGGTGTGTGCCGCGGCCCTCAGCTCCGACCCTCCTATACACTCGAGCATTATATATATATATATATATATATAGGGGCACAAGATAACTTAGGCTACGCGATCAGTCTTGATGTAAGACCGACGACTACGACCCGACGTGTAGCACCAAACCTTAGGCAATGCCTTGCTACGCAGGGCTAAATGCACTCTCATCCGTGCAGCGACGACAAAGTTAACAACGCTGATGATCATGACAACGAGACACATTATACGGGCCATAAGGTTCTGAGTCAACAGGTCGTGGTGACCTAGTGGCAGTGCCAGACTAATACCAGAATTCGGCATGCCCTTTGTCGGTCCTCCCAAGAACTAGGAGAAAGCAAGTTTGGAGGTAGTAAGAAGGCTTTGATCGAAGGCTCATCGAGCCTACCAGCCGGCGTGCAATCCTGCACGGCTTGCCTAAAAGCATTCCGCCCTCCTGCAGTAAAAAAGCTTCGGTTTTGACCCGCTCGTCGCTTGTCGAAACGACGTTAGCCCTGTGAGAGGCAACTTTTTTGCGCATAAGAACCTCCTTGCCTCTGCTGTTTGTTCGTGTGGGAGGTAGGATACATTCATCTCTATCTACACAGCCGTTGTTGGACGCCGCGTTACGAGGCCACTCCTCGGAAAACAAGCAAATTGATAAGTAGATCTCACACTGACTATCAAAACTGCTGTGGGCTGAAACACCCCATTGTACAAACGCTAGAGTCTTCGTGCACGGACGAAAAGCTGAGAAAAGGAAAGGAGGGGAGAGTGATTGAGGTATTGTAGAAAAGTGCACTTAAATCTATTACTTAGTTGTTAACATAAACGTTGCTAACGCTTCTGTCACTTTACGTTGGGGCGGATTCATCCCTGAACAAATGTGCTGCCCACAAAACCAATCAAAGTAATCACCATGATCATTATTACGATCAAGTATTCGTCACAGATAGAGTGAGCTCTTTGTTTAGGCAGGTCCTTGTTGTTAGGATTGCGTATCTTCTCGTTTTCTCATCGGCTGTCTCATATGATCGACGCACCAGTCGAAGACCGCATGGACACCTTTTTTGGAAATTTGAAAAGCTCTCAATATATAATAAATCTAGCGAAATATGTTATCTATTTGATGAAGTACTGTTAAACCAAATTAGTACTATTACTTAAGAAAAATACTTTATCTGTTACCTAGATAATCAAATAAGAAAAATACTGTTTGCCAGCAAGCAATAACTGATTTTCTTACGAATGCTTTTTACATAAAATTTAAGTCTATAATATAATTAACTAGTGAACAGCATTGTTTATTTGGAGCACTAGTTAGTTCATAATAAAAGAAAAAAATAACAAAAGTTTTAAAATTCAATTATATGTTACAACATTTTTTTAATGCCGAAGAACCGTTATTTCGTTTCAGTGCTGGGAGTCGCTGTCTTTGTTTGAAATATTGCATTTTTGTAGGCATTTTCAACACAAACCCTTGAGACAACGTGAATTGACCATGCACAGGTTCCGAGTGCGCCACAGAAGTGTGTAATCATTCTCTAGTGCGTTTTCTTATATCCTGATATATATATATATATATATATATATATATATATATACATAAATGAATCCCCACACCCGGAATCGAACCTGCGTTCGAGCAATTCTAATAAATTCTTATAAAGTGGGACGGTACAATAGGCAACAGGTCGCGTGATTGGCAACTTCCAACTGTGCTGACAAGTTATAATTGAGATGAATTTCCCTCGATGCATTTAAGCAATAAGTGCACCGGATATTTTGACGCGGGAGGACATGTTTTGATCTTCAGACGTGCAAGACTCGTGCAACCGCTTACGCTTGCGACATTCCCTATGTTCTCATGTTTTGGTAGAGAACTCGGTGTCACTGATATCGAATATATTTGACCAGACGAAGCCATGCTTATATTGTGCTAATTTAGATTCGCTAAATATTCAGATCAGCTCAAAGTAGTAACAGACTGCATGCTGCTGCTGATACTGCTGTTTCTGCTGTCGCGGTGCCAGGCTAGAACCCACGGTAACGCTTTAGTAGTTGTATCGCTTTGAGGCGGAGTTCGGGTAGAACGATATAAACATGGACAAAAAGACCGGGGACCAGCGAGCCGGCGTCCTCGACTTTAGTCCAGGTACTTAGTGCATTTCGAGCTGCGGCTTCTAGTGTATGATCAAAGGTTCACGTAAGCTCCAACCGGACAGAGTCTCGAGGTAGAGGAATGCCTACGGAGCGCGTGTGACCTTTAACTAGACTCAGTAGTATTACGTTCGTTTTTATGCTAGGAGATTTAAGAAGTTGGCCAGTAGAAAATGGCCTGCTGTATTTGCGTCTGTCCCATAACTGTTCTCTATCGCATGATTTGAATTTTTGGTACACGCTGATGATGTGGCCCTGTTCTGATTAACCTTTACTCAAGACTCGGCACCTTTTATTCCTATAGGTTAGCTTTTTATATATATATATCATTTTTTTTAACGCTCTGACAACCACATTTTAGGCGTTCGTAATGGGCTAAGTTGCCTGTGGCACGATATCGTCTAAATGCATCTATCGTCATCGCGTTCTCGTACTGGAATTATATAGGCTTTCTCCTGCAGAGGTATGTAGCAGCAGGGCAATGACAACCACGTCCGAACAAATTCCACCAGCACGTCCGGGGCTCGAACTAGCGATTGTTTTGCTAACCGTGGTTGCCATGGTAACGCCCCGTTTCGAACAGTGCGTAAGCCGCCTAAGCCACCGTATATATATATATATATATATATATATATATATATATATATATATATATACATTTGACGTAAAAACGGTTGGGAGGCTTCAAGCGGCTCACGACTTGAATTTAAATTGCAACAGTTGTTTAGGCTCGTGTATCTGAATAGACCTCAACGACGACGCCAACCATGCCAGCATTATAACGGGCTGTTGCCAATACACCGGCACGTATGTTAATTCATCGGTGAACACGCATCCAGACACGATGAGAGATTACGAGGGGGGTTATCGGGCTACGACAATAAACCCTCGGTAAACAGGCGAGGCGTTACTGCTCCCATAACGACTAGCAACGTTTCTGAAGAAACAGGCTGGTGTCACGCGTAGCAAGTGAGATTGCTAAGACATCGAAACGAGAAGGCTCAGCGAAACACGACCGTTCTTGGCGCACAGCTACCTGCCTCACCCCGGACGGGAGTAGTAAAGATACACGCAGGATAGTCCCATTACAAGAAGAGTAGACATACTTATCTCATGCAGGTCACCACTCTTTCTTAGCCCGTGACTATCAGTTTAGTAGTCGGCCAAAAAAATTCTGCCTATGTCGTCGAAGGTGCATATTAGGGCTGCGATATAGATGAATCAACTAAAGCACATAAAAGAAAAACTCCGCCTCTACATAAAGTTCTAGCTGACGCTAAACTAATACGTAAAATGCTTCAAAAGATACCTTAGGGCACCAGGGATTACCCTTGACAAATTGGCTAATCAGCTAACAAAAGACATAGCCTCTAAGAGGCCATTGTTTATAACAGCGTATACTTTTCTTATTTCAAAACAACAAGTAATGTTGCATGTTAAAACTGCATGGTAAAATAAAAAGGACAACGAGTTTAGTAAATTCGCAAGTTCCACCCCGGTCGCTGTTTGCTGCAGGCGACGCATGTCCAACTAGGATCCTGAAACTTTCCATTTAAAAGTATCGACATACCGACACGCCCGTCAGTAAAGACCATCTGTTTCTGGTTAGCCTGCTAATTTACTTGTTGAGAGCAATTGATTTTTTAAGAGTGAATTGACTACATACGAAAAAGTTAACTGTAAAGTACCTTTCCAAACAACAGTGCAGTACGCTTGTTCTATACGTCAAACGCAGAATTAAGCCTAATTTAGACGTTCGCAGTAGAATCCGCGTACGAAGCACACGTCCTGGATTTAATGGCGCAGAGACAAACTATAAGGCACACCTGATATCTTTCTACCTTAACACATTTCATAGCCGAACAGAGGCACTTGCAATATTGCGGAAAGTAAACAAAAGCAAACATGTCGATGTGTTCTTTAAGTGCAGGAGCCCGTTTTGCCTAAGCACATCCTGCAAACCCCCGTGCAAAGGCTGACCGTGCAAAGGTGTGCGTCTGCTCTTCGAGCCGGGTTCTTTATGTTCCCTGTGTGCATCGTGACCGCGTTGTATGGTGTAATTATGACAGTCGAGAATACTTACCAGGCCAAACGCCTGAACGCCTCGGGGAAAGGCGATAAACTTCGTGGCGAGAACCAGCGAGCGCAGAATGAATGAGCCGAATAAATGCAGATGAAGTTTGTTTCGGGCGCAACGAAGCCGTCTGAAGTGTGGCCGGTCGATTCCAAACGGGCAGCAGTTGTAGCATCGGCAGAACACAAACAGACAGCAAAACAGACAGATGACACGCGAAGTTAGCGGCGATTTCTATCTGGACTGAGGCGACCAACGACACAATAGGGCACTTCTCAGGTTGGCTCCACCAAGAGGAGCCGGCTGACAGTTTAACCCCTGCTCGCCACGCCATGCTGCGATATGACAAGATCACGACACACGCCGTCTGTGGAGACGGGCCCCGCGTCACCCCATGATTCTCTCTACTCAATATACACTCAGCAGACAAATATATAGTATATATGTATATATATATATATATATATATATTGTTCGCTTGACACGCACACCCATATATATATATATATATATATATATATATATCCTAAATTTATATGAGAGGCGCTTAGCAGCATAAGCGACATATTGGGATACCGAGAGTTTTCCCAACAGCCCTTGTAGCAACAGCAATGACTAGTGCACCAGCCCCCTACACAAAGCCACCACCATATATATATATATATATATATACGTTGTGCCATGTTGTCAAAATGTTTATCGTTATCTCCCGAGGTTAGAAAATTAGTGAGAAACCAGAGTATTAAATCATTCATTTACTAAAAGGTAACGACCTAAATAAGCTATGGTAACTCAATAACAGTTATAGGTTGATGTGGCGCAACTCGAGGTGCGATTTCTTCTGGAAGTACACAGGTGGACCCTTGTGTTGGGTATTTGGTGCGTACTCAACCCCAGCGTTATACTTGCCTTTCTGGCAAGCACATATAAGCAAACACATAAGGTGTATATATACAGGGTCATTTGTATCAAAATGTACTTCTTTCGAGGTTTGATAGTACGTCCAAAAGACCACTCTCACGCGCTAGCAAATTTAATGCCCACCATTCTCGTACCAAGGCGATGGTGCTGCGTTACGAAGTTGTCAAGTAACTAAGGTTTTTCGACAGTCATAGTTGTTATGTTTTACGTGCAAGTTTTTACGTTCAGAACCGTAACATTTTGCCAAGACGTTTCCGCCCCCTATCTTCCACTAAGAAAAATAATTCTCTTGCCGAGTTCTAACAAACCTCAAAATTTGTACCTAACTTTCTCATACATCCTATGCAAGTATGCATGTGTTCGGTTTTGATATGGCTATCGAAAAAGCTTAGTTACTTGACAACTACGTAACATTCATGATCGTAATAGAAAAAAAATTACGATTTTTCACAAAAAGCGTTATCGTAAGACATAACAACATATCGACTTGTTATGACTTTCCTCAACCTGGCTTTTCGCTACGCAAGCTAGTGAAGTGTCACCCGTTGCGCCGAATTTTCCTCCGAACACGCCGATATGATTGGTTTCTTCATGCGTTGACGTGGTTCTCCCGCAAACGTAGATTTTGTACAACTATGTAGATGAAAATAAGGCAAGCATAAAATACTATTTTATATAATATGTATAAAAAATAACGACTTCTGTCAATTTCATCCTCACTCCTAAACAAAACGTTTCCGCGTCCTCCCTCCATAGGGAAAAATTATTTTCTTGCCGAGTTCTATAAAACCTCGAAAGAAGTACATTTTGATACGAATGACCCTGTATATATATAGAGAGAGATTACCAATACATGGTAGAGATTGCCCTTCGACACCTGGAACTAATATGTTTTGTGACAGTACTCCCATCATGGAGCCTACAGCAAGTATGCAAAGGAATTTAGAAACTCCCAAAAATTACCTCCCAAAGCAATTTTGTTTGTGGCTGCCAGTCGACTGCATGACAACTCATATATATATATATATATATATATATATAAACAGGGCATCAAGACCTTCTTTTTATCTATAAAGGGTGTCTAAGCCCTTTATAGATATATAGGATGATCATAAAAACTAACCCCATAAACCTTGACCGGAGTTTATGGGGTTGTAGATTTCGATAGAGTACGCACTTTTTTCAAAGGCATTAGGGCTTGAAAATTGCGTATTCAAAAATTCATTAAGTTACTACATTTATTCCACCAATGTCGTCAAAACGCTCCGCCAGGACTCTTTGGGGGGTAATACAACACTTCATTTATACACCACCTTTCTTGAAAATAAAGGGAACTCCCAGGGAACTGTGTTGCAGAGACACCGAGTGTAGATATGCTCACGAGAAGACACGAGCGAGCGCACCCCACACTGGATCGCTATTCCTAACTCACTGAACGTAAAGCCCGCAACGACGTCTTCCCTGTAAGGTGGGGACGCCGTACAAATTGCGCCCCTAACTGCATCCCCAAACTGGGCTTACCACAACTACGGAACGCAGGACCAAGGGGTATGGGAAAGGGGGTAAGGACAATGGACGGAAGAGGAGGACGATGAACGGGAAAGGAGGACGATGGACGATGACAGCGCCCAGCGTAGGACGTCTAGGTTTACTCTCTATTGATGACATGCTTCTTGGGAGAGGCGTTTACAGACCATCTGTATACTGCAGATGCTCTCCACTGGCTACCGCTGCTAATACGTGTTGGCCTGGACTCCTCCTCCTGGCCTTTATCTTCTGCCGAGTGCGGCTTTGTTTGAGCAGAGCTTTCGCGTAGCATAAGAGCCCATATACAGCAAATAAACCAAACCAAGCCAAGCTTCTTGTCGTTGTGCTCTTCTAACTGCCAATACAGCAGGAAGTAGAACCATTGCCAGCAGCAACATCAGCGGCCACAGCGACAACGGTAGTGCGTGACACCACAGGCCGTGGCACCATTGAGTCTGGCTTACCCTTTGTTATACAGTATCGCCATAAATCGGTAGCGACACTGCCTTAGTTTTCCCCACTTATAGATATGGCTTGCACCCGACATCGAAGGTGACGGGCAAAGACGCGATCAGCATTAATAGCGGCAGAGTCAGCAGCTGCAGCAGCAGCAGTAACGAAACAGCTAGCAGTCGTGGACCTGATATGTCCTGACAAAGATCCGGCCCGTTACACTTTCCTGCGGCTCTTTGTCCGTATCAGGTCGTAGCATCTGGCGATGTGGGACGGATTTACCGTCACTTCGTTAGGTTTAATGTCGCAACATTACGTCGCCGGAACCCCGACCACAGTTGGGGTCCCGGTGACGTAATTTTGAGAAACGTAATGGATAAGACTGATCTGCTCACACCAATAACATCGATAGAGGGGGTGTAACCTCAGCTTCGCTTGCCGATCCCGAAGCTCACCGATTCTCATCGCCAAATGTCGTCTCATTTTAGCTTCCATTTATTTTCGATTACAGAACACCACTCCTCTAGTCTATTCCTAAGCTGCGAGTGTGGCGGCCCGGAACTTTGCCAGAACACATCAAGTCTAAGGTTGTTTGTTGTTTCGCTACCATTGCTGCTGCTGTTATTGTTACTGCACTGTTATATTGCCAATGCAAGCCTAAGCCTAGCTAGCAATGTGAAACTAACGTATCATATGTGCTGTACCCATGAAGTGCAGCCCACGTGCGCATTAAATCATCAATTTTTTGCACAAAGCCTGATGGCACTCGGGTACGCGTGTCTTGTAAACATACAACGCGGTAATCCAACTGAAACTGGGCTATTTTTTCTACCTTGTTCTGCTCTGAATAAACGTAAGTCTACGTCGTGTCCTGCCCTGCCGGCTGTTTAGAGTCTTTTTATTTTTGTATTTTACAAAAGAAAACGCGCAACTTGGGGTGTGGCTAAAACTACTCGAAACCTTGCTACAAGAACGAGCGTGCGACACCATTCATCATATTTGATTACTCTTTTTATAACGATAAAAAAGGGGGTACGAATGTACTCGACTGCCACCGTGGAATATTCAGCTGCCTGAAAGTCTATCATTATCTGTGGTCAGACTGCTCGTAAGCCCAAAATCCAAAATGTTTAATCAGCATATAGTTTTCTTTCATGTAAAGCCAATGCGTTTCAGACCATTGAAACCACCACCATTCATTTTTACCCAGCCATCGGTTTGTGCTGAAATTAGACTTGGCCATTTCTGTGTGTCACTTCTGGAAAAATCTAGGTATCTCAACATGTCCAGCCTTTGGTGCATTAGATATATGTCTCACGTGGGCTCCAAGCCTACAAGGGAACGGAATATGCCCTAGAATTAAAAGCATGCCCTTAAAAGGATTTTTTTTATTTTTAACCGCCATTTGAGTCACATCTCTGAATGGTTGCGACGCATTGCGACAACCGAGGGACCAGAGGCCACTTTGGGCTATTTTAATTTACAGACACACGCTCGTGTGCCAGCTCCTTCAGCGTGGCAAAACTTCGTTGAATGTAGCAGTGTGTTTTTGGCATTTAGAGTTGTGCTGAATTGCTATAGAGCAGAATGGTGACAGTATGCCAAAAATGCGAGACAAAGGAGAAGCAAGAAAGGCGAAGTGCAGTGGGAGATTATCGAGCCGCGTTTATTCCACATGCGTACAATTTTTGCAGACACCGCAGACTAAATCCATGCTCCTAAATGCGCACGAGATCTATGTCACGCGTTTCAGTAGGAAAAGTCAAACTGCCTGGGCAGGGATGCGCAAACGTACATTAAGTAGTATGCACGCGTGCGCGCTTGTGCAATCCCGTTGTCGCTGTATGACGACAAAACAAATACAAAACTAGATTTTGCTGCTGGATATATTAAAGATGAAGACAATGAAAACAACAGTAGAAACAACCTAGTCATGTATCAAGGCTTTTTTTCGGCCTACATTAGAGCAAAGGATATCCCGGCTATTTTTTCAGGTTACACGCTTAGCCGGGAAACTAAAGTGAGGCAATACTAATGCAAGCGTCAATGTGATACAGGATTAGGGTAACTAAATAATCACCGTCCTTCTTTACTGCTGCTCGGAACTTGAGTTAATAAGGCTTACTCGTAACTTAAGGTCCTGCCCATCATGGACCAAGTAGAGACGCCCGCAAGACAGAAGGCAGTCATGTAGACAGAAGAATAACGAGCGTATTTAACGCGTCAGTGCTGTTGCGGTGTGAAAACAATTAACCAGCAAAAGAAGAAGCACGCATACTTACACATGCATATGCGTAATTATGTAGACAAACATAAAAAAAACAGGAACCTGGTCGAGTTGTAGCAGCAGTTTGAGCGGTTCGTTTGCGGATTAAATAGAAACGAGAACGGCCGAATAGGTGTGACTGAACGTTCACTGATCAATATAACCTGATCAGTTATGCTGTACAAACAGCATAACAACCACTATAATAGTATAGCGTTAAATCAAACAGATAATCGTGGGCGGTATAAAATTGATTACCAGTAGTAAAAGACGTTTTGTTAACAGTTACCAAAACAGTAGTAACCTGCTCTCACTATCATGTGCTCAAGGAGGCTTTAAGGACGTTACGGTGCCCTACATGTTGAGTTCTCGTAAATATCGAATACACTCTCACAGATAAAGCCCGTTGTGTTTACTGCTATGCATCAGCAGCAGTATGCCGTGTGTATAGTTGCTTTTGTGCATTTAAGCAAATGATTTTCGACTGTTGCACTTACACGGACCCGGCAAATGAAGTGAACGCAGGAAGATGGCAAACCGCATTCACTATGCGGGCTTTTAGACCTAACCAGACAACTTCTGTAAGAGCACCAATCAATAGGAATTAGTACCTGCCCGCCAGATATCGGTCCCCGTGAACCATTAGCAGAAATACTTCTTACACATTATAATAAACATACCTTAAGAATGACTACTAATATCGTACATTCTAGGAGAGTAAGGAAGTAGTGACTGTTATGTATGTATGCATGTATATATATATATATATATATATATATGCGGGTGGGTGTGACATCTGACCAGATTCCAGAAATTTAAACATGATCATAAGTGTACATGCTTGTCTACTAGCATATCCTTATGTGTAGATCTGGGCAGGCGGAATCTGGAATTTCCTCGTACATGCGCTTTTATAGTCTCCTGCTTGCATTCAACGTAACTACTCTGGAAGTTAATTCGAGACTACGGCGCTGATATTAATATATATGAATATGAATAATCCTTTTTGGAACTACTCAGCCTCTCCTTTAGTAGCCCACCAATAAGCTACATCGAAATAATTCTAACAACATGGCTCCGCAGTCTACCTTATCACAGGAGCTCAGTAGCCAGGCATTTAGGAATATGACGCAGACAACATCGGCTATATGGCAAAAAGTAGTATCAGCGATGGCGGTAGTGATCGAGTTACTGTGGTTGCGTAGGCTGCTTCGCACTGTTCTAAAAGACAGAACGCTGCCGTGGAGACTAGAAACAATAGACTCGTCTCGAATCAAATCCGGAGGTAGAGTTCGTTCTTCGTTAATTGTGTTAGGTCTGGCTAACCATTGTCCTGCTGCCACATTCATCTAATGAAAAGAACACAAGCAAACCTACAGTATAAGAAAGCGAGGATTTACCCGAAGGTAACTATATGGTAATGACACATATACAGCAATCTGCGGCCTGTCGAAAACAAAGTACAAGTGTGTTCGATTATGTCTGGGACCCTCCTTCTACCGAGGAGCCTTGACGCAGTCGCACCCACCGCTGCCTTGGCAAAAGGAGAGCCTTTCCTACAAGTAGAAGCTCAGAGGTTTCGGCCACGGATACAAAGGCTCTAGTAGCTGCGCTAATAGAGAGTTAGTTCAAATAAGAGCTATGAGCTGCAGATCAGTGCTTCGGGTCTAAGAGATCAAAAGCTCACACAGTCGTTCCGCGTCCCGTCTTCGCTTAACGTGAAACATGTGTATACCGGCTCTCACTAGCGAGAGTGGCAAAAGTTAATCCGTCGTCGACTTATATAGTCTCACCCGAACATCGATAGGTCTTCAACATTGGCTTAGCTAATACGCCCTACCACCTACTTGGCCGTGCTAAAAGGATTCTGGTTGTCAACCCATCTACAACTTTTACTGATTTGGTTCGACACTTCAACACCCTACTTGCCGTGTTGGCCTAACGCGCACACTCTTTCGGGGGTGGCCCATATTAGACGTCTTTGGTTTTCAACGAACTAAAACCGATTTGAAATTCTTGGACGCTTCACGACAGAGAGACAGAGTTTGAGAGCGAGGGACAGATAGAGGGGGGGGGATATAAGACAAAAACAAGTCGTAGAAAGCCTACGACATCATAAGCAATTTCATATTAGGATGAACATTGATTTAGCTGGAACCCTCGATCTGGTCTGACGCCCCACAGGCATCTACAACCAAGTCGGCTCAACTGTAATGACGTTGCACAAAATTCCATGCTTGACAAACCTCTTCTGTGTGGCTTATGTTTATATTTGTTTTTAGATTTAATAGTTGGCATTTGGAAGAATGAACACACACAAGAGACATGCCCTACCGGCAGCTACCTATTATGAGCCGTGTCGGAATTCAATCCACGACTTACGACAAGATCCGACTCGCACCACACCGGCGCCGAGTATATTAAACACCGCCTACAAAGGACGCACAGCTATTTGTAACAGAACTCGGATGGCTGCTCAGTAGGTAGAGCTTTCAGTTTTCGGTAGCAATAAACCGTTGGTTGAATCTCGGAACGTAGACGCAAGTGCTTGCTGTTGTCAGGAAAATGTTCTGTGATCCCGATCCGGATATCGTACACAAATGGGCGGCTAATTGTCATCAGCTTTTTTCTAACGTAACGGCAATTTGCGACGATCAAGTACTACTGTAACTATGTTCGATTTGACATCAATTCCACTTCAGCACTTCCGTTGACGATACACATATTGCATAGAGCGAGAGAGAGCATGGGTCCGTGAGTAGTTAGGCCGATCAGTAAGCAGTAGGATCAACGATGAGGTTATAATGGCAGCAGTTGGAACGAGCAAATCTAGCCGGCTTCCTTTCGGCTAAGTGGACGACCTGCAGGCGCCCAACGCTACAATGATGGGTCCAGTTGGGCGTATAGACGCGGGGGATGGCATTCCAAAGACCTCTTTTAATGCACTCACCGGACCCTTTCCGGACGCTCACTCGAAGAAGTTGCTGCGTAGTTTGGCCAGCCGCTTACCGCAGCAAAGGTAATGCGGAGAGTCGTCTACAGGCGATGCAGAACTGGTACATAGCGGTACAGCCGTCGAATGGCAAAAGCCTACAAGTGAAATTACGTACGATTTCACGAGACACGGCCAGTCCGGCCGGTGTGGCAGGACATCACTACGCAAGCTGGCTACGGAAATGGCCTGGAAAGGTGTGATGCTCTGGACGAGTCGACGGTCTGGTGACTGGCTCTCTGGTTTTGTGCAAACCGGCTCGTTGGTGATGTCGCAACTGCAATATCGTTCGCTGGTTGGTTGGTCTGCTGTTTTGCAGATGGCCACAGGAATGCGCGATTTTCGCCTGATTGTCGGAGGCTCGCAGGCCCGCCCTTACTTTCATTCTTCTCTCTCGTACTGTGTTGGCCGCTACGGTGTTCGTCAACAGACAAACAGTAGTTGTTCGCTACCTACGACCACTTCCCCAAATAAGTAAAGTGTTATTAGTATTATTAGCGGTGCCGTCATTCCGCCGATTTTTCCTACAAGCGGAAGTGTGTCCTGAGATGACTGGATGGCTTAGTTGCCACTAAGCACTAAAGCATGTAAATGTGGATGAAGTATTATTTTATTAAACCACCTAAATTGACCTCTTTACAGCTCGCCATTTTTGTAGGGATGACAGTAGTACTTGTAGAAGGCCGGAGTGCTCATATCTGGACTTTGTCAGAGGATCATGAAGTAATGAAAACAAGATTAGTGGGCCTTTCCTCTACTTAGTATTAATTATTATAGATACGTAGTAATAATGCCAGATACAGCGTACAGTACAAGGCAGTATGGTGCAACAAATGGCCATATGTTTTCTACACCGGGCTGAAACCATTTAGCGTCTGCCCTATTCCCGCGATACGGCCGCGGAGGCATTTTTTCACGATTCTCCTAAAGGTGTTTTTTTCACAGTTTGCCTGGAAGTGACGTCGAGCCCGGTGGCATGGTGCATTCGTCTGCGTCTCGCGACCGGAGGAGACACATAGGTCCGCGGGTTCGAGCTCCACCGGTGCACATTTGTATGTATGGGGAATATATGGGGTCCGTCTATGAAGGAACGCGGAAAGCAGTCCCGTAGACGTTAAATCTTGGCTGGGGTCAGCCCGAAAACTTTACTTTTCTGGAGGTGGTTGGCATAATTGTCACGTGAGTGTTGACTAGTGGAGAGCTACTATATGTAGCATCACTTTATCTCGAAATTTTTCGACCAATCATAACGTACTATCACTGGCCTGATCTGACCTTTACCTAGCAGAGAAGTGTAACAGCCTTTTTTTCGGGCTGACCCTCAGCTAACGTTTAACGTCCACGGGACTGCTTTCGTATTGCTTCGCACGACGGACCTCTATAAACACAAATATGCAACGGTAGGATTCGAACCCACGCACCTTTGTGTCCCCTTCGGTAGCGAGTCGCACGCGAATGCACCACGCCACTGGGCTCGACAGAGGAGTATAACAGCAAGTAATGTTCAACCCGACTTAGAAATCAAGGAGAAAGGAATAATTATATCCGAGCAAGATTCGATCCTACGCATGGCAACGCCCCAGTTTTTCAAAACCAAGCGGTAGCCGCTTAAGCAACCACTGCAACATTGTGAGAATCGAAGAATATATATATATATATATATACATAACTTGAAATAGCTTGTCCGAGCGCATCATATACAGCCTCAATGCAATCATCGTTAAGATTTGCTTATTTGGGTTAGAGTTATGATAAATATATATATGGGATCTGGATATAAAGTCATTATCATTCAGCGGAGTGCTGCCATAATCAACCGCGTAAAAAGACATTAATCAGCACGGGTGGCTGAGGCTGTGGTGAACGCCTTAAGAAGAGGTGATGTCCCATTGATAACTAGAAAACCCAAATAATGTACTTCTGTAGATAAAAGCGCAACATTAAATATATATTGGGTCGGCCCGGTCTATTATTTTCGGTGTATCGACTGCTTTTTTTGCGATTTGGCAACGTCTGGAAACCGCTTAGCAATCTGACATTCAGCGTTTACGAACCAATATCTCTCACAGCATGTAGGTCAGACCTAGCTCTGTGCAACCAAGCATACAATGTAACATTTCACGTTTGTCGTGGCGGAAAACATGAAATACCAAGTAAAGCCGATTTATTGAAAGACCAATTGGGAATTGCATTCTCGACCAGCCCACGTTTAAGTTTACGGATTCGACTTTCGGACGAAATTCGTTGTTCATTCGGAATTTGCATGAATACTCGTTTAAATGCGCATACGCCGTAAGGTTCTTATCATTCAGCAGAGGGCTGCAATAACAAACCGTGGAGAAAGGCGAAAAATGACAGCCGTCAGAATGACAAAGGTAGCCGAGGGAGGCGAGCGCACCAGAAAAAGGTGTGGTTCCTATGACAACTAGAAAAACCAGCAATAAATACTTCTACGGAGAGAAGAACGTAACATTTTATGGTTGTTATGTTATATTTCCAACATTCAAGTGTTGGATGAAATGATCGAAGCTATCTGTCGACCTAGGCGGGTGAGAGAGACGCTTAAAGTCGGAAGTAATAGAAAACGGCGACTTTGGGCTGTTCTTTGCGAGTTGGTAACGTTTGAAGACTGCCCAGCGGTCTGGTGTTCAGCAGTTGCCAACGGATATCACCCACAGCATTTAGCGATCATTGTCACAACATAGTTTCGTAATTTGTGTCCAGGTTGCCAAGCCTTTACGTTAACTTAGAACACTGGCTACAGTTGGCTATACACAAAACCTTCAGTGATGAAGACTTCTAGGCTAGGATACGAAGCTCTGTACATATAGAACCTACAAAAAGTCTCGTTAAAAACAGTTTTTGCTATTGTTATAGATAGTACTTGTTTTGGGGGTAAAAATATTTGCTATTGCTAATGTTCTTATAGTCGTTTGTGGGATTTTTGGCCAATGACCAGAAACACAGCGTGATAATTTACCTTTGTTTTTGTAGAAAATAAAGAATCAGCGAGAGTAGAGAAAACAAAACCACCAAGTAAAGCACTTATTAAACGACTGGATGAGAATTGCATTCGCGACGAGATCCCGTCTAAGCCTGCCTTCGGACGACGATTGTTCTTCTTCCGAACTTTGCATGAATACTTGTTTAAATACGCATATGCCATACCACACGAATAGTGGGACGTAAACGCACAGATGATGTTTTGTAGTTCTGAGCTCGAATAGCTTAGCAGAAGCCACCCGCTTATGCAAGTATGGATTAGTGCCGCTTTGCAAAGAAAATCTTTCTTTTACTATTCCTTTTTGCCCAATGCTCCAATAATTTTATTTTTTAATTAGTTTGTAGGCTACGATTTAAACCGCGTTTAGAGTAACTACTGGAACAAGACAAGTATAACTACTGAAACGATGTGGGGAATCGACTGCGTAGACTAGGAAAATGTGCTTAGCATATATTCGGGTTAAGTTGAAAATAGACAGTGCGCCATTGACATCATCTCACAAAAATGGATACTACTTGACCTCGCAGAATTTAAGTTGAAGTCCTTCCTTAAAACTCCACAGCGGTTTGATCCAGGGCGATACGAATTTGCTGATGTTCGTACTGTTGGGTAGCCTACGACGATCGGAACAGGACTTAAGAGCTTCGTGTCATCTGTCAGACCACCAAAACTCTGTATTGCTAGATGCCACCACGGTACAAGCTCGCTCCTATCAATCACGGGACAGAAAGCGGCCACACCATTAATTGTGACTTTGCGCATAGTTGGCTCCGTTCTGTACTTCCGGCCCGTCCGTTCTCTATCTTCTCCCAAAACATTGTTTCTCAGATATTTGCTTCCTTGCACTCTGCAAGCGAATCTATATACTATATTAATATATTGGGGGACAATTGTTTTACACCTCGTTTAGAGTTAAATAAAAAGAAACTGTTGGACAAATATCTATATACCATATAGATATTAATAGATATATAGAGATAGATAGTAGTATATAATAGATAGTATTATTATATATGAGAAGAGATGATATAGATAGATATATATAATATATAGACTATATATATAATATAATAATATATTACATACATAACATATATATACATATATTGATATATATATATATATATATATATATATATATATATATATACATATAATGCGTCCTGTCCTTCGTGTTCTTGGTATCGCCGCGGGCGAAGCAACTCCTGTGTGGCTTTCACCTGTTTCCAGCTTGCTGTGCTTCGTTCGGCTGTTGTCATGAGAGCTTAACAACAACAATAACGGTGACAACGGCGATGGCTGACTGCGAGTGCTATTCAAAGCGACCTCGCCGTCGCTTCATTGGACCTAATTACGTCGGCTTCGGCGCTTTCAAAGCGTTTCAAACGAGGAGGACATTCTGATCAACAATAACAACGGCGAGGCCGTCACCGAAAACCGCTTTCGTGCTACCGCTACTGATGACGATTTCATTTACTACCGTCAGTTCTCTTTCTGCGCTATAGTCTCGGTTTTAGGTTAAATGTGTTAATTTTTTGATTGACTATTTAATTATTATTTTAATTGACGGCGTGCGGGACGAGTCACTTAAGTTTTTAGACATACACAAAACACAAAGTAGCCCAGGTACGGTCAAAATGACCGAGAGTACCTTGTATGCCGTTGTGTTTGAACGATGATATCAGGACGATGGCCACCCCGGCATTTTTCAGCATTGTCTATATAAGATGCACACACTTTTTGACGAGTTTTTGGCATAAACACCTCGGCGTTGTTTTCGGGATTTTGCGTCAAATAAATGTATTTTGCTCGTCGATTGTAGCGCTCGTACTGGCGAATATCGTGCTCTTCTAAAACTCATCGTCATATTTCTTTCACTCGTATTGAGTATGCATATAACATAAATAAATATATAGATTATACAATTATACAGTCAGCTGCTCGTGGCATGTTATTCGAGAGAGGCAGTGCAGTGATCTCTTCGCACGGGCCAGGCAGACAGACGCATGAAACTTCGTGCACGCCTGAAAGCACAGTCGACAGATGCACTCGGTGTGCTCCTCGTAGAAGCTCGTCTTTGAACAGACCAGGTGATGATAGCCCTGAACTATGTATCTGGTAGAGACGTGGCGATTGTCACATGCACGACCAGATCAGAGGTGACAGGCACTGGAAATATCCAGGTATCCAACCTCTCGTCGGGCTTGATCAACCTTATTTTCCCATTCCGAGATAAAGCTCTCGAATGGCACTGTACGCGGCGTCTTCGACCTCAATCGAATTATCGCAACAATCGGTGCACAGCCAGACATCAAATACACAAAGCGGCTGTGAAGGTCGTCCCAGTATATTGAAGCCGAAATTCCAGATACCGGAAAAAGTTAACGAATTTTAAGGATTAGCCGCCGCAACGTATAACGTCTTTAGCAGCCAATCGACCAGCCCCCTTGAAACAAGGAACACCTCCGCCAGAGAAGTGATGCGCTTGATGGCACCCAGGTCGTGATGAGCGACCACTATGCCATCTGCGTACATCACAACTGTGGCCTTCTAGAACTTCTGTCGAATATGATCGACAAAATCGGCAAGCAGAAGAGTGAAGAAGACGCAGCTCAATGGGTCGCCTTGTGGGATTTCCAAATTTTGCCGTACTTGCAACACTTCCTGCTCACCTTGCACCAGTAAGGTGTCCTCATCAAAGAAGCTCGAAATTACGCTCAGAAGAGAGCCACCAACCTCTGCGTATCGGAATGACTTCATAGATCTCGAGGTGCTTTGTCGAAAGCTTTGACGCAGTCTATAAAGACTGCATACAAATGGCCTCTGGGTTTTGCCACAGCTCGCTCTATCTCTGACTGAAGCACATGGATTGCATCACGTGTTCCTCAACCTCCTCTTGCTATTCTCAGAAAAAACATAAGGAGTCCAGGTGGGTCAGGTCACACAAACGTCTGCTTTCTGGAAGATCACAAGCTAATAACATTTGGTTGACAGGTATAATATAGTAAGTTCAGTTCGGCAGTATTATGTGTGCATGAATTGTAAACACAAATATACGCCCGATTGTTTCGTAACTTCTAAACGAAAGACGAGTCAATCCCCTTAGCTCATACTTTAAGCTTCACACTTCAACGTCAGTTCACAAGCAAACCTGCCCGATCGATCAACCGAGGTGAGGCCAAAAAACGTGTTTATTGTTTTCAGCGCGGTAACTAATAATTAGCGCGCGACGTTTTTTGTGGGTACGCAGCCCAATTTCTGAGTACAGCTGTGGTGGCACCGACATGATTGCACTCAATATTTTTGTTCAATATTTGTAGAAGAATTGATACGATTTTTTACATATATGGCGCTATCCTCCATCATATTCGATTCTCAACCCAAACTCTACTACAAGCGAAGCTACAGGACATTTCTCAGGTCTTTCGTTTTTTGTTAATATTATTGATTGATTGATTTTGATTGATTTATTGTTCGCTTGGCATGTATACCTAAATACACATGTCACCCTTTTATATCAGGGGCGCTTAGGGCGGCAGCAAATATATTACCTACACATCCATATAATCCATGTCTACTTCAATACCTACTGAGTATTTGCTTTCCATTGTGAAAACCTCTTCTTTGTAATATCGACCAGGTCATTTCTAACATTTGGTCCTAGAGCTAAGGCCTTCGACAGCTCTATATCTCAGCTCCTCCCTAAAGCTATACATCTCTTATCTTATTATTATTATTGGTAACATATCACTTGCTACCAAGCTTTCACGTTAGCTGCTGAGAAGAGCGGTCAAAATTCTGTTTATGGTCATATGGTTGGTCATTCGGCACAATCGACTGATGTTTGCGGATGCGAGTGTTAATAGTATCGCGAATACTGACAACGGTTGGGCCAGCATTGTTTGTTCAAATGGCGGTAATAGCAGACCTATGTTGTATTATACCTTAGAATTCGTTTGAATACCTAGAATAAAAAAAAAACATGTTTAAATAAATTGTTTTTAATTCCAAAGTATTTTCGGTCCCCTACGGACTTGGAACTCACCGTAAGGCATATCTTCAATGCACCGAGGGCCGGACATGTTGAGATAGCTATGGTTCCCCAAACAGTCCTAGTGGCAGCACGGCCGCTGGCTCTCAGCGGTTAATCATCTTTTCCCTTGGGTTACAACTTTTGTTGCATTATTTTCGGAAAGGAAATAGTACAACCAACGTTGTAGCTGAGATATGTAAAGTGTATGTCGGAGTGGCAGGAACAGATAAGACAGTCCAAAAGTGGTTTGTGCGATTCTGGAAGGGCGATTTCGACGTTACAGACCGAGTCCGGCCGGGACGCCCTGTGCAAGTAGACATGGCCGCATTAACAACAGTGGGCGAACGAATTATATATATATATATATATATATATATATATATATATATAACCATACGTACATACAAACGGAATGCGTAAGAAGTCCCGAAAGTTCTTATGCACTGATAAATATTTTGTTATTAAAATTCATAGCCGTATTGGGTACTTCTACCAATTGGTAAGCGACCGTGTTAGAAATCTATTACGGTCGATTTTACGGTGTGTTACACCTTTATCAGAGCATATTTTGCTCGAATTATATATATATATATATATATATATATATATATATCCCCTTGCAGGGTCTAACACAATGCACCAAGGCAACAAAAAGGCAACGACAAATTGCAAGCGTAGTCAGCGCGTACCCCACGCTCAAGTAACTTGTCGAGCCCGGTGGCGTGATGCATTCGCCTGCGCCTCGCGATCGGAGAAAATACATACGTGCGCAGGTTCGAGCCCCACCGTTGCACATTTCTATTTATGCGGGTCCGTCTATGAAGCAATGCGAAAAGCAGTCCCGTGGACGTTACATCTTGGCTGAGGTTCATCCCGAAAAGTAACTTGCGCGCGAAGACGCCCAAGTTTCAAGCTCAAGATTTGCGTGGCCCAGAAATGTTATATATAAGAAGTTGGACCTCTCACATTTAAAGGTGTCAAAGGGGCATTTTAGTTTAACGTGCATTTATACTGTAATATGTTAGAACGTCTAGACGTTACGGCTCGTGACTACTGAAGATCCTTAAATTAGCCTATGATAACCTTTTCCGTCTATGGCGAACCCACGTCAAGAACGTAAGCACCTTACATTATATGACTATATAATTAAATTATTTAGTTACTTACAATTATAACAGAAATTAAAGTTATGTCTTATTATCTACCAGTCGGACGTCTGAATGTATGCGAATGCCACCCAAAGAGGCACAGTTCATTAGCCTGTTTATTTATTGGTCTGATGTTAACAAACGCGGACTCGACTGTAGCAAGACGGCATAACGGGTCGATGTCGATAACTTGTTTCTTGTGTAACCCGGTGCTTTGTAATAGGTTACACGGCGTACATCGACAATAGCTCTTGAGCTTCTCGTTATTTATTTGTATTCTTTATCTCTGTATTCAGCTTTACTCAGCCCAAGACATGCCGATAGATCGCTAGATAATAACATATATGTTCTAAGTGGCCGTGTGTCGTAATGTTATTGCGCGCATCTGCACAACCGCCTACAGCACGCTTTTTCGTTGCCTTACCCGTTACAATCAGTACAGTTGATACAAATGTATAAAAACAATGTATGAACTATATAATAACTCCCGCTCGCTGAAATGTATTTGTGCCACTTTTTCCCCACTATTGAAGTCCGAGCAGCAATTTGCCACATTACTTAAGTGGGGGCCCTGGCGGTCTCAAGCCCAGATACCTAACAGATCTTATTGGAAATAGTAATCAAATCTGTCCTCTTCTTCTTTTTCTTACGAACTTGTCGTGGTTTCCCTTTGTCGGCTCCTCCGTGTCTTCTGCTCCTCGCACAACCCCGTCATGTACGGCCGCCCACCAGAGATCGCACTTAGTAATTTCGATGGAACTAACTTTATAACTTTCAAAAAAGACGGCGGTCTCCGCCAAATAGCAGTCGGGAATACCCGTGAACGCGTGTGCCTTTAGGTACATTCTACAAGAAATGTATGATAAGCTAAGGCAGTGCGTGAAACCGGTATTAAATTTGAATGGAGTAAGTTGGATCAGGCTGTCCTTCCCACTTCAGCCGTATGCCAAGGAATCTGACGTACAACGAATCTGACCTCGACCGCATTCAGAGTGTTAATCAGTCCGGCTGTTTTTAATCAGTACTCTTCAAGGACTGATTTCATCGATATCTCCTCACCAAATGTTCTAAAGTAGTGGAAATGTCACGATCTGCGTATAGTGACCAAGCAGTACACCGAAACACTGTGTATCGGTGGCACCCTGACGTACATTTCGCGACACACGTGAACAGACCGGAGATGACCCTCGTTCAAAGGGGCGTTGACGTCTACTACTAAAGAAAATGTTGAAAAAGCCAGACGCCGAACGCCAACGGCCTTCCCGTTTAAGAAGGCCGTTGGCGCAGAACTTTTGCAGATTTGTTGCTACTACATTTTTGGCTTTTTAAAAATCGCTAAGCTAAATCGCTTTTTCACTTCTGTGATCCAAACTCAAACAACAATTGCCGCTACCGATTGGCGCAAAATTTGGCCTGTGTGTAGCTGAGGATTCGCCCTTCTAAGCATAACAAACCGGAAGACCTTGGTGGTGTCGGTTCAATTTTCAAAATTCAAAGTATTGGAACTTGTCGATCTGCCCTCGTATATATATATCATGTTCTAAGGGCAATATTTACTTAGCAATTTATATATATATATATATATATATATATATATATCATGTTCTAAGGGCAATATTTACTTAGCAATTTATATATTTTTTCATTGAATTGGAAGCTCTTTTACTCATGTTATAATTAATAAAGTATGACTGGTCGCAGGCGGGACCTGTGCAGTCATCCTGTTATGAACATCCCTGGCCACGCGCCAGACGAACATACTATTGATGTACTCTGTTTTTGCAACGGATCTGGGCGCATACACTATTTGGCTTTTACGATTATTCGGCCGCACTTCAAAGAAATTATCAATTAAACCTGTGTCCATAAATTGAGCTAAAACCCGCCAGTCATTTTTCCTAAGTCCATTAAGGGTGGTAATACAATGTCGTTCGATTTGAGATCACATCTTCTGTGGAGTCTCTTTCACAAAGTCTCTTTCACACCTTCGATCACACCTTTGTATTTACACAAATATGCATTCCATGCAGGTGAATCATATAAACGTTTTGATATCACGATTAATTTGTATAAACGAAGATACATAGGGCAAAATTAAGACGCCAAGACCCCGCCTTACGTTAGCCGTTGGCAGTGTTGACCCGTTGAATAAGTAGTTTAGCTTAATAATACTGTCTTTTCTAAGTGAACGTGTTCATTTTCAGCTAAAAACAATTGGGGACTGCAAGTCCGCTTATAGTTCTAGACGGATTAAATCCGGTTCTGCTGAGAAACTTATTGGCAAGGATCAAATCTGCGACCTGTTGCTGGTGGTTTAGGCCATATAGGTTCGGTGTAGGTCAAATAGGTGACTTGGCTCCGCGTGCCGACAGGTTATGTAATCTCTCCGCAAAAAATCTACGCAAATCATAAGTAGAAATCTCAGAGACTTTTACTTATGATTTGCGCTAATGATTATTTGATATTTTTATTGGCTGAGAGGCGGAGAGTAAGCGAAGGAAAATCATTAGAACCATATATATATATATATATATATATATATATATATATATATATACAATAATTCGCTTGAAAAGCTCGATCCTTTTGTCGGATTTTCTCTTGTTTCACGCACGTTGCAAGGAAAACATTGCAAATGCGACGCCTTTGTAATGTTAGTTGGTGGCTATGGCCTCTACCTATGCTTGGTGGCGTACTCCCCCCGCCCTAGTGACGCGTCCAATGGATTATGGCTTCTCTTTAAGACTGATTTAAGGAGAGCGTGTGCGTTCGCTTTAATCTGCTCCGACCTAGGGGCAGCGTGGTGCGGCAGTGTTGACTAGTTAACTAAACGGGTACGATGAACGACCGCAAAGGGCAACGAGTGAAATTGACAACGAAAGGATACAAAGAAAGAAAGAGAGATATTTCTAGCCAATCAATTGCTTGCCAATGCCGGCACCACCCCCGGCCAAACCGCAGCGCCAGCTCAACCCGCCATTGTCGGTGGGGACGCGGTCGTCGCTCGTAGGGTCCCGGTGAGGACGCCGCCAATGTCGGTCCGTTAGCTCAGCTTGTCGCCAGCGCCCAACTGAACGATACTCCTGCTGCTTGAGCATCATCTAAGAGTGAGACCTGATCTCTCGTCGCTCCATTATCAGTAGTCTTAATGAGAGCCGTAGTGATGACGACGCCGACACCACATTTGTAAAGCCCGCAATGACGGTTAATGGTGCCAGCAATAGCGACTCAGTGCGATTGTAGATGACGAATTTCGGCTGAAACCGCTAAAGTTCTCATCGCCGCGGCTGTTGGCTGCACTTTATGTGACCGCTACGATATAAATATATATATATATATATCTATATATATATATATATATATATATATATATATATATATATATATAATCTCATTAATCATATATATATATATATATATATATATATATATATATATATATATAGTGTTGTTAATGAGATCGCCCCACGATTCCATACTTCACACGATAGGATTAAAAACGATACGTTTGTTTAAGTCATACCCTATCTTATGGTTGCACGAAGCAAACGCTTCGCTTACTCATACATACACAAGGCGTGGCATTGGACGTGGTCATAGGCCATTAGAGACAAGTCTAGCTGATACAACTCCTGCAGTTGCTGCTGCTGCTGCCGGCCGCGTACACTCTGCGCCCGCGTGCGCGCAGGTACAGCGATAATAACTAGACACGGCCAGTTCGCTCGGTCGGTCGCTAAGTGGCTTCTAAAAATAAGTGCACACAAGTCGATTAATGGCAGATATGACTATATCGCGTCCAGTGTACTGGGGAAAAGTCCCCGGCCATCCGCAATTTGAGACGTGCGGCGGAACATACTGCGATACATAGACACATACTTAAGTCGGTCGGTGGGCTCGGTTTCGGTTTTACCGAAAAGACAAGAACGACGAGGTTCTTGCCCCGCCACCCGGGGATTTCGTTTCCGAACGCGCGGGGCCTCGGTCGTCACTAGATATATATATATATATATATATATATATTTACATACACCAAATATATATATAAATATTGTAGACCCAATATATATATATATATATATATATATATATATATATAAATATACATATATTTATATTTACATATATCTACATACACCAAATATGTTTGTTTTCAGCGCAGTACGATGTGCTTGCCCCACTGGCTCGTTAAATTCCACGACGCATGTGTGTGGTGATCTACACGTAGCTTGCAGCGAATCCCCATGGTGCGGGCGAGAATTAGTGGATTGCAATATTTCGATTGCTGTTATCACAAAGTTCTACTGCAACTATACCTGTAGTTAAGCACATTTTTGAGCAGGTTGCTTTTAATCATGTTTCGCCGCTAGTGTACCGACCCGGAGTCGGTTAACCAGCAACGTTTTGCTTATAGTCTACGCAAGAGATAGAACAATACAATTGTATGTTGCATCATCATAATCACTGTCATGATGATGGTGTCGATGATCGAGGGTGTTCAACAATCAGTCTAGCAAACCAACCCGCGTCCTAAGTGTTCGTATATATATATATAGACCGCATGCTGCCCGCCGCTAATTTGAATCGTTACGTTAAAGTAGCAGCAATGGAATGTTTACACTTGTTATTGACTACGATTACGTATTTTCCATCTTCCAGCATACGATAGCGCTTAAACTGCTCAAGTATGTAGACACTATCAAACGGCTTACGTACAGGATTACTGCCATTGTATCGTCAGCAACCTTAAGCACAAAGGGTTACTCTGTAGCATGTACATGCAGAGTTTTATGGTGAAAGCGAACTGCGTCTGCCATATGGTACCACAGATATGGGCATCAAGGTAAGAGAGCTGTTAAGAGAGCGCAACAAAATTGCTTGCGTACCCCTGCAGTTATCTCCTAGCCTCGCCATTATGACGCTGAAATAAGGGATAGAGAAAGAGAGAGACACGCACCATCACATTTCCAAGCCATAAATATCTCGCTTTTGACGATTATCACTGGATCACTGCAGACGCTCGACGAAAAACACACAATCTGTGTACGCGGCGTATATCCACAATTGCGGCGTCGTGTGTAAGTGTCGCTTATTTATCTATTTTTACTTAGTACGCTGTGTGCGTTGTAATCGTTGTTGTTCTTTTTATTTATGTTTTCCTTGATGTTGTTCTCGTTGACGTTAAGGTCGCCGCCTAGTTGCTTAGAAGCTGCGGTATTGGTCAATAAATTGTGCTTCAGTAAATTAACGAATCGAGTCAGTGTTCTGGCGCTCCAGACATTCATATACATAGAAATCTCAAATACCTAGAAAAATAGTCTTTTCTAAACAAACAGTTTGCTCAAAGTCAGTATCCACAGCAGCATTAGCAGCAAGTGCTCCAAAAGAGTAGCAGCATAAATAACCTTCATGATGGCCGTAAGTGTTGGTGTTGTTATTGTTGCTGTTGCTAAATGCCACGCTATAAGCGCCTGCAGTAGCGTATGCACAGTTTGCTTCATATAAGATGACAAACATTATGTGTAGTTACAGTAACAAAATGGTTGTTGCTTTCGTTGTTGTTGCCGCTGCCGCCTCCATCGCCGCCGCCACTTTCGTCGCTGTAAACGTCGTCCTTTTTCGTATCCGATAGGCGGCGCGAAATACGGGGGCACGTTCCGGCCACTGTACATTCATGAACAAGCCTCAGCATCCGCGGAGCAGATCAGGCCAGGCCAGACTACACTAGGCTAGGCTAGACTCGGTCACAGCAGTCACTGCTGCAGTTTCGGCCAAACCTAGACACAGCATGATAGCACAGCACGTAGTGCTAACCGTGGTAGTCCGCTGTACAAGTAGTGCAAATAGCGGAGCTAATCGTCGACACAATTACGTCGTAGGCCGATTGCTGAACACAGTAGGCGTTATTCGCCCACATTATATGGCAAACGAGCGTTTATTTTGGTTTCGAGTGGACTCTCAAAAGCGGAGGACAAAAGAAGAGGTGAGTTAACCAGAGCGAGCGTATGGAGGAGGAGTCGACGCATATATATAAATATATATATATATATATATATATATATATATATATATTTATTTACATATATATATATATATATATATATATATTTTTTTTTTTTTTATTTACATATATATATATATATATATATATATATATACCTTATACATTGGTAATTAAAGCTCCAGAACGCCACAAAATGTCTATAAGCATCAAATGTGTCAAAATGAGAGTATAGCCGTATGTAGGTAGCCATCCTTACGATCGACGAAGTAACTTTATAATGCAGTATAACAGTCAATTTTGTTGTTTAAGTTGTGATATATATTTATGCCTTTTGCCTACACACATATCGTTCGTACACAAGCGTATGCTGCGTTCGCCCACAGACGGGCTGCATAACACCAGAAAGGTAGCGGCACAGCTGTGTTACAAAACGAACGCGGGCTATCTTCCATGCCCGTACACAAGCTCGGGCACTCGGACGAAGAGGTCATAATTCGTCTTTTCGACTTCTCGTTTTGTGCTGCGGCCTTGAGGCAGAAACAACGAAAATCATTAAGGCTAGCTAGTGTTATTCGGTGTTCTTAGGCCTCTGGCATGGGGTTGCTGGTGTTCAGTAACATATTAAGCCTCATGTCTGGCCTATGTTGGACGGCTTAGGCCAAACAGGCTCTGGTCAGCAGCTCCAGAAACGATCGTCCAGCCAGGAATGCAGGTTCTATTTGCCGGGAGTCGTGTAGGGGCGTAATGTGCTACCGAACGCCCCCTCCTCCGTTGTCTATCCCCGCCCGGCTCGACAGCTTTGTTGATGTGTTGCAAACAAAGGGCGACCGCTATTATTATTACCACTGTCGCGGCTGCAACCGCAACAGCAACAACAACGACAACAACGACGACAACAACGACAACGACAACAACAACTAATATATCTGTTGTTGTCTCACTCGACTATTGCTAACACTTCTATAAAATAACCACTGATCACGTTGCCATTCATTGCTTGGTCTCCGACTGGTTAGGGATGCGCGTCTGTGCTTCTGGTTGGTAAAACCAGGTGCATAAACATACGTTTTATGTACAAACCTTATACAAACTGCTTCACGTAAATACGTTGGCCCCTGGCAGAACCCGCCAGTCTATGTTCGGCATGTGGCATCGTCAGTCAGCCACAACAGCAAAGATGATTCAACTTCGTCTACAGCAAGTTGCCGTCTAAGCATGAAGAGTCTATGGAGAGGTCAGAAATTACCCTTTTGAAGGAAGTGGTTGAGAAATGTTGGGACTTACAAGTACGGTCCCTTAAAATGTAAGACATACAGATGATATTTCCGGCTGTGCTTCTTGAGTACAACAAACATGGAAATCATGTCTCTTCCACATTCAACCAATCAATCAATTAGGTTTACAAATGTACCCAACAAGTTGGCAATCTGTCACTTTTCATTTAAAATAGTCAACATCTTGTTTTGCGCAAGGGTTCGCATGGTGCGCATACAGAAAACGTAAAACTATGCAGTGCCGGCGGTCAACTCAATCTATATATATATATATATATATATACACGCATATCTCTATATACGTACCCGCGCAAACGTAACGGACCATACATACGTCGAATTATGTAGAGGCAGACTCTCTCACTTTCTTTCTGTTTCTATCTCTCATACTCTATATATATATATATATATGTATATGTATATATATATATATATATATATATATATATATATATATATATATACATATATATATATATATATATATATATATATATATATATATGTATATATATATATATATCGACATGTACACTATCTACGCTTAAGTCGATATATGTATATGTGTGTCTATATATCCTTTCCAGCAACGACGGTCGAACCCTCCCTAGTGTGTAACAACCCGGACCTGCATCTAAAGTGAATATCTCAGAGAGAGGGAAAGTTTTCCAGATTTGGTGTATATAGGTCCTTCCAAGCAATTTGTTCCAGGGGGTGATTCAGCAGCTGGTATGCACCCCCTACCACGGACTGAATATACTGAACGTTGTCCTAGGTTTTTTTTTGTGAAAGAGGTGTTAAATGCAGTTACGCATTATTGCTACAAGAGTCTCTCTCAAGCAGTGTGGGACTCGACCCCAACGGTTAGATGTTACTCCGTTGTGACCCATACCCACTAAACGCACCTCCTCCCTTAAGCTTCACTCTCTGATAGCCCAGATCTTCATAGAATAGTACTATGAACTATCAAGAGAAGTGGCGAGGGCCCTTTCAGATCAATTGGCTGGGGTCGCCCTAAGGTTCCCGCACTTGTCTAGCACATGCAAGCCCGTTTTCTTCGAGCTGCACTTCTCTACGATTGCTCTCGGGTTGAAGCAGATGTCTTTCTTTGCACTTTTCGTATTTCTCCTGGAGGATTTCTTTTGCCGTAGCTGCTCCAAGTTTCCAGGCCTGCTTACTTAAGACGATGTATTCTGTAAACTCTATTAGGCTGGACCGCAGACCTCGTGGTGTGGGTCTCCTTCTCTGGTCCTTTTCTCTCGGACGAGCCCGCTTGCCCTTAACCGCAAACCCTTCCAGGTCGAGCACTGTAGCAGTGTGTGACCTGGGGTGGCCTCACACGTCTCTTGGCAGAACAAGCATGCACGTTTTCCTAGCTACTGATGACTCAGTTGACAACATTACTGTATGGACTACTGATCGCCACTGATCATAAACTGGTCAAGCTCACCATTTCTCGCGGTCCGTCCACGCCTTAGATGCGCACTGACTGGTGGGACTACGGCAAAGCTGACTACGAAGGTATGATCCCAAATTTGATTGCGACTGATTGGACTAATTTCTTCGCCGCCTGTCCTGACGTAGATAGCATGTATAGTAAGTTTGTGAGCAACATGCATTTCTTGCTTGAAATATTTGCACCTCAGAGAACCTCGGATGCCGAGAGTAGACTAAGCTTCGATATGCAACCGACTACCCGACAATTGAGCAACGCTACGTCGGAGCGAAGGTCTGCATTGCAGCTGCAGAGGATGCTTTAGGAAAAGTATCATTGAGGAGAACAGTGCTGCTCAGTCTGCCGCCCCCCAGCGCTGTCCATAAGTGTGTTCAAAAACGTATGAAAATCAAGGACACCCTGACCTCAAAGCGACCAAACAGATCTGCTACCACTCATAACCACGAGAAAGCTGAAATTCTTAGAAATGCATTTGTCGCAAGCTACCCAACGCACGAACAAACAATCTCAAAACAATTGGGCTCTCTTCATACATGAGGGAAGAACGTTTGACTGCCTTCATTTCGACTTTAAATCTGTTTTTGAGAGTACCGCAAACTCTAAGCTACCTAATATCCTTCCGCAGTATGCAGTGGGTAGTTAATTGGATTAAGGCTTTCTTAAGTGATAGACTCTTTAGAGTCAGAGTACACGACTGTCTGTCATCTACGACTCAGATTACCTCTGGCTTCCATTCTCGGTCCTTTAATGTATACACTGTATACCGACTCATTGAAGCATGTAATAAAGTCGTTCATGTAAAAAATGTATCCTGATGATGTCAACATGTAGACACCCGTAGGTAATACAAGCAACATAGTAACATTTCAGGAGTTTCTACACTTTGGACACAATTAACTTTAAACACAAGTATACGCTAGGGACTAACCGTTAAGAAGGCGGTCAAACCTTAGGCAATACTGACATCTGACACCTTGAGCTATATACCTCCTGTACTTGAAGTGGTAACGGCTGCTACTAAGAGACTGAGCTGGATATTGCGCTCGTTGGTGATTAAAGATGCTTTCCTGTATGTCAGACTGTAAAAAGCAATATGCTCTTCCGGTCGTATTATACGCTTCAACCGTATGAGATCAGAGACTCACTCGTGTGCGGTGAGAACATTCTGGCCAAAGTTCATAAAAAGTTCAGAAGACGTGTTTCCTACCGCTGCAACATTAGCAGGAATAATGTTAAGTGCGCGGACATAACCGTTTTATTAGAAAAGATTGACAGATGTACGTTTACCAGCCATATGTAAGCAGCCTTATGGATTAAATAAGTTCTTCGAAATCATGACGACAATAACTCGCGTCTGGTATGAACATTCAGGCTATCTATTCAGGCTAGAAATCGTTAATAGAATGTTCGCTTGGCGCACAGCCCGCAAGTGCAATCATGCACAGCCAAACATTTAAGTTGCCAGATGGCGCGTTTGTTATTAAATTTCGATAATCCTCAATAAAGCCTCCCTGCCAAAGGGTATGTAATTATAACAGCCTGATGATAATTTCATCTTTGCAGCACGGCAGTGCGCAATGACCGCACCTGTAGCGCCGCTATACTTGTTCAGAAAGGAGAGTGTCTCGTAATACATCCGAAGCTCACAGTCGATGCTGCTACGCGCGACTAGTGGAATCATATCCGTACAGCAGTTCATTGATAAGTAGTTACCTGGATCAATGCCCAGTCGGCGTGCGGCCGTGATTCGACCGCGCGGTGGTAGAACACACTAGCAATGTAACGAAATTAACGCTTACAGTTATTCTAAAGACCATATATTGTGTGAAAGTTCTTTTTTTTTCATTTTTATATAGCAATTGTTCCACATATTTAACAAAATAAAATGCAAATTTAACAAACGCAACATTTGTATTTACAAATGTATATGCCCAAAGTCAAATGTGATCGATGATGCAATGTTTTTTTTTTCGATGTGAGCTTACGATGCGTAAGTAACTGCATGCATGAGTGGGCAATATTCCAGACCCCGACCATATCTCAGGGAGGCCAAAGTTGGTAGAATCAGACCCAGGCCAAAGCCACTAAGAAACGTAGATAAACGCAGAATTATCTCTGTTTCTCAGTGGAAAAATCTGCGTTTTTTGTTTCTAGGACGGTAGTTCCGTTCTCCAACGAAACGGAATACGGAAATTGGCGATCTTGTATTTGCTTTAAGACATCGTAAGCGCTGCTACTCTATAGTGTGCTTTGAGAGCTTTGTGAGACAGTGAGCTCAGATAATCAAACATTCCATATTCGTTTATTATTATTATTATTATTATTATTATTATTATTATTATTATTATTATTATTATTATTATTATTATTATTATTATTATTATTATTATTATTATTTTATAGATAATCATAATCTAAGTATCCAGGGGTGTTAGATAAAATAGTAGATACAGTCACATTGCGATTCACTTGAGTAATAGTCAGTAATGAGTGTCGTTGATGTCAAATCGGCTAGTGTATCAGCCTCACAATACAAGGTAGCGATACGCGGCAGTCAGCAACAGTACACCCGACGACCGAGCAATGCCAGGAAGTCAATAAACACGATAGTAAGTACGCTTAAAAAGCCTATCCAAGAAAGTAGAGAACGAGAAGAACAAAGAGAGAGATAAACTAAAAACGCAAACACTTTTCATGGTTCTAAACTGGCATAGCATCATAAACTATTTATTGCCTACTGCGGGAAATTCTATACAAGCTAGAAATTTTCGAAATACGGTTTCCCGCAATGGTCATGAAGGCAGTTCTGTCTGATCCGTTTTACTTTGTTTGTTACGTGGTTATAACCGTATAAGGTCAACAGATCAAGTTGACATTGATTCTCAAAAAAATCTTGCGAGCAAAAGTTTTCTTTAAAAAGACAGATTCGACGACCAGCTGCGTGTACGTCGCCCGTTGACTAAATAATAAAAAAAACGATTGACTATATATGTTTGGATATTAAACATCATGAGACTAGGCTCCAGTGCAGTACGTAAAGGTTTTCAGAACCAAGTATATACTCGATTTAGAGCATTTTCTTTCAACGTTGCATCCGTCTATGAGACGCCTGGGCCTGTATAGAACTGGATGGCCCGCCATCTACGACGACAGGCCTCCCGAAGCTCTTAGAGACCGCGTGCAGGGCCCCCACGGGGCGTGGCACGAATCCGAGGTGCCGCGGCTTGGCAAAGCACTGGTGGACGGCGGAGACCGGCCACCTAAAAAAGGAGTGCGTACTGGAGCAACGTCTCTTCACCCGCGCCCGAAGGCGTGCACCCCAGTGGGAGGAAACCCTGCACCATGGCCCTGAGTACAAGATGCTGCGAACTCTCCTACGCAGGGAAATCTCGAAAAGCAGGGAACGCTCCTAGAGAGCCTTTCTAAAAGAACTAGAGAACGACCCGTACAAGATGGTACGAGGGTGCCCGCTTTTTAAGCGGGGGGTGTACCTTACGTTGGAAGAGTCTCAGGAATAAATTTCGGCGCTCTTCCCAAGACATCCAACCCTCGACCGCGCGCCCTACCTGAACGCCCTAGAGTTGAATGAGCAGGATCTTCCAGAAGTCACCCTGCAAGAGGTGTGCGACGCGGCGGCACTCTCAAGGGGAAGGCACTGGACTTAGATTTTGTCCCAGTGTCAGCGTTTAAGGTCTACAAAGTACCTAACCTACGACGACGTGTTGCGGCTGAGGGACCTCCCCCGCGGGCTTAACCTCTTTGCCTACGCTGGCAACCTCGTCTAGACTCGGACCCCGAACCTGTTGCGGAGTTGTGCGAATAAGGCACTCGCAAACGTCGCCCGCTGGATGCAAGAGGCGGGGCTTGTTCTCGCCCCTGTCAAGAGCAAGGCGATACTTCTAGCGGGTCAGAACAAAAGCCCCGCCTTCCATCTTCGCCTAGAAGACCAGGAGATTGCACTTGCTGTGTGAGGTACCTTGGGGTTACCCCTGACAAGGGTCTCCGTGGTACTGAACACGTACGGCGGGTGACGGAAAAAGCAACGAAGGTCGACAACGACTTCGCACGGCTCACGCCCAACACATACGGACCGCAGCAGCTGAAGAGACGTATCATTGTATCCGCGACCAAGTCAGTTGCCCTGTACGGGGCTCCGGCCTGGCCCACCTGCACACTAGAGTTTGCCGCGAACAGGACCCGCCTGCGTCGGACCCAGAGGATCGGAGCCAAAGGGTAATCACAGCGTACAGGACGATTAGCGCAGCGGCGGCTCCTCGTTTGAAGGCAGCCGAGCGTCGCCGCTTATGGGATAACTCCGATTTTAAAAAAGACAAGGAACGTCAGCGCACACAACGCACAAGCGACTTCTGGAAGGATGAGTGGGATGGCCTACAGCAGAGTGCCCCAGGCGCCAGCTTCCGCACCCTGACCTCAAACATCAGAAGCTGTCTCAACCGGCCGGGAAAGAACTCACATTCTGCATTACCCAGGTTCTCACAGGTCATGGCGACTTTCAGTCCTACCTTTTTAGGACCGGAAAGGCCACCAGCCTCACAAGCGTTTACTGCGGCTATGGACTTAAAGACATTTTGAAACACACCGTGCTGAGGTGTCCAGCAGGAGCAGAGCCTCGCACACACCTACTAGAGCTTTTATGAAGCGTGACAACTTTTAACCTACGTGACATCATCAATAAAAGAACGGAATCAACATATTTCTGGAAGCAAGCGACACAAGCTTTCAAGACTAGACTGCAGGTGAAAACTAGGGCCTCTCTGCTAACTCGTTCGCGCCACCCCGCGGCTCCCGGGAAACAAACCCGCCAGTTGTTGTAGACGCCCTCCTGACTGTTTGATGCTATGCGCAAGCAGATCCTAGATCCTAGACCGAGGGACAGCAACACGACTGTTTTTGGTGGGTTGGAGTTTCAAACTACTGACCCGCGCTTGCAAGGAGCTTCTCGGTCGCGATGTCCGCATGTGCAACCCCATTTTCCAGTTAGTACACTAAAATCAAGAAATGAGCTACATATATGGCACCCCGCAGTGCATTGATAGTCACATGGATACGCGCATATTGAGCCTGTTACAAGAACCTAATCAGCGCTTCGTCAATGCTACTAGCTGCGTGTAAACTGGCTGCGATGGTTTTACTATATCGGCGTTAACTGCCAGAATAGTCTAAATAACTAAATAAGTGCATTCTGAATTGTCTTATGGGACTAAACTAGTTCCGAAAGGGCACGTTTAGGGGGCAAAATTAGCTTAAACCTTGGCTCGAGGACATTATCGTACTGACCACAGACTATTTAAATATGGATTGAAGTAAGGGAGACATTAGGGCGCTCGCTCGCCGTGCTGGAATGGCTTCTTTATATATATATATATATATATATATATATATATATACAGGGTGTTCCTATTTGTGTGTCCAAAACGCTAGGGTATGGTCAAACTCGGTGAGAAAATCATTTTTGCCAATGGGTGGAAGCCGGGAAAACGTTTTGTTTAGGAGTGAGGATGAAATTTATAAAAGCAGTTATTCTGTCTTTTTTCTCCTACATAGTTGTGCAAAATCTACGTGCGGGAGAACCAGTCAGCGCACAAAGGAACCGATCATACCGGCGTGTTTGGCGGAAAATTTGTGTTTGGCACAATAAAGTATACATTACTAGCTTGCGTAGCAAAAAGCGAATAGCCAGATTAAGGAAAGCCATAAAAAGTCAAAATGTTACGTTAACGCTTTTTTGTGCAACATCGTAATTTTTTCCATTACGACCAAAAATGCACGTCCAAAAGACTACTCTCAGGCAATAGCAGATTTAATGCCGACTACATTCGTACCAAAGTGATGGTGCTGCGTTACGTAGTTGCCAAGTAACTAAGCTTTTTCGACAGTCATATCGAAAGCGAAGGCATGCATACTTGCATAGGGTGTATGAGAAAGTTAGGTACATATTTTGAGGTTTGGTAGAAATCAGCAAGAGAATAATTTTTTCTAATGGAAAGAGGGGGCGGAAACGTCTTGGCAAAATGCTACGGTTCTGGACGTGAAAACTTCAACGTGAAACATAACAACTATGACTGTCGAAAAAGCTTAGTCACTTGGCAACTACGTAACGCAGCACCATCACTTTGGTACGAATGTAGTGAGCATTAAATCTGCTATTGCCTGAGAGTAGTCTTTTGGACGTGCATTTTTGGTCGTAATGGAAAAAATTACGATGTTGCACAAAAAAGCGTTAACGTAACATTTTGACTTTTTATGACTTTCCTTAATCTGGCTATTCGCTTTTTGCTACGCAAGCTAGTAATGTATACTTTATTGTGCAGAATTTTCCGCCAAACACGCCGGTATGATCGGTTCCTTTGTGCGCTGACTGGTTCTCCCGCAAACGTAGATTGCACAACTATGTAGGAGAAAAAAGACAGAATAACTGCTTTTATAAAGTTCATCCTCACTCCTAAACAAAACGTTTTCCGGGCTTCCACCCATTGGTAAAAATGATTTTCTCACCGAGTTTGACCATACCCTAGCGTTTTGGACACACAAATAGGAACACCCTGTATATATATATATATATATAATGCGGACATTCGTATCAAGTGCCATTTATTAAAAGTAGCAGACGCTTGTTGGTTCCAATGTCCATCCAGCTATGTTTCTGTTCTAAATGCACCCAAGGGACCGGTTTGAGTCTGCCGGATAACGCACACGTATTGCATTGTGCTACGTTGTTGCGAAGTCGCCACGAACCTCTCTCCTACTTCGCCTCGCTTCGCCGCGGAGTTGCCTGTTTTACGTTCAAACTACGCCGCACGCACATAGGCGTTGCAGGTATAGTAGGGCCTGCTGACGACATGCTTGAAGCAAAAGCCTGGGGGCAGAGCCCTACTCAAACCCTGTGGACCCATCTCTGTCTGCTCTACGGGGTGGTTTATTTCTCTCTTTCTTTGTGCTGGCGGATATCAGCAACTGGAGAAACTCACAACATGACGTCTCTTCTTGTCATTGGGTAGAAGTTGTCGGTCGGGTGCCGACAGCTCTCTTAAGGTGACCCCTATGTTCGGATCCGCGACGCATCGTAATAAGGAGTTGTTGCATTCAATGCATGTTTTAGCGCTTATCGCCAAAATTCTCGTTTTAACATATCTCTTCTAACTCTTTGCTGTTTTTCTCTTCTCTGTAATCAGCAAGGACTAACAATAAATGATTGCGCACGTCCTGCCATACGCCGAACACAAGGATAGGGGTACTTGAAACGTCCGAAAACGGCGACCTGTCGTTAGACAATTGAGTTGCGAAAAGCTTAAGCTGTGTAGAGATTACATTTTGCAAAAAGGCTTTGTAGTGACTACTAGGCCTTGCTTTTTTATAATCAAGGCAAAGAACGTTGGTGACAACAAGCTAGAATATGGCTACAAGCTGATTCAATACATGTCAGGAAATGATGATTCAGAATAACTAAACAAACAAAGGAATGAACGGCATCAGAATACACAGGTTATGCATACCTCTTTTCTTAACACAGTTTTTGTGTTTCTCACAGTTTTTCTGTTTAGTCCAGTAGCTTCGAATGGCAGCCAGTCCTTTTTTTAAAAACTGGATTCGAACTGAATCCGTTGTAGTCTGTATTAGGTGTACATACCTTGCTTCATTCTACGCAACGGCCGAATTTTGCAATAATCGGCTTTTTAGAATCCGCGTTTTGAAATGCAAAACATTGAGCACGATAATACAAAGAATCTACATTATACCTACTGATATGGCTGTCTGCGCTACTTTCAGACAACAAAAGACTAACCACGTTTAGCCAACCTGTCAGTTAATTACGGAACCCGCAGAGCCGCTGTACCTATGTTGCCGATGCAGCCTATACTGAATTGCTCAAAGACGTACAAACTGCTTTCTTGAATATTGTATATTAAGAATATCTACAAAGAGATCTACGTAGATTTGACGCTAATCTCAAATTTGATCTTACACAAAAAGTTCGATTTTGAGAGGGAGGAGATAGTGGCGGACAAATTTAGAAAGCGAGAAGTTTGTAAAAGGACGCGAAACTCTAGATTAGAGAAAACATAATTGATTTTATTAATATATTTATTTACCTGGGGCGTACTATGCTAGCAAATTATAGTAACTCTAGAAGCCATAGAATGCTTAGATAGGGTCATGTACCAAATGTCAAGGCTGTCAAATTCATGCAAAAATATACTAGTTTGCTAATCGGAAAGTTGCCTTTTTTCACAGTGAAGCTTAGCTTTGGTAGACTCCTTTTTTGGTTGTTTAATGTAGTTACTTATGCAGTTCCCGGTCGGTGGGAGTATGGAGAGACGTCTAGTTTTAAATAGGCTAAAGCCAGACACTATCGGTGCACACCTGCAGACAGTTTCCTGCACTAACGTCCGTGTACGCAAAGTATTTTCCAATTACTCCTCTATACAAAGGATCGAAAAAATACTCACAGAATCTATACATTAGGAGGATGTATGTAGTGATATACCGAGCCCCAACATAATTGAGTCGAGCATGGGGAACAGCACCGGTAAGAGACAGACATTTGGCAACCCCATTTGCCGCAATTGGACTTTATTACGTGATGGATTCTTTTTAGTAGATAATACCCATAATTCTAAAAAGCCAATGTTGGGCCCTAATCTATCCACTAAAAATAGCGGTCATGTGTGCGTAAAGGCATTTTCTCCTTTCTAATGGAAAATTTAAAAAAAAAAACGAAGGGATTTACCAACCCGATGACGAAGCAGAGGTATGAGGTGTCTGAACAAATATGATAAATACCATGCTTTAGCATACCCAACGGTTCACTTTATAGTCGAACTAGCCAGATGGAGTAATCTGGGAGTAAAGTAATACGATCTGCACTAATAAAACTTTTTCAGCCTGTTATAAACCGAAAAAAAAAAAGAAAATCCGTTTATCGACTTACACACGGCCGCGCGAATGACACGAACTCTTGGTCACGCTACCGAGAAATATATACGTGCATATGGAAGCTTTTATCCTTCCTTTATTTTGCTACTGAACGGTTTACGTTTTTCTATTTAAATGAGGCATCGCTGTTACTCTGTCCTCTGCATACCGTTGTATATTGGCACAATTGACTAGTAAAGAGAGGTAGACAGGCACCGTATTTTACTTCGCCAGTCGCTGTTCGAAGGAAATTTACAGCTCTGGTTTAATATCAACTCATGGACCACTTGAAAAACACCTTCCAGTCGAAACTTTCGAGAAACCAATCGTTGATATAAAGCTTTTTGGTGATAATCGTAGGTAAAATGTTTGTATTCTAATTCTAGCGATTACACATCATGTAACTTTGATACATTTGCACATATATGTTTAGGGTATTTTTAATAATGTGAGCAAACTTACTTGTAAACACTATAATATAACGACAATAGTTGTAATGACTACAACAGCTAAGGGCACTATAACAGCAACAACAACAACAAAAATAACTATGGTAACTTAAGTTGCTGGTATTTAAAGACGTTCCGCAACATAATCCACAACAAACGTATGTGTAGACACTCACGTAGGCAGTTCTTCGTGGCAAAGTCCGAGCACAATAACAACCTTCCTCCTATAAAAGAACAAAAGCAAGACCTACGCAAACATGATAGGCTCTAGGGTGTGGCCCAATACGTCAGGGTAAATCGTCTCTAGCAACAGTCTAGCGGCGACGTGGTGGCACAGACGACAGGAGGGGGGCCAGCTCCTTTCTCTGGGCCGTTCATTTCTGAGACGGTTCTTGATTAGGGGCGTCATGAAGGGCATCACCTCACAGGACACCGAGGAGACGCTCTGCATAGCGTTGCCTAACAAAGGATTGCTCGCGGTTGACCCCCCCCCCTTCAAAAAGGCATCTTACCTGCGCCCATGCGCCCGCCATGAGGCCAGCCTCAAGCCTTGCCACCGTGCCAGCCACTCCCGAGGGCCACCTCAGTAACGCTGTGGACGTCGAGGGGTTGACACTAGCCATTCAACGAAGCCATACGATGGTATAAGCATCACCTCCCATGAGTTCCAAGGCCTCAAAGGCATCTGACACGCAAGTCACCCCTTACGCCTTACAAGTGACGCTAGATCTAAGAGTACCCCAGCTAAACTGCAACTGCTGCAAAGGTGTCTGCAATATGCTTCACGAGGTCGGCAGCAGAGAGGAGCTGAGCTGCCGCTGCTGCTCAGCGATCCCATTGCCTAGGTGGGAGAGGGGACGACTTTTCCCCCCACGGGGTCACGATTTACCTGGATCGATGTAGCAAACTTTGCGCGCGTTTACTCCTGTAGCCTCAGTGTTCCATTTGATGATCTACACAGGCGTTTACACGACTTGTCCTCCACTTTTAACCAGTCTAATGTTGCACTTCTGGTCATATCTGTGTCAACACGGAAAGTGCAAAACAGTTACGACTCGCACTATGCAAAATAGAACTATGACGCTAACACCGGCGGCGTCATGAGGTGCGGTTTTGCGGTGACGTGTTGAGCTCTTTCGCTTGGGTAGGAAGAGGAGCGCAGAGCCCTGACACGCGGTCTTTGTACAAGCGCTGCTAAAACCGCAACGCGTTTCCTATTTCCAAGCGAAACAGATACCCTCCGCCGAACGTCAGAAACCGTTTGTCGCTCAGCAGTTGTTTTAGGTATTTATTTAGGCAGTGTTTTCTTAACAATCGCCAAACGAGCTGGGTTTAGTCCAATGTTTTTCGAGCGCGCTTTGGTGTTTATATTGTGGCAACTTTGGCAGGATATTTAGCAGTTGTTTATTCACGCTCTTAATTTCCCAAAAAAAAAAAAACTTTAATTTATGTAAGCGGCCTTATGTTATATAGGTCTTGTGGTATAATAGGATGATTTGAATAGCAAATCTTTTTGTGTGGCACCGCCGAAATTGTTTGTAGCAACACCAATAAACGCACATTCTTCTTCTGTTGCGCTACTCTTCAATATTTGCTAAGTCTGCGGTCGAAGGATATCGCACTTCGTCGTTAAGGCGAGCAATCGGAGCTTGCACCACGGAAAGTTTCGTATTTTACGTTGTCACGTTATGCGTAACTATTATTAAACCATATCTTTCTCTCCATCTCCCTCTTAGTGCCAATTCGAAACGAGGCTACGGTTATAGTAAACAAGGCTTTTAAGAAAATTACTTCTAATCAAACTGGACTAGGGCGGAAATCATACGAGAAAAATCGCTGTTTAAAGCTGTCAAGTCAAAGCTGTTTAAATGCGGAAAGAAGGTTTGCTTAACAACAACAACGACAAAAAACAAACAAAAAACAAAAACAAGAGCTTTCACGAGTCCAAAAAGGAATGTCCAAGGGTTGTCTCCGATTGTCTAATTGCAATATCTTTTTCATGTATCTAGCTGTCCGTCCTTCATCGTATGATGTATTCTCTAATCTCAATTAGTCTCCGTGAAAAGTTAGATTACTTAAATACTCTACTTCTTTATATATGCAGTAGACGTGAAACATAAAAAATGGCGTTTGCAGTATCCGATTTCAGTTTTTTCTACCGGTACTCCTATATATATATATATACGCAACAACCTTGACAAAAAAGTTTTGTTCCGTAGTGCTATATAAATACCTCTATACGCATGTTAGCTGAAATAAATTTAATGCACTCCAATTAATAACACCGACGAAATGGCAACATCGCTTGGGCGCATTAAGCGCGCGCTTGGTCGAGACTGAGAGGTCTTTTACTGCCTGCCCACAGACAATGCTTTGCCTAACTACTAGAGGTACGTAAACCTCGGAGTTCTCTGTTGAAACTGTCCTCCTTTAGTCTCGTTGTCCTTCTTGCAGGTTAGGGGTAAAACACGTTCACACATATGCAGGCAAATGGAAATTGGCGATGGATTCCAGATCGAGTTTGGAAGGGGCGGGGGAAAAGCGGGAAAGGGGCGCGGTAGAATGGGTATACAATAATTCAAGAGCGAGTGAGCCATTGGCAGATGCCAGGGCAGGGATGTTGGATACAAGGATACAAGTAGCTAAATATAGGGAGGGGCAAAGTATAAAATCTCGAGCATGTGTTCTAGGGAATGAGTCAGTCGAACATATTGTTAACGAAAGTACAGCCTTGGGAGAGCAGAGATATAGACCTGTCGGAGACCCAATGTTAGAGAGGACTTGGTCAATATTACAAAGAGGCTGTCTCAATAGAAAACATATACTCAGTAGGTATTGAAGAATACAGTGATTCTATGAATGCCTAGGTAACACATGTGCTACCGCTCTAAGCGCCCTTGGTATAAAAAGGTGACATATGTATTTAGGTATGCATGTCAAGCGAATAACAAATCCATCAATCAATCAATCATAGTGCGCTGATAATGTGTGCAACTGTGCGTTCTGGTTCTGTCTCAGGTTCGGGACTACTTTGACAACATTGCGTTGTCGCTACCGTTATGATTACTACTATTATGCATATTGCACGCCTTCGTGTTACCTTCGTGCACAAAATCTGATTTGATGGCGCTCAGCAGGTGCGCTCAGCAGGAGGCGCTCTACGAGGAATACGTACTTGAGAGACACGAGCAGGACGAAGGCCGCGATGAGGAGCACAAGCGACGTAGAGTAGCCAATGAACGAAACCCGTTTAATGCTGCGCAGGTACTTCGTCATAACGCGAATATACTCGAGGTAGTTATCGCTGAAGCAGCCCACGTAGTTGGCCGCCTGCCACTCTCCATCCAATGAACAGGTTCGGTACGCCACCTCTGGCCGAGGGCAACGTGGCAACGGTAAGCCCGAGCAGTTGTGCCAAAGGATCGCCAAAGGCCAAAAGGAAGTTGAAGACGGCCGCACAAGACGACGAGCAGACGAGAACCGGGTAAGCAGTTAAATTCGTAGACCACCAACAAACAGACAAACAATGATAAAAACAGAGGTAAACCATTACCGTTATCATAATTGGCTACCAACGACAGTCTGTTCTGTTTGCACTCCGTGTAGTATATCTACCTGCGAACTTTTGTGCTGCTCCCTCCTGGAAGTAACTATTTAGTGCACAAACAATATTGTACTAAGAGTTATACCGTTAGAGTGGCCCACTGCACGCCACTAAAATAATACTAAAGATATTTTTCTTCATTTGACTAGTTTCGAGTTACGTTGTAAGGTCGATTCTCTGCAAGCTGTGCCCAAGTGGTTCGAGTGTTCAGCTTGCTCAAATAAAAATTTTAGATAACTGCGTTTGTAAAAGTAAGGCCTGTTTAAAACAAAGCTTTAAAGTCTTGTATTTGTGCTGCAGTTGTACCTGTTGCGTTGACAAGGCATTAACTTTATTTTATCGATAAAATTTAAACTATCAATAAATAGCTCTGTTAGCCATACACGCTATGCTAGTAGAACAAGTCGACACGTGACTTCGATAAGGGTCGTGTGCATTGTAAAATGCCGGTATGAAGAGCAATAGATGAGAGAGCAATACTACATTAGGGTAGGTTTATTTAATTAGAAATATATATTCAACCTTGGTCGGCCACGAGAGATAGTATTGTAATTAATTTTCTCGTTCGACACATTTTCGCTGCCAGTACAATGTATGAAATGAATACGTTTGTGTAGAACTAGACGCGATCCTGCACGTAATATCTATCAGTGCTATAAGTTACGTGAAAGCAAAGAATTTGTGCGGTGCTCCATGGGTAATTTTTGGATGAAAGTTGTATATTTCCGTCGCCGGAGCGCCGCTCCGTACGAAATTTCTGTCTATTTTGCAGACGTTACTGACGTCGCTCTCTGCGTTTGCAGCAATTTCGGGTTGACCTTGAAACTCTCAAAATTATTAGAGGTAAATTTATTTGCAGATGTTTTTGGATGACGGAGCTCATGGCAACAAAGGAGAAATTATTTTGCAGCTCACGGCGCAAGCTTTGCATGTGCTAACGCAACTAATGACTTCCCCTACGCCTGTCATAGCGGCAGGAGTACGAGAAACTTGTTGTTTCAAAATCCTCACAGTAGTGAGTTTCAGAGCTTTTAAGTTGTAGAGCTTGCTGCAAGAAGAAGTAATGTGGATGTCTACTGTCCGTCCCTCGAACGAGTGATGCAGAGAGGCCGTACTTGGACTTTTGAACGGAACTGTTACCGCCGACACAGAGAACTGCTTGACCAAAGCAGATTCTCAATTTTCAACGAGGCAAATGTATGACATCTGCCACGGCTTGCCATGCCATATAATCAAACTTGCTGATGAAGAAAAGACATGACGAATTCATACGTAGACAACTTGGACCCAGAGGTCCGCTCACACTAGAGGAGCGCGCAATAAACCTACCCTTTGTGGAAAGGGAAGTGTGACAAGTTGTTCGATTTCTTCCTAGGTGGAAAAATAGTGTGCCAAACATCATTTTTCTGTGTCTTACTACACTAGGTAGTTCGTATCTACTACGAACGTTGGGTGGAGTCGGACCCGCTCTTGATGGGGATCCTTCGTAATTTAGTTAATTCAATTATAAAGAATGAGCGGATACCGTTGCAACTAATATCAACGTCTGCAATACCAGGTGCAGCGGCATTTGCAATAGTAAGCAAGAAGCACAAACCCTGGAAAGCCATTCCAATATTCAATTTTTCTTCTTTTTAAAAAGTGTTTAGCTGCGATGTCGACATTTATAAGCGCATTACTCGTTGTCTTCGTTGTTTTTGCCAGTTGCTACACATACGTATTATCCTTGTTCCTCACTCTAGGATAGCCTACCCCTAGTAAGGCGATCTTTAACTACTAATACTAGTCTAACACAGGCCTGCCAGATGTCGAATGTTTCAAAAACCTGAGACTTCATTGTCGCGCGCGTGGTAAATTACTGTCACCGCCTCGCCCTGTCTTAGTAGGTATCGTTGTCCGCCCTGGGCCTTCTTCTAAACGCCGGCAAACAGAGTCAGGAGAAGAAGGAAGAACACAACAATCCTCCTTGCAACCATTGATTTCCTGCACGCGTAGTGTTTCCATTGCTCAAAAACGAAACGTCGGTGCACTAACGTCATTGTGTGCCGCATCACTTTATGCGTATTATGCGTTCAGTGCTAGGGGCGCCGCTCTTTGCGCTCTACGATTGCAAGGTTTGACATATTGACATATTATTCTCTCTGTTATTCAAGGGCAAACACGGTGACGACTGAACTGGCCCAAATCTCTACCAGGGAATGGCGTTAGAACGAGCGCTTAAAGAGATCTTCTCTAAGCTGATCATTGAAACGATTCCAAATGTAGCAAACCACGCCCTGCCACAGGGGGTTTCGGGTTTAGGTAGAGCATCAAGACGCGCGGCGTAATTCACGTTCTTTAGTTTAAGGTAGAGCGGACGGCGTCTTGTACAGAAGGCCGCCTATCTGCAGTACTTATTGACTGCATCGCGCGCCCCATATATATTCCTTTACAATATAGCTCAACGCAGTGGACATTGCAGGTTAGTCGAGTATTGGCTTTCATAGCCAGCGCTAGAGGTGAACCCCATCTGCCTTTCGATCCACAGGAAGGCGCGAGCAGCCCATCATATCCAAGGCGATACACAAGACGAGCCGCGCTGATTTTGTTATAGCGACAGTCCACGTCGCCGGATGGTTGTTTCCTCAACGATGTCTTACTTGAAAGCCCAATATTAGTAAAGGAGTAGACATAATGAAATGTCCGCTAGTCTACATTTCTCTCTCTTTTTATATATATATATATATATATATATATATATATATATTACAATCAGCTTAACTAAACTCCGGCTACTATCTGTTTAACTACATATTTTCTTTTCTATATACGTGATTGATTATGCTGGTAAAAATTAATAAAAGTTATTCTACTGTTTGGCACTGGCACCCTACCCGATTCACGAAGTCAAGAAAGTATAACGCTAAATCAATTCAGATCATTAAAAAAAAATATATATATATATATATATGAATCAGTGCCACTTTCACGTTTTTTATCAAGTGACACTTATACATATGGAAATGGGCAGACGGCTTACAGACATCGTTTTGCCATAGGCTTGGCGCGGACTCATTCGTAATCAAATGTTAGTGAGTGGCTCTGTTTAACACATGTTTGTAACATACAAAAATACATAACATTGCATGTATTTACGTCGATAATATGCTCTGCTCTCTGCTGTGTGACCACATATGCAAAGTGCAAAAGTTTTCAAGCAGGCTGGGCTGCTTGTGACAGCAGTGCGTGAATACACAGAACATATTCTGACTTGTTTTTTTTGTTTATAGCAACATGTGCCACAGGCGATCAGATCACTAAGACTTACTAATTAGCTTTGCCTTTCTAATAATTGCCAATGGCCTGTCTGCAGGTGTTCCTCGGCGCAGTTAGCAGAATCGTCTCTTTTTATTAAACGTTAACCGTTTCCTCATCCCTATTTTGGAAGGCAATAGACAACGAGGGAAAACGATCTACGCTCCTTTCAGTCGACCGTTCGAATAATTTCCGCTCTGTTTTCGTACACATTGTCTTGCCTAATTCGAGGGAAGTTTGGAGATACATTGCAGACTTTGCCTGCACTTCGAAGGAATGCCAAATATTACTGAGCCTTAGGGGCCATGAGTTCGGGCTTTGGAGGTTTGTGAGTCCCACATATTCACGCACATTCCTAGCAGTAACAATATCACCACTATGCAATCTCAAAACCTTCTGCAACAAAATAAATGTTGCGTGCTAAATGAACCATTTACAGAAATGACGCTAACTTGTAGCCGCGCTATCATCTCATCGATAGCGCAACAGCACACTGGTACAGTGCAAATAAATGACTTCTGCATAGTCATGCAAACGTTTCAGATCTAAACACGACTACTTATATACGTTCGTAAGCTCCCTGACAAAGTACATATCTAATTGCGCTATATCTGCTGAGGCCTCAATCACATTTCCATGCCACTCCAACAAAAATTACTGAAATCGTCCTGTAATGGTTAATCTAAGGCTGAATTTGATTGTTTTCACTGCCGGTACTTAACTCACTTGCAGGTGCACAAAGCGGTTGCCGGCCGTGGCAAGCAAAGAGCACGCTTTATATATATCGTAAAGAATGGCTGTAGCTCGAAATTAGTATAGTCTTAAACTTTTTTCAATAGAATCAGATTTTAATTTAGGTCTATTTGCTTATAGAAAAAAATATAATATATCTTATTCGCTTTTTTTAATGGGTTATCGACTTAATATAAATATTATTTATTCATTCTAATTAATCACCAATCTTATTTGCTTATATATAAAATATAATATATCTTAATATTAAAAATGTGCACTGCCGCACTCAGAGACAGTCCTCGAAGATCGCTCACCTCTGTGTGAATAGAGGCAATAGCCGCCCCACACCTGCCGCCGATGTGCTAAGTAAAGGTGGTTTCCATATAGTAGAGTCTCAGACCCAAAAACGGAAAAGAGTTGACAAAAACTCAAGCAGTTGGCCACAGCAGCGTATTACGTCTGTTGCAACTAATCGATCCCACGGCAAAACTTAATGATTTTTGTCTTTCGCGAACTTATTTGCAGTCCCTCACGATATATATATATATATATATATATATAATTTGTCTTCCCTGATAATAAACATACATTAACTCAGTGCTCCCAAATGGTATTTTGTCAGCAACAGGGTGCATCCATCGAAGTGCTGCAGTTCGACCCGTTGGGGTGCACATGTATTTTTGTGCTCAAACCCAGTCAGAAAGTGGCAATCATCAGAGGTTTCGTCGGAGTGAGATCCCTGGCGTGTCCCAAGGCTTGTGTATGTATTTGTGTGTGTGTGTGTTAAGCTAGCATGCAGCTGCTTGCCGAACACAAGATGAGAAGCAGCCCCTGTGACAGGCAGGCTTAGCGACGCAAGCAGACTTCCTGCATCATGCAAGCAAAGAAACGTCACCCAGAGAAGCTTTAAAGGAACACGGGACACTAGGTGACGCTGCTCAGATCAATGCTCAGACCCCATGGGCATACTATCGCGAACGCGATCGATTGCAGACGAAACAACCACCCTAGACTCGAGCGAGTCTAGGATTGGCTTCCTCCAGGCCAGCATGACTTCGGTAGCGTACCGCGAGATCATATATATTTATATATATATATATATATATATATATATATATATATATATATATATACCATAACTCGAATCATACCGAATAGTATTAGCGCCATTGGTAGATTTATATTTGCCGATCGCCTGTTGGGATGTGACGACGTTGTGATTGACGTGCACATTGAGCTGTCGCTGAGGCGGAAGCGAAAAATTATGCCTCACGCGAACGCTGCGGGTGTTTGTCAATGCGCTCGACGAAAAAAAGAAGTACCCGCCAACTGCAACAAAAATAATCATATCGGTGGTCTTTTGATCGCGCCTCGCAAAATACGATCAAAAGTCTAGCCGAATAACACTCTCGCCGCGAGTAACACCATGCCAGAACTATATCGGTGTCCACAAATTATGACTCATCGTTGTTGTTGCTGTTGTTGTTGTGTTGTTGTGGTTGTTGTTGGTCTGTTTGTTGCTATTGTTGTGTTTTTTGTGTGTTGTTTTTGTTGTTTGTTTGTTCTTGCTGTTGTTGTTTTCGTTTCTGTTTGTTTGCTGTTGTTATTATTAATGGCCGACTATCGTCTCGTCGTCCGGCATTGTTTGTTTAGGCGGCAGCAGATAGTAGACCAACAAACGACGACAACACGTGCGTGGGCGCGTTGATTTAAACGGGCGTCCGTTTGACGATGATCTACTATCTCTGCTCTCTCTACTACAACGGGTACTGCGTGACAGATCGTCACCGACGAGACTCGTCTCCAACTGGCGCGACTTCGCTTCGCCCGCCTCATTGACGACCCGCGTTGGCAGACGACGCCGCACAACTGCAACCGCTTGTGTCATCTGGGTACGCTGAGAGAACGTCGATGAGAGTTAGCCAGTTAGTATGCTGCCTGCCAACAGGACTGTCGGGGAAACCCTGCGTATCTCAACACGTTCCTGTCTGCCCTCGGTGCATTGAAGATATGCCTCACGGCGACTGCAGGCAAGCCCATATGAGACGGAAGATAGTCTAGAAATAAAAAGAACCTATAAAAAACGGGTACGCGAGCAACATGAGTAGAGCAAATAGACAAACGCCTCTCAAACGATTTACTGTTCGGCGTGAAATTGATATATATATATATATATATATACATATGAGGTCGTACGTGTGTTTTTCTAGACCATCTTTTGTTCCATATAAAGCGTCTATAGCAGGTTATCTTTGGAATAGACAAACAAATACCTTGTGGAACAAGGAACGGAGCCGACACCTGCGCGACCGTGAAAGTTGACATAAAAAGAAGCCGGTTGCCGGTATTAGCTCACTCAGAGATGCTTTTCCCGATGCTACGGTTTCGTAACGGGTGTTCACACGTAAATCGCAACAGTCCTTACTTTGAAACTAAACTTGCGAACATGTCTATAAGATTTACTAGCTGATATAGATCAAGCAGTGCCAACTAAACTAATAAAACGGTAGGATATTATATTAAAGGGAAAATACAAATTATATATAGATATATACATCTAAGGGAACCATGCTACTATATATATATATATATATATATATATATATATATACCTATATACTTACATTGTAAATAGTGACCCTATATATATACCTATATTTTACGAACCATTACCAAGTTTCATACAACTTACAATTCAGCTTATATTTGCACAGTACACACACACATTTCCGCAGTGAGCGTTTTCAGTTCTTAGCGTCCTAGCCATCCGCCACGAAAACATGATATTTACACAATCTATCGTGGCAATTTGTCGTAACGATATCATGTTACCGTTTCCAAGATTCTTTGCGCTAATGTTAAAATAATTTGATGCATTTTATGAGTTTAAAATATGATTGCACACCCGCTCTGTATTTCAGTCCCTTAATAGTGAATATCACAATGGACAATTTCTGGCCATGTTTCACCTCAATAAGGCGTAGCAAAGCGAATTCCTCTGTACGCTTTCAATTGCTTCAATGTGCTTGTCTAAGTGAGGCCATCGAAGGCCTCACAACAGCATCAGATAAAATAGAGAACGAATAAGCATGATGGTCGGGTGGGATTGGCAACTGAAATACGCATAGATGTTTAATAATGGATAGGTCTGAGGTTTAAGCTAAATCAATAATAGTGCCCACATTGTCATCGTCATTGATAGATATATTTGAGAATCTTGAGCACTGATTTGATTTCACGAGATGAGATTTGCCACGAGATGGGATTACCAATCTCAGATTTATCTACAGTGGCGGGCAAATTACCTATTTCATCACTGGAACTGACCTGCGTGGCCTTAGTACTATTGTTATTCGGCGACCAATCTCGTCTAATTGTTTGCATAATCCATTGGTGCTTGAAACTTTAAAAACGATAGCAACATTCTTCCAGTTATCCAGTTTTTTTAGAAGATTAAGTCTCCAGGAATTAAAATTGGACTAGTTGTGTCACAAATTTAGCCAAATGAGTCACATTTTATTTTTATGCGTTTCTAGCGCTCAGCAAGTGTGCCAGCGTTTAGCGCATAACAAAAGGCAAGTCTGATGGAACTTGACTTGGAATATATAAAACAAAAGGCTACAGCTTCAATGCCATTTTCGATATTTAATTTACAAACCTTTAACCTGTTTTTAATTATTTTTTTAACTCAAATTGATCTTCCTGCCGGAAGCCACGTCCACGCCGGAAGGCCGACCGAAATATTGTTGGTTTGGGACGATAGAGCAAAAGATAAATCTTGCATTGCAAACACCAAAATAAACTCTGTCGAAAATATGTGTGCTTGGTCCTTTTGAATACAACTAAAATCTTTATCATAAGTAGAACTCATCTAGATTTATTATCAAATATTCATATGTATGGTTGCCTATAAATTCATATTATCCGGCGCATGCAGAAAAAGGTTAGAATATTGTTTTTATTGTTATAGACTGACTACTTAAAGCTAGTCAAAACCAGGTTTTTCTGAAGTTAGTAGATAATCGAGTATATATTTTACATTTCAGGTAGCAACAAGCACGTGTCAAGTAATGTTTCACATATACAGGGTCTTCCATAACCGCGTGTATTTATTTTAAGGTTTGGTAGAACTCGGCAAGAAAATACTTTTTCCCAGTGGAAGGGGGGGGGGGCGGACACGTCGTGTTTAGGAGTTAGGATGAAATTTATAAAAGTAGCTATTCTGTCTTGTTTCTCATACATAGTTTTGTAAAATCTTTGTTTGAGGGAGAACCACTTAACGCATGAAGCAACCGATCATACCGGCGTGTTCGTAAAATTCTGCATAACATGAGTGAATGTCACGCGATGCAAGCTAGCGAAATACGAAAAGCCGTAGTAAGGGAAGTCATAAAAAGTCGATATGTTGTTTCGTATTACGTTTATGCATTCACGTGCCGAACCGTAACACTTTGCCATTACGTCTAAAAACATATCTAAACTACAACAAATATCCTCAGACAATGGCAACTTTAATGCTCCTCATTTTCCTAACAAAGAGATGATGCTGCCTTACGTAGTTGCCGAGTAGCTAAGCTTTTTCGATAGCCATATCGAAAGTGAAGGCATGCAGACTTGCTAGTATTTTCACCTGCTTCAGCAAATAAACTACTCGCGCTCGTTCAGAAACACACGAACATTTTTATTCACTGTAAGAAGTGCTTGAAGTTTCTCCTCGCAAACCACTAAACACGTTCAGTAGCGATTGGACAGCCTTTTTTCTTGCACGCGTGTAAATGTGTTTAGGCATTGCCCGAACGGCGTCAGCAGCGTTAAATATACGGGCGACCAGATCTTCACGCGGGTCAACGGGGATTTTGCAGACGACACTCTGCAGGTAGCCCTTAACGCTTTCCGGGACGCCTTCGAACAATTGCGGTAACGTATGGCTCACGAACGGGTGATAGACAGCGGCATCGAATACATAGGGAAGCATGTAGGAACTTATAAGGTAGTCGTCCACCATGCCCGCCCAGACATTCACCAAGAAGCGTTTTTGGCGTCTCTGCTCGCGGGTCATATGAGGATTCTCGTAAGCCCACCAATAAGTGTTTTGTGTGCATTAAACACACCACCTTGGCTAAACGAAGCCTCGTCCGGAGGCAGAACAAGCGCAGGCAACCTATCCAGTATGTTCTGGATTCTACAAGAATGGTCGACAGTATTCAGTACGTAGCTGGTAGTCACTGGACCGCTGGTAGTTTGAATTCGCTGAGATCGATATGAACGCAGTTCTTCATCGGCCAGTATCTTCTGTGCAGTAGTGGAACCAGCGCCGGCATACGCAGATAACTGCATAATGCTCGCAGAAGGTTGCTCGGTTAGTTTTTAGAAGGATGAGTTGTTCCGCATTTGCCATTCTCGTCGTCCGTGGCCGTCCAGTGTCCTAGTAATGGTCATGGAAGGAACTCACTTTGACGCAATCGACTGTACCTACAGATTCGTAAACGTGCGACCAACAGGTATACATCTATTTGAAAAACGCGCTGCGTACAACCGTTGCGCGGCTCGCGTGTTCAGTCTGCTTCACCATAAATGGAGAGCATGTCAGCTTTTCCGCATTTGTAAACCGCGAAATTATGATACAGTCTGCAGTTTGCGATGAATTGACATGATGTTTTAAGAACTCAGTTCTCTCAACTCAATCGTTTTCTATGGCACTTGGCGGGTCGTCTGCTCCCGTTTTGGTGGTTTTTCTTATGTCGCTTTGGCGCCTTGGACGGCGCAAACTCCGCCAAGTCAAAGCCCGTGCGAACTTCGAATCAAAGCCCGCGTGCACTTCGAAAATCGTGCAAACTTCGAGTCAAATTCCGCGCAAAAGATGCTCACGGTAAAGCTGTTGGCCAAAAAAAAATGCAGGTGTGTTCCTGAACCACCGCGAGTGGCTTATTTGCAAGTCTGCATGTGTTCACTTCCGATATGGCTGTCGATAAAGCTAAGTTACTCGGCACAAGTGGTACGAAAATGATGGGCATTATATTTGCTGTTGCCTGAGGGTATTCAGCTCATGACTAAATTTTACGATTTTGCACGTAAAATCTTCAACGTAAGTCATAAAAACATATCGACTTTCTGGGTTTTTTTTTAATTCCGGACTTCGCTTAGAATTCGCTATTCGTTAGCTTGCGTCGCGTGTTATTCAGATTTTGCAGAGTTTTCAGCCGAACACGCCGGTATGGTCATTCATGCGTTGATTGGTTCTCCAGCAAACGTTGATTTTGCACAACTGTGTAGGAGAAAAAAAACAGGATATCTACTTTTATAAATTTAATCCCCACTCAAGATTCTGAGTTCTAACAAATTTTAAAATAAGTACATACGGTTATGGAGGACCCTGTATATATATCCAAATTTGAACGTCTAAAATTATATTTATAGTCTTTTTAAATTCACTTTAGGTCACAGTACGCGAATGCGGATCGAAAAGCATACGACCGCATGATTATATATTTATATATATATATATATATATATATATATATATATATATATTTATATTGGAGAGAGATGTATTGTTCCTGGTGAGTAGTGTTCGAGCAGGCCAGAATCGTATGCGAAGAACAGACCGGCCCAATTGTAATTCATGCGGGCGGCCTCTTGAGTGAGATAGCTAGTGAGATTGCATACGTATTCCATTTCTCTCTCGAGGCGAGAAAACAACGAGATGTACCGACCGCAGCGGACTAGCGACATGCACGGTTCGCCGCCGCCGCCGCTAAGCTCACCTCACAACCGATTCAGTTTGTATTAGCGGCCTCTTCGTTGGTCGAAAACTGTCACGAAGTATCGTGACCACAATGCTAAACAGACTAGACGAGATGTAGACGGTGGCAGATACAGATAGGTCGAAAATGGGCAAAGGAGGATCAAGGAGGAAAGGGGCCACGTCCTCGCGAGATCAACTCGCGTGTTTTCGAGACGAGTGTATACTCGAAGACATTCAGAACACGCTGCGCGCGCACGCTGGCAGTCTCGTCGGGTTCGGGGGGGAATGGCATGTCACCTCTGAATCGCGCCGTTCGAACCGGCATCGCTCTGTTTTCGATCTATCGGTACGTCGTCGAAGACAGCGTAGTGCGTAGTGTATCGGGTCAGCATATCTATATACGCATATAGCTGTATACGCTGCAAACGGCGCCTATACGGCCTATCGAACGTGACTTAACTGTACGAACGCCGTCCAGCGTGTCTAAACTATACGAACGCCGAACATATATCTATCGACATGACAACACCTTAAGCACCGCACCGTCCAGTAACGCCTGTAAAAAGCCTTATTGTTGTTTTGGGTCAATTATGCGGCTTGATAGCCATCTACACAAACCACTTGGTGACGCAGGTGTTGTTGTTATATATATATATATATATATATACATATACACGTTGAAGGTCCCTGCTAAATAGTGTCACCAACGCTTCCAGACGGCCAGCTGCATACCCCGCATACGGCCGCCACTGCTTCGGTCCTGGTCTGCCAACTGCTCCCTGCCCAGCCTAACCCGCCCAACCTAACGTCGGAGTAACTAAGTGACTAACTAATTAATCAGAACATTAAGATGAGAGACCGTGCACGCGTGAAATTGTCGCTGCTCGTCATGGAGTGTCGTCTGCGTGCGCCTAATGATGTTAAACGAAGATAGTTAGCCGAAACGTTCCACGTATAAATCCTGCTGTTGCCACTGCGGCTGCTGCCGCTGTTGTCGTTGGTGCTTGTATTCTGCTCTATAAGTTGGGCTTAACATCGACACACGCGCTTGAGTCAGAACCGTCAGATCGGCTTACGAGTTTTACAAGAAAGAACGTGGAAATAAACTTTTGTGATAGGCGGGCATGCATTAGTAGAGAGGGTTGTGTAAGCCTCTTATTCTATGGCGGACTCTTGTGTGTATTCGACACCTCGTTTATGGTATTACCAAGCGCATTTACAAAATCACGCAAAACACACAATTAGGCAGCAAGCGATCTTGGCTGGCAAAAGCAATGCTTTACAGTAGTATAAGCTAAGATAGGGAAGCACAAAATGCTCAGTAGAATGGGCTCTTGCTCAGTAGAATGTGCGCAAAACTGGTTGGAAAAACCCAGGGACCACTAGCTCTTAAAACCTACTTGCTCTCGTTCCCACTAGCCTAAATGATGAAGGCACATCGAATTTTTACTCATATATTTCTTAGACTGAAAGATCTGCGTTTGCCATATTGCCGCTCTGTACTTTAGAAGAATATGAGTATAAGTTACACGCGCTGGAGTTCTGCTCTATTTTGCAGACAGAAAGGCTTCTACATACAGCTGGCCCAGGTCAGGGTCTGTCAAGAATTCGTCAAACATAAAAGCTTGTCCAGAGCTAAAATGTATACTTTATTCGGTCTCAGAAGGCAAAAAGCTATGCGCTATATGTTCTGGCCTGAGAAACGTAAGTAAACAAATATGTAAAGTTTTAAAGTAATAGTAGAACATAGCACGTCTCGTCCCACGACAACGGCAATAAAGATACATTTTAAGGACGTAGTCCGGACTACGTATGCTACCTAATAAGAACGAATGAGAAACGAACAAGTAAGCTATCTAGAAGTAATCAATCTGCATAACCCAAAACAAAATTGGCTATCTGGAGGTTGAAGCAGGGGCCGATCAAAAGCAATAACTATAAGGCGGTGTAATGTAAATGGGATAATTTTTAGCGACCCTATTATTATTTTGTTAGTTTCGTGTGGAGCGAGACATTGTAAAGTAAGAAATAGATAATAATGGTACGTTAACATATTTTGCATATTGTTTACGAGGACTTAAGCATTGTGAAGTGGCGGTTCCGTGAGTAAACTTCAAATTTGAAATTGAAATAGACATATAGGATACTGTTCAGTCTCTCTATAACGTTTCAATTCAATCATCATTGTTTTGCCCAAAAATAGATCTTTCTATATTTATCTTTCTATATATCGTTTTGCCAAAAAAATAGTTTTCTGTATTTATCTTTCTGTGTGTCGTTCTGCCTAAAAATATATCTTTCTATATTGAATATGTAGAATAGATCTCTCTATTTTGTATTTATTTCTTGCATCAAACTGTTCAAATAAGTTCTCATGACCCATATCTCTATTCAATTCAAACGCACCTCTATTTTGTCGAAGGGGGGGGGGGTCTCTAGAATTAGCTTGGCGACGCAGTTAAATCAGTCGTATCATACATAGATGACTCCGAGCCGACGGTTAATGATCCATTCTCAATGAGCATCGTTCAAAGAAACTTCGATTGACAACGGGGATCGAACAACGACCGGCGACACCCCTGCAGATAACAGCGCTATTTGACTGGCCTACTAGTCCCCCAGATCACTCCGCCACTAATGAGCGGCATGATTCTAATACCATCAGAGCCGCTTGTACGTCGAAATCACTCAGCAGTTTAACCCCAAATAAAAAAAAAAGAGTTATAAACCACGCCACCGAGCTCCACTAGACTACGCAAATAAACAAGTCATGTCGTACTTAGGGCAGTCTAGCGCGGACGCCTTTTGCCGTCTATTAAATCGTGTAACTTTGCCGAACGGTAAAGTAATATAAGTAATATTTGTTTGTTATCTATGTTTGTAAAACTTGGAACATAAGAGAGAAACACCTTATATATATATAGAAAGAAAATCTGAAAAATTACTAAGCTAGTTTTACTATAGCTAAGCAAATAGCCTTGAGCGTCCACTAGAGTAACAGTATTTTTAACAGTAGTGTGATTTCTTAACAACATTGCCAGGTACTTTTGCATATGTATTACTAATCAGCTGCGAACGAATACATTCTTTGCAAACCAATGCAAATTGTAATCGTCGGATAAATGCACCGGACGAATATTAGAAAGTGTTATTGATAGTTATAGAACTATATATGTACAAGTTGCATTACTAATTATATATATATATATATATATATATATATATATATATATATATTTGAAAACACGGTTTCCGGGGCTCTATAGTGTTGAGAATTAACTGAACAACATTTTTAGGTTTTTAAAACTAACACCGATTATGTATATCAGCTGACGATCGCTAATTGTTGTAACATAACAGACAGTTTCATGTTTTTACAAAAGTGACACGAATGATGCGTTTTATAAAGCAATAAGAAATCGTACTTGTATGTATGCGCATACCCTCGACATTTTCGCTGTAAAGTTTACTTACTTGGCACCCATAATTCACTTAAATGATCTCTTTAAAACACAAGTTCTATTAAACGTTTATATAAAGTGCGTTACAAGAAAATTGAATTTCGTTGCAATCTTACAATCGGTTCATACAGAAAATAAAAAAGTGTGAAAAAACAATGTTGCAAAATATTAGCAACAATAACATGTTAACAACACAGTTCTTGTTTGTAAAAGACGGTCGATACTACAGCTGATATACAATCTCGGGTATCAAATGTCAGGAATATTGTCTAGCTAAATTAATCGTTCTATAGCTGCAAAATATTCTACAGCGCAGTCGTTCCGAACTAACAGCGAAGCTTATGTTTAAACCATGGGTCGTACGAAGGATCTCTCGGATAACGAAAAGACAAGAATTGAGGCATATAGTGAGCTCGGTCATACAGTAACTGCTATAGCAACTAGATTAAGACGGCATAAGAGCACCATCAGCAGGTTCTTACACCCTGGAGTGAACCAAAGGTGCAGATCTAACAGTGGGCGTATGCCAGTTTTGACTATTCAAGATCGGCGTAGGATCATACAGTTGACTACTCATGACCAAGTGTCTTCTTCCAGGATCAGGACCACTTTAGGAGTGCCAGTGCACCGATCCACAGTGAACCGAGTGTTAAGTTCTGACAAAAACGCGCGATTTGCGAAAAGAAAACTTATGCTTCGACTGCAACCGAAGCACATTGTCGCACGGCGTGAATTTTCGTATAGATACCAAACTTGGGATAACGAGTGGAAAAATATCGTCTTCTCGAATGAAAAAAAAAATTAATCTCGATGACTCTGACGGCTGTCAGTACTATTGGCATGACTTACAGAAAGAACCTAATTGGTTCTCGAAACGTGTGGCCGGTGGTGGTTCTGTGAAATATTGGGGCGCCGTTTGGATATAATGGGGAGGCTGATCTAGTCGCGATTGTGGGCCGAAACAATTCCGACAAGTACCAGCGTATCGTCGGTTCCCAGTTAGAAGCCCATTTCAGAAGAATTGGGGGACCTGACGCAGTTTTTCAACAAGACAACGCCACGTTTCATACCTCGGCTAGCACTATAGCCGTTTTTCAAGAACAAGGAGTGCCACTTTTTGACTGGCCGGTATCGAGTCCAGACCTGAATCCCATCGAAAATCTTTGGGCACATTTGGTGAGCAGATTTACGCAAATGGTCGACAGTATGATAATTTGTCGGACCTCAGAGAAGCTGGCCAGCAAGCATGGACTGATATTCCACCTTCGTACCTACAACAACACATGAACTCCATGAAAGACCGAGTTTACGATTTGATTCAGAAGAAGGGACGAAACACCCGTTTCTAGAATATAATATGTAGTATTAAATAAGTCATACAACTCTGCTAAGAATCGAATACTCCGTACGACGTTATTGTTGCTAATATTTTGCAACACTGTTTTTTCACACGTTTTTTATTTTATGTGTGAACCGATTGTGAGATTGCAACGAAATTAGCACCATGCTCGTGGTTCGTCATGTACATCATGGCCCTGATGCCCTGAAAGTTTCAAGCCATTTAAATAAATCAAGCCGAAATTATCAGCAAAAAACATGAGTTGCTAATTTTTTGCAACGCACTTTATATTCGAATTTGAAAAAATATGTAAAATGTGCAAAAGAATAACATGATCTTTTTCACACATCAACTTGTCTCACTTGTTCTATTCTGAATTCTCCCGTTCACACACGCGTGACAAGTTTTCTTAAACACACTGACAGGACACTACTAGCTTTGACTAGATTTTGTACGTGTTACCTCATTTTTCATATAGATATCACGTGTGTGTGAAAGCCATCAAGGAGCCATAAACGGTTGTAGATAAAGTTACGTTTACATCAATTACACGCACACCGATCGTGATGCGTAGTGTGTTTGTGTGTGTGCTATTGGAGATTGATAGTGGTGTTGGTGCTGATGTTATTCATTGTGTCAATAGTTTCTGCTTTTCTTGTCGAAATCTGCATGAGTGCATGACGATGAGTTGACCCCGTTTGAAGCAACTCGACTCGACCCGATCGAGTGCGCCAGCATCCTCACCATCATCGTTATCGACCGAGGCTACGGACGACTCACTTACTGTGTATGCTGTAGTGCGGCACGTCGGCTGGACACGAGACATTGAGCGTTCCACCCGCTGGAGCGGCGGGCCAACAGAGAGCGCCGTCATAGTGTGCGGGACATCCCCCGGCTGGCGGCTCCGTTGTATTGCACCAGCTGCGAAACGCCGCGGATAACGACGACGACGATGACGATGATGACGACGACGACGACGACGACGATACGGACAAATACAGCAGAGGGTCTTCCGTCTGGAACATGGCACACGCAGATGAGACATAAACGCACGCATACAGAGACACAGATATCAAGAACAAAAAGACATAGAAAGAGAATGTTAGTAAGGACGAGAAGACGAGGTGGCAATGGAAGAGGCCGGAGGACAAGTGTAAGGGCGAGAATTATATATATATATATATATATATATAGAGAGAGAGAGATAGAGAGAGAGAGCTAGAGAGAGGCGGGGAGAGTGAGGGAAAATGCGAAGTCAAACGGCAACAACATAAAAACGGATCAAAAGCGCTCATATCATACATTATGGCAACAGTGGCACAATGCATGACGGTCGGTCAATGAGTGGCGGGCAGCGATCGGTTTGCCATCGATCACCGATCACAGACGTAAAGCACAACAACTCAAACGCTCAATCAACTGAACAACATAAACAACAAAGTGAACAAAGTGAACAAAGCAGCACTCAACACACGCTAAAAATAGAAAGACAATGAAACAGATCGAAGGCGAGGCCGAGACGGAGAATGATGAAGGGATACGTGTGTGGATAGATGATCTGTGCGATCTAGTGCGGGTGTGACTGACGTTTCCTATTACCACAGCAAGCCGACCACCACTACTACACCTACTACTCCTACTACTACAACGATCATTACTATTGTTTGTCAAAGTTGAACTATATACAATATATGGTTAAACACAAACGCGCCCCGTGCTCTGTATACGTCAATGTCTATCTACGCGCAACTGTCCGCCGTGTGACCTAGTAAAGTGTCAAAATAATGAATTGCCTGTCAATGACAACCTACCAACTGACAGTACAAGTACAAAACGGGAGAGTAGTGGAGCACTCTCAAGCATGCCATTGTATATATATATATATAAATATTAATTTTTATAATGCTCTGACAACCACATTTTAGACGTTTGAAATGGGCTAAGTTGCCCGAGGCACAATATCGTCTTAATGCAGCTATCGTCATCGCGTTCTCTTTACTGGATTTCATATAGACTTTCTGTAGCAGAGATATGTAGCAGCAGGGCAATGGGAACCACGTTCAACAAATGCAACCAGTAAACCCGGGGCTCGAACTTGGGATTGCTTTGCTAATCATGGTTATCACGGCAACGCCCAATTTCGAACCGTGCGTTAGCCGTCTAAGTCACTGCCGCTATATATTCCAGAATTCGTCCAGCAAACTTTGGGACGAAGTTTGTTGTTTGAAAATAGTACAACTCGGCGAAAAAATAATTTTTCCAATAGAACAAAGGGCCAAAATGTCTTCTGAGAATGGGTAATTGAGCGCGAAAACCAATGATAAAGAATTGCAAAGAATTGTATTTCTTGAAAATTATTTTCAATACAACATTTGTTCTACTTTGTGCTAACGTATAATGCAATCTAGCAGATGCAAAGTTTTCCAAAGACGCAGGTATGATTAGAAAAAAAAAGATTGATACAAGCACTTTTTGAATTTTGCTCTCACTCCAAAAGAAGATATTTCCGTTTCCTTGTTCTATTGAAAAAAAACATTGCCGAGTTTTACTAGACCCCAAAGTTTGTTGGACGGATTCTGAGAGACCCTGTATATATATATATATATATATATATATATATATATATATATATATATATATATATATATATATATATATATATATATATATTACACATGACCCTAAACAGCCAGTGTCGAGATCTATACTGCCACTAATAGAATCGCTTGGATGTGCGTGTTAAGGTATTCTTTCCTCTCTAATATAAAAACGAATTTGAATGAAAACACTGAACGGTGACAACACTAGCTTTACATCAGTCGTTTTGTCAAACATATCTACGAAGCAGCTTCTGTATGTCGGTTTGTCTGCTGATCGACGATAGTACCCTTTCCTCCCTGACCGACGGTGCTGAATAAAGATATCACCGATCGAAAATATTGTAACGATTACTTGTGCGACTTTTAAAGTGCGTCAGTACATATGCCAATATTGTTGTATATGTAATTATGTATTTGCTAGTTTTCCGGTACGGTGCGAAATGCTAAGTACATAATGTCCATATGTATGTACTTATAAAATCGACACAGGACTACTAAGTCTGCCGCCATCTTGAAGTGCACCTATGCGCACTTCTTCGCTGCTTGCGAGGCGCACGCAAATACACCACGCAACCACCCGGCTCGACAATCTGCTTCTCAACTAAAACGTTGTTTAGCTCGCAAAGCACACCTAAACTTATAGGGCGAGATGTGCAGTTGATATTAAGGATAGCGAAGGTTGTGTTCTCCTTTTTGTTTGTCTCGATCTTTATTATCCCAAAAAATGTATATATATGTATATATATATATATATATATATATATATATATATATATATATATATATATATATATATATATATATATATATATATATATATATATATATATATATATATATATATATATATATATATATATATATAGTAGACGCAACTACGGCGGCACGATGCGAAACGGGAATCTTGTCAGGTTCAGCGTCGGCTCATTTGAAAACAAATAATGATGATGATTATTATGCCTACCATGAAGGTGCTAAACATTGTCTCGATTAACTGTTATGCGCCAATCGTTAGCTAGCCTAGGAGTACTTGCTGGTTAATTATTCCGTGCTGATAATAGACAAAAATGTTATCGTGCGATACTACGGCTACGAGTAGGCGGCACATGACAGTGCCGGCAACGCTGGCATTAGCGGCATCTTTGCTTTTCGTTGGATTCTGCTCTCACAGTTTCGCACGGGAAAACTCAGTACGCATTTTTCTTACATAATATATATATATATATATATATATATATATATATTGGCATCTTGATACGTTATTTATTCATATAAGTTCACTATGCTAGCATTTTGGGATATATATATATATATATATGTACGAATATGTTACCTGCGACAGGAATGATCTCATATTCGTCCAAACTGGAAGGGCGTACTCTTTTACATGTTGTCTACTGCGGCGTGAACTATTCTGTTACTGTTGTTGTTGTTGTTGTTGTTGTTGCTGTTGTTGTGAATACGTGTATGACGATTTTGTCATTACTCATATTCTACCGTAACTCGCCAGGTATGCGTCTCGGCGCTGTTGTTAGGCAGACTTTTCAATTCGCAATGTTATTTTTCAGTCACCCCTAGACGTCGTTCGGGCTACGGGTTTCTCGACATGAGGGTGCCGGTAACAATTTAATCCTGGCTTGGTTGTATACTCTGACCGACCCATGATTAGAATTCGCACCAATTTGTCTACCGCTGAAGGTCGCTAAACCCTGTGAGGTAGTTGACAGACGACACTGTTGTCAGCTTTGCGTAATGTCGCCAACATCGACAACAACAAGGCCCAAACCAGCGGTGGCAGTATTTGTGTCATTGCCGGACCAGTCAACAGCCTGGAGCCTATAAGTTTAGTTACCACGATTCCCGCGGACGCTTTCCGAGGAGTCGCCTTTCGCAGTCCGAAGTAAGCCTGCTTGCTACCTGTATCGCACGAGGCAGGGCGAGCCATTTGCAAACGAAATCCCTGTTCCTATCTATATCCCTCTCCTTCTGTATCCCGCCTTCGACGTATATTATTCTGTCTCTCCCTCTCTGTCCCCCTCGCCACTTTGTTCGCACTAATTCTCCTTTTGTTCGCACCGTTTCGGTCGAGTTTCTGCTGCTAAACACCCAAACACATCGACTTGCCTAAACCATGCGTGAGTGTGTGTGTGAATGAACTGAGCCAACAAATTTCGATGAGATTGACAAGAAGCCAATCAATCCTAAGCCATCGTTTATGCGGAGAAGCATTGGCCCAGAGAGAGGCGGTTGGGGAGCCGGCCGCGGGATCGTCCGAAGGCCACTAAATAGGAGGCAACTTGGTAGTCTGCGCAATTAAACAGATGTTGACACAATTTGATCCAAGGAAACGACATCACGTTTTAATGGCACAATATTAGTCAGACTGTCACAGTATATATATATATATATATATATATATATATACATATATATATATATATATATAAAGTGTGCTAATGAGTCAGAAGTTCATATTGATCCGACAGACAGAGCTAACATAATGGAAAAAATCACATATGTACATATATGCCTTCTGATCAAAATGGAACGTACTGACCTTTCGCTCGTAGAACATACATTTTTAATAATCGAAAATGCCATGATATTATAACGTCTGTTTATAAACCTAACAGAGCCACTACACAAAGTCGAGGACGCTCGTTGGCCTAAACGCAAGTACGGTATAGGCTAATGGATTTTTTTTGTGATGAGGCAAAGTCGAATAGACGGCTGGTTGCATCTGCTCACTAACGTTCTCTTCATTCGTTAAACCCCGTTGACTGGGTCGTGCGAAACGCACTCCCTTAATGAGTTACCCCAGTAAAACGCTTGCAAGTAAAACTCCATTAGAATTGATGTCGCTACGGAAAAGGTTGCGCTCGAGTCTCACGTTCAGACATCGGTCTGCGAACAGTGAAATTAACGGTAGTGTGCGGTTAAAAGGTAGCAGTGCAAATGCTGCACGACATACTCGTGTGTAAAGCGATTATCGTCGGAATGCATTTAAGAGTTTGCCGAACGTGGGCTAGCTAGGCCGCTGCACCACGGGCAAGCTTACAGAGGCTGACTGTTCATCAACCGAACCAATTAGTGACAACTTCATTTACTCTAGTTATGGGTCTCCAGTTGGCTGCCCAATAATGGTGTGGATCGAGTCAGTGCACAGTAGCGAGCTGAATCATGAGCCATACAAACCGGGGCATTACTCAGACTGATATGTACAAGATCTGCGTGACAGATGCGGACGGTGCGGCGTGCCCGCTGATTTGAAGAGTCTTGTTGTATGGAATTGCTTTCTGCATCGTCTTCACTGTAGTTGGTCCAGTGTCTATTGTCTATTCGTGTCACTGCTCTCGCCTTTGTCTGTTGCTAGCTGGTCGTTTTCGTTGGTTCTACTGTTGTTTTAGGCTATGATGTCCTCGATGTTTGTTGTAGCATAGCCCCTGTAAAAGACCGCCTCAACGCAATCAGTCTGGTTAACATCGCTATTCATCTTGCTACTGCCACACGTTCATTATACATTCACCCATTCGGCTTCCTGCTCAGCCAAAAACTTTTCGGCCCGGATATAGGAACTCAGTGCGGTCACTCATTGCTACCCTCCCCTCCCTATATAACCCTCCTTACACACATACAAACAAATGAGATAATCGGTCGCAGTAGCCGTCTGCATCAACATCCGTCCCGAGAACTATAGAAACCCTTCACATTGCACAGAACGTGACAAAATCCACGCAAGGCTGCAAAGGCCATACTTAAATGTCGATCAACGATGTGTTTGCAGGTAATATGTACAGGTAAATGAATTCATGCGTCATCAGCTGGTGTTCAGAGAGAGCCTGTATAAAGTAAGTAATGTAAACAATCACCAGTCATAGCTAACCGAGCTGCGGTACCGGCAGAGATCAGGTATCACCATAACTAAGTTACTTTGAGGCACTGCAAATTTGCGTTCTAGATGAGCCTCGTATCTTGCGCGCGCACGCGCTCATAGTGCAGCATTGATCGGATTGTTCACGAATACCTCAGGTTTTAGGTCCTATATCATAAACTCCAGACAGAATTTATCTGGGGTCTATAAAGCGAACAGACTTGCCCGATATTGAGTGCTTCGTGGACGTTCTAAAGTATAAAGCCACAGGCCGCTTTTGATTCTTTTCTGAATCAAATCAAATGGTATGCTGATTGGGATTGGGCAACAGAGGGCAGCAAATTGACGTTGTCACTGGAAGATGTCACATCACTGACATAAAGTGGTCTCGGTAGAGCTTCTGCTGCTAACCCCGCCGTTGTTACTGCTTCTGAAGTTTCGGTAACTATGTCAAATTCACTCCTCGTCCGTTTCTGCTCATAGTGACCGTCCTTTACTTTGTGGCTCTTTTTAGTACGGTCCGTACGCTTACGTTGTACACTGCGTTCTCTGTGTTTGGCGCTGCCTTTTTGGTGAGCATCCGTGCTCTGTCACCGGCCTTGCAGCCGTGGTGCAGCCGAATTCTGGTGAGATAATGTCTAATACATTGGCGATATTAACACAACGACCGAACAGGCGGGCTGGCGAGTCGGAAACGATGGCGTGGTGGTCTACCCAATCAGACCTTACATCGCAATCAGATTCCTGTCGTCAGTTAGTAGTTATCATCTATCGGCGTCATCGTTGTGAGCTGCCTTCCGCATCACAGAGCAGAAGCATCTACAGTCACAATAGCAACAGCAGCATCAGCAGCAGCAAGGACAAAAGCCAAAATAACAACATCAGCAACAACAAAGACACCCACAACACCGCGGCAATCTTGGATCTTCTAGGCAACGAGATAAGCAACTCTAATGTTGTTTGGTCTGTCGATCGATCGAATCGGTCCAAGACAAGTTAAATGATGAGTAAGACCAAGGTAAGAGAAATAAATACAATTTGACATAGGGCATACTGTCGCGCAGCATGTCTATATTTGTGAAATTTCTTATATATATGGGTATATATATATATATATATATATATATATATATATATATATATGGGTAACTAATAGTATAGTGCCGCTCTGGCAACCGCGGTGACAGTAACAGCAGTGCCAACCATAACAGCAATCGTGATGTTCTTCAGTATATAAAACAAACATATTTGATGCTCGACCTTATCATACGCTGAGACAACGTATGCGTAAGAGGGTCGGTCGCAGTCTTATATTGTATCTAATGCCAACTGACGAATGTCGTGTGGATATAGCTAATTTCTGAGTATTTCCGCTAGCCTATGCTAAGCTGGAAGCATGATGATTTAAACCATTATACGATCTTTTACAGCATAGAAATCGCCATAAAGCAGAGCTTTGATCCTGCACCGAGGGCCGAACACGCTGAAATATATAAAGTTCCCCCAACAGTTCATGTGGCAGCATGATCGCTGACTCCCAGCGGCATATGGTTTATCGTCTATTCTTAATGAACTTCGCTCAAAGGAAAGTCGATCAACAATGGGAACCGAGCTGACTGATTTTGCGGCAGATGACACTCATAACTAGCGCACTAGCCTACTTAACTCATATGTCAGCCTTCTCTTTCCCTCTGTGGTGGTCGAACGATGCCCCGTAAACCACGCTGCCACTGCAAGCTTGATAACCTGTCTGCAGGGCACCACACCCACACCGACACCATCGTAAGAGCCATTGTAGCATTGGTGGTCGTTAAGCGGCTAACACATTGTTTCAAAGTACGAGGCGTTGCCTTTGCAATCACCGGTAATCGACCATCGTGGGTTTGAATTTGGCTAAGCTTGGGCTTATCCTGCTCAATTGTTGGTCTAATCAATCTGGTTGTGTTTTGCCCTGCTGACAGATTTCTCTGCTCGGAGAATGTTCTTATACTTGCGTGTATGTCCAGTACGAGAGCGCCAGGGCCTGTCGTTTTAAAACATAGGAGAAGTTATGGTATAATGTACAGCCTGACCAGGCAATGCATATGGGCGTAATTATACATAGAACATGACGCTTGCTCTTTCCTTAAGAGTATTGACCTTCACCAAAAGAACTCCAGTATTAAGGTTCAGGCTGCCAGAAGGTTCAGCCCCAGGTTGACAAGTTTTTAACAGTTATTGCAATAGGAATATCAGTCGCAGCTTGCCCTAGCTTAGCACAGTCGCAGCAGTAAAATAAAGGTGTTGACGATAAACTCGTCAACCTCCCACATTGCCTCTGCTAAATCTTGCGCTTAGCTACTACTGCTACCCCGTTCAAAAATATTCAAAGATAGCGCAACGCTTGTCAATCATACGATGGTGCATGTCTGTGTTCGTTTGTTTATCTTAATGCGTTTTGTATTGTTTGCTTATAATGTACGTGTAAGCATTTATATGGGCTCGCGTGTGTGCCTGTGTCAATGTTTAAGCATTGCCTAAGCAAACGTGATGGGCCGGGGAGAAATTGTACGAGTGTACTGCTTAACTGTCTATAGAACTCCTATATATATATATATATATATATATATATATATATATATATATATATATATATATATATAGCTCGTTCCTTTGAAGAGGCTGCTATACGTGGCATCGAAAGACTTCTATTGCCGATTAATACGAGACTCCAAGCAGCAGAGCAGTCCAGAAGCCGTAGCAGAAACCGTGCCTATTGCTTTGTAATATCCCACAAGCAAGATAGCTATCTCCGGGGTAGCCAGCTTGGGATTTTACGAGGGATTAGACGTCCACATCCGAGCCATCGTCAGTACACATAAGAATAGTTTACGAACACTGCCGACACCCACAGTGGGCAGGCCGAGAAGGAGAGCATGCAGTGGAGGGCCCAGCCGTGAGAATACTTTGTCGTGCAGGAATTGACGGAGGAGGCCGTACGACGGCACTCGGCAAATAGAGCGCCCGGTCCGGGCAGCATCTGTGACGAACGCCTGCAGCAGCAGGGGCGGCTCTTTTCAATTTTTACACCAAAACACTGTGAGCAGCGTGGCGACAGTGCATCATGTCGCTTATTCTAGAAGCCAAAACAGAGCAACGACTGAACGACCTAGTTGCTGACAGGGCATCGTCACTAGAAGCTGCGCGTATAAATTGAGAACGAGCCTTCTGGTCGGCCGTTAGACGTCATTTCACGGGTACAAAGAGGCACTCTGAGAGCAACATCGTCTCACAGCCCTGAGATCGGTGCTAAAATGTACAGGATTTGTCTCACAAACATTAAACTGGCATTAGCACGGAAAGAAAAAATTCTGTACAGTGTGTTTGTGGGTTGCTTTGTGTCGCGTTCAACTCGAAATCACGATAACCGCTAGTCGAGCTTGGAGAGGTCCCATAACGTGTTATAAAACTCATAAACACTGTAAGCCAATTAAACCTTTTAAGACGGCGGGATAGAAAGCGGCCTATGTTTAGAACAGACCGGCGGCTTCGCGCAGAGCGACCATCTCAGACCTCAGTTGCTTGCGCTGCTGAAATCGCAGACCTACTGAGGCGCACACAGAAGCGACGCGCCACCGTAAAGATAATCGTGAAACACGGACAATCTTGTACTAGACGACGACAGCAGGTTTCATCTCCAATAGGCGCTAGCTACCAAAGTCATGACAAGAAGACAAGCAGGTCGGAGAGGGTGACTTGCTCAGGCTAAACGGGTAGGTAGCCCTTTTTAACATGGACATTGCACCAATAGCTTTAGACGGCATATGGACTCATGTGGGCAAAACTAATTGTCTCGCACCTCGTGATACTTGACCGCTGAAAACCTGGTTTTCTGAAATAGATATTAATCTTATAAGCTTCTACATATAACCGTATTGTTTATTTGCTAGATAATATTCCCCTATTTATTCCCCTTATTATAAGAAAGCAGTACTCTCAGCGACCTCAGTATATTTTCAGTTCGGTGAGCAATACAAAATTCTTTGAAGTCAGTGCATTTACAGCAGATTGCAGTTTTCTGACTTGCATCATTAACGATTTGACTAGATCTATGACGTTCGTATCTTCACCACCATCCATATTATCATCATTCGTGTCTGCAGGAGGGTTGCACGAATCACACTTGAAATTATTTTTCACAATATCTTTTTTGGCATCGGCATACGATATGGACGTACACTTATGCAGATGGACCCATAGAGTACATACCGTGCATTGAATACACGACACTCTACCTACGGGCCGCGCGCAGACCGGGCAATCCGGTTGGGCAGACCGTTGCCGCTTTCCGCTATTTGGCACAGATACACCGGTCGCACGATCAGCATCTGCCATTCCGCGCTTTGTTCCAGAGATGACCATCTGTGCGATGTACCAGCTGAGAGACTCTAGCTGTTTACATACAATAGTCCGGCTGTTGTGATCCAATACGCAGACGGTATAATTACGACGTGGTAGATTCACACCGCAGGACTGCTTGACAGGTCCAGTGTCCTAGTTTTACCGACGTCGTAGACTCACACAAGTTCTAATGTCTGTGTCTCAACTCAAAACTGCACAACCGTGTTCGATGTCAAAAAACAAATAAGCACAAGCTAACTAGAACTGTGGCCAGAACTTCAGATACACGCTTTTTCGCAGACCGGAGCGGTACCGTTTGATGCACTGAACTTAGTAGAGAATGTTGCACAGTTGGACACCAACTAAGACGGGGTAGATACTTCGAGATAGATACAATTTACAAGAGCTGACATAAACACGACCTCTTACTTGAGCACTAAACGACGGAAAAAAAATTAAGATGGCTGACATTGATTCAGTTTTACATCGCGTGGCTAATGCCTGAATGAATAGACGTATAGTGTATTAAAGTCCATAGATTTTGCCGTACACTCTATCGGATAAGCCAAGTAGAATTATATGCCTTTATAACAGGTTGTGTGCAAGATACGATGGTAGTAAGCGCCGCGCACTCATCTCACTAGCAGGATTGTCACAAATATTAATAATTTACTTTATGTTTTTTTTATAGCTAAATGGAATGTTAATAAAATGTATTATGTATATATATATATATATATATATATATAGCAAATTTCCCTCCGCACACCTCTAGCAACCACATGTTGAATCTTTGATTTCGTGATGATTGTAACTCACAAAAAAACTTAAAACTCGATTAAAAGGCATTTTACCCCTTAAATACTTAAAAACACGCGTGTGTGTCGTGATACAAAAAACAGCACTTGGAACTTTAATTTTCTTAATGCTGAACAGGCCAGAGCAGTGTGCTTTCATTCAGGTGACTACGGAGGGTTGCAACCGCATACATATTGTTTATTTCGCAATAACTTTGCATTTTAAGATGGTACATAATTACATTACAGTCGTCATTATTTACAATTTAAACACTTCAGCGACCGTCCCACCGGGCGCTAAAGTGCAAAGACCGCCGATGCGTCTGGCAGCCCGCTGCGTGGTATTTAGCGCATATCTGCAAGCAGAACCGGCAACGACATTGATCGCCAACTTAGTGAAATCCTTGAGTCGAACACACCCAGTGATGATAGCCATGCACAATGTACTTTGTGTACACGTGCCGGCTAGTGCATGCCATTTCATCCCAAAGCTCCCTGGCGAGGTACACAAATAACTGCGCTACCTCAGCCGAGGCCTCGGTCACTTTTCCCTGCCACTCTAACAAAAATTGCTGAAGTGGTTCTGTAACAGGTGACTGACCCTGATTGTTTCCACTGCCAGTCCGCAACCCGCTAGCAGGCACACTGTGCACTACAGAAGTGTTGCAACTAGAAGGCACCAGAAGCTATCAGCCGTGCGTGGCTGAGGCAAATTACCTTCATTCAGAATTTGTAGTGCTTTCAGTGTCTGTCAGAATCCCAAAGAATTGTCAAAAAGCCAACTTAGATCTGCAGAGTCTCTCTGAGGGTGACCTCCTAATGTACGCGCCTTTAGGAGGATTAGATTAGATTGTGTCCGATTTAGTCAACGAAAGTACATCCCTAAAACGTTAGACCAAAAGCCCAGGAAATTACCAAAAGCATCGCATGTTTTTTGACAGAAAGTTGGAAAGAGACAAGTTCAAGAAGAGAACTTTCCAAAAAGGAGGAAACAACCAAGGTGACTCAGGGCATCAAGCTGCGGCCAAGGAAAATGGATTAGAAACCTTCTCCTTGGCCAGCGACTTCGAAAAGTTGGTCAACATTGCCAATGAATGGTCGCTGCACCGTGGAACAGCACGGTTGAACTTTACTCCCCCTGGAACTCAATCTCCAAGAGTACCTTAGAAAAATGATACAGGACCTCGATGAGCTCATAATTGCATGTGGCTCACAGCACCACGACTGGCGGGTGCCGAAGGCAACGAGAAGTACAACAAACGCATCAACAAGTGATATGCTAATTTAGCTGCAAATGCAGTTTGATAATTGGCTAGTACTGTCACCGCTTCGAAGCATAACGCAGTGACAGTACTAACCAATTACTGGAGAATATTAGCATCTTGACGAGCTTTGTTGGCGTTGGACAGGCGATACACCTAGCTGAGAATCTTAAATGCCGACTGGAGCATGACCCCGAGTGAACGGATTGTTAGAGTCACTTGGCGCTTACGGTTTGTTGGTGTGTTGCGCACACAAATGTTGCGCTCTCCGCGTTAATATCATAGAGGTTGCTTTGCGTAGCGGCAGTGTTTACTATGAGCTTTTCTGCAATCACCTTATGACCCAGCTGTGTCGGCTATCTTGCTAATCACATGATAACGTTATCACACCTTTCAGGACTACAAAAAACGATGATTTGCCGACCAACAGAAACGCCATCTTATACTAAAAGCGCAGCGAGAAGCTCGCCCTATCACACAGCACCCTGACAGCTTTACAAACTGTCCAATTCCATCTGAAACACTCCTGGAGTACTTTCAAGCTACCTTCACCCATGCAGATAAGGTACCTGTTGAGCCTCCTACTTCACGCGAGCTCAAAGCCCGCAAGAAATGTTTCGTTGAGGCTCTGGATGAAGCATTTAGTGCAGATGAAGTCAACATTGCCCTCGCTCGTTGACGAAACAACAAGGCCCTCTTGTGAGGAGTGAACACTTTGTGCAAAAACACCTCCTGGTGCCCATATGGCAGTCCCTGTTCAACGGATGCCTCTCTGAAGGCACCCTGCCGCTCAAGTGGTACGAGTGCTTTCACAAGGTAATCTCAAGGCGAAAAGGGGGGAGACCCTTCCGCGTGATGGCCGATATAAAAAAGAGCTGTATCTACGAACTGCTCTAAAGCGTGCTGACGAGGCGCCTCACGGATTTTCGGAGAGCAGCGGCTGTATTTTGAGATGCTTACTCTATTCAGCGTACTGTAAAGATCTAACCAGATTCTTCTCGATGATGGCGTGTGCTAACATGACAAGTTTAATAAGGCGACTGTGTAAGGTTGGTATGGGTGTCGCAAGGCAACAGTTGCGGCCTATTGATATGTATAACGTTGTTCCGGGATTGGCTACGCATCGTCAGAGAGCGGCACCCAACAGGCATGATCCTGCTCTACGTAGAATATCTGGTAATAATTAAGTAGAATTTGTACTGCAGGCTGCGCTTTGTACACATGATAAATATGTCTTGCAGAATGGCCTAATAGTTAATGTGCAAAACACAAAGTCTATTAAGTTATAGCGTGAGGAGCAACGCGCGCAGATAAACTTTCGTGGCACAGCAAGCCAGTGCAGTTCGTTATGAGCTCCTAGTATCTCGGAGTAATTCTCTCACCTCGAGGTACAGTAGGAGAGGCCTTTTAATCACGATTAACTGAGAGTTACGGGAAATCGCTTATTGCGGCAGCCGGCATCAGAAGCCCAACACAGCTGGCCGTCCAAACGGCCATGATATCATTCACGCTCAAAGTGGCATTTGTTGTACGGTACAATAGAACACAACATCCAGAAAGGTATTAACTTTGGTACGGCTAGCGGCCTAACACTGAACCGGTCAAATGTGTTGTATATGTCACAGCCCATATCGAAGTTGGCCCATTAGATTTAACTGACCGACTTACTCCCGGGCTGTCGCGTAGTGGACAAGGTTAACCTGGAGCTGCTAGGTGTTATTGCCGGTCTTATTGCCTTATCGCCGCTTGGCATTGCAAAGGCATTAGCCAGTCAAAGAGGCAAACTTGACTTCGTCATAGACAGACTACCCCAATTGGGGGCTCACAGCGGCCTATACCTTGTTTGATCTTGTTCTTCAGCTACGAGGTTAACACACCTGTTTAGAGGTTGCAACTTTTTTTTAATCACCAGAGCTCTTACATCCATTTAATAGACGTAGCTTAGACATTTTAGAGAACATACTAAATCTTAGGCTGACCGCTGCGGCAAGGGAACAGGTAATGCTCCCGATTTCTGTAGGCGGCCTAGGTATGCCGGACGCGGTCATGATAGCAGGACTTTCAATCGTGTCGTCATTGACCCACGCGGCGGACAGGGTTAAGTCATTATTCAATAGTGCTGAGTAGGATGCTTATAACGTTGAACTTCAAAGGCTGGCCGAGACGGCTTGTCGTCGTTATTCAATTATCCTCCCGATGATAGGGCTAACCAGGGCAATTGGACAGCCCCCCTACGAGCAAAGCGACTAACAATCCTGATTAATAGAGCACCTTCCGTTGCTGATAGAGCCAGACTTCAAGCTGTTAGCACTCAAGGGACTGGGACTTGGTTGCACGCCCTACCCTGTCCGCGAACAAGGACTCTTTTGGACGACGAGACGACGTGCATAAGCACAGGGCTGAGACTTGGTGTTGACCTAGTCGTGCCCCACCGATATCGTTGTGGTGATTTTGTGGACGCGTTGGCTCATCATGGCCTGTCATGCGCCTTGAGCGCAGGCCGACGAGCACGTCACTTCGCTTTAAATGACACCTTTAGTCGCGCCCTGAGATCTGCCGGTCTGACTCTGACACTCTTTGAAAGTGGCCGCATGCTGTTCTGGGACGCAACTGTGACCGACTCCGAGGGCATGCTTCCAGGTTAGCTGAGACTAACAAATGCAGAAAATAATCTAGTGTTAATTATCCGCACGAATTTTGTCCGTTGGCGTTCAAGACTATGGGAGCTGCAGACCCCCTTACGCTTAAGCTGCTTCGGCGCGTAGGTAGACGCCTTGACCTTTCGACGGGAGACCCGAGAACATCAGAATTCTTGCGTCAGAGTCTGTCGCTCGACATTCAACGAAGAAATGCAGCGTCTGTTTAAGGCACATTATTAAACTGTTCTGGCCCTGGGTTAGAGAACGCATGACCACACATTCGCGCGGGGACAATAGTCCACTCCAAAGTGCTAACATAGCGAAGTTATATAAATAAAAATATGATATAATATAGAACATAATACAATACACTTTTACAGACTATGTGTTTGTACAAGGCGTTCGTAGTCATCACGCTGTTAGATGCGGCACGCAGTCTGCTAAACAAGGTCTTAGTTTATAATATCTGGGCTCGCTGTGACCCTGTTTCAAAGAGTATTACGCTTGATAGTAAAATAATCAAATACTGTTTTATATATTATATGACTTTGCCATTTTAAAATTGACCATTTTTGTCACCTCGGAGACGGTTTGAAGTACAATACAACCTGGTATCTAAATATATTTTAGTGACTAACAGCCCGCTTTATTAAAATAATTTGTTGCACTTGCTAAGGCAATGAGGCATTTTTTTACAAACATGCAGGCTACAATACGCCAATTTTGGTACAATAAAAGAATGATATAGCTTGGAGTAGTCAGAGTATAGAACTTAGTGTCACGTATTGTGACGTGTGCGAGCATGACACGTTCCATCGGACGATTGGGTATCCGCAAGGCGACAATCTTAGTTCATTGTTATTCATAACGTTGCCCGACGATCTGCCACGCATTGCAAAAAAAGCGGCCCTCAACTGTCATGATCCTGTTTTATGCAGATGACCCGGCAGTTCTCGGTAAAAGCCGTACTGACCTGCAAACTGGGCTTCACACACTTAACGCAACTCATTTGGCAGTATCGTTTGCTCCAGTGTAATTTACCAATGAACTCGTAGACCGTTTTAATTTACTCCAAACTGCCGCTTCGGAAACGTTCCGGTACGAGTGTTCTCAAAAAATGTCTCCCATTCACGGAGAATTTTATTTAGCACCAGTTATGACTGAAATTAGTCTTTTCGTCCATGGCGGCTTTTGGCCACTCGCTACAGTGTTTACGGATTTCATCGTCGATTATGCCGGTTTGCTGGGGTTCATAGACACACATAGAGGACTGCAAATGCCATCATTGTTGCGGGTCATCTCCCTTGTATCACCTGACCGACTGCTAAATTCGTGTCACTAATATATATATATATATATATATATATATATATATATATATATATATATATATAAGCTTCACCGAGAACACTTATAAACCGGTTTTATGTATGTGCTATATATTATGTTCATATTTACATACCTTAACAAGATGCACAGTGAGTGGTAAATCCAGCGCATTTCTAATTATATTTGTATTATATATTAGTTATTAACTACAAATGCCTAAATGCATAGCCAACACTAAAAATATTGATGGGAAGTTGTTTGGATGTATCAGCACAAAAGGCAAACGCATTACGAACAATTCTGCTTTTAATAAATTGCACTAAAAAGAATAAAAAATACATTTATTTAAATGGAGTAGTTGAATATATATATAGATATATATATATATATATATATATATATATATATATATATATATATATATATATATATATATATATATATATATAGATATATATATATAGATATATATATATATATATATATATATATATATACTAGTATGTGTACAAATACATTGTTCTGGCCCGTAGATTGGCTTCTTTGGCCAACAAGTAACTTCTGCAACTTAAGCCTACTAAGACTGCCACCGCATACGAGCGCAATAGTTCCAATACGGTTACTACTACTGCTATTATTACTACTACTACCAAAAAGTATAACTTCTATTATCTGTTATTTTCGAAACTAGCAACTACCTACCGTACTTACGTATGCAAATGACGAACTGAGACCGTGAGCCGATCACATCGGAAAAGGCATGCCAGAACAGATAATAACCAGACACGCGTAGACCGAACGGAACAGTAATCACAAACGAGAAATAGAAACAGAATGTAATATATATATATATATATATATATATATATATATATATGTCTAGCTAAACAAGCTGCAGATTGATGAACGATATTCTCAACTGACGAAAACTAGACAAATCGACAGCCAGAGCTATAGACAACAGGCAGACGCGCGCGAGCGGTAGATCCTGCCAGATGATAATCCCCGAGACGCGGAGTCACCCAGACAGGGAACGCTTGCAGACACATGCAAAGCTCATAGCCGCAGGCGGTCTTGGTAATTTTGGCCGTTTGTCAACAAACCACTAACGGAACAGCTTCTATTATGGACTTGTCTATGTACGCCTTTGCGACTGCGAAGTCCAATACAACGCCTCTGTTACTTCCACCGCTGCTGCTGCTCGTCTCGGTATTTTGCGAGAACAAATCCGGCCTTTGCCCGCAACCTGCTCGAAATTAAAACAGTCAGTACGAGGCTGAGTCGACACATATATATATATATATATATATATATATATATATATATATATATATTTATATAGACAAACGTTTTAAATTCGTTTTGATAATTAGGTGAAACCATATGCTCCATTTGGTAATCAACAGCTTTTGTGTGATCAGGCTGACAAAAATAGTTATCATCAATCAGCCAGTCAAATCGTTCGTGTATGCTTTAGCGGCGCATACCAGTTATGTAGTCGTGATCAGCATGCCAAAAAGCCGCCGATGGTGGAGGTATCTTGCGTGCGGCGAAACAATAGGGCAGCCTTCCTATTGAAAAAATTCGAATAGGCGGCAACGTACCTCGTCTGTATACGCTCTTCGTTGCGTACAACGTAAACCCCAAACAAACCGATACGACATCAATGCAAGCGTCTTCAAGTGTTCACTGGCTTGCACCAAACTGTAGGAGATATGCATAACTATAGCCAACACTAAAGACATACGCTAACGTATCCACTATAGTTCAGACTATGAGCAGACATGTATATATGAGCAGACACGGGCGATAGTCTTTTCTGCAAAATGCCCTTAATTGGTAAAATTGCAAAACAAATTGTAGATATTGAAGTTTTAAGTTCATTGAGAAATGACTAAATTTAAATAAATTTGCCGTCCGGGGAAGACGGCCTTTTAATTTTATTTTTAGAGTATTTTTTATTAGAATTTATAAAGTATGTTTACATAAATTTTTTATTAGATTTTTTATTAGAATTTATAGAGTATGTTTACATAAATACTTAATCTATTTATTTTCACAGCACATGGCACACGTCTCTAGCGAGACATCTGTGTGTAGAAAAATACATTTGATATACAGCGTAGTTAGGACAATATCGTTTAAAAAACTTTGTTTATCAACCTCTCGTAAGATGGGTGAAACCCTTATGAAAACAGAAACACATTAATGTAAGAGTGGGAATACATTGCGAAAAATATTAGCGCTGATGAGAAGTTAGGCTAGTGATTCTCTAATAATAAACCGTTTCAACATGTAGGTCATTAACCTGTTCCATGACTTAGAGGATTACGCCAATAACCCTTAAATATAACGATGTGGAGTTTCAGATATAATTTGCTAATTAATTTGCTAAGCACTTCCCCTCCCACCTCCCTCGGCTCATCGTCTGAACTACTCCCTAGAGGCTGCCGCGTGAACCTCTTTCGCCCAGCGATTTCCCTGCCTATCTTGAACGTCAAAATGACGTCGAAAAGGTCCGTCGCCTCTTTCCACGCTTCCGTCGGGGTCATCATATAGATAATCACCTCCTTGATGCGGCGGCCCCTCGCGGCCGTGGCGCCCCGCGCACCTTGTTTTCTAAAGAGACTCGCATAGTAGGTTTGCATAGCACACAGGTGTCACTGGTGGCCTTCCTTTTCTCAACCAAGTAGCTCTGAGACTCACCGTGACCGGTTAGAACCTGAACTGCACAGTAGGTCAACTACCCATGTCAACAATCATTCCAAGTTTTGAGGTCCGATATCAGATTAATGGTCCAGCTCCTCTCGGTCACCCCGGGTGTAGCCTGCACGCATTCTTCCTGCCAGACCGCGATTGTGGCGCTCCGGGTCCTGGCAAGCTCCAGATTTACCCTTAGAAATATCTTGCTTTTTTAATCCGCCAGTGGGTCTCATGGCAGCATCTTAATGAGGACAAAAAGGGTTTCGGTCGAGACCGTCCGGTGGGCCCGGCTAACCCTGATTGCTAGTGTGTGTTGGGCCGAATTTAGTGTTTTCCTATTTTTTGCCGTTCGTTGTACCATGTCCGCCTACACGAGCGCCACGTAGAGAGTCAATGATTCGGCAACCGAAGCTAGTAGCCGTCGGTTCCTTCCTGACATACCCCCATTTTTGGCATAATTCGTACCAGGTTAAAGGTGGTCCGTTGGGCCTTTGCCTCAACATGTTCTACATGTGCCGCTCCGCCTAGGCCCGTGTCGAAGATCGTCTCAAGATACTTCGCCTATTTCCTAATTGGAAGACCCGTCATCATAAGGCGGACTCCCTTTGTCTTCTTTTGCCATGTTAGTCATATGCGGTTCAGGCGTCAGATGATTGCGGTCCATGCACTCCGTCACCATTAATAAAGCTTCGCTGGCTGTCTTCTGTAGGGCCGCTTCGGTCCGCGCCCTAACCCTTAGAATCAAGTCACCTCGTAGACCAACAGCTCGGCCCCTCTAGGTAGTTTTTGATGTCCAGAACCTCGTTGTAGGCCAAGTTCCAGGAGACCGGTTCCAGAAGCCTGTGGGACCCCGGTATTTACCCTGTATTCTTTCCCCTCTACAGCCACACTTCATTCGTCCAGGAACAAAATCATTCGACAAAGGTACGTGGGTATCTCTGCTCTCTTCAGTGCGTGTATTGCTACTTTTAATTTGATTGTGTCAAAGGCATTTTTAACATCCAAGACTATCAGAGGTACCAATTTTATAGTTTTGATTTTCTCGTTCAATCTATTGGCCAGAATGATTTTCAAGATTTTCTTCAAGGTGTCAAAGAGGCAATGCGCCTATAGGCCGAGGGGCCCGTCTTGTTTCCCCGTTAGGGAATGTGAACAGGGCTTGCTCTCTTCCATAGCCCGCCAAGCCTCTCTCCTATAAACAGCCCGTTGTTCAAAGTCTAGAAAACCTTAGGCCACCGCTTAATAAATAGATTGGACACCCCAGGGGTACGTTATCGGGGCCAGGGGCACGTCGTCGGAGCCAGGGACTTTTCCAGGCGCCAGCCATTCTCTATCCAGACTAATCTATTATTACCCTCGCAATATCCTCCAGGGCAACCGAGAACTCCTCATTGCCCCTCCAAAGCTGTGCCGGAAAGAGATAAAATATTCTCTCGAGTAGCACGTCCGGCGGGAGCTTCAAGGGAGGGTCTTGCTTCTAGCGATGGATCTTCGTAGTTTTGTTTAGGCTGCCTTGTTCTTGGTTAATTGGAAGTCGGCTTGTAGCTTGTCCAGCTCGAGGCAGAGAAGCACGTCTGCCTCGTCCGCTCCGTCCCTCCTTGGGTTTTTTTGCACTAGCCAGCTCCTTGTCCTCGTGTAGATTCTTTAAAGCCTAATAGATGCTTTTCTTGGCTCGGTGATCTCTTCCTTTCAGGTCGACTTAGATGGACGGTGGCTTTTGCCTCGCTGCGAAGGGCTTGCCCTCTTGAATGTCCCATGGCAGAGAGCTGACTTTAATTTACTTGAATTCCGTAAGCCGGCTACAGTCATCATTTTATTCAGCCTTCAGGATCTCCATGTCAAGCTTTCGCATCTGCCAGCACTTACTCGTGTATATCGTGGGTACGCCGGATATTTGTAACTTAAAACAGAAGAACCTGTGATCACTTATAATCTCCGCCTCCTCCGCGGCGTGTCATTCCCATATCACAGGAAACCCCGATTCATTAACCAGCGTTAGGTCTATAAAAGCTGTCTGATCTCTTCTAGAAAAGTTGGCCTCTCTCAGATATCCACTAGTTGGCCTCTCTCAGATATCCATTCCTGTAGAAAAAATGCATTCTCCAATGTATGTCGGCTGCCACATGCCTTGCCCCTTAGCCACTCGCGCTCTAAGCAAGTTTTTCTAGGAATCCTTTAAATTCCCTTAGGTTGTGATTGGATGAGAAATAACAGCCGCAGAAGATCGCATCTTCTTGCCAAGCGCTCTTGGGAGCCTGTCCACTATATTGGGGTGTCTGCCTCCGCATCGGATATCTGGTCACTCAGCGCGTGAGAGGTATCTCCGCCCCCAGTCAGACGCTTGTCTTCGGTCTCCCCCCTCGGTTGTACCCCCACGTTGGCAATTGACCGGCCCAACCTGGGAGCTGGCAAATCTTCTCCCAGTTTATGACGACTTTTTTTGCCAAACGGCCGCTGTGTCCGACCGCTATGAAGCTGCTCGTGTCTCCACTGGTGGCGCCAATAGTGGCGACTTCACAACGCAATTTCACTTCAAAGATTCCACTAATGCACATAATGTCGGAGTTCAACGATTTACTGCAACTCAGGGCACCTACCAGCCGACACAAAGTTCGTTTATTCCGCTGAAGTCTGGTCACCTCTAGCTGCTTTATTAACAAAGCAAGTCGCACGACGAAAAGGTTTTAGCGTGCAACACGTAGTCGCTAGCGTTTATGTTGCGACCTTGACCAGGGGTCGAATGAACAACTTTTTCTTAAAGGCGGTATGAACGAACGGATAATAAGTCACAATGGTAAGGCCCATTGCAACGCCGTGTTAAAGACGCCGACACAACGTTACGTTTACTATGAATACTACAGGGGGCCTATATAGTCAACTGCCGTAATTCGTCAGAGGGCTCAACTTGTAAACAGTACTTATTTAGACTTAGATATCGAGCAATCTGTCAGGTTCAAGTTATCGCTCCCTCTACGAATATAACGTAGGCCTCGTTGAAAAAATTGTCATTCGTGATACGTGTCCAAATGCTAGTATTTTAGGCATGCAATGCTCGTAGTTTTTAATTCATTCCGTGAGTTTATATATATATATATATATATATATATATATATATATATATATATATATAAATATATATATATATAAATCAAAACTCAACGTGCAGTCCGAGCATGCATATATATATATATATATATATATATATATATCGCATTATATCATAGTAAACCTAAATTCCAGATGTATATATAGCATCGGATCAAAACATGTATTCCGGAAATATTTGCTAGACAAAAAATGCTAAGTAGTGAGCTTGAGGGATGCAAGCGAAGGAAAGCGGGCCTTGTTCACCTAAGCTTGTCATTAACCTTGCATCGGTCTATAGGGTATGTGCAAACGTTTTTGCCGACAAGATAACCGCATTTTTTACGAGCATGCGAACTTATATAATCATAATGCCGGATGTTTATTAAGTTCCAAACCGGTTCTTAGGGTAACGGTTTCCGCTCTCTGAATAGAATCATTTTCTCATTACGGCCACATAATTCCTTGAAATAAGTTAAGCTATTCAAACAAAACTTTACGGGCAGTTTTTAAGCTTCACAGATTAGTGAGGCTGCTAGATCTATCGGGATGTGCTCGAAGCAATAAAACCTGGATCGACATACGCTGTTAATACAATAATAACCGTTTATCACCCGCCGTCATTGTGCCATTTTGTCAACATGTTTATCGTTATCTCCCGAGGTTAGAAAATTGGTGAGAAACCAGAGTATTGAATTATTCAGTTACTAAAAGGTAAAATCTTACATTAGCTACGATAACTTAATTACAGTTTTATGTTAATGTAGTAACTCTACGATTGCTTCTGGAAGTGCACAGACCGGCCCTTGTATTGGCTATTTGGTGCGTGCTCAACCCCAGCATTATACTTGCCAAATTAAAAGTTCTAATCGTATAAACTTGTATGAAGATTGTTTTTGTAATATTTCGTAAAGTCTTTACGACTCTTGCGTATATTATTTATACAGAAAACAAATCATGTATTATGTATAATATAATTACCTACATTATAGTTAGACTATCAGACTCAATATGGCTCTTATTGCATAATTTTGTGTAGTTCAGTGCTGGTTGATGTGTCACATTTGCTTCAGTATTTGCAGCTTTACAAATATGTATTTGTGTGTACGAATAGAAACAGAATAGTATGGATATTTTACAGCAGTCGACATAAACGTTTTGCCGTTTGCCTGAGACTTGTACTTCCTGGGTCTCAGGAATGACCCCGATGGCGGCCAGGGTGGGGTCCGTCGTACGAAACAATGCGAAAATAAACCCGTGGAGGCTAAATTCTGGCTCTCTGAATCATCCTGAAAAAGTAACGGATAGGTGCACTCAGGCACCGATTGCATCGAACGTAAGTTGCGTTCCTTTTTACCTTTATACCTTTAGGGCAACAAAATTTACACGCCGAAATTTAGCCGAGCCTTGAGGTCTGTTGGTTTTCCTTGCATTCTCGAGCCTCCTGGCCTCTGCAGCAATGATGGAAAATAACCGGACGGACTGACACTAACGTCCTCTGAGATGGGTCGCATGCTGGTATGGGATGCAACCGTTACTGACTCATTAGCCCCTTCAATGGTCAGTGCGGAAGCGGAACAGCGGAACATTCGCCTCCGCCAACATAGGTGCATTACGCATCTATGTTGGCGGAGGCGAATAAGTGCAGAAAGTATGCCAGTATTACCTACCCCCACGATTTTCGCCCGCTGGCATTCGAGACACTGGGGGGATCCGGCCCGAAGACGCACAAACGCATTCAATGTGTCGGCAAGGCGCTCAACCGTTCGACAGGGGACACTAGAGCTGTCGAGTACCTGCACCAGAGACTATCGCTGGACATTCAGCGGGGTAACGCCGCTTCTGTGCGCGGAACTCTGCTAGACTGGGCACGCCCGAAGCTGGAGGATATGTGACATTTTCACTTTTAATTAACCGGTGTACACGTCTATAAAGAGACAATTGTTACCTCTAATATTTAAGCAAATAAAAATGCTGGTAACTCTTGTGGATTACACGCCTATATGTCAGCTCGTTGCTATGCCGTACACGTGACAATAGATGTCAATTGCCCTATTTTTTGTCGCTGCGTGCACTCAACGTTCGCGCCCCCCGCTCTGCGTTGGGCTGTCGTAACCGGCACATGCAAGAGCGTGGACATTTTGGCCCATTCGTTCTTAAATAGACTCTGCAGTTGTTTGCAGGTGAACAGCGAGAGCGATCTGTCGAGAGAGGATGAGACTTCGTGTGCTAGAAGAGTGTGCAGTATTCGTCGATATTACTCATTTAGAGCCGAGCGGGCAGGTAGCCTCGGGGGGGGGGGGCGTCAGGGAGTGCGAACAGAACTCGCCCGATGTGCTGAGCAGGCGTCGAGCTCTAAGCAAACAAAACCAAGGGCCGGCATAATCGATTTTGATCTCCAGCAAGAGCGACGATGGCATGCGCTAGCGTACCCCACATCTCGACATGGGGACCGAGAAGTGGGGTGGGGCTTGACTTTATGTAAAGTCGGCTTGCCACCACTATCGTCTCCGAGCCTGAGCAGGTCGACGAGAAACCAGCCACTCATTAGTCGACGATAAGACCTCGAGAGCATCGCAAATATGCAATATCGACAGAGTTTTGGAGCTGTTTCGCACGCGTTAGCGTAACCGCAAGCAGCGGCTGAGCAGCTTTTCAACAGCTTTGCCTCCTCATCCTTGAGTTGTCTTAAGGATGAGTTGTCTCACGTGGCGACAGCCCTTAAGCACTACATACGGCATTATACATACCAGTGTACGTACTAGGGGAAAGATGATGATGGGAAAGATACAGAGGGTTAAAAAAAACTGAGCAAAGATGACAATTAACAAGGAGAAAATAAAAAAAGACGAAACGAGGTGAGATATACGCTGAAAATAGGCTGGCAGTTTTCCTGTTTCAGTTCAGCTTATTCTGGATTTGCAAACGTTTCTAAACGTTGCCACCATTTATTGCTCGCTGCGTGTGTGTAACGGGCGAGGCGCAGCTAGTCGTTTTATTCAGTATCTTCCAAAATCTGCGTTAAGTACATAACAAAAGCTATTTTCAAAGCGATAGACATATAGATGGTTTACAGTAGTAGCCTTTCGGTTTCGTCAGTCTCGTAACGTTAAAGTTACGAGAAGGTAGCGGATATTCATATCGAGCAAGTTTTGCAAGGATCGTCTGCATCTGTCACCTGGGAAACAATAAAGATCACACAGTACACGTGCCAACACACATGCAAGGGATCATTAACGCCAAGACAAATTTGTGCCGAGGACACCAGACCTCGTGTCGTCGCTTGCAGTAATTATTATCTGGAGGAAAAATGCTTTTATCTTACCGCTTGTGTCATAATTGCAGTGCTAGCCCTTTCTTCCTATCTAGCTCTTCTCAAACTTTTCTAACGGTGTGAACGACATGAGATATTATCGCTTTTTCCTCACTAACAAACTAGTTTCGCCGCCAGCCACTGCATTAACTTGCTTCCACCTATTTAATTCCGTCACGTGCAGTAGTGTATCCAATATCAGGTAGAAGTTTGTCGCACCTTGCGGCCGCACACGCATATGCGCGGGTGGACCCAGTCCGCATATATTGAAGTTCAGTCGTTTAGTTCTTCGGTACAATAAAAAGCAGCAACAAAGTAACTAGCATTGAGTATATATATATATATATATATATATATATATATGCGCTTTGGGAGAGCAACTCTGTAAAGTTTGCAACAATAACGCAAGCTCATGATGGTATGTTTCCACCGGGTCACGTTCTAACTATACGTGGTTGAGTAAAAACCGATTCAATGCACTAAAGTAACGCTTATTAAGGCGATACTGAATCGGTTTGAACTGAATTATTGTCCTACAGACACATTCCATTGGACCAAAGAGGTAAGAAACTGGCACTAATAACCCCTTAGCATTCCGTAGACATGACACACCGGGGTTTGGATGTTTGGCAGTGATCGAGACCGAAAACCACGAGGCCTTAAACGTCTTGTCTTCTGGAGCCACCCAAAAATCGCCTAGTATCGCCACCCTAATTAGTCTTTTGACTGGTTTGGCAGCTTCAATAATGAGCTTAGGCGTTACTCGTTTATTAACGAGCCCATAGTGGTCGCCCTCGAACGTTTGTGCCATGCCCAGGATGGCTCGTGTGAGCAACCAAAGTGCCACAAAAAAAAGAAGCCACCGTCAGCAGCAATTGCCAGTGTGGTTAGTGTAAGTAAAACAGGTCGAGCCTGTTAACTGTACTCGGACAGGAAAGGCACATTGTTGCCAAAGTCAGTGATGCGTCTACGTGTCTGCCACGGTGCGACTGTCAAAAGAGAACTCGTGGAATTTATGAGTGACTGCGTTTGTAAATATGAGGCGAAGCTCGATGGTTATTTCTAGTCAGGAAAAGGTAGTGCTCACAAACGCCGGTGTATATATATATATATACTTTCATGTTTTGGCCGAGTACCATTTGGTCAGGGAGACCGCAAAAAATACAAACAAAGACTTGAAACGAAGGCGGATACCAGGGCGTATCGCCACGACAGCGGGCTGACAGGTCGACCAGGGGTCCAGTTTTCCTGTGGGGGCCCGTTGTCACGACAGCACGACATAATGTAACACTCAACTAAACGCGACGAAATATCGCAGACCAGTCAGCTGATAGCTAGCTGCCTGATCAGCGTTCGTTCAGTCAAGTCATAATAAAAACGATAAAAACAACAACAACAACAACAACAGCAACGACGATGACAACAACAGCAACGACGATGACAACAACAGCAACAACAACGACAACAACAGCAACAACAACGACAACAACAACAACAACAACAACGACAACGACGACAACAACAACGCAATAAAGAGCAACGCGCCAACCCTCGGGGTTCCTGCAAAGATCGTTCTGGTGAGAGTTGTCATTGTGGCCATCATTGTCAGCAGATTCGGCTGATGCTAGCTTGCAGACCAGCAGAGCGGCAACCGCAGGCGGCCCGTAAATTCCTGTAGAATGAATAAAGCCCGACCATGGAGCTCCGTGCTGTTGTATATCGTGCGAAGATTGTCTTGGCGATCTGTGCAAACAGAGCTACACACAGACAAATATCATACGCGCAGCAAGAGACGGCTAACGTAAATGTAAAAAAACATGTTTTTTTGTATGTTATAACAACAATAAAAATAAAGAGGGAGGGAGAAGATAAACGGATAGGATATAAAATGTAAACATGTATTGTTCTTTGCTTATTACTTTTTAATATATATATATATATATATATATATATATATATATATAAAAACAAAATTCATTATAATACAAAAATATAATAATTTATCTTAGATTTCGTATCATGGTTTGCATGGGGTCCTGCGCACGTAGTCGAGCGTAGATCCGTTTATTATGATCGATTAAAAAAATCGAAGGTCTTGCGGTCTAGATATTAAACGAATTTATATATATATATATATATTGCCGTTGTAGCGGCGGGGGCTTAGGCGGCTATTGCGCCGTTCGAAACGGGGCGTTGCCATGGCAACCATGGTTGGCAAAACAATCGTAAGTTCGAGCCCCGGCCTTGCCGGTATTTGTTGGACGTGGTTGTCATTGCCCTGCTGCTACATACCTCTGCAGGAGAAAGCCTATATAACTCCAGTACGAGAACGCGACGACGGTAGATGCATTTAGACAATATCGTGCCACAGGCAACTTAGCCCATTACGAGCGTCTAAAATGTGGTTGTCAGAGCGCTAAAAAAAAGATATATATAAGTTGTCAAGCTTAGCTCCCGTCCGTTGCAGAACTACCACTGCAGTGTAAATTAATACTGTACACCTAGAATAATAGTTTTTTTACACGCAAGTCAATCAGGTAGGTTGGCGGTGGTTCGCAGGCCGTAGAAGTGGCAGGCACTCCGCATCTGACTTGGTCGATCTCCGCCTACGTCCAGAGATCTGCGTGCATGTAAGGCTGCAGGGCTAGGTTAGAGAAGCTTGTGGTTTTTGATCTCTAAGTGGTCTAGATGCTGCATTGGGGGGCTGATAAGACACATATTGCCATTCGGTTAAGTTTAAGAGCATCATTCACTCCGTGGCGACGGGAAAAACGACAGAAGTAACCTGCTAGCTGAAGCAAGTTGCGTTCAGTCTAACGACGTAACAATTAGTGTGTCTGCCTAGTCCCAATTCCAAATCCTAGATAGGCGCACGCCAGTGCACTTATTTAAAACTCAGAGTTAATGGCAGTGCGACATGTAAATTCAGCAATACGCTCAGCGTAAACACAAAGGTGCTTTGGTCAATGAAATATAGAAGCACACGAAGCAATGGGTATTTGATGTTTGAACTAGCGTATGTATGTGCAAAAAGTAAGTAAATGTAGATATTACGCAAACAAATTAAGTCACTACATATTTTACGACAGATGTCCTATCTCTAAGTTCTGGTTGCAATTAAAGCCAGTTATTGCTGTCTAGGGTGGGTGCTATACGAAGCGATGCCTAGCAGTTACCGTTCCCTGGGGGTGGGGGGGAGGGAGGCGGGTGTTAGTGGGTTTGTGAGTCCCACACTAGTCACTGGCCGTGGTGACGCATGTACATCACGATTCCCGTAATCCCCCATATTAATGCTGAGAGGTTTGTGGGTGCTATAACGAGCCCGGAGGCGCAGTGCATCCGCCTGCGCCTCGCGACCGGAGGAGACAAATAGATGCGCGGGTTCGAGTCCCATCGTTACACATTTGCATTTATGGGAATCCGTCTATAAAGCAATGCGAAAAACAGTCCCGTGGACGTTAAATCTTGGCTGACGGTCAGCCCGAAATGTTTTTAGGGTGCTTAGGCATAATTTTAGTTCACTAGCTTATGTCGTTACTAAACGTTAACCTCTTGTAGCTAATGATCCGGAACATGAGTGCTGTTTTATCGCGTAATTTATGGATTGTGCTTAAGTAACCGAAATAAGCCCATCTCTACGTTGCGGTTTCCTACTCAGATTTAAACTTCATGCTTTTAAGAGTACCAAGGTTATATATATATATATATATATATATATATATATATCAGAACACTGTGGCTCACTCTTTCGTCTGGGTCCCATCCACTTTGCCATTTGTCAAAGTCATATTTAAATAGGAAGCCACCATGCCTAATGGTTTGGGAATCTGGTGGTGGATTTTTTCCATTTAGATGAGGTTTAATGGGTTTATTTAGTTTCCGCTCATCTAGGATAAGATTCTACCGCCTGCGTACAGTTTAAGAAACGCCTACTGGAAGTGCTTGTTTGTGTGGGCTCTATCTGGTACGGCTATTAATTCCGGTAATTCCAAAAATAATACCAATACCATTATGTAGGAGTGTGTGCACCTATGACGACACGTGTAGTCGCCCTTAACCTAGCAGATGCAGCGTGCTAATTGTGCCGACATTGGTATGTTACTGCCGCACAAATTAAACAAGAAAAAACAGCTTAAAATAGAGTAAAGCAGGTAATTACGGTAGCTACAGCTGGTCTGATCCCCTGCCGCTGGACAGGTGGGATTATGCACACATAAGCGCGTGTTTTTTCAGCGAAAATTCAGTCTCAGAGGCAGATTTTTGTTCAGCACGACACTCTGTCACGCTGAGTTCAGGTAATTGGTTAAATGTTTACGAATTTGTTCATTAGGTAGATCAACTGTTTAGTAGGGTAAATCGAGAGAGAAAGAAAGAGAACATAAGAGAGAGCGAGAGAACATTCTCTAGCGCACCTGTCTAGAAGAGGACATCAAATTAGCTCCAATAAATGCATAGGCGTACAAAAAGCTATTGGAGTGGTTTCAGAGGGTCAGCTCTTTTCAGAGGGTCACATTTAACAGCATGCAACTACACGAATGTGTGTAGTTCAACAAGGGCAAGAGTGCTGCAGCTGTATTCTCCGCTCCACCCTGACAAGTAGTTGCTTGTATGCAGTCGTTGAGGCTTAATTGCAAAAACTGTTTGCACGGAACGCGTTCATCAGTCATGGACGGTCTCTTGACAAATAAGCTTTAATTCTAGAGCTTCATTTTTTTTTATTAAGTGACGCTTGGAACAAATTATACGACAAACAATTTTCGCAAATGGACAAGTTATAATATTTCAATAATAAGTGCTGCGAATACGTATCCCAAAAACGTAGCAACGAAAGTGGTAAAATTGTTGGACCTTCACTCATAACACTTGTATAGCGTTGATTACTCAGATCATAAAACAATTAAACTTTATCTAGATCCTACAATATACGATAACCTTATTGGGATTGTGGCCCAGTAAAGAACGTCTAAACGTCAAGTTAGTGTCACCGATGGTACAGCCTATGCAATGCTTCTCTAAGATAGACTCTTTAGTAGAAGCTGTTATGTTTGGGAGGTTCTTAACAAACCTGTAAGGCGGCAAATAATTCTGCAGAAAGTTATGCCAGCTCGATTGAATGTTATTACGCAGATAGTCAAGTCCATTAGCAAGCGAGTGATTACTAAGCATCTCTTAAGAAACTTCTATAAATAGATACTAAACTAATTCACTCCACGCTGTCTAGAATACCATAAAAGTATGAGTAAACGGTACACCGGTCACGCAAAAATTGACTCCTGTCTAGAATTGGCAGATTAAATTGAAGAACTGGGGAGGGAGAACGCTAAATGCCTTTAGAATGTTGTTTGCATTGAATTTTCAGCTCAAAGATGCGCCTCACGATTGCCTTTGACGGATACGCCAACGAACAAGAGGACAAAAGCAATAATAGCTAAAATTCTTCGTGTTGTGATATTAACCTAATATACTTTAATTCACCTCAGTACATACTCTTATTTAGAGAGCTAGCTCTTTAAGTGCAGCTCTGTTTTCGAATATTCGTTACGGCGTTAGGCATATATATATATATATATATATATATATAGTATCGTTCGGACTAACTTTAGTTACCCACAAGTTGCTGGCAGGGTACTACACGCATTATCATATATCGATATCAGATTATGAGCTATATATATATATTTATATATAATGGGTCAAACAGATGGAGTTTTTTAGTACTTTACTTTTTTCAACTGTTCTGCGTATGCATCACAGAAGATGCTCATATAACTTATTTCGTGGTTTAATTATCTCATTATCTATAATAATTTGATTAAAATGCATTTTCTTTTGTTTTCACTAATGCTGGCTCGGTCGTACGCTGTAGGCCGCTGTATGCTTCGTGCTGTAGACTACACAGATTACAAATGCCTCCTTCGCTAGAAGCGTTGTCAACGTTTAGTAACAAAAAAAACGACAACTTAAATATTTTCTTGACTTTGCAGTCAGAAACATTTAAAATTTTTAAACTTAAAAACTACTGTGAGAGCAGTGTTGCAATAGATTGCACCTATTACAATCTGTCCTGAAACCTATCAGTAAGGGAGCTGATTTCGTTTTTAAACATTTGTCTAAAACATTGAAGAGATTATAGGACTTGAGGTACAAACATTTTGAGGCGTACACACCTTATAATTAAATTAAGGAAAATGATAATACATGTATAGTAACAATAATAATATACGCGCACGTTGACTATCAGTATTTCCAGTGAGAGCGTATACCATTTTAGAAGTAGGGATTCTGGCTTACAGGACTACGGCTTTAAAGGCTGGTAAATGTTAGGATTAAGAGCTTTTGACAAATGCACTAAATACTGAAATGAATTCTCCAAGAAAAGCTGCGTCATTTATTGATTTAGCTAAATAACTTTAGTAAGGCCGGCATCCCAGGTTACGGGTTACTAATTTTTCAATGCCGTTCAATTCACAACGTGTTTTTTTAACTATTGGATAGAACGTGAACTAACTAGAAATTTTGAACTTTGAAATCAATCTAAAAATGAACAAGTTCACCGATTTTTTCATTTAAAAGACTCTCTTCACTATTAGCCACAAACTTTCTTCATCCATGAATCAGACTAACAATGCCATGACTGTTCCACTGAACTCAGAGCTTGTGCTCGCTTAAATCATGAGTGGACCCATTGGTTCAACTTTGACGCTTTGATACCATAGGCGAGTGCCAAGGCTTATGTGGCACACCAATAGGTCCTTGGCTAATTTTCGCGTATTCACTCGGAAATTCTGTTTTGCAGCTTCTCGCAAGCGGCCTTTCTTGAGAGTGATCGGTGTTCCAAAATAAATCCAGAAGGCTCAAGTTTAGCAAATCTATTTTGGCGCAAAGCCATTGAAATGCTGTCCTGCGCCGTATACGCTCTAAATGTTTCGTAAAACCCTTTTTAAACTGTTACATAATTAACCGTAATTGTGCTTTTGCTGTCCATTTCGATATAATTCAAATGGCAAAGACAACAAATAAATTCACTTTATAAAGCGCTCAAAATTCTACGGTCATTTGCTTGTCTTATATAGCAGACTTCTGAGAGACGGGCATTTCAAAAGCACATCTAAAAATTCCAGTTACATTCTGCCCAACCTAAAACATTACACATGCTTAAGTTCTCAATAAGATAATAGCATACATAAAATGTAAAGTAAAATCATCACATCATCAACAAGAGAGGAATTCTCTCCGGTTCTTAGGGTAGAGATTGCGCATACAGGTCCAGAGGAGGTCAAATGTAAATCCCGTTTTAAATTACCTAAATATATGTTACTGTTTATTTTCTAGAAAATAATGGGTACTGTTTCCTTTGCAAGGTTCTCGTCGTCACTAAATGAACGACACTAAATGTATTGCGTGTATATCTGCCTCGTTCACGGCGTTGCGTTCTGCGTAGGTGTATCTGTAGAAGGCTTCTAAAGCTCCTGAGGTCATAAGACCTTCAAACGCATGTTGTTGCCGACAAACGGTCAATGCCGTTTGGCAATGCGTTGGATCACTTGTTTGCCAGATGCCAAAGCAATTTCCTAAATGGAACGGATGCCCTGTTGTGGCGCGTTTTCGTTGCCAGAATTGTTTTGGCGTTTCCATACGCAGGCGATAGGCAACAAATCACCCCCGCTGGCGGTGCGGGTCAGGTCTTCCGTTTCGATCCGGCAAAAAACAACAACAACGAAAGTCCGAGGAATGTCGTCGATTTTCATCAGACTAATCCATGCCAGTAATAAAGCAACTAGCTGCGGCAACAAAGACGGTACTTATATGATGCTCTTTTCATTTTTGCGCGAGATAAGGTGTGCGTTACACGTAAAACCGTAAAAGTCTGGAAGTGCCCCATTCCAAGTTAAGTTAGCGAAAATGAAAAACCTCTGTTTTTCGCGTTGAGAAAATATTTCATCAAAAGCAACGTACCCGTAACTGGCACTCATAGTTAGGTGTTATGGTACATGCGTATCCTGAGCACCGCCTCAGCGGGGCCCAGTTATTGGAGAACAAACTTGTAGTAACTCAGTCGTGCTCCATTTCCTCCCGCGTACTTTGCCCTCTCCGGTTCCTTGGCATAGTTCACATAGTAGGGTTATTTATGCTACATTTAAATCATGGGTCACAACCCAGTACTCACGGTACAGGCGCAAAGGGCGAACGAACTAAAGGAGACAGACAACGCTGCTCTGAAAGGGGTCGAGAACTGGATGGACGCGGCCGGGCTGAAGATGGTCTCCCTTCAAAAGTGAGGTCATTCTGCTCATAGGCCGGAAACACTGTTGCTATATTACGCTTACACTGGCAAGACCGATGATGATCTTGGACACGGCTCGGTATCTTGGAGTCCATCTCGATCGCGGCTTACGAAAAACGGGGTTCGGAAAAAAAACGGTGATTGCTCATGAAGGCAGGACAGTCCGTAGTACGGTTTGGTTTATCCGTGTAGATGCAGCAGGTAACTGCTATCGAACGAAACAGAGATATGTTACAGAAGACACAGAAAATGGCTGCGCTGAGAATCATCAGGGGTTATAGGACGGCCAGCACACCTGCAGCGCTACTTCTGGCGGGGATCATTCCATGGGACATTAAGGTCGACAAGCGAACAGCTGTGCGGTAGGATTCCCTGATTGATCAAGATGATGCCTATTCGCACATAATGAAAGAGTGGCAACGTAAATGGGGCGCCATTCAAGAAAGCATCTCTCTTCTATCATTGCACATATCCCGGATATCAGGTCTTAATTAGCTCCGGTAGAGAACGAACTTACCACATCACACACATTCTTACACAGATCACAGCGAGTTCCAGATATATTTGAAAAGAACTGAAAATAATAAATCGTACATACGCATTTTCTGCGTTTCGATAACTCTGGACATACCAAAACACACGTTGTTTCACTGCCTGACATGGAGAGCACCACGAAACGGACTGCTCGGAGGTTGTTTAAATCTAAAAGATCTTATCGCACGTGTGTTGGAGTCTCGAGAGCAGTGGAATAAACTTGCGTGCACAATAAATGTTTTTAATTTTCCGTAAGGCCCGTGTACGTTTTTTTCATGTCATGACTAATTTTTAATCCACTCCGGCATTTACCTTGTCTAAATTGAAAACCATGCAAACCAATTTAAGAGTGGCCGGTCTGGGTCTCGAACCCAGTCCTCCCGAATGCAAGGCAAAGGCTTTGCCACTAAGCCATCTTGCTCGGTTAAATAACAATGGCAAACGTAAAAAAAGAACGGCGCGCCGTCGATTCCATTATGAACGACGCGTTTGGCGAAGTGCTCGACGTCATGGTGGGTGTGGTCTCAGTGGCGGTCGATCTAACGCTCACAGGTGCTTTATGAAGGCCTACCATTTATAAGAAAGTTTGATTTAGAAAGTTCTTAATAAAAAAACAGCTGATACTTATACGAAAAAAGCCATGGCAGAACTAGAGACCCGCTCCCAATAGCTGTGGGCAATATTTTTTTTACCCACGGGAACCGGTTATAGGAGAAGATACCACCTTATGTACAGTATGTCCAAAAGCATTTCCCAGAATATAAAAAAAACATAACTATAAAATCTTATATTATGTGTGCGTGCAATACCTTAAAAAGTAGTGCATCACACGAACGACAACAACAACAGCCCGAACAACAACGTCGACAAAAACAACATCAACAACAAAAACAATATTGACGACAACGACAAACCACAACTCAACAACAAAGCCACATCAATAACAACAACATCGACATCAACAATAGCAACAAAACATCGACAACAACGTCGGCGACAAAAACAACAAATAACACCAACAAAAACAACACCATCGACAACAACAACAACAACAACAAATAACACCAACAAAGATAACACCATTGACAACAACAGCAACATCAACAACGATAGCAACATCGACAACGACGACGACAACAACAACAACAACGACAGCAGCAATACGAGACCGAGCAGCCGCAGCGACTCCGGTTTTGCAAATCAATGACAATGCGTCAACTTGCAGAGTTGCTTGCCAGCCACCATTTACGCGGCCGCACACTTGGAAAACGTTGCCGACCATTCGAAAGCAGCGACGCTTCAACATACATCATCATTTCAAGGTCGAGAAAAGTTGGCAGTCGGCGACGAGTCTGTCCGGCATAAGTCTCGACTCGGCATCAGCGACGACGACCACGACGACCACGACAACGATGATTTTGCAGTTACTACGACGACGACGGCAGTAACTGCAAAGAGATGAGAGCGACAAAAACGGCAATGGCAGCGGGAGCGAGAACTCGTTGAGAAAAGGCCGCAACAGAGCACACTAGGTTTTTTTTTTCGAGACGCCCCGTACAGCAGCCGTTCCCATTTCGAATCTCGGCCCAGATGCGCCCTCGCCACTTAACGGCCGACTTCTGAAATCGACCCCACCCACACCACCCAACCACCCCCGTTCGCCTCAACTGGCCAGACAGAGACGGACGGGCACCCCTTTTCGAAGAGACATGGCCGTGGGGTTGCTGTTGCTTCTCTGCGCCAACTGCTGCGGCACTATGCATGAAGCCCAACCAAACGTATAGAATCCGTCCCAACCACCGAACGAAGCAACTGTCAGCGCTTGTGCAGGCGTTATCTGCAGGCGTCGGGGTCAGCGCTGGCCGCGTCGCCACCGTAACGGAGACTTCGTACGCAAACGCAGACAGACAGACAGACAGGCATGTCAGCAGACCGACCCACAGAGACACAGACAGATAGATAGATATAGAATGACGGGACGGGACGAGGCTTCAACTTCAACCCCCGTCGGTGAGGCAACCTTCATTATCACCATTTACTTCAGCATACAACATTCAGCAACAGAGGGCACAGAGCCGAGATCGTAGTAATAGCAGTAGTAGAAGTAGTAGTAGTAGTATAGTTGTACACTGAACGTTTGGAAAGAACCTGGGAAATTGATTTGTTTTTCTTCTTTGATTCTTAAGACATGACGGTGACAGACTTAGTCTCCGCTATGCTGGAGGACGAATCCAAATGGGAGCAGGGCATCCTACTAGTATAATGAGAAGAAAGAACAAACTGGAAAGACAGCGAGCTGAAAGGATGAGGCGACTAAGAGATGGAACGGCGGCCGATAACCAACACTTGAAAGGAGCAATTATGAACGGAGTGCATAGAAGACTAGTGCGCGTTGTCATCTACCGGGGTGTCACCGGTTCGATCCCTGTTATTAATCGCATTTTCTTTGAACGATGCTAATTGAAAATAGATAATAAGCCATAGACCGCTGAGAGTCAGCGGCCATGCTGCCACAAGGACTGTTGGGGAAACCCTAGATATTTTAGCATGTCGAGCCCGGTGGCGTGATGCATTCGCGTGCTACTCGCATATGGAAGAGACACATAGGTGCACAGGTTCGAGCTTTACCATTGCACATTTTTGTTTATGGGGTCCGTCTTACGAAGCAATGTAAAGGCACTCCAGTGGACAAAAAAAAACAAAAGGTATCTCAACATGTCCACGGCCCTCGGTGCATTGAAGATGTGCCTCTGGATAAGCTTCATGCCCGTAGGGGACGGAGGATGGTCTAGAATTAAAAACAACCTTCTTAAAAAAAATTACGGCATATTTTTCTGTGACCCTCTAATCAAGTTCACAGTGAAGCTGCAACGATCGGTAAAGCTGTGGTCACATTTTTTCTCGAGCAGTAGATGAATCAGTTTCTTCTCTAGCAGTAAAAATTGAGGTGATGGCCAAACTGGCGAAAAGTGATTTCTGGAGTAACGCCAGTGCAAAACGCTATCGCATATGCTGCTACTTGTTCTGTTACGACCGCTCAGCAGGGTCACGACTTCAACCGCTGCTACTTTACGAACGTTCGTGAGTTGCTGCTGGCTTTACTTATTTGTTCGATGCCTTCGGTTATCGCTGCCCCGTTGCCAAATAGATATAAGCAGCTGCGATAGGGCAATGATGTCGCTCGCACCCAGAAAAGCGCCTCAGTGCATCGCTTTGTCGCCATCGACATATCGCCTTAAAGTGATAGAACTCGGTCGTCAGATAGACCAGCTGTCCTGGCCGCTAGTTCCTATCAGCTGCTATGTCCAGCAGCTTGACCGCAACACCGGCTGTTCGAGGCGAAATATTGACTAAATGTAAAAGCATGTAGAAAAAAAAATATATATATATATATTTTTTAAATATTTTCTGTAAGGCTATTTGCCCGTGTACGATTTGTTCATGTCATGGCTAATTGTAATCCACTGCGGCATTTACCTTGTTTAAATTGGAAACCATGGAAACCAATTTCAGAGTGGCCGGTCTGGGTCTCAAACCCAGTCCTCCCGAATGCAAGACAAAGGCTTTGCCATTAAGCCATCTTGCTCAATATATATATATATATATATATATATATATATATATATATGGGCGAATCTGCTAGTTGAATTTCAAAAATAGAACCGGTCCACTAAGATCGTCTGGTTTGTTTTGCTTAGAAGCGACATTCATCAGTTACACACAGGCCAGATTCCGTGCCAATTGGTAGCGGAGTTTATAAAAAAAAAGTTAAGAAAATGAGGTTCGACTATTTTAAAGAGCCGAAAATAGAGAAGCAAGGGATCTGCATCAGGTTCTGTGTCGATTTCGAAACGGACATGAAGAGACCAAAGATTACCCCCATTCGAGAAGACCTTCGATGTCAATAACAAAAGAAAACGTATGGTGATATCGTAGTCGCCGAATCGCACTCACCCAAGAATCGCCGAATTACGATTAGAGGCATAACCGAGGAATCGGAAATACTGTATGGATGAGTTGTAACAGTCTTAACTAATATTTCATGCGCCAGAAGATTGGCAACGAAGCTCGTTTCAGTAATGTTGAAGACGGGAAATGCCCAAATTGAACCTTCAGATTGTTGCACAAGACCCTGGATTGCTTCAGAGAGTGATTTCAGGACACGAGTCGTAGGCATAGGGTTACGACATCGAGACCAAAACCCAATTCTCTCAGTAGTTCTTCCAGGAAAAGAAGCTATCGATTAATGTCAGACAGAACAGATCTAACACCAAAAAAAGTATTTTAACTTAACAGTTTATATATAATCAAACTAAATAGACGTGAAGATCTATGAACATTTTTTCGGCTACAAGAGCTCGTGTTTCACGATTTGTTTGTGCCTCTGGTCATACGGCCAATAAGCAATACTACCGCAAAATTTTGAGAACATTGCGCGAGAACATCCGACGCGAGACGGAAGAGAATGTTCAGGTTCTGCATAGCAAACGCTACGTTGGGCGCTGGGCGCACGGGCGAGAACTTGGTTTGTGGAATTTTGTTGCCCATTGCGATAAGCACGGTCGAGCCTTTACAAATCAAACAAATGTTGAAAAGCCATCGCCTATAGAGCAGGTGGGCAAGTTGCTAAATAGTTCGTTGATTTGGCCAACGGGCAAAAACGAACTAGAATGCTGAGCGAAGCTTGCAGATTTCACCGGGGCTTCAAATCCCGACTGCTGTGCATCGGCTCCAATCTCGGAGGTTCAGGGGTGTAAGCACCCGTTGCGACGGTCGTCGATGATACCCAACAATACTACAGCCATTAGCCTGCTTAGCGGCTGCGTTAAAGTTTCAACTAGTTTATATGCGCATTGCGTGTAATGTATAATTAACACCGTGTCTTGTTAGAACGTAATCACAGGTCGTCGGCCATAGTCAGCCGGTGTGCGGATAGACTGTGTGCTTAGACTAGTGTGCGGTGTAGAGCGAGCCTGCAGTGACTATCGGACAGGGCTGGCGTACATTTCCATTCGATGTGTTCTACACATAGTTCCGTTTAGTTTAAGGGCATCCATGTGCGATGAGGGTTGGCGGCGACAGTCTGACAACCGATCATCTAATTATAATAATAATACTAGTAAACTACCTCAATTGTAAGGTAATGCGGAACAATTGAATATATATATATATATATATATATATATATATATATATATATATATATATATATAGTTATAATATTAATGTTTTTTTTTGGAACAAGGGTTTATTATTATCATTATATGCATGTATCATAATTACTAATATATTAAGAATATAACATCTTCAATATTTTTTATATTATTGTTATTATTGCTCGAATGAATTGCTCGGTGATCACTTAACATCATTTTGGCGTTTCCTCTCTGTAGTTCCAATGACGCCCTCTGTCGGAGGAACGCGGTCGATCTTGGCTCCGCTGTGGCCTCAAAGAGCTTCTTCCCAAGCTCTTTTGTTAGTTTGTGTGCATCCTTGCCTCAAACACCAGATGACTCGATACCGAACGCCGTTACAACGTAGTGCTCAAGAAGATGCGCGTATGGGCGCCGCCTCTCTCCCGTCGGTGAATGATGTGGCCGACACCCGCGCTGGCTCGTGCACGATAGCCGAGAGCGAAAAAAAGTTAAGAGGGTAGCCTGAGTGGCGATTTGGTCCAACCAAGTCAAGGATGCTTTCCAAGGCTTTCCTCACCTGGTCGTCGAGGTCCAGGTTTCTGACGGCAGAAGGAAGGCAGGTGAGGTCCGTAGCACATTCAGGACCTTTTGTACTCCCATTGCGTACCGGAGCAGAAAGTATGATTGATGTCTACGGAGATGGCCCAGCCTCTGGTAAAATGGGGCGAGTTGTTCTCTCTTCTCGGCCAGTACTGGACCGATCATTTCGAGGAGCACCACCGTACCCAGCAGGCCCAGTTCACACCGGTCCTTTACAAGGATGCCCGGGTGCTTGCTTTTGAATTCTGCAATCACCTGTTGTCTCTCTTCGTCCTCGAAACCGTGTAGGAATAGCTCGCATTTAGATGGATTAAGGTGCAGCTCGCTCCATTGCTCGAACGCTCTGAGATCCTTGATGTATCTGAGTAATACCGAAGGATCGTTGTCAAGAAGGGTCCCATTGTCAAAGTAAAACAGAGGGACCTTGGATGTCACCTGCTTGACGTACTGATGCAAAAGCAGGCTAAACGCAAGAGGAGCCGCTACCTCTCCCTGCTGACAACCGGCTAATGACTTGATTTCAACCTCACAGAACGTCAGGGGAGTCGGCCTGCTATATGCCTGGTGCATCGTTGGATAGAGGGCCGGGATATGCTTGGAAACCTCTATCAAGAGATGTCCCGTTTGTTTAAGTTAAAAGCATTCTCAAAATCTAGTTTTAAGTAGCAACATTTCTCATTGTTCTCGAGAAAGGTGCGAGCTGTGTGAGCAATTATTTACGCCCTATTATTAGTGGGGTATCCCACCTGCCGCGGCTGCAGGTAGTTTTTCACATTAACTTGGGGGAGCAGGGTCTTTGTGGCTAATCTAAGCATAGTGCAGCCCACGGCTGTGGGTCGGTATTCCCGGGTATTCTGTTTTCATAAATTAAAGTGATTAATCCGCCTGAGTCTAACAACAACAGTAAATATAAGGGTTATTACTAAAAACTAGAAAATATAATTGCGTGCGACAAATACGCCCAGCTCACCGACGAGTTCATTTTTGTGCCACTAGTATTGGAGACACTAGGGGGACCTGGCCCTGAGGCATGGTCACTTTTACGGAAGATTGGCAAACGAATTGAACTCACGACGGGGGACAAAAGAGCTTTCGACTTTCTACTCCAGCGGCTATCTCTGGCGGTTCAGCGCAGCAATGCGGCAGCAATTATGGGCACAATGAGGGGCTGCCTCGAGGATAAGCTCGATTGGTAGCACCCCTCACAAGCCCAAGGGTAGTTAGATATCCATATTTCACTGTAACTACAAAATGAAATAAAACCAATCTATATATATATACTATTGCGTGATTGAAATTGATATAACTCGTATTTACCACGCATAGCCGTGGATGTGGCATTATAATGGCCAGCAATTAAAAATCATTGGTACTGTTACGGTAACATAGCAAAACGATGCTGTGTATATATTAAAACTTCTTATCACACAAAATAAATGACATATCGTGAGGCCGTACTTTAACACAGTGAAACATGAATCTACCGACTACTAACTCTATGGTGAAATAGATGCTGAATTTAATATTTATCTAGTCTGAACGACTGCACATATTACATTATGTTGACAGGTAAAGTTTATAATCGTACGAATCGATGCACAGACAGCCGCCTGTTTGACTATTAGAAGTTGCGCTTGGTTTCACGGTCTCGTAAGGTCAGTCCAATTCTACACATCGGCTGGATTAATTACAAAGCCACAGCAGACGTCCGTAGGAAAACTCTTGGGATAGATAGAAGTCGTGATTACATCATCCCACTGGCAATGTTCGTACGTCAGGTGTTTGTTTAGTTGGAACGTATAGTTACTAATCTATTTGATGGTTCTCTTGCTAAGAGTACGTACACTTATAAACAATACATTACAGAGCTCGATTCGTTGACCTACACACTCCCTTTGATATTACAATAGGACGCAAATTTGTTCTGTTGTATTTGAAGTTCTTCTTCCCTCGCGCCGTAGTATTCAAGATGCAACGTGCGTCGGCGAATATCTCTGCTATGTGTAGCATGCAGTGTGTTTAAGAAAGCGGTGATTTGAAGTAGTTTGTTGGACATTGAGTTTCCCCAACAACGTTTCATTTCATCGAGATTATTCTGAGCGACGTGTGCCCTCTCCCTGTAAGCCCTGCAGTGAATTCAATCAGGAACTACACCTTAAAGCAAATACTACAATCTTCGAACAATGTCCGTTCAGCGTACCGACGGTCAAATCCGACGGTTTTATTTGAGTCGCGACTAAACTTTCGGTCAAACCGGCAAACATGCATCGCATATATATATATATACACGCCAGCGTAGCTCTGACTCTTAGTTGATACCTTTTTCCTGCCGTCATTGCTTAGCTGTTGGTCATTGACTTCCACCCACTCGCTTCATTCGCTTGTCGGATCTTGGCTGGCTGACTGACTGACTCGCAGGATGCTTGCCTGCCCGTGACTGACTTTTGCGGCTAAGCGCGTACGGCCTGGCTGGTTTGGCCTGGTGCCCGCGCAATGGGGTGTTGGCGAAAGCGTAACATCAGAAGAAAGCGTGTCGGGTCGTTTTCCCTACAGCCCGTTCTCGTTCCCGCTGAGCCTGTAGTAACAGCAGTGGCGTAATAGCTGCCGTTGTCGTTGTTGTTTTTGTTGTTGATGTTGGTATTGGTGTTGTTGTTGTTGTTGTGGTTGTTGTTGGTATTGGTGTTGTTGTTGCCGTTGTCGTTGTTGTTGTTGTCGTTGTTGTTGCCGTTGTTGTTGTCGTTGTTGTTGTTGCCGTTGTTGTTGCCGTTGTAGTTGTCGTTGTTATTTTTGTTGTTGTTGTTGTTGTTGTTGTTGTTGTTGTTGTTGTTGTTGTTATGGCGTCTGTGTTGATCATGTTGTAACGATTGTAGCCGTTGTAATTCATAGTAAAAACATCTGTACAGCTGCAGCAGCAACAACAGCAGCACCAGTACGTAACCCGTATATCGTCGTCATCGTCGTCGTCGTCGTCGATGGTTAGCGGGGTGTCCTTTGGTGCTGCACCCTGCTAACCATCGCATTGGAGCGGCACAGCAAGCGTACTGGTGGGCCGGTTGTAATCGTTGCGTCGGTCGTTGAATCGGTAGAATAGCAAGGGCTGTAGCGATAGCAATTCTCGGCGAACGGTGTGCGGCGGAGCAGCAGCACAAACGTAACACTGACGTGGTAGTAGGTAGAACCAGGCAGGCGTTAGTTATAAAAGTAGCCAACAGTCGTAGTGGTACTGCTGCTCTCTCTATATATCTGTGTAGGTAGTAGGACAAGGCACGGAAATCCGCGGCAGTGGCGGCAGCAAAAGCAGCAGGGCGGTGGCCCCTATGGCCTTCGTCGCCCGCCGCTCGCCGCCCCGGCGCCATGACCTTAGTGCGGTCACTGACCCAGATAGAGTTTCTTGGTCAGCTGAAGTTTGTTCGTCGTCTGTCGCGACGGTCTCTTCGGTGTCCAACCGTGCGTTCCTGTTCGGTCACCGGTCCATCGATCTATGCATCCATCCAATGGTCACTGCCGATGGATGTCAATGTCAGATGCAATGACGGCTCCACCAGCAACAGCAGCATCCTACAACAAACAATTCTAACAACAACAATAACAACGGGCAACATCTTATCGATATTCAGTGGCGGCACAACAGGTAATGCGGCTAGGCTGGACACATGCCGAGTGTAGAACTCACAGAGTAGTAGGCAGGCCTTTACGTCACGTGCCCTTAACTTTTCTTTTTATTCCCCGTCTGGGTGAACAGACAGGTAGATCAAGGGTTGAGACATAAGGGTACATTGAACCCAATTTCCAATGCAGTTCAAAAGCAGCTGAGAACGTGGGGGGGAGGGGTGCGCACGAGACGGAGAGAAGAAAATAATCATGTGACCGGCTCCTATAGGAACAATATAGTTGTTTATGGCATTACCGGGAAGTGGCCTCAATGTCTATGTGCAGATTAATTGAACGATTAAGTAGGCAATACCACGAACTTCGAGGAGAAAATCGTAAGCCAACTTTTAACTGCTCCTTCTACAGTTTCAGGTCTTATTACGAAGGTCACATCATGACTTGTGCACGTTGCGCATCTTACACGCTTTTTACGCACGCGCAGATGTTTAATCACCCAGAGGAAGCCAATTGGTGAACGTGCCCCGATCTGGTTTAGACGGCGATCGACCGACCGGCCAACCGAACAGCGGATACTTCTACCAGCATAACAAAGCATCGGCATTGCTGACAGCTTTGCTTGTCGTTCGAAATGGCAGTTAACCTTTCCTGGTTGATGCTGCCGCGAGTTTTCTCAGCCTATCTGTGTCCTCAAGTCCCCAGCCAATTCTAACCGGACCCAGAGGACGTATGACGTTGATGACCGAACGCCGGCTAGCAGTGACTCGTCGATTATTCCCCAGGGTAGCCTAATTAGTAGAAGCGAGCAATAAAACAACCCACCAACCTCTCGACCGACACATCGAACACTGCACTAAATATGCGTGCTCGTGCGTATGCACTCGCGTAACGAAGCGAAATGCACCACACATCAAGGCTTTTTATTACATTTATATATATAAAGGCGAGCACTGCCGAGTGTGCAAACGTATTGTAAATGATTAAGAAATCATCACAATATTTTATATATATATATATATATATCATGTCATAGAGGAGTATAAAATCTAAATGTACATATGTGTATACTCACCAAATGTCAGCTTATAGGACATAACTAGGTATAATGACACGATAAAGTGTGAAATAAATTGAATTGAAATATATATATCATCTACAATTATCTGGTTATTGCTCCCTTTTACACGTTTTGACGTTACACACGAGCTTCCTTTAAGATGGAAGATTACAGTGAACTACTTCTAGGCGTGTGTATGACTACAATACATGGGATGTAATTGGGAACTGTATATACGATGGCGTAATCTGCAAAGATTTTGCCATGCCGTGACGTATCTAGAGTGTGGCTGACTGGTCGGCATGCTAGGAAACAATAAACAGACCTATACTATTATGATCTCGACGATAGGCTGTCTATAGCTATGATTGAAAACTTACTACGCTCTCGTACGCTCAATTACGCTTAAGGCGCTCTGGGTTCAGGGAATTGCCATGATTGATTTTAGTCATTACATTACTGCAAGTAGTCGACTACACGTACCAGCTTATGTGCAGGTACATGCTTTAGAGCATGTTGGCAAGCCTTAACGATCTGTTATGGCTTACTACAAATTTCACGGAGTATCCTTTTAGTCTATCCACGTGGCAAGTGAGACGAAAATAGTCGTATTTTGCACTTGCCAAGATTTCAGATCCTGTAATGCCTTACTTTTTATCTTTTACATTCAATATGTTAACAGTTTGCCATTGCGCCCATATAACAAATAGATTCTGAATGCGCATTTCATGAGGACCACTTGAGTGCCAAATCGATGGCGGTTTAATATGTGATATGATTTCCGTGAGCCGCACTCCCCCGTTCCTTATGTTAAAGTCCCTTTGGGTCTCATGCCAACAGAGGAGGGACGTCAGCAGCTGGGACACGGTCTGTATCTGACGGCCGCTAACGTTGCCGCCTCTATTAAGACGACTTTATGGGAATCCGATATTGGGGGCGGAGACGAAGAATGGCTTACGGTTATCATAGCGCAAATCGAACTTCGATCAATTTAGTATCAAAATAATCCCCCTGAAATGCACATCTTGCTGCATGTGTTTGCTTATTTTACAGAAGCATAATTGCAACATTTTAATGTATTGAATGTAAAAGGTAAAAACAAATGAGACATCACCGAATCTAGATTGTTGCAAGCTGTTCTCATTACGCCTATTCTTCAATCGCCGCAATAGGTGTCTTTTAGACGAAGCAGAATGTTCTGTATCTGATACCGGACAATATATCCTCTTCCAACCGCACATTTTATATATGATAAAATAACTTTGGGCCGCCTCCGGCCGCAGGCAGCTGTGAAAACGACCGTTCGTTTTCGTGATTGCTTACAGCAATCTAGTTTTGTGCTGTTAGGTTGCGACTGCGTCGTCCGTCCAATCTTGAACTTGGTTTAGTGTACACATAAATAACCTCACAGAAAATTGTACTGCTAACCAGAGCTTGCTACGTGAGTACTATGAGCCTTGCCATATTCAGTATTTACAAAAAAGGCGTGCTATTAATACGCGTTTATGTATAAAAAAAAAGAATATATGTATATAGATCCCGCACCTTATGAATGCTACGCCCCATTGTTATGTTTATTTTAAATCTAGTTGCAAACCAGATCAGAAGCGCGTACAGTACGACAGAATCTGCTACAACCCGCAACAGGCTCCTTTTTTTTGTCACACTTATTCTGGTTCTGTTGGGGGTACTGCCAAGAAGCACGAAGTTCCTTATATTCCGTCTTTCGTGAAACGTGCTGCTCTGTTAGGTTTTGGGCCAAAACTGAAATACTGTTCCCCTACATGAAATAGAGATGCTTCTTATGCTATGACCAAATAGCCTCTTAGTTAAGTACTATGATAACCATATGTGTATAAATATATACATACTTGATCATTATTACTGCTTTTTTTATTTTTTTTATTATTTGCCGTCAATACAAGCAACTTTGTTGTTACTGGCACAACAACTTCCTATACAATATATATATATATATATATATATATATATATATATATTAATATATATATATATATTGCACTTATTTATAAATACATACATCTAAAACTTACATGTTTCAAACTATTATTGTTATGTGATTTGGCCTGGCGGACGCGTTTTCGTGACTGCCACAAGTCAGCTGTGGCGGCCATTCGTCATACCTGCAACGCCACACAAATGTTGATGTGGTTGTTAATTTTATACCTTTACTCAACTTTATCGGTGCTACAATTTATGACTACAGTTGCCTAATATATATATATATATATATATATATATATATATATATATATATATATATATATATATATATATATTACTAAACTGCTATACTTAGAGGGTTTATGTCGTCATTTATAATATATAATTTTTGGTGGAATTTGAAGTGAAAAACGTAGACCACAGCGTGGCTTTGACAAAAAGTCTGAATGAAGGACTTAGATGTGGTATGACCAACACTCATGCTTACGGCATTCTGATTCGAGCTTTGTCGCTTTTTGAGTAGGCACACTAGAATATATATATATATATATATATATATATATATATATATATAAGAAATTGTATGAGCGTATGTTAACTGTATAGACAATAATTATAAAACAACGAAACATGGTAATGTATATATATAATATACAAAAACGGAATATTTATTTAATCTTCTAAAGTTTTCTTTCAAAACAGCTCTTGCTCGCTACAGTGCACTTGCGCCACCTTCTTTTCTGCTCTTCAGTTTTTAAACGCGTTTTTGCAATCGCAAAGTTGAGTCGCTCCTAGTATCTTTTTTAGTTCCTCTATAGTCTCGAGAGGTTGTCCCTTCAGTTTTTTATTCCGTGGGAATAGAAAAGGTCGCATGGATCCCTGCCGAATAAAAGGGTAGCGGAAATACAGAAAAATATTGTTTCATCAAATAATCTGAAATCAGTAACGATGTGTACGCCAGTCCGTTGTCTTGATAAAGTGTCCAAGAGTTGTTTGTCCAGAGTTCAGGCCTCTTGCGTCGGATACTCTCGCGCAATCTTCTAAAAATGTTACGGTAAGATTCCCTATTGACCATACACCAGGTGACAAAAAATAGTGGACAAATTTTTCTTGACGTTGAAATTGTTCTGACTGATTTTTTTTTCTCTTTGAAAGAAACACTGGGAGAAATATGCTTTGGTTGTTGTGATTGTTACATCTGATCTATAAGATATCTCTGATTCTTCAACTACCCCTCTAATAGTAATTCAGAAGCGATTGTTAGCTATGATATAACGAATTATTTCAGCGTTTTCTGCTGTTATTGACCTCAAAGGCCTGTCCGAACGGCGGTCCTCTATGGTCTGTTTACCCCGTCGTGAAATCCACGATACGTATACTCAGTGTTTCGGGACACTGCCCGATCACCGTAAGCAGTTCGTATATATATATATATATATATATATATATATATATATGCATATGAACGTTTTGAAAGCTACAGTAAGTTGCTTTATGTATTCACGAAGACATACTTCGATGGTCATGACTTAAAATAACCTAAATTAAGTAGCTTTTGATGTATTTTCGACTGGATTTCAACGTGCTTTTAGGAAAAAAGAAACGAAACTCGTGTAGTACACTTGCGCTAAGCTATATCTATGTTTTGTAAGCCATTTAAGCAGTGCCTTTTTAATGCAAACAGCTCACTGTGAAGATTTGTGTGCACGATTCGACTGGAGACGCATGTTTGTTTGTACTTTTAAATGAGGATTAATTAAAAATTTAGTAAAGTTTGTAAAAGTAGTTATTTTGCCCTTTTTTATCCTACATAGTTGTGCAAAATCTACGTTTGTGGGAGAATTAGTCAACGCGTGATGGAACCAATTATACAGGCTAGTTCGGAGTGTTCGGCGTGTCCGGAGGAAAATTCTGCACAACAAAAGATATTTCACTAGCTTGCGTAGCGCAAAGCGAATAGCCAGATTGAGAAAAATCATAAAAAGTCGGTATGTTACGTAACGCTTTTCCGTAAAAAATCGTATTTTTTTCATTGCGATAAAAATAAACGTCCAAAAGACCATTCTCATCCAATAGCAAATTAAATGCCCACCATTTTAGTACCAAAGTGATAGTGCTGCGTTACGTAGTTGTCAAGTAACTAAGCTTTTTCGACAGTCATAGTTTTCATGCTTTACGTTAAAGCTTTTACGTTCAGGACCGTAACATTTTGCCAAGACGTTTCCGCGCTCTCCTTTCACTAGAAAAAATTAATCTCTTGCCGAGTTCTACCAAACTTCAAAATATGTACCTAACTTTATCATACACCCTATGCAAGTATGCATGCCTTTGCTTTCAATATGGCTATCGAAAAAGCTTAGTTACTTGACAACTACGTAACGCAGCACCGTCACTTTGGTAAGAAAATAGTGGGCAATTAATTTTCTATTGTGTGAGACTGGTCTTTTGGATATATAATAAGTCGTAATAGAAAAATTTAACGATTGTTTACGAAAAAACTTTAACGTAAGACATCACAACATATCGACTTTTTATGACTTTTCTTAATCTGTGTATTCGCTTTTCGCCAAAAGAATTTTCCGGCGAATACGCCGGTATAATCGGTTCCTTCGTGCGTTAACTGATTCTCCCGCGAACGAAGATTTCGCACAACTATGCAGAAGAAAAAAGGCAGAATAACTACTTTTATAAACTTCACTATCTCTCCTAACCAAGACGTTTCCCCCCCTTCCTTCCATTGGGAAAAGTTATTTTCTTGCCGAGTTCCACCAAACCTCGAAATAAGTACATAACGATATGAATGACCATGTATACCTATATATATATTTTCTTATTATATTTACTCATCTTTATTTTTCGTATATAACATTATGTTTGTGGGACACATATTACAAGAGGTTAGCTAAGCCAGTGTGCCTAGCGGGTATGTATTGTGACTATCACGTGTCCGCCTCGTCTCAGCTAGGCCGAGACCACTTCAGAAGTGTGCCCCGAACGGAGGCCGCGTTTCCACGTTGTATGTCGAGATCCAGACGTTGTTTAAAAAAGGACGACGATCTGTTATCACCGGTTGACTGATCTAACAAAGTGCCGACTTTGCGGATCAGCAAAGCTGTCTGATCCGAACACCAGGAGCACCCATGGTCTCAAACGCAAGTGGCCAGAATTCGTGGGAATACCCAATTGATGAGTGTTTTCTTAGCTTGCTGGTCTCCGCAAGGTGGGCTGCATAACTGTGCGCCGCCACCGACCATATAATGTGCTAAGGAGTCGGTAACGGTTGCATCCGAAACCAGCATTTTGCCTCGCTCGAATGGTGTAAGTGTCATCCCGTCTGGACGCCTGCCGTCCTCCACGCAGAGGCCCGGGGGTTCGAGGATGCACGGACGACCGCATGATTTGAGGGCTCTGCTGAAAGTCTCATTGATAGCGGCATGTCGGGGGCGTCGGCCTGCGCTGATGATACACGATAGGCCGTGATGTCCCAGTTTGTCGACGGGGTGACCACATTGACACCGATGGGGGCTAACCAGGTCTGTCCCCAGTCGTAGGCCTACTGCTATACGAATCGTCTCGTCGTCAAGAAGGGTGCCTATGGGTGCTATGGGAGGCGCGTGTAACCAGGCACCTGAATCCTTGGCGGAAACGGCGTTTAGGCGAGCTCTGGTCGTATCGTCGGCAGCTTCATTAAAGAGCCGTCGTTGTACTTCAGCGTGCAAAGGGGCACTCCAGTCATGTTGAGATAGTATGTTGTCAGGCCTGCCACCGCACCAGGCCTCAAGGTTCTCCTGCAGCTGGGCTAGGCGGCTTCTAAACTGGCCAACTCCTGCTGTATCTAAAAGGGGGTTGCCCTGTTTTCTGCGCTTAGCATGGAGGAGACTATGGCAGGACCGGCCAAGGTCTGTAAGTTCGGAACCCCGAGGCCTCCTTGAGAGACGGGCAGTAATGCCTGTTGCCGTGCGCTAGGTGGTAAAGATGTGTTGAGCAGAGCCTCGAGGGTAGACAGTGTCAACTCGTTGAGCGCTTGCAAGTCGTCGACCCGATTGGATAGGTCAGCTCCTCGAAGAAGGTGGATGAGTCTCAAGGAAGAGAAAGAAGACCTGAGTAAGAAGAGTCCCCGATGGGCTCCTAAAAGAGGAAAGCGAGCGGGGGCATTTTCCAGCTTTAATCTCCAGCGCTCGATTGCTGCTGTAAACCCTTCGGGACAGAGTGGTACACCGAGTAGCTCCAGATCGTCCTTGGAGGTCACCTTGCAGCCGGGCAGGAGGTCTCGAAGTAACTGTGTATCTGGGGAAGCCTCAACGGTAGAGCCCAGGGTGCATACTTCACATTTGGCAGGGTTTAACTCCAGCCCAGAAATTACACTAAAGTTAAGGACCCGTCGAATGTCCTCTGCTACTGTATGAACGTTTCCTCCTAGTAGGCCATCGTCAAGGTACCAGAGGTTCAGCGGGCTTTTAAAGGAATCTACCAGATCCTTAATACCCAGACAGAACAGAGGTGGTGCTAAGGGGTCTCCCTGCTGCAGTCCGGTGGCGGACGAAATAATATGCTCAGGCAGGACCAGATGGGAAGGTTGCCGATAACCGCATATATATATATATATATATATATATATATATATATATATATATATATATATATAATTTATTACTGATGTCGAGTGTATGCTATATCTGAATCTGCCGGAGTGCTGGCGGTTACCGGCAATACCATAGATGATAGGTTGAGCAAGGTTTTCCACAGTGCCGACAGGTGCACTGCTCGTCTCCCTTATGGAAGCCAACTTTCGTGCACACTGCACGATAAAAGCCGTGCATTGCATGACCCATAATAAGGTGGCGAGTTTTGCAATGGGCATCATTCCACAAGCTGCTCATCATAGCTTGCGCCCGATAGAAGTCCACGTCCACTTGACACTTCTTTGGTTTCCACTTTAGTAAATGCTCTTGATACTTGCGTGTTGACCGCAGTTTAGAGCGACGCTGAAGGTCTTCTCTGAAAAGTCGGATGCCTGCAGCCAGATACACGAATCGGTTGCGGCTGCTTCGTTAAACGCCCATAACTTAATTCATATACATTGCTTTCAGGTGGTCGAGTTCACCTTCAGCACCGTTAAGTGCATTGTGACAGAGACAAGTCTGCGATCAAAGGGGTTTGGGTTAAAAGCCAGCAAATCAAAGTCGCAAATCGAAGTTCAGACGTGGAGGGCGTTTGGCTGCCGATCACGCGACGCACTGCAGTGGCCAACCGCTGGAGTTGAAAACTTCTTCCCCCGTAATATGGGTTGCAAGTTACTTATATGGAAACAGTCTTCTTTGCACAGGTTGACGAAGTGATCTCGAAATCGAACACTATTTAACCAAAATAGATGATGTGCGCCTATCGGGCACCCAACCAGTTGACGCTCGCGTATTAATCAGACCTCCAAGCGGCACGGCTCAAAGTCGACGCTCTGGCCCCTCATCGAACCTCACACCTCTGTCTCTTCGCACGCTGAGCACAACACAGCCTCGGCAACACAATTCGGCCTTGCTTTCTCTGCACTTCTTGTGTTCATCGTCGCCAGGAATTCAGAGAGGAACGTCAAAGGACGAACGTCATACTACAACCCACTAGAGTACAAACGCCAATGCGTACATCATGCACGTGTCCACACACAGCAAACAATCATACCAGTCATATCGAGCAGGAGAGCCACAGCCACCGGCGCCGCCGCAAGCCACTAGTAGAACGGTCACATATAAAAATAGTGGCTAGGTGGACCAGCCCTAGCCTGGACCTAATGCTTTGAGTTATGCCCCAAGCGGGCTGTGCACGTGTTCTTACATCACAATTGTATATTTTATACACATAAATAAATGATTATATATATATATATATATATATATATATATATTATTTAAAAAAAAACAGTTGTTGTTTGGCAGCCCAAACTCTATAACGCAGCAAAACAAAGGGACACAGGTAAATAAATGGCCCTTTGTAAACAGGTAAATAAATGGCACTTTGTATGCCGCAATAAAACAAAGCGAAACAGGTAAATAAATTGCCATTGCAATAGCTAGCTACCACCGTGCTGCGGGTAGGTATTATTAATTACTACGTGTGCATGCAATAACCAGCGAATAGTATGGTAATTTTGGCATCGACCAAGCCCGCCTACCTAGTTGGTTGGTTAGCGATGTTATTGTCGTTGTTGCTGCCACGATGTGCCAATTGCGAGGCGAGGATAACGTTGGCCCAAAAGCAAGCAGCTATCCACGCTTGATTGGCTGCATACCCCGAGGTCCAGCGGTAACGTCATTGTCACTGTCGTCGTTGTCGTCGCTCTCGTCTTTGTCACCAATTACTATGAACAATAATGCTTGGCCTTTTCTGTCTGCGAGTACACATAGGTAGGTATTCTACCGGCGCGCGTCACCTGAGGCGAACCGTAGTAGTTGGAAATAAAGCGGGCCTGCTACCGTAGCCGCCGCCGCTGCCACTAAGTATTGTATTAGGTCGCCCCGTGGATGAGTGGCGAAACGTAGACATAGCTATACTGTCTCTGATCTGCATAGTAACAAGAACAGTCAACAATAGTCAGAGCACTCAATAACGTCGCATGCCTAGAAAAGTACATGGATTGCATATATATATATATATATATATATATATACATATATATATATATATATATATATATATATATATATATATATATATATATATATATATAGGGTAAAATAACTAAAAACATAGCCGCAACGGCAGCATACTAATCTAACACGAGTTTTCTTCTCATTATCACATGCCAGTCTTCTTCACTAACCGCGGAAGAATGCAAACAACGTAAACCTACACATATCGTAGAAAAGAAGGTGGCCGTCAGAGCCGCGTACAAGCATGTCCGCGTTTCACCTCTTGTTCATGATCGGCTGCATTGATCGCACCGATATCGCGGCACGTGGCCACGCATCGTACCCCTTGCATTGCGAAGGTCGTGTTGTGTCGTGTCGTCGTAATTGTGAGTGAACCCTGGGCAACCCCCAGTCCCTATGTGCGCGTCCATATCGGAATGTGATATGTTGCCTTAATATGGCAACCTGGCAGGTACTTCCTACTACTACTACTACATGATACAGGAACCACCGATCACTTTGACACTTCCGGATCCCCCCTTTTCTCTTCGATAGGTCTAGTAATAATATTAATAATAGTAAACTTGGCCTGCACCCGTTAAGCTGCATCAAGAGCCAAGGCCGGGGTCCTAGGCATACCGAAATAAACGCAGTAATTCAAAGAGCTCTCCGGAGGGCAGGAATACCTAGTACCGTAGGACCCAGATTGGCACTCCATGACGGTAAAAAGCCCATCGGTGTTACCATCCCGTCGTGGAAAAAAGGCAAATGCCTATATTGGGATGCGATAGTTTACTGCGCAGCCGCTCCGTCCTAATTGTGCCACAATGCCACCAAAGCGGGATGGGTTACCGAACAAGCAAACAAAGGAAAAGTGGCGTAAATACACAGAGTTGTAGTTTCGTGCCGATTGCAATGGAGACAATAGGCCCGGTTAGCAGAAGTACAAGGAGACTTATAAAAGACTTAAGTAATCAAATACAAGCAAACACCGGGGATACACGCGAAGACGAGTTTCTTAGGCAGCTGCTTTCATTGACAGCTTGCAAAGGAAATGCCGCGTCAATATTTGGTGCGATGGGCTGAGAAGAACCAGACGGAATCTATGAAATAACGAGGATATACATTCACACCTCACAATTGTAATGCTCTAAATAATAATAATGCTGAATGAACGTTTTAACTGTTTGCAGTCAACTTCGTGTCAACCCATGGCGCTTAGAATAGAAGCCGCGTTCTCTCTAAAAGCATCAAATTACATCATTTACCTCGAAAACATCGCTCCGCGTCAGTCGCCTGTAAGATCCTCCGTGCGTTTTGCAATATCCCTCAAAAGGTTTACGGTGCCGACACTTATAAGACCAAGTGCCTCGAATGCAATAGGCATGAAGTGGTAGCTTTTTGAAAGCTCGATATACTTTCTTCGCTTGTTCGAATCTGCGTGTGCGGCAGCCCATCCACATTTGACAGAGCTGTGAGGAAGACATAATAGCGCCGCCGTGTCTGAGATAGTTACATGACAGACAAGGGTTTTGCCGTACGACCATAGAGGTAACCCTATCAGGTCGTTCAGAACTCATTGCCTCCGCTCAGACCTTTGGACTCGAGTGTGAATGGTGTTCCCGCTTTTTTCAGTATCTTTTTTACTATTCCATCAAGATCCGTGTGTCTTATCAGCCTCCCGGAACTTTTTAGGCAGCTTAACGAATGTAGACCGTTAGAATCGGCCAGTCCATCACACGACGTGCAGGGGAAAGGTTCACAGTTTGGGGCGCCTGTCCGAATAGCCGACACCATGGAATAGAATTTAGCGGGTTGCCAAGCTGATGGGAGAGCTGTGCTTGAAGCCATCCCTCGCCAAAGAAATGCTGAACCGTTAAAAACGGCACGTCCTCTTATTGATGTAAGATCGTCTATGACATTCTCACCTTTACAAACGTCTAGAAAATGTTGGCTCACGTGCTCGAAACCAAATTGATTCAAAATTGCAGCATAGCACACTGCGGCGAGGTTTGTAGCCCGTCTAATACTAAGGCCTTCGAAAGTTATTGTAAGGTTTGCTCTTTTCAATGGTCCCCTCTAAACTGCTGTTCGACCTGACCTAGCAGTCTCGTCGTAAACAGCAAGCCTTTAGGCGTATTTTAAAACAGAGGACGCTCACAATATGTAGTTAAATCTTGGTGAATCGAGAATGTGCCTCCATAGACAAAGAGCCGCCTGTGGGTGCATAGTTGTCAAACGTAGGTGAACTCTTAAAGGGGCTTCTCGTTTTGCAAGAAAACCCGTGGGATTCCTTAACATTGACGGGAACATCCAGAACATCTAGGTCATTCCGTGCCGCGTGAATTATATCCCGTGCCGCGTGAATGTTTGCATAATCGTTTGAATGGTTTTCTCTTGTTTTTGTGGATTGCCTCCTATGGCTAAGACCTCACATTTAGAAGATTTGAGGTGTTAGAGGCTCACACTTAGAAGCTCTCCCTGTTCCTCGAACTGCTGTAGTACGACTTGTAGACCCTTCGCCACGACGTATGTGCAATCCAAGACTGCAGCATCCGGGTAACCGACGTTATAGATTTGACACCAAATCAGAAATGTCAAAACAAAAGAGCGATTGAGCTAGTGAATCATTGTGTTGCGTGCCGGTTCTGGACTCTCGGGTTACATCTATGATCCAAGTAAGTATTGACGGAATTATATAGTCTTGCCATACTATTGGCGGGAGTCTTGAAGCCTCTATTTGTACTTCTTCAAATGTGTTATCTCTTCTAATTATATAAAACACATATCAAATTTCTAGTTTAAAAGCACTCTTGTCGGGCCCTCTGCTTGCAAAAATGCGCACGCAGCATGCACGGTGATTTTGGCTTCTCATCTTATAGCAACCCCAACTTGATGTGGAGAGACCGCTGTCCCAATGGTACTTATATTCACGGCCATGGCAATATTGGAAGCCACTTTTTGTAGGAATATGTCTAGTTAAGTTATCCTGGTTTCCAAGGCGTTGGTGAAAGACTCTAAGCGCTCTTGGCAACGGTGTGGGAGAGACGGGTGTTTGGTCTGCTGTTCGAACTCTGTGCAGCGTGTAGCGAGATTTTTTTAAGACAGTGAATTGGGCGGCAGAACAAATCTTGGTTTCTGCGAATTTCATCTTAGTTTGGCGGACACTATGTTCATCTTTGTTTACGTGACGTATCTAGTCGATTGTGCTGAGTGCAGTCGACTCGACGACACCTCGAAGAGCCCTGAGGCTTATGTTGTGGTGTATGCTGCAGCACAGACCCTGCCAAGTTATACATTCTTGCGGGTACATGTCAGAATCCCTACTAATGAATTCGAATCAGATTGAAGGTCAGGGTCTGAAATAGAAGGTATGTAATTATTCGGTCCTGGAATGTTACCGATAGGTCGACTTCGAGGAGGAATCAAGGAGTGGAAGCGAGTAATGTGGGCCTTTTAGTCCTTTAGATGTTCTTACAAAATGGTCGTACTACGTAGGAGGAGGGGGGCAAAAATATGGAATTTGAGGTAGAGGGGGAGACGTTGTTGCGTTGTTATCGGCGGATTCACTGTCGTTATGTGATTGTTGGTTAGAAACCAAAACACTTTATTTAACTATATTATTGCGACTAGCAGCTCCAGGAAGCACTAGGGGCTCTGGACTACAACTGCCCTCATAAAGCCGATGTCAATCTCAGACTCGAGACATGATAGCACGCCAACGTCATCAGGTTCTCGTCGAGCCATGTTGAAAGCATTGGGTTCATACTCGTAGAATTACGGTGACAATAATCGGATAATTATTTGACACACTTTTTTTATTCCCTGTCTGCATTTTGCTGGCATCCTCTGCGAGATCTGTTTTCCTTTTTGGCCTCGTTCAGCCCCTCTGTATGCCTTCCTAATTCCGCAATTGTTGCCATTGGATGCCTGAACGCCTCCGGAGGCACAGTGAGTCTTGTTTTGACAAATTCACATCTCGTGTCCGGAACCATTGCAGCGGTTTGTCTGTATGACGGTTGACCAAGTGAACACACACACGCACGCACATACCATCTCAGGCTCAAAACATGCAGCCTATTTGAGTTTTGAACGTGACACATTGCGCTCCGTTACTTTCTCCTTTTTTATTTTCTATTCTTCATCGGTCTGCCTCAGTCTCCTCTGCTGTCTCTCTGCACGCGTTTATGGCTAAGAGCTAAGAGATCGCACGTTCGCATACGTTTTTGTAGATGCGCTACAGTCAGTCATTGTCGTGTTCGACGTTCCCGTTGACGCACTTGCGCAGATGTAATAAAAAAAAAATATATATATATGTTAAATATTAAAAAAAAATATATATATGTTAAATATTAAAAAAAAAAAAAAAAAA